>OY747707.1:52709370-53309370 GCA_963556495.2 Valencia hispanica | reverse complement strand
GGGCATCAACTGGGATGATGCTCCCAGTAACTGAACATCCACCATGTCATGTTATCAACTTTTTACTTTGTGTAACATAGAAAGTACTCTTATATCAGATCTTCTGTTCCTTCAGTGTCTCTGCTCTGTCTTCTCAAACCCCCAGACGGTCGTGGCAGATGGCCTCTCCTACTGAGCCTGGTTCTGTTGGAGGTTTCTTCCTGTTAAAGGGGAGTTTTTCCTCTCCACTGTCCCTACATGCTTGCTCAGTATGAGGGATTGCTGAAGGATTACTGTGGTTGGCAAGTCTGCATCAATGGGGCCCAACCTCACGCCAATGACAGATGCAATTTGCTTGGATTCCTTAAATAGGAAACTTTTTAACTGAAAGGAATGTTTGAATAAATGTATTGAAAATACTTCTTATTAAGTGCCTTGAGATGACATCTGTTGTGAATCGGCGCTATATAAATAAACTGAATTGAAATTGAAATAGAATTAGTATCTGGGGATATTGTTCTCGAATGACGGAAAAATGGAGCGGGAGATTGATAGGCGGATTGGTAGGGCGTCTGCAGGTTTGTGGGTGCTGTTCTGTCGTGGTGAAGAGACAGCTAAGCCGTAAGGCAAAGCTCTCGACTTACCAGTATGTCTACGTTCCTACCCTCATCTATGGTCATGAGGTCCAGGTAGTGACCGAAAGAACGAGATCAAGGATAAAAGCAGCTAAAATGAGTTTCCTTTGCAAGGTGTCTGGGCTCTCCCTTAGAGATAGGGTGAGAAGCTTGGACATCCGGGAGGGGCTCAGAATACAGCTGCTGCTCCTCCACATCGAGAGGAGTCAGTTAAGGTGACTCAGGCATCTGGTTAGGATGCCTCCTGGACTGAGAGGAGACCCAGAGGAAGACCCAGGACACATTGGAAGGACTATGTTTCTCGACTGGCAGGGATTGCCTTGGGATTCCTCCCGAGGAGTGGCCGCGGAGAGGGAAGTATGGATCTCTTTGCTTAAGCTGCTTCCCCCGTGACCTGACCCCAGATAAGTGGAAAAAAATGGATTGGATAGATGGAATACTACTCTAACCCCTGGGAGATATTTATGCTAATATTTGGTGGGCATGGCTTAATCTCTCAATAGTGGCCCTAGAAGCTTTAAAACAACCAGCCCCAAACCATACTTTGAGGATTATGAATCTTGGTACACCTATGTAGTTTCTCAGGCCCTACAAAAAAGTATCTTAGAGTCATGGTCTAAACCCCACGTGAAGGATGATCAGCTGTCCTTCCTGTCTCCCTTATCCATTTTGGATAAGAGCCGCCATTTTACGGCATTTACACACGTTGTAAACTCAGCAAAAAAAGAAACGTCCTCTGACTTTCAACTGTTTTTACTTTCAGTAAACTTAATGTGTGTAAATATTTGTATGAACACTAAAAGAGTCAACACCATAAGACATAAACTAAAAATGTTTCACAAACAAGTGACTAACAGAAATAGAGTAATGTGTCCTTGAATGAAGGGAGGCTCAAAATCAAAAGTACCCGTCAGTATCTGGTGTGGCCACCAGCTGCTTGAAATACTGCAGTGCATCTCCTCCTCATGGACTGGACCAGATTTGTCAGTTCTTGCTGTGAGATGTTACCCCACTCTTCCACCAAGGCACTTGCAAGTTCCTGGACATTTCTGGGGGGAATGGCCCTAGCCCTCCCCCTGCGATCCAACAGGTCCCAGACGTGCTCAATGGGATTTAGATCCGGGCTCTTCGCTGGCCATGGCAGAACACGGACATTGCTGTCATGCAGAAACTCACGCACAGAACGAGCAGTATGGCTGGTGGCATTGTCCTGCTGGAGGATCATGTCCGGATGAGCATGGATAAAGGGTACCACATGAGGGAGGAGGATGTCTTCCCTGTACTGCAAGGCATTGAGATTGCTTGCAATGACAACAAGCTCAGTCTGATGGTGATGTGATATACCGCCCCAGACCATGACGGACCCCCCCACCTCCAAATCGATCCCGCTCCAGGGTACAGGCCTCGGTGTAACGCTCATTCCGTCGACGATAAACACGAATACGTCCATCACCCCTGATGAGACAAAAACGTGACTCATCAGTGAAGAGCACTTTTTGCCACTCCTGTCTGGTCCAGCGAAGGTGGGTTTGTGCCCACAGGCGGCGTTGTTGCTAGTGATGTCTGGTAAGGACCTGCCTTACAACAGGCCTACAAGCCCTCAGTCCAGCCTCTCTCAGCTTATTGCGGACAGTCTGAGCACTGATGGAAGGATTGTATGTTCCTGGTGTGACTCGGGCAGTTGTTGTGGCCAACCTGTACCTGTCATGCAGGTGTGATATTCGGATGTACCGATCCTGTGCAGGTGTTACACGTGGTCTTCCACTGCGAGGATGATCAGCTGTCCTTCCTGTCTCCCTGTAGCGCTGTCTTAGGATCAGTGGACATGGCAATTTATTGCCCTAGCCACATCCGCAGTCCTCATGCCTCCCTGCAGCATGCCTAATGCACGTTCACGCAGATGAGCAGGGACCCTGGGCATCTTTCTTTGGGTGTTTTTCACAGTCGGTAGACAAGTCTCTTTAGTCTCCTGCGTTTTTAGAACTGTGACCTTAAATGCCTACTTTCTGTAAGCTGTTATGGTCTTAACGACCATTCCACAGGTGCATGTTAATTAATTGATTATGGTTAATTGAACATGCATGGAAAACATTGTTTAAACCCTTTACAATGAAGATCTGTAAAGTTATTTGGCTTTTTACAACATTATTGTTGAAATACACAGTCCTGAAAACGGGACGTTTCTTTCTTTGCTGAGTTTATTTGAACTAACTCCTTGTAGAGCTTTTTACGTAGAGACTTCAGAATGGGTCAGAATAGACCAAAGACATTGGGGATCAAACGTTAACAAAAGGTTTTTGCTGCCTCAAGACAAGTGGGCGTGGTCAAGTCTAAAAAAAATGGCTTCTCGCCATAAAAGTAGAAGATGTACTAACTTCCACACACAAGGTCACAGCTGTACCAAACTTCCTGTGTGTCATCACATACCAGCACTCAACACAATCATGGGCTCTTTTACTCATGTCAAGACCCGCCCCCTGAGAACAGGAAGTGCAACATTTTAATTAGAAAAGTCCATATTTGACTTCTTTTATTTGATCAATATCTAGCTGGGGCATATCACGCCATGGAAATACGTTTGCCTGTAATTTCCACAAACATTATCTGATCTGCACCAAATTCAACAATATGGATATTAGTCCAAGCCCTAACAGAAATGAATGCAAATATATGGTGGGCTGAGTCTAATACCTTTATTCAGGAGCTGTTCACCTCAAAGAGCTTTTCAAAAAAACTGCCTCTTTTATGTTTTTTAGTAATATTTGAAAGAGCAATGTTTAAATCATGAAATTAACACTGAGATGAGTGATGGATTACATGTTACAGGTGTTTAACTGGTGACTCATTCTCTCTTGCCAGCACCTCTGGCCACTCACACTCACTCTTCTCCATTTGCGATACCTCCTTTCTGCCTCATAACTTGCTCGCTGGCTGCTGTCCTGTCCTCCTACACTCCTCTCCCACTCCATCTTCTTCTTCTTCTAGGCAGACTACATGCCAGATGGCCCATTGCTGCCTTTCTCTGGTGAAGAGGGGTCACTGCTCCACACCTGCTTCATCTTCTTTCTGTGGCTTTGTTTGTTTCACGATAAAAATAAACTAGTAGTTGCAAATCAGGGATGCGTAGTGCACAATGCTCAAACACTCGCCTCCTTGATGACACTAAGATGCCACTCCCTTAGTTAATAAGAAAATGAACAGCTCTCTACAAGAACTATTCGCAGTGAAGAGCCGTTCAAAAGTTTTGATTCTTTCGTGAACGTCACATCACTAGTGCTACAGAGGGCTATTAGTAAAATCATCCACCACAGAGATAGTTTATTCTCCAAGTGTGCCCAGGCTACTCTGCTGCAAATCAATTTTATGCGCATTTGCATTATTTCGAACTGTTCTTTGTTTTAGTAATTCTCCTGTATATAAACATACTTCTCTCTATCTGTTTTTATTTCCCACTAAATTTATGTTCATATTTATAATGTCTGTACATTGAGACCAAAGTGAAACAGACGTCAAATTCCTTCTTTTTGTGCAGAAACTTGTCCGGTAAATTTTATTCTGTCAGAAACTGTTATTTAAAAGTATCCCTCTACTGTCTGTCTGTGACTTTGGACTTGATAAAACACAGTAGTCTGACAACAGATGACATAGCCCCCCAATCATTACTCAGTGCATTTCCATGCATATCTAAATCAAGCTTTTGGCAATAATTAAGTTAATACCTTAACCAGAATGGGAGTCTTTATCCTAGTTTACATGTTAAAAAAATTGAATTATTGAATGAAGTGTGTTTGACTCCACGACACTAGGTGGCAACATGTGCCCTTTCACGTTTGCATTCTTCCAGTTGGCCTAGAGAGTCACACAGATAAGTAAACAAATGCTAGCAGCAACTCCGTCTAGAGAAGCAGACGGAGTAAAAGCAGGATATGCACAATGAGCGAAGAAATCCTTGATTCCCAAATTAAGTGGAATAAACTTACACTTGAAGAGGACCACTTAGGAACAATTCAATCTTGTCCTCCTTAGCCCAGGTAGGACACCTCTGGCATTGCTTTTTGTCAAGAAGCTGCTTAACACAAAGAATGTGAGTTGTAGCCTCCTGGATACGTCTCGAAGCAGTGGTTTCTGAAGCTCTTGAAGCTCTGACTCCATCTACAGTCCACTTCTTGTGAATCTCCACCAAACTGGTGAATGTGCTTTGCTTTACAATCGTTTCAAGGTTTTGCAGTTATCCCTGTTGCTTCTGCACCTCTTTCTAACACATTTCTTTCATCCACTCTACTTTCCATTAATATGCTTGGATACAGCACTCTGTTAAGAGACAACTTCTGTAGAAAATACCTTTTGTGGCTTTCTCTGCTTGTGGAGATTGTCAATGGGTCCACTGTCTGCAGAACAACTGGATTTATACTAAATGTAGACATCAAAAATGTTACTTTATCAAGAGTTAATATTTATTGTGGGTAAAATCTTTGTTTGAGAGCTTTAACAGTGCTTCACTTGAACAATTTTGACCTATCTCTTTAAGGAATGAAAGATGCCACCAAGCCAGAGCTGGTACACAAAAAAGTTTCAAGCATAGTGGAACACAAAGCAGATATTGTTATGGAAACAGACTGACTGACAGGGTAGAGACAAGACTTACATACTGTATAGGTACATTGTGAGCCTGACAAGACACAGGCAAGGGTAAATAAGACATAAGAAGAAAGAAAAAAGGTTCATTAAGAAAATCAGGAAACCCATACACTGTGATAGCAATGAACCTGCAGTCACTTTCTCGGACCTGTGCAGCTAGTGGGGCTAGAAGATCAGAGCAGCACAGTGCTGAGATGACTTTATAAGCACCTTGTTTGTCACCCCTGCATAAATGTCCCTGAGGCCCTCTATCTGAGATGGTATAAAAAGGTTGCTAAGCAACTGTCACCGGGCAGCAGGCTCTTTTCCTCCAATTAAGAGATCAAACATGCCCCAGAGAAGTCAGAAGCCAACAGATGATTCAACTAATTGTGTGCGTCAATAAAGATCAAATCATCTTTCTCACAAAGTTTTTACTAAAGTCTTCATCACACAATTGTCTCCATGTACAAAATACAGAAGATTTAACCACAGTTTCAAACACAACCAAATCAGTGTTTCCAAAAAGATATTTCTCTTCAGCTAAGTGTCATATCACTGCAGAAGCCTATCCATATGAAGAAGAGTTATTCTAATTTTTACAAGGGGGCTCCACCTCTCTGTCTTACATCTTTAGGCTAGTACAAGTACAATTTGCTCTCATGTGCTAAAGACAGCGTTACACATTATGCTAGTTGTTGTGAACACCACATTCAAAGTGCAACATTATTCATTGGAGAGCTTTAAACCCATACTCAATGACAGGATGTATGATATTGATTCTTTAACTTTTAAAAGAATGAACTTTAACTGTTGCTATGTGGGGATAGCCACCATATTACGGCAGCTTCTTCTGCTAAGGATGCTCTTTACATTTCTATTTATTTTCAGTTTCTCAAAGATCTCTTAGACAAAAGCTGCCTTTGACAAACATGGGCCTCTAAGGTAGAAAATAGACAGGTTTTGCAATTGCTTCATTTCTGCATATCTTACAAATTTTTCTTTTGTCCAGACTAATTTGTATTAATGCCCTCCATTGGAAGGAAATATTAACATTCAAACATTGGTAAGCTTGCTTTTTGGTTTCCTTAACCTCCATAGTCATCCAAGGCTGAAGCAAAAAAATCAAGATATACTTCAGTGAAGAAGAAATCCAAATACTGCTGAAGCTCACTAAATCATCAATGTTTTTCTGTCTTGGCTCCTTGGCTCTTGGACAACTCCAGTTTCTTCCGGTAACTCCTCTGTCAGACATCTTACTAGAGGCCCCAGGCTATTGGTGGTTTATAGTGAAATTATAGTATGTTGAGACTTCCAGATTATGACCCCAGCAGCACTCACTGAATCAATAAGAAGATTACAAATGCAGTTGTGACCATTTCTATCAATATCTTTATGTACATGTTGGTTACTTGGGTTGTTGCTGTCATCAGATGTAAATTTTATCTCAGTGGTTCAATTGCAAAAGTTGAGGTGTTCAATGTCTATTTTATCTCCTGTATCACGGTTCTGCTGCCACGAAAATCATTTTGGCTTTTAATATTTTTGAAAAATATTTATTAAGTATCGGATGTCCTAAGGTATAAATACACATTATAGAATTGATGATATCACAGCATAAAAATAACAGAAAATGTGGAGCAGAACTAAAATCGGTCTTACCACTCCCACAGAAAAGTAGTTGTTGATGATGCTGTAAGGAACAGGGTCTCCCTTCTCCTCCTTGTCATCAGGAACAATGTCGATGTTCCAGCGATCCAGTACCACCTCGATGCTGTGCTCAATGTCTCGCAGGACCTTCAGCAAGCTGCCACCTTCATACCCTGCCAGGACCAGCCACAGAGGACAGGCGGGTGGAGAAAATGAAAAGGAAAATACACTGAAATTATAGTTTAGAATATATATAGTTGGTATAAAAGACCACTTGCATGAAAAGAAAGGTTTCTTTTTTTGGTTACGTACGTATGTACTATTAATGGAGTCGTAAGAAGTAAATGGTGTTTGTGTGTTTTTTATATGTAAACAGTATTTTTTCAAAACTAAAATGTAATTAGATTGTGTGATGGGAATATTTCACAGTAATGTGAATTAAATGATTAGTTACATGTTAGGAAATACGTCTTGGGAATATGTCATGTAGAGATAGTCAGAGAGCATAAACAGATGTCAGTGAGCAGCACAACTGAGCAGGACACCCTCTGACCTCTTTCCTTTTACTCTACAGTGTCACGTGATATAACCTTGTGGGACGAGACATCAATTGCATAGGAGGGACTGAGGAAGATAATGTTGGATTACTCTATGACATATACTGTATTGTCAAGGATGGCACCGTTCTGGGTGCATGGATTGTCTTGTAATGTGGCCAATCCACTTATAAAATATTTGGTCTGAGTGCAGACAGTTGCCCATAGACATTGCCTGATGAGTGCTAATGACTAAATAGAGTGCACCTGTGTGTAATCTAATGTCAGTACAAATACAGCTGCCCTGTGACGGCCTCAGAGGTTGTCTAAGAGAATGTTGGGAGCAACAACACGATGAAGTCCAAAGAACACACCAGACAGGTCAGGGATAAAGTTAATGAGAAATTTAAAGCAGGCTTAGGCTACAAAAAGATTTCCCAAGCCTTGAACATCCCACGGAGCACTGTTCAAGCGATCATTCAGAAATGGAAGGAGTATGGCACAACTGTAAACCTACCAAGACAAGGCCGTCCACCTAAACTCACAGGCCGAACAAGGAGAGCGCTGATCAGAAATGCAGCCAAGAGGCCCATGGTGACTCTGGATGAGCTGCAGAGATCTACAGCTCAGGTGGGGGAATCTGTCCATAGGACAACTATTAGTGGTGCACTGCACAAAGTTGGCCTTTATGGAAGAGTGGCAAGAAGAAAGCCATTGTTAAAAGAAAACCATAAGAAGTCCTGTTTGCAGTTTGCCACAAGCCATGTGGGGGACACAGCAAACATGTGGAAGAAGGTGCTCTGGTCAGATGAGACCAAAATGGAACTTTTTGGCCAAAATGCAAAACGCTATGTGTGGCGGAAAACTAACACTGCACATCACTCTGAACAAACCATCCCCACTGTCAAATATGGTGGTGGCAGCATCATGCTCTGGGGGTGCTTCTCTTCAGCAGGGACAGGGAAGCTGGTCAGAGTTGATGGGAAGATGGATGGAGCCAAATACAGGGCAATCTTGGAAGAAAACCTCTTGGAGTCTGCAAAAGACTTGAGACTGGGGCGGAGGTTCACCTTCCAGCAGGACAACGACCCTAAACATAAAGCCAGGGCAACAATGGAATGGTTTAAAACAAAACATATCCATGTGTTAAAATGGCTCAGTCAAAGTCCAGATCTAAATCCATTCGAGAATCTGTGGCAAGATCTGAAAACTGCTGTTCACAAACACTGTCCATCTAATCTGACTGAGCTGGAGCTGTTTGCAAAGAAGAATGGGCAAGAATTTCAGTCTCTAGATGTGCAAAGCTGGTAGAGACATACCCTAAAAGACTGGCAGCTGGAATTGCAGCAAAAGGTGGTTCTACAAAGTATTGACTCAGGGGGCTGAATAATTACACACACCCCACTTTTCAGTTATTTATTTGTAAAAAATGTTTGGAATCATGTATGATTTTCGTTCCACTTCTCACGTGTACACCACTTTGTATTGGTCTTTCACGTGGAATTCCAATAAAACTGATTCATGTTTGTGGCTGTAATGTGACAAAATGTGGAAAGGTTCAAGGGGGCAGAATACTTTTGCAAGCCACTGTATGTATATACTATATTTTTTAGGCTGTCAATGAGAGCAGTTGTATAATTTCTGTTTGGAATTGCTACTACTTTATATCATTGATCCAGAATAAGAAATCTTATAATAAAACCAAGTTATGATGGATAAACACAAAAGAAGCCAATGTAAATTTATAATATAATGATCCACAAATTTACATTCTAATCTTCAAAAATATGTTGGTGATATTTCTGCTTCCAGTTAGAAATCCAGTTAGTTTGAAGAGCTATTCCATAGGTGAAAAACAAGATGATAAAGAAAAACAACTGTGCTCTGCACAGCTGGCCGCAGCGCGGATTGATTGGAATGGAAAGAAAATAGTGCCGAATAATAGTGAGGTTCGAATTTTGGCCGGCGTTTTTTTTGTGATGCAAATAAATCATGTTTTCAAACGCATATAGTTTTCTGAAGCAAAACGGCACAGTTTGTTGGCCCCCGAAACTAGCAGGGACTACTTTCTTGAAAGACTTCTAACGGCCAGAGCCCGACCAGGAGGTGACCACAGATATGGGTCAGTGTGTATGCACTATGCTGATGGTGAGGATGGGATACAACTTCATGTCTAAAAATGCGAACTATCCCATTAAACCAATTGATCAACTTGTAATAATTTTCAAGACCCCGCGGATACCCTTTTAAAGAGTAACTAAACCCCAAAACAACTTTTTTTTGCTTCTAAACTGTATAAATGGGTTTTTACCAATGCAATCTTTCGGTTTCTGGGGATTTTTTTACATTTTGGTGTAAACTTGTTTAATTCCACACTTTTTGGTCTAAAAACGTCTTAGTGCTGCCCTCTTAGGGTTGAACGGTGGTTACTGCATTTGAATTTTGTGATTGGTGGAGAGTGGTACATCTTTACATCACAGGCATTGACTGTGTCACAGCAGCCATGGTCTCACAGACACGCCCCGTGGGTTTGGGTATAAAACTATCAGACATATCGGCCCCGTGGCGAGTTTGGAGTTGGATTGCATTTTTCAGGTTACCATTATTATCCCATTAGCACTTAGTTAGCATAGCTAACATACTGTTTTGAACGTTAGCATCACCACTCAGAGACCGGACCCATCCTGTCTCTCTCTCCCTCAGCAGCACTGGCGGCCTCGGGCAGCGCTGACTCAGCACCCCCCGAGCCAGCGGCTCAAATCGATAAGGCTCGGGGCCGCTGGGCTCCATAAAGCCTCCCTCTACTCTATCTCCGATGACGACGGAGGAGATCCAGACGGCTCAGGGAGCCGAGCCAGTGCCGCCCGAGGCAGAGGAAGACAGGAGGAGTCCAGTCTCTGAGTGGTAATGCTAACTTAGGCTAACCTTCAAAACAGATGAAAGTTTTTTTTTTGTTTTTTTTTTTACGTGTCCTGTTTGGCAGTGTGGAGCTCAGAATTGGTGTCTGAGTACCAAGTAGAAGCCCAACAGATTTACTTTCACAAGCGGAGCAGTACAGCTTTTGCTATAGTCCTCCACTTGATATATGTGTGAAAAATCTTTATTATGAATTGTTGGGGTTTTTATTTCCTGATGTTATGGACACGGAGACGGAAAATTAAGGAGAAGAAAGAAGGAAGATGAAGAAGAGAGGTAGGAAACAAAAAGTCAAGAGAGAGGGTGAGTTGAAAATACAAGAGAGGAAGGGAAACAAAGAAAACACAGGAAGACATTGAAGTCTGCCTCCATACCCACAGGACGGCAGAGAGAGGGGGAAAAACAAAACAATACACGAAAAAGGAACATCGACAGAACAAACCAAACATTGTGAACTAAGAATTACACAACCACATCACACAAAAATAGATATTAAAATACAACAACAATGTCACAGAATAACTCATGGTACCGATTAATCAAGCTCTAGTAATGATAACCTCAGCCCAAGAATATATCTTTAAACACCAGAGACCCCACATCTATGTGTGTGTGTTAGCATGCTGGTGCATATAAGGTTTCTCCATAAGAGTGTTCGATAGCTGGTGTGAGCAGGAATCAATCCGTCTCCCAGGAATCGATGCAGACATGAAGGAGATCAGAGCAAAGACGTCCAAAGGACCCCCAGAGCCCCAGGCGGACCCGGGTGGGGCTGACCGCATCCCCCAAGAGTGGAGCAAAGGAGAACCCCAGGGGAACATCCAGCGGCCACTATGCAGGGGCCCGGGGGGCAGCAGTGACGAGCCCACGGGCCCCGCCGGCAACTGGCCGCGCCAGGGCGCGCCGGTCAATGGACCGGGAGAGCCGGGGCCCAGGGGCACCCCACCCCCCAGCAGGGACCCGCCGGCCGCCACGCGACGCCTCCACCCTAGGCCAATCCCCACCGCCTACATCCCAGCGCCCCACCGATAGCCGCAGGGGACGGACAGCATCCCCAGGCCGGGCTCAGCCAGCATCTGGATACCAAGTTGTACCAGCTCCTGATCCCGCGCAACGCAGGGCACCGAGACCAGGCATCCAATGAGGGCCAGGGCCGGTCCAACCCGCCAATGAACCGGCCATGCACGGCGCGCACAGAACAGGTGATCAAACGAGCAGAGACGCCGGATCCGCATCCCGCCGAGGCACCGAGCAGGCACCACCCAACAATCCCAAACCTGGCACCTCTAAAAGAGGTGCCCCAACCAACCAAAGGAAGATATCGGCCCAGCGCATCGGCCGACCGACACACCGGCCCCCGGCAGGCCCGGCCAGGCACGCACCAGGTCCGAACCGGATTGACCACCGATGCACCGGCAGGCAGGGGCCCCCGTCACCGGCGGGGAGTGACGGAGGGGAAATAGGCCCCCCATTAAGTGTAAGGCCTGAGGTGCGCCAGGCGAGGGGGCAGACCAAGATCCAACCTGACAGGTAGACAAAGACATACAGACACAGTCATACGTTCCCTCCCTCTTAAACCCATACATTCTCACTGACTCACCAAGAAACCCAAAAAAATGACGCTGTACCCTCACTCACACACCCCATACACACTTTATGCTCCCAGGTCCAGTTACCGATGCCCCAGTAGAGCCACCAGCCCCCGGACCCTGGAGATGGACCCCCTACCTTCTAGGATGGAGACAAGCAGACCGCTAAGGGCCCCACAGTAGCAAAGCAGCCTGACAGCCTAGGACCCCGACCAGACCGCCTGTTCCTCCTTCCATCGGACCCCAAAACAGATGAATGTTGATCAGATCGATCAGTCGCAAAACTGCCAACGTCGCTTTGGTCACTGTCCATGTTTCAGTGTCACATTAAGCGAGCTGTCACTGTCCTCCGGAACACACCCCCACGTTCCCCCCTCCACTCATCCTCCACACTTGGTCATACCCCTCCGTTCTTCCTGGCACTGCCCACTTTGTAGAATTTTTCAAATGTTGTCTTGGGGCGTGGTAATGATTTTTCATGGGGTTCAGTTACACTTTAAGGTCATGGACTGCTGGCCCAAGTTTCACCTTTGGGATTTTTTTATGGAGAACAGAATTCATGGTTCCATGAAAAAAGACAAGTAGCTTATGTCTTGACCCAGAAAAAGCAACTCCAGAACATCACCATCATCAATCATCATGTTAAAGGTGTTTAATTGGTGACTCATTCTCTCTTGCCAGCACAACCTACCACCACCACCATGTTTGACTCTTAGGATGATGTTCTTTTCTGAAACTCTGGGTTAGTTTCATACCAGATGTAACATAACACACAACCTCCAACATGTTCAACATCTGTCCAAAGAATTCTTTCCCAAAGGTCTTGGGTATCATCATAACACTTGTAGGAAATGTCAGATGGGTCTCTGTGTTCAGCCATTGTTTTCACCTCAGATATTTCGCATTGATGTCATTTTTACATACATTCACATTGTCAGAATGATTTAGTTTAAGTGGTTCTTAATTCTACCCTTCTGGTAGATGATGCCCTGGTTGTGGGTCACTGAAACTGAGTTTTCCCAGAAATTATGTTTTTGTTGTTAATTCATGATGTAAGAAGAAGGCACAATTATTATTTCCCATATAGGGACAGGTTGGTTTGGATAGGTTTTCCCCTAAATAAATACAATTTTGATATGTAATTTGCAGTTTGTTTTTCCACAGGTTATCTTTGTCTGATATAATTTTCTTGATGATCTGAATCATCTAAGTGTGACAAAAAAGCAAAAATGGAAGAAATCTGTAAGGGGCAAATACTTTTCATAGTTTCAGATTTTCCTAATGAGGGAAACATTTCCCAGACTGACAGCACTTTCTAGAAATGTTTCAGTACACGATTCCAGGAAATTAAAAAGTGGTCAAGTTGGGACCTGTTATGGACCAAATTAAAAACCTCAGATAACCAAAGCAATTGTACTGTAAATTGCCTAGTGTTGAATATTCACAGAACTATGAGCTTGTTATTTAGAGGCCTAGTTGTGAGTGCTTTATTGTTCCTGCTGGGAGGATGAGCCCAGGTCTTACTCAGCCTTATGAAAATGTTGTTATCAAGCTTCCAGTTTCAGGGGATTGTGGGAGCTCTGCTGAATAGATCATCTTTCAGCAGCAGCTTTCAAGGTTGAAGGCAGATGAAGCTGAACAATATGTGAAGATAAGCAGTTAGTTTTTAGTGGAGGCTTCAGCGTCAACAATATGTTTCTGATAGACCTAAACTGATAAATCCTAAATCTTATTGACTTGAATTCAGTGAAATTATATTCCGCTTAATTATATAGCACCAATTCACAACATGTCATCTAAAGACACATATTGTATTATTGTAGTGACAATGGAGAGGAAGAACTTCCCTTTAACAGGAAGAAACCTCCAACGGAACCAGATCCTTGCCCCCAGGACCAACTGGGGTTTTGAGAAGACACAGCGTTGACATAAAAAAAAAAAAAACACGGAATCACGGAAATAGCAGGAATATTTAATATGTTATCTTCTAAGAAGTTAATGGCTGTAGTGGCTCCTTTAGGGGCTTCATGTAGGAGAGAAACATATCATAACAGATACAGAAAGGTGTCACAGCTAAAAAAAAAACCTGAGAGAGAATATAAAGTTGAAATAACATCAAATTATGCAGAACTGGAGAGGAGAAAATGTAGCAGAAGAAGGAGAAGTGGTCTGCTTGTCCTCCAGCAGTCTAAGCCAATAGCAGTATAACTACAGAGATAGCTGAGGATAATCCAAGCCAGTACAATCATAAGCTTTATCAAATATATAAATTACATGATTAACCAGAAAAGCAGTTGGAGAGCGCAGACTTCCGCCAAGGCAGCTCAGTCCCCCACCTCCCAGAAGGTGACCCGGATCACCCCCAAAATCTAATCACTTGTTCTTGGTCCCACTGCGGACATTTTCTGAAACTTTCATCCGAATCCATCAATAACCTTTTGAGTTATGTTGCTAACTAACAGACAAACCCTGGTGAGAACCTGACCTCCTTGGTGGAGGTAATAAAGGATGTTGACTTGCTAAAAAGTGCAACTAAATGTTTTTTTTCAGTCTTCTTTTCACAGTTTGTGACCCCTCAAATTTGTTTCTGTAACTAGGGTTGGATATTTGCTCTGTGGCTGATGTATATGTATCTCAATTCAATGTCACTGATAAAATATGATTTGACTTATCTGAGGGGGTTTGTTGGATGGATATGTTGTTGGAAAAGGTGTATGATGTAACAAGAAATGTAAAAATGGGATGTGTTTATTGATGTTCTCAAGATACATTTTGCATTTCAAAACACAAAAATAGTCAAACAAAAACAAAAACTGGCAAATTGGGGGCTTGGCCGGGATTTAACTCCAGAATATCCTGCAGCAGTTGATCGCAAAACTTGGAGAACTCTGAGATTTTGGAACCAACCATCTTAGAAATATCAAGTGATGCTTAGGTAAAAAGTTATGAGTAACTGCAGTTTATTTGCTTTTAGGGTTATGGCAGATAAATTAACCCAAGTCGTTCATTGAATTTATTTTCAGCATTTCTTATATTAGATCTAAGCCAATCAGTACTTTAGTCTCCATAACACTTGTTTCTTTAGGAGTGATAAATGGCATCAATTATATATTTGCTTTTTCCAAAGCAGTTTCCAGAAAACTCTATATTAATTATGCAAACTGTAGTATGTAGTCAAGAAGTAAATACAATTTCTTGTGCTAAGATAGGTCATAGCTTGGCCCTGTATTAAGAGGTACTCAATGTAACAAATACTGGTCAATTAAAAAAGTATTTAATCAGTCCCTTCAGGTTTTTGTAGGACTTGTGTTAAACCCTGCATCCTGAGCATCCATATATAAAATGGAATGATGCAGGAACAAATAATAAAAGTAGAAAAAATAGCCAAAATACTGTAAATTGATTAAAGTGCAGTGGGTTTTTGTAGTCCATCCTTTTGATCGACAGGGTCAAAAAAAATTTCCACATTAAGTTTTAAAATGATAATGACATATTCAGTTGTATTTATTGTTTTAATTCATTTTAATAAACATTCAGTCTGAACAAACTGAGAATCCACATTGTACCATCACAAATCAAGCAGATCATATGTAACTTTTTGTTCACAATGACAAAAACCACTGAATGTGGCCCCATTAACTACATATAAACAATGGAATTAAACGATTGCACTTAAAATACGAACAGTTCCCCTACAGTGACCTGAACGCACAGTCTCACAACATGATGTTGTTCTGGAGGTTGAATCCTTGCTCCGCTGCCCAACTACAGACTGTCAAGTGCCTTTTCGGCCAAGGTTTTTAAATGGAATCGATCAGAATTCGGAAAGACTCTCTGAACGAGCTGTTTTCTGACCCGCAAGCCATCGCTTCAGCACAAAGAAATACCAAAGCGACTGGTGGTTGGCACATCACCAGGCTATAGGAACACACTGAGCTCAAGGAAGTGTGTCTGTCACAGACATGAGATGAATTGAGGAGGAGGTCCAGGTCTGAGATGATGCTCAGATGTACAGTAAGAAGCCTGAAACTTTATAAATCAGATATTTTTAAACGTCTGACTTAGATTACAACTGACACAAGAATGCAACTGTAAAAATGAAAAAAAATTTACTGGCATAAAATGTATCTTATCCACCGAGACGACCGTTGAATTGTTTGCAAACAAGCTTACTGATCATTTCAGCAGCTTTGCCATTGCCATTTTTTGTTAAAGGTTCTAAGAAATCTGAAGGAACAAGAAGTAAATAGGAAAATATGTGTAAATATTGTTTATATTTTCATATTGTCATGTTCTTGTTATATTCTCTCGCTCTCGCTCTCTCTCTCTCTCTCATACAAAGAAATGCGTGAAAATCTGTTTAGTATTTAGTGAGTTAGGATTTAATAAACTCACTGACGCTTCAATGCTCATCAACACCAATAGGCAGTGGCGGTAGATGTGGTGTCTACTCTTTTTATGTGTATGGTCTCGTTCACTGAGAAACAGTATATTCATGTCCTTTGTGAAATACAATCGGTCACTCTGAGCTGCATATAAATGCTGCACGTGAACATTTTTTCCAACCCCAATTGCTTGCATTAGCCCCAGAAAGAAATCAGATGGCAAGATGACAGAGTCAGAAAAAGCGAGTTCCTTCAATGTCAGAGGGAATATTAGTATTCATTGGAAGGATGATTTTGCAACCTGGAGAAAGAAGAGCACCTCTCTGCTAGCCAAAGCTAACTGTTAGCAATATAGCTAAGTTTTAGAAACTCCACAGCATGGCTGAACAGGGTTGGGCTTGGTTTATTTGTAGACAAAGCACATCAATGTTGCATTTTTTAACCAAAGAAAAAAGTGTTGAGGAAGAAAATATAGGAATATTTTTGGAACACCGCCACCAAAGTAAGTTAATTATTTGATTAAAGGCAGCATAAGGGTTATATTGCTGTTAGCCAATCAGAGACCAGACGTTTGCATATTGTGAATAATAATGAGTTAGACAAGTGATCTTGACATTTCACCCCATCCACTCCTCCGACAAACTGCAAACTCCTGAAACAGGAGCAAAATAGCATGTTTTCCACATAAAATGACTCACAATGCATATAATTGGGCTAAAGACCACAGGAAACTCATTTAAAAAACAAGTGAATGAGACATTTAAGTTAGAAACAGCAACTGCAATACACAGTTCGGATCAGTTAGAACAAAACTCTATATTCTAATGCATTCATCCAACGTGACACATCTAGGTTTAGGTAATACATCTAGTCACAGCTGCTCTCATTTTCCTGATGTACATGCATACACTGTGTCTGTGAATTGGTACAAATTGGTTAATCTTCATAATCCTAGAATAAAAACGGACTCAGTTACGGACATATAATTACATACTAGCAATCACAGCGTGTGAGGAAGTTCTCACCTCCTCCCCAGCGTAAACATCGTGCCAGGTCATTTCCTGTGCCCAGAGGGAGAATTGCCACTGCAGGGTGTCTGGCGAAGTTAGCCTTATCTGCAAACAGGATGAAGACGAGTCAAATGTTGTTCCTAGTGCTTTATGATAATGACGGTAAAACCTTTAGTAGCAATCCCTCATTCTACAGTTACAATAATTGGACCAGGTTTTGCAGAAAATATGCCAGCTAAAAACACAAAAAATGCTCTAAAAATGGGTTGAGTGTTGTGCCCTGATGGATTAGTATTCCACAGTGGCAAAAAAATTTAATCGCATCTGTGAAAACAACAGCAAAAATGGGATTAATGACTTTAGAGGAGGCCTAATGCTGCAGTAAGTTTCCTGTCAATACACATTTGTGTCTTAAATCCCAAAGTTAGAATTTTAGTACCTATACAATCGAGGATCCAGCCCACTGTACCGTCACCTCCACAAGCAAGCACCCGGAAATCAGGGACATCATGGAAAAAGTTGAGCCTGGATGGAGAGGAGATCCAGGAGAATTAACCAAATGCATACTCTGTACAGGAAACAGGTGGTCTACAAACATATTGTCAGGAGGGGAAAGTACCCTAATTCTAACCACCAGATGTATTAGGCAAGCTATTTACAGGTGAATAATCCGTTGATTGTGTTTCATGAGGGATTTGTAAGCTCTGAATGATCTAATGAAGAAAGAGCTGAAAGACTGATCTGTGAGTGTTCTCTCCTGTCTCCACTGGTTTCCCCTGAAACCATGCTCTGAGTGTATGCCCTTCAAAGGGACCTTTAATGTGTGTAGGGATAAAGCTGCAGACAGAAGCTTTCATCATTTCCCTTCATTATACAGCAAACTTTGGGCCACCGACTCCTTTCGAACCCTCCATCCGGTTGGTCCAAGACAGGTCATCGCAAAGGAGGAAGTAAAGTCTTAAATGACTGACAAGTTTGTTCATCATTTATAGTATATTAGTATTTTTCAATTTCAAGCTTTTTCAATTTCAAATTAACCATTAATGTTTTCCATTCTGCAGCTAGATGTGTGGAATAAATCTTGATAGAAACGTCTCAAAAAGATGCAGGTAGTCAGAACTGTCTCTAAAAACAAAGCCTTTTCTTTAAAAAGTGATTTGTAACCATGTGTTATATAAAATTCTTACAATATGATAAACTTGCGTAACAATACTTTAGTTTTACAGAATCACTGTATGTGCGCAATACTTTAAAGCCAAACTACAGTTTGGTAATAACAGGATGAAATTCGATTATTTGAAAAGACAAAGTCAACGATTGTTTATGTTGCTGCAAAAATTACATATACAGTAGGGCAAAACGGTATTTGGCAGCCACCGATTGTGCTAGTTATCCCATTTAAAGATGGGAGTAAGGTCTGCGATTTTCATCATACGGAACACTTCAACTCTGAGAGACATTATGTAAAACTCATTTCAGGAAATTACATTTTATGATTTTTAAAGTATTTGTATAATGGTACTGAAGATAAGTATTTAAAAACGACAAACAAGCGAGAGCTCTGGCCCTCACATACCTGTTACTTCTTCCTTAAGAAGCTCTTCTATCCTCCACTCTTTACCTGTAATAATGGCACCTGTTTGAACTCATCATCTGTATAAAAGTCTACACATTCAAACAGTCAGACTCCAACCTTCACCATTGCCAAGACCAAAGCTGTCTAAGGACACCAGGGACAAGATTGTACACCTGCACAAGACTGGGATGAGCCAATCTACAATAGGCAAGCAGCTTGGTGAGAAGAGGTCAACTGTTGGAGCAATTAGTAGAAAATGGAATAAATACAAGATCCCACACAATCTCCCTCGACCTGGGGCTCCTCGAAAAATCTCACTTTGTGGGGTACTACATATGATCATGAGAACGGTGAGGAAACAGCCCAGAACTGCACGGGGGAACTGGTTAATGAACTTAAGAGAGCTGGGACCACAGTAACAAAGGTTGCTATTAGTAACACACTATGTTGTCATGCATTAAAATCCTGCAGCACTACAAAGGTCCCCCTGCTTAAGTCAGCACATGTCCAGGCTCGTCTAAAGTTTGCCAGAGACCATCTGGATGATCCAGAGGAGGATTAGGAGAATGTCATGTGATCAGATCAGACCAAAATAGAACCCTTCGGTATAAACGCCACTGGAGGGAGGAGAGTGCTGAGATACATCTCAAGAACACCATACCCACATAAGAAGCATGGGGGTGGAAAGTTTATCCTTTGGGGGTGCTTTTTTGGCGAGGGGACAGGATGACTGATCAGTGTTAAAGTAAGGATGAATGGGGAAGGTATCATGAGAATTTGGGCAAAAATCTCCTTCCATCATTGAAGCAATGAAGATGAAACGTTCCTGGAATCGTTCAGCATGACAATGATCCCCAAACACAATGAAGGCAAGGGCAATGAAGGGCATCTAATGTAGTCTAATGTAGTCCAACCAAGACTACATTACAAAGTACTGAGGTGAACTTTTGTTATTGACCACTACTTATTTTCTGCACCATTATTCAAATACATATTTTTTAAACTCATACAATGTGATTTCCTGGATTTTTTCTACATTATTTCTCTTACAGTTGAAGTGTACCTATGAAAAAAATTAAAGACCTCTCTCATCTTTTCATGTGGGAATACTTGCACAATTGGAGGCTGCCAAATACTTGTTTGCCAAACTGCATATTGACTGTTACAGTTGTAATATTATTAACTATACCAAAATATTTCATGCATTTTAATATAGACTTTATCAACTTCATAATCTTATGTCAGATAGCTGTTCTGCTCTTTACAGAGTAACATAAATCTGGAAGTAATAGTTAATTAGCCTAATCTTATCATCTGCTCAGGTGGCCATCTCGTGCTAACTGTATGTGTAAAACATTAATTAAGAAAAATGAATGGCGTTCTTTTTGTCTACACAGGATTTGTCCTTCTTGTAGACATAAAAAAGTGCTGCATTTTACTCTCAAGGAGCTAATTGGATGTGCATAGCAACAGGTGGAGGATGGCGTGCATGGCATTACACTACGCAGGACAAGAGCATTTAGCACTGAATTCATAACTTTAAAACTTAAAACAGGCTCATCCTGAAGCAGTCAAAGCAATTTGTGATTGTTTTTTTCTTTCTGCAATTTGATTTCGTCGAAGAGAGACCACGCTAAGAGTATTCAGATGTAAAAACAGCTGACTGGTTGTTAAATGTCAAAAATACATGCCAGCAATGTAAGAGGTGGAGCGTAAAATGTCCACACACTAAGTAAACCCACCCTTTAAGGTGGTGGGCAAAAATCAAGTAAATGTGTTATACTACTCAAAATTAGGGGTGTAATGTTACATGTATCTGTATGTAAGTTTTTTTGTGTACGACACACAGGCGTACCGACTTTCTACCTTGAAGCATAACTTGCACTTTAGCCAGCAACACATGCGACTCTGTAAACAAATTCAGTGCAGCCCAGCCACCTGCTAGAAGAAATGGGTATCAATTCAAATTTCAAGAATCGATTCAATTCAGTTACCAACGTACCGTCGGTGGTTGCTTTTAGCTACCACAGATGTTACTGAGCCAAAGGACACCGCTTAGCTGCCCTCATTGGTGCAGTTCTCTTAACATAGCAATGAAGTATAAGCAGACTGGGCATCTAACTGTAATAATGTGTGTCAAAAATGTTTCTTCCAGGAATTAGTGACGTCTGCATTGTTTTGCAGCAGAATCAGCAGCTGGAAGCGGAACGAGAGGAGCTCCGCCCACACCGCAGTGTCCCACATAAATGCTAGTAGGGATGTAAGAAAACATGGATGTGCCGATATATCACAATATTTTACGTCACGATATTGTATCGATATTCAAAAGCAATGTATCGATTTTTATTTTATTTTTAGAATTTGAATGGAACCATTAATGATGACAATAATGTTTTAAGTAAAATTAAAAGTATGACTGCTAGTTGGTGCTGCTAGTGTACAGTTTTTCTACAGTTAAATTCAGTTTTAAAAAATCACACTACATAGTCTTCTTATCTCAATATATCGTATCTCTTCCCCTGTATCGTGATACATATCATATCAACAGATTTTTACCAATACACATCTCTATAAAATAGTTATTTATCTAATACCATCTTCTGTTTTCACACATACAAAAGCGTATTAAAGCTAAAACTCTAAATATGCTTAGCTGCTGTTGTGAGTTTTTACAAATGGTGAAACTAGTTTTTGTAAGGGAGTCGCTCTTGTGACGCAACCAGTGACTCCACCCCCTAGCCAGTCTGCAGTCTTTTGACGTTGCCTCTTCAGCCTGACTCGGCATGCTTGGAACCCCAGCAAAGTAGGTACTGAAAAAGCGGCTGGTACAAAGAGTAGAAAACCCTTATAACTGAGTGGAGCCGAGTTGAGTCGTGCTGAGTAGGTGTTAGATAGATATCCACCCCTGTCAATGGATGGAAAGGATTAAATGTCACAAAGTGAAATAAAAAGTTTGTGTATTTTTGTAGTGTATGTAAACATCTGATTTCAACTGGAAATTAAAGATTCCCTCCATGAGTGCATTACCTAATCCCAACAAATGTTCACCCATACTGTGAGCATTTATTCCTATTTAAACAGCCTATATGTTTACTAGGAGCTTAGCAGTGATTTGTTGCTCAGTCCAACAGAGAGGCCCAGGAAGTTGGAGTGTATTCAAAATCTGACTCTTGCCATGTGTAGAAAGTGAATAAGTGCCCTTATTCATGTGAACTGGGGCAAGCTGCCAGAGCAGCAGGGTTACTGACAGAAAGACATGGTAAGAAAAAACAAGAAAAAACAGAGGCACATTTGCAGGGTTGCAACAGGGCAGTGTAGCAACCACATTCAGTTGTTTTTCTTACAGTCAAAACTAGAACCAACAGCGGCAATGACAACTTAGAAGTTTCCAAGCTGCTCCTGCCAGGTTATGCCACCTTACAATGAATTTATTATCCAACTGGTCATCTTGGTTTAGAGTTTACGTCCAACTGGTCATATTTAAAGATTTAGTACATATAAAAAGCTATTTTTTGGGACAGTAATGTTTGTGTGTTGCTATTCCTATTGTCTGGATGTTGCATAGGGAAAACAGCGCTATCTAAAAGCAATGCAGAGAACATAAAGCAACACAGAGCAGAGGGTCACATCCAACCAGCTACCTTATGGGTAAGAAGATTTTCATGATGTCCCCTAATCACAGCTGTTTGTGAAGGAGAAAACTGTGCATAAACAAAAATTCAAACAGATCTTAATGAAAGCATTGAAATGACTGAGCATATAAAGCTAATTGCATTCCCAAAACAAATCACTGAGAACGAGCTAACTCTTACCTCAGAGCCTGTTGCTAGGGAACCCATGGTAACAGTTGTGGAGGATTGAGCTGTTGACGGGTTAAGGCTCTGTGTGACAACACAGCTCATTCAGCCCTCATTTCCATTGCTATGTTCCAGAGCACCACTTCACCCTCGTACAGTAAGAACAGTTATATCAGTGTGTTCAAGCCAGGCCTGTAAAACAGACCACATGACCGAGGAAAGGCAGACCATCTGAACACCACAAATGGGCTGCTTTACAGACAATTACATAACTACTGTGATTCTACGTTAAAGCTGCAGCTTCTCAACCAAAGGTTGTGAATTCTTTATTGTTAAATCTTAAATGATCTCTGACTAACCACATTATGTGGAAACCTGAGTTCAATTCCACCAGCATCACCCAAGCCTTATTATTGAAAGACCTGCAGAATCAAGAAATGGCTTGTCTGAATAGAGCCTGTCTAGCGACATAAGGTAGACACAAGGTTGGTTCACACAGCAAGATTTTAAAATTGTCGTTTCCAAACCTTGAGAGACCCCACACATGGCGATACAACATCATGGATATGACAGTTTTGGTTCTACAGTGTGTTGTGTGTGGCCACACGGCAATGATGAGACACCACGCACAGATGCGTTACATTTGTAGTCGAAACTCGTAAATTCCGACTTCCTTCTGGGAAAAATCCACTGGAATGCCCCCCCCCCCAAAGTCAGACTTCCCACTCGCAAAGTTTGAGATCTTTTTCTTGCTTAGACTTGCATAGACTTTGGCCGCTCCTCACATCAACAACAGTAGCTGTGGTGGGAGCGTGTTTATTTTACTAGACACACTTGTAAGAAAATGTCTAAAATCAATCTTACATGTAGAGCCTTTAACTTCAACAAAACAAAAGTGATGTTTTCATGCGGACAGTACAGCTTAAAATTATGTTTGTAAGAGGTTCTACCAACAATGGCTACCTGGACCTCGCCATATTGGAATCCTGACTCTTCATACTACGTTAACTGGAACGATGTTTACTCAGGCGTGACATCAAACCCAGCTCCGAATTCCGACTTCCGAGGTAAATGGAACGCACCATTTCTCACGAACATTCCTAGGTCATACGGGAAATCTCACAAAATTTCACAAGATAAAACATGATTAGTAAAGTCAAAGGAATAAATAAACATGGCAGCCGAGGAGAAGGGTTTGGCAATACTTTGTGGACAAGTTTTAATGGACAAAAAAAATGACACAAATGAAAAGGTGTTGGATAAAAGAGTGGAGACAGCAGGAGCAAGGGCTCTACTTGCCATACCTTTAGAAGAACAAAGAGCCAGAAAAAAAAGGTTTTGATATCTGGAATTTTTTAAATAGTTTAAGTTTTGAAATTGAAAGTAACATCCATCCATCCATTATCGGTACCCATTCATCCTATGCAGGGTTGCGGGGGGCTGGTGCCTAGCTCTAGCAGTCATGGGGCAAGATGCGGGGTACACTCTGGACAGGTCGCCGGTCCATCGCAGGGTAACACAGAGACATACAGGATGGTCTCTTTTAACGACCATTATCTCTGCATCTGTCCTAGGGTGTTACCCTAATGACACCGGAGCCTATCAAACCATCTTATTGTTCTGCCACTTCATCACTGCAAGATCTGATGGTTTTTGGACAACCATTTTGAAAGTGCCTTCGCCTTGTTCTTGCAGCTTTTAATAATAATAATAATAAAAAACATATTTGAATTGCTCTTTGTAGAGATTATATTTTTACGACAGTCCTTCTTATCGTTAAACAATTTGTTTTCAACATATTCAGTACTTTAATATAGGTAAAATACCTATCAAAGTACAGCAGTTTTCTTCTTGGAAGATATTGAGCCATCTGAGCAACAGTAGCTCTTCCAATTCCCAGCCACAGATCAGTGAATGTTTTTCTGCTTTTGTAAACCTCAAGATTCAGCACCAAACAATTGTGACTGGGAAGCAGAAATACTTTCAGTTTAGTGGGATTTGGTTTTCCAGGTACAAACTGGTGAACATGACACTGGCATGTGAAGAGAATTACCTGAGCATCTACACATTCCATCCTTGATCTTGACAGATTGAGGCAATTTGTTTGCACTAAGAGTGGGAAAGGTCTCACCTTGTGTGCATGTCTTCTTAAATAAAAGAAAATTATCACATTTTTATATGCAGATGGTAAAATCAATAAATTGCACAACCCTAGAGGGAAATTAAGTGTTGTTGTAGCTCATACTGTTAATTTTTTTAGGAGTTGTTGTAGATCATGCTGGCTGTGGGCAGGAAAGATTTGCTGTAGTGGTCTCTGTTGCAGCGAAACTGAAGAAGCCTCCGACTGAAGAAACTCTGTTGTTTCAGGATAGTCTCATGAAGAGGATACTCAGGGTTGTCCATAATTCCTTTGATTTTATGAAGAATCCTTCTGTGCATCATAATCTCCAGACGTTCCACAGTTGTCCCAAGAACAGAACCAGCCTTCTTTATCGGGTTGTTTAGCCTTTTTAAAACCTTGGCTCTGATGCTGCTACCCCAACAAATGATTGATTTGACTTATCCCTGTTTCTTCTGAAATTTACAATTATCTACTTTGTTTTGTTCATATTCAAGGTAAGATGAATTTTTCCACACCATGTCACAAAGTGGTCCACAAGCTCTCTGTATTCAGCTTCTTGTCCATCTCGGATACACCCGACAATTGCAGAGTCATCTGAGTATTTCTGCAGGTCACAGGTCTCCTATTTGTACTGAAAGTCTGAGGTGTACAGAGTGAAAAGGAAGGGTGAGAGTACAGTCCCCTGGGGTGCTCCTGTGCTGCTGACCACCTGGTTTGACACACAATCCTTCAGTCTCACAAACTTTGGTCTCTTTGTCAGGTAGTTGTTGATGCTGGCGATTGTTGAGGGCTCCACCTGTGTCTTCAGGAGTTTCTGACAAAGCAAATCAGGCTGAATTGTGTTAAATGCACTGGAGAAATCAAAGAACATGATCCTCACAGTGCTGCCTGCTTTGTCTAGATGACAGTGGGTTGGTTGATCAGGTGGATGATGGCATCTTCAACTCCAACTCCACGGCGATAAGCAAACTGCAGCGGGTCCTGATAAATTTATGTTTATTCAGGGGGTGAGTTCTCTTTGTACTAGAATAAGACACTGTGACCTTCTCATGGGTCAGGCTAAGGTTGAAGAGGTGCTACAGAATCCCACAGAGCAGCTCTGCACAGACCTTTAGGACTCTGGGGCTAACACCATCTGGGCCTGCAGCCTAGTTCCGGTTCAGTTTCTCCAGCTGCCTCCTGACTTTTAGAGACAGAAAAGTGAGAGGGGGAGGCAAAGGGCATAGCAGCATCTCCTGACTTGGTTGAAGACAAACTTGTGTAATCAGAAGACTCTGTGACTGAGATGAAGGATAAATCATCCGAGGTGTGACAGGAAAGCTGTGGGTCAGAGGAGGGTGGGATTTCTGTTTGGCTGGGGATAGGAGAGGAGGATGCTGCGCTAGCTCCTGAACTGAACAATTGAAGAATGGGTTCAGTTTATTGGCTCTGTCCAGACTTCCATCTATCCAATCCAAGCCTGTGATTGTTTTCATTCCTGACCAGACATCTCTGACATTGTTCCTCTTTAATTTGTTCTCCAGCTTCTTCCTGTATGCCTCTTTGCTGTCTCTGATCTTGACCTTAAGTTGCTTCTGTATACTCCTCAATAATACGCTGCCTACCTCCCTGAAGGCTCTTTTTTTATTGTTTAGCAGTTCCTTCAGGTTACTGGTGATCCAGGGTTTGTTATTAGGGAAGCATCTCACTGTTCTGGTGGGGATTATGATGTCCACACAGAAGTTTACATAGTCAGTCACAGAGTCAGTCATGGCATTGATGTCCTCTTCATGTGCTTGGCGAAAAGTCATTCAGTTTGTGGTCTCAAAACAACCCTGCAGGGCTTCTTCAGGTTCATGTGAAGCTGTTCTCACAGTTCTTTTTGTCACAGGTTTCCTCTGAACAAGTGGTTTATATTCTGAGCAGAGAAAAACAAGATTGTGATCTGATTATCCCAGAGGAGGTCTTGGTTTGGACATCGTTACACTTTCATAAAACAAATCCAAGGTCTTGTTTTCTCATGTGGAGCAGCTGATAAACTGTTGAAATGTTGGAAGTGTAGCAGAGAGCGAGGCATGCTTAAAATCACCAGATATTACCACAAATGCATTGGGGTGCTGGGTCTGTAGTTGAGCAACAACGGAACTGATGACATCACATGCATTGTCTGCAACGGCTGAAGGTGAAATGTAAATAATTGCCAAAAATAACACTGGTGAACTCTCTTGGTAAAAAATATAGACGAAAACTTACTGCCAAGAGTTCAATATCTGGGCTGCAGAGACGAAACTTCATAGTAACATGTCCTGGATGACGCCAATTGTTGTTGCAAGCACTGCTACCCAACCTCCTTTTCTTTCCTACTCATCTTCAGATCTCTGTCTGCTCGTACAGTCAGGAAGCCTGGCAGAGAGACGTTGGAGTCGGGGATATGATCCTGAAGCTAAGTCTCAGTGAAACACATAACACTGCATTCCTGATACACTGCCTGAGTCCTTGTAAGGATTTGGAATTCATCCATCTTGTTAGCCAGTGATCTCACATTGACCATTATGATCGATGGAAGAGATGGTTTGAACTTCCTCCTTCTCTAGCCCCTGGATCTCCTGGATTTGTGGCTGCAGTTGAGGTAGTATTTCAGCTTTCGCAATGTTAATCAGCTGCTCCCGGCTGTAAACCACATTGTTGCTATGGTCACGCATCATAACAAGTTATCATAAAGTGAAAAACTAACATAAAAAATCCTTCAAACAAAGTAGAGTTACAGCTAGTAAATACAGCTAAACATGGAGTTTATAAAATATAAATATAACATATATTGCGCCTTTTGGTTGTTATTAAAAAAAATCCAGTCATGATCAATCTTTACTCGTCAGTTTTTAAAATGATAAGTACATATTCTATACTATTTAAGTTTCATTCATTTTAATGAATAATCAATCCAAACAAGCTGAACGATCCACATCGTGCCATTTTACTTCAAGCAGATGAATACATGTATTTTTTTTCTCCACCGTGACAAAAACCACTGACATCTGACAACCACTGACAACATCCACTTCTGACTTAGTGGTTGGGAAAACTGCTCATAATTAATCACTCTTACAGCATAATTTGTACACAGTACTGACTAAAACAGCTTTATTGACTGAGCTTTGGTGGTTATGCATGATGTATTCTCTACCAATCATGTAATAATACAGTGCAGGAGGTGCTTGATAGATTATGTTCATTCCCATGTTTCCTGAAGGCAACATGATAGAGGGAATGTCTTTAGCCTCCTGCTTCTGCTGCCACTCATGATTCCACTCCCCTCTCTGTTTAGCTCCGCCCACCACGCCACATTAGGGCCAAAAGTTTGAAACTGAAAAACAGGAATCTGAAAGTGTAGAAAAAGGATCTGAAGCTGGAAGAAAAATCTGAAAGTGTAAAGAACTTTTTTGACCTTAATTAGAAAGATCTGAATCTGAAAAAATAAAATCTGAAACTTTAGGAAAAAGAAATTTTAACTTGAAAAAAATATATTACAGAACATTTTAAATTAAAGTTTATTCAGAAAAATACAAAATAAAAATACCATTGAAATTTCAATTAATATAAACATCCAATTTATTTAATTTTATTTTGAATCCAATTTTTTTTTTTTCAAATTTCACAATTAAAACTTGACTTTCGTTTTCAGCTTACATATTTTCAGTTTCAAATACTTCTTTCAAATACACAAACATTATGGCCCTGATTTAACTCCATAATTATTGACGAAATGTTTTGCCAGTAAGGTTGATCTATTTTCTTAATAAAATCCCCTTAGCTTAAAGGGAAGTTTTAAGTGATTACTTGGTGTTTGCGTACAATTGTTCGTCCAGCGTTTGAACTTATACTTTTCAGATGAGACTGGGTGTCTGGTATAATTGCTTCTCGAAGCTGGTGCCCCAAACTTTAAGATATTAAACTTGAACTTCATCAATAATTATACTAATATTAAATTATTGATCATAATTATTGATGGTTGTGTAAACCAGACAACAATCGCTCACTCTGAGTCACAACAAAGTGTACCTATGATAAAAATTACATCTTTTTAAGTTGGACAACTTTGCACAATCAGTGGCTGCTAAGTACTTTTTTGCCCCACTGTATGTCTGACTCTTTTTCCACAATTCTCAATAAAAGCCTTTCTGCCTATTTCAGCCCTCTGTTTAAGTAAGTGGGAAAAATGATTAAATATAGTCACCAGCAAGTCCTACTGTCACTTATGAAGGACATGAGATAAAACTTGTGTTTTGACCAAGTTAAGAATATGGTACTTGTCCTAAAATTTACTGAATTAAAGTTAAGACTTTCACATTAAAGAGAAAATGTAATTATTACTATTATTATTGATTTCTATAGATAATTGATGACTTGCGTTCCCTGCTGCAACAAAATGTGGAATTGGGGATTCCCACCATTTTGAAAGGGCATGCAGTGCATGTGTTCTGTTAGCCACACCCCCACAAATGTGGCATCAGTAGAAACATAGGCTAACATAGATTGCAAATGTTTGCATTAGAGGTCTTAAAACCATGTCCCCCACAGAGGACAAAAATGAACTGGTGGGTCTCAGGAAGATACAAAGATATAGAGGTGAGGCATCATTTTTTTCCCCCTGGGTAATGTCGTTACACACTTTGCTCTGATTGATCTCTGTTCCAAAGCGTTTGCCGACTGTGGTCAAGCGAGCTGACACTTGGAAATTATAATAGACACTTCCAAGGGATATTGCTGCCCGTCACCTCGCTTTCTGATTGGCTATATCTCACATCCACAGGCTGCATGCTTGCTTGTCCTCGCATCACACCTCACATGCTGTGATTTTAGGCCAAAACAATCCAACATGTTGTTTATCCCTGATTTGTGATTGGAGTGGACCAAACGTCCTTCTGAGCAGACCAGAGTGCCTTGAACACACCACACATGAATATCTTTTTATTTAAACCTCAGGAAGAGCCATTATCCACAGCATGTTACAAAGAACATAGTACAGCACTGAACCGTCTAGGAGTGGCCCACCTACCAAAAGTACTCTAGTGCATCAATAACTCGTCTAGGAAGTCCCATAAGAACCCAGAGCAACATCTAAAGCACTGGGGACCTTTGCCTTGGTTAGTGTTAATAGACTATGAAAGACACAGGGGATTTCTTTGCTTTGAATGGATCTAGAGATGAGATGTTGCGCTTCTATAGAACATTTTGATGGAAAAAGAAATCTCACTTTTTCATCCAGCTGAGTATCGAACCAGGCCTTTACTCACCTTAAGGTCCTTTTTATCTGGAGTTCAGCTCTGCAAACTGATTTAATATCTAACAAGAACATTATACTGACTTAAAAATGAACTAATCACAGCAGATGATGAGCAACGCTTTTTAAATCTTGAATGTGTCTTTATGGCTTTTCAATGAGCACATACTGATACATTTCTTACATCAGATTAACAATAATTCTCTGGAATCGCTGGACTCATATGGTGACATTACACAATATTCCAATAACAGATCAGCGTAACACAGCCTTCATGCCTGATGGCACGTGTATCATTACAGCATTTTCTCCTGGGAAACTGTGTGCGTCACTGTGTCGCTTTTCATACACGAGGCTCTGGAGGGCAATGGTTCTGCTTGTCGTGACTGAGTGAGGTGCCCTTAAGGTAGAGCATTTACAGCCCCACTGCTGCACGGGCTCCACCAGAATTCCTTTTAAAGTACATCATGTGCTGAGCTCTAACATATGCACACGTGTTTGTGTGGACTAAGAGGTAAAAACACTCTGACGGTAGTAAAGCAGCGTTCCACTTCAATGTACAGGTTAGTCTGACCTGACAGAACAAGGAGGTTTTTCAGCTGGAAAATAAGTAAATGTATATTTAGCACTCACCTTCTGAATCAGCTTTAACAATATACAGTCCTACGTTAACCCTTCAATTAAAAAGGACTTGTGTTTCTTTATGTACTACAAGATGTTAGAAAGCTTGCTTTATTTAGTTCCTGATTTGCTTGTTTTAAACACCTCTGAACCAACTACAAGACACAGCAACATAATTCCCCTACCCATAAAACGGAATGAAATTACAGGAACAGATTAAAGGGCACTAAACAGGCAAGAAAGAAAAGTAAACTGCATCCAGCAGACTTACCCATTCATTGGTCCTCCTTGCTCCAAACTGTACACTTGGCGGGGGTTGAGGAGATACCTGAACTTCCTGAGGACACTGGAGGAAAACCAGAACATGAAGGAACATACATTAGAGCACACAAATATAAAATCGGATGTTAATGAGTGGGTTAATAATGAAATATAGAAACCTAGTTCACTGCATTCTGTGATATGTTGGACAGGTCTGATAAAGTATTGGCTGAAATCAATAGCAGAATGTGCAACATTTTGCTGCTATCAGATGGCCCAGTATGATGATGATATGAACACTGACATGCCTTTAAACATTAATTTTTTAAGTGTAGTCAGGGGGGGGGGGAGAATTTGTTCATGACTGTTATGGCAAAAGCTAAGCCCATCCCATGATTCGTTAGCTTGTTAAATGACTTGAAGAGCACCTTGAAGTAAAATATTTTTTAGATGACTTTATCAGTCTTCTTCACATGATTGAGGTTTGTGGACATTGTTTTTGTTCACACTTTACATAAAATCCAACCAGGCTGCCTGGAACTATAGAACAACCATTCTGTTCTGGCCTCACTGTCTGTCTTCATGACTCAGTTTGAGTCAAGCTACAGCTGTCGAACTGAAACCTCACATATTTCTTTGGATAACTGATATATAGAGTATTTGTGAAGTGTTATGGTTTATTAAGAACATGGCCTACCTAACATGTACTTGCATTTTTTATTTTTCAAAAACTGGGGTTCTTCAACCAATCCAGTAGCCCTGTACAGTATGGCACACATTTATAGTTCTTGCAATACCCTGGATTGCAAAAAATATTAGTTAATTATTTAAGTACAATGCATTCAGGTTCTCTGTGTCTGTAAAATATTTGGTGGCACTCCTTATTTAACTTTAAGGAGATAGTAAGGTGGCAAAAATCATAAAGACTCCAAAAAATGTGGGGTGTCATTACCAAAACAGATGTCAGGCAAAAGCACCTTTTTCAATACTCAGAATCAGAACCATAATCCGTTTAATTAGCCAGGACTAAATGCACAAGCAAGGAATTTGACTTCAAGTGCTCCCAGCATGCAGCCAATAAGTATAAATGTATCTTTAGAGGAAAGAAAATAAGGATAAAGAAACATGAACGGGCTGCACAGTTGGTAGCACTGTTGCTTTTCAGCAAGAAGGTCCTGGGTATAAATCCCGCCTGGGGTCTTACTGCATGGAGTTGCATGTTCTCCCTTCTCATACTTGGGTTCTCACTGGGTACTCTGGCCTCCTCCCACAGTCCAAAAACATGACTGATAGGTGAAGTGGTCTCCTTAAATTGGCCTTAGGTATGAGTGTGTGTGTGCATGGTTGTTTGTCCTGTATGTCTCTGTGTTGCCCAGCGATGGACTGACAACCTGCTGGAGATAGGCACCAGATGGACGTGTACAGATAATGGATGGAAACACGAACATATATTTGCAGCCACTTTTTTAATGTTATTTGTATATATATATATATATATATATATATATAAATAATTTTGTGATGATGCAGAAATGCTCTTTTTGTTTTATGGCAGAGTGGCTGACTGCTCTGGCTGTAAGATGTTCAGTGAGTTCAGAGAGACAGCCTAAGAGAGGAAACTGTCTCTGCGGCGCCTCACTTTTGCAAATCGCGCCGACCTGAAAGTAAAAGTCTAAACAGTTTTTGTCCAGGATGTGTGGGGTCTGCAGAGATGTCAGCTGCCCTTTTCCTGATCCAAGACCTGTAGAAACTCCGGATGGAGCGATGGTCAGTCCTGATTATATTCTCTGCAGACCCGATGAACTAAAACTTTGTTGACATGAAAATAATGAATTAGACTTTTTCAGTCCAGTTGCTGGATAGGTTTTTCATGAACTGGAATCTATGTTTGCTCCCAACCCCAAGCAAAAAGACATTAAGAATGGTTATTTCTTTATTTCTTTATTTTTTTTAGATGTCACAAACGTTACCAACATTATCGCATATTGCATCTTTTTCAAATATCATGCTGATTTACAGTCCAGACAAGCTATACTTGTTGAGTCTTTTTATAACTGTACAGTCACAAACTAACATTTAGCATGCTGAGATGGGTAGAGTCTAAGATGGAGTTCTTGGATTTGTTCAATTTTTCTAAGCAGAACCCAGTCTGACCTTGATGTTTTTGCAGATTTCTTAAATATTTATCACTGTTAATTTTGTCTCTCTGTAATGAACAGCTTAGACTCATTTTAGATTTCCCCTTTATTATGGCTTCAAAATACAGACATTTTTAATTAATTACTACATGGAACCTGTCGTGCTTCTTTTGCAGACTTAAGATCAAAATCTAGTTGAGAATATTTTGAAACCAACATGAGCTTTCTTATTCCCAAGACTTTACCTTCTTCTGTCATGATTACTTGCAGGAGGAGCCAGATGCAGGCACGGAGAGGCAATTAACTAAGAAGAATATTTAATGGATAACAATAACATTAACTTACAGAAACCAGGACTGAACAGATAGTAGATGGAGGAAAAACTAGGGGACATGGGGAAAGCGTAGAAGGAATGTAGAATCCAGCAGCGAATGAAAGTGACAGAGGAGCTTATATACTGGGTAGAGGTGGAAGTAACAAAGAAACCTGAAGAGGTCATTAGCGGTCAGTGGTGACAGCTGGGAGGAGAGCAGGCAGATAAAAATAGGGAATGAGGATCAGCTGGGAAGGTAAGCATACTGCCAAGACAGAGAGAGAGAGAGAGAGAGAGGAAACAATGGAAGGAGCTAGGCAAAACAAATAGTAAACAGTGGAAAGAAATAACCAATAACATGGGTATCCTGACATCTTCAGACTCCAAGCAGTCTGACATATAGGAAAACAAGTAAATCAGTTTAGTTTCCATAAAGTTTACTAGAAATAAATTGTCCTTACTAGGCAGAAAGTACAAGAAGCGTCTTGGATGAGAGACAAAACGCATTCAAGACAATAAGAAAAGTCCAGTTGCCTTCATTTAAACTCTAAAGAATTGTAATGGTTGTTTTAAGAAAATGAGGTCTTCAGTCATCAATTTTTCAGTAACTGGTGTGAGTCTGCTGTGATGTCACTTTATCTGCCAGGTGGAGGTGTGTGTTTGTGCCCTGCATCACTGAATTTGGTTCATTGAACATTGCTTTCAGTAATATGCCACTGTATGCAAGTTTAATTAAAAACTTGTTACAGTAACATTTGTGGCGAAGATCACGGCCCTCTTCCTTCAAAAAGATGCAAATTTAATCTAGCAGACCCTGGATAGCACCTTCCCCCACTCGCTGTGAAACAGAACGGCTGTCTGTCAGAGCCCATTTTCTTGCACAGTACACCAAAAAGCGGGGCTTTGACAGGTTGTGATTTGATGCAGATGACCAAAGACATCGATCGTTACATCATTCAGCTCGGGACTCGGCTGTTTAGACGCCAATGCGTCGCAGTGTATAATGCAGCGCTTGCATTGCAATATTGGGGGAGACACTCTTCATGAACGCCTGCAGCGCTCTTAGTTTCCCAGCCATGGTCTTTGCCCCGTCTATGCAGATCTCTACAAAGTCCCTATATGTCCATTGACATCTCATAAATGGGCCTGCCGATGGTATTATTGGACAAAGGAATAGCCCATAGTTTGCTGGCCTCTGTTATGAATCATATATGGAACCATGTCCATCGTGCAGGGAAGTATGTAATCCTCTGCAGCTGTGTGTGGTTTTTCACACTGTGCCACTATGTGAAAAACTTTACATGAGCTCATTGAGCATTTGAAGGTGTTTTGTGGAACAAAACAAAGGCAAGATATGCTTTGTCAAATTTTATACTCTTAGGCTTGGAAGGAAGTTGACTTAGAAGCTTATTTGGCTATGTTTTATCTTCTGTTTTGCGTTTATGTGGGAGCCTCCTCAAAAACCTGTCAGTTACATTAACTGTGACTCTACTGGACCATTTGTGAGTACATACTCCAAGGCTGCTACTCTTTTGGTTCCTGTAATGGCACCAAAAATTGCCTTGTCAACCCAGCCAGGTGAAGTGGAGACATGCCCATACCGTGAAGTTTCGGTAAATTTACCCTGAAGTTCCAATTGTGGAAATGCGTCTAATTGAAAAAAAGATTCCCAAGAGAGAATGTGAGCATTATCAAAGACCTGGATCCTGTACTCAATGCATCTCCCTATCCAGGAGCTGACAGTGCATTGAAGAGTTGCATAGCTTTGGAGTGTGCTCCAAGAGCCCGGTGTCATGCAAACCACTGGTGCCAAAGCGGCGCCTCCTGCTGAAACGATAGCTTGGAGTATTTCCATCTTCTGATCACTTCAATTGGACAAATGTTCCCAGACTTCAAAACTTTGTCTGAAGTGGTGCTTGTAATTCCTGTCTCCAGTTGGAAAGCGGAGCACCGATTCGGCCTCCAGAACAACATCAAAACATCCATGAGAAGTAATCAGTCCAAGACAAACATCCAAAACCTCATAATAATAGCCTCTGCAGTAATCCCATTTAAAAATCTCATTCACTCGTTCTTTCAATGAATTCCTGTAGTCTCTGGCCCCCGTTTTATGTGGAAAAAATTCTGTCTCTGTCCTGTTTCAGGAGGTTGCAGTTTGTCGAAGGAGTGGATGGGGTAAAACGACAGGATAACAAGTCTAACTCATTATTATTCACGATATGCAAACGTCTCGTCTCTGATTGGCTAACAGCAATGTATCACTTATGCTGCCTTCGATCAAATAGTTAGCTTAACCTATTTTGCTGGTGGTGTTCCAAGACACCGTCCAACTGTTTCTTCCTCAGCTCCTCTTTCTTGGGTAAAAAATGCAACACTGATGTGCTATGTCCACAAATAACACAAGGCAAGGCAATTTTATTTGTATAGCACACTTTCAACAACAAGGTAATTCAAGGTGCTTTACATGATTAGGGGATAAAGTAAAAACAGCAATAAAGCATAAAACACACATAAAACATATGATACATGAAAACATTACTCAAATGCACCTCTAAACAGATGGGTTTTTAGCCTTGATTTAAAAGAACTCAGTTTTGCAGTTGTCTGGAAGTTTGGTCCAGATTAGAGGAGCATAGAAACTGAAAGCTGCTTCTCCATGTTTGGTTCTAATTCTAGGGATGTTGAGTAGACGGAAATTAGAGGACATGAGTGGTCTGGTGAGTTGGTATAGTTGACAGTAGATCTTCAACATACTTTGGCGCTAGGCCATTCAATGATAGATAAACTAAGTATTTTGAAGTCTATTCTCTGAGCTACAGGGAACCAGAGCAAGGACTTTAGAACTGGGGTGATGTGCTCTACTTTCCTGGTTCTAGTGAGGACACGAGCAGCAGCATTCTGGATCAGCTGCAGCTGTCTAATTGACTTTTTAGGTAGATCTGTGAGGACACTGTTGCAGTAATCAATCCGACTAAAAATAAATGCATGGATGAGTTTTTCGAGGTCCTGTTGTGACATCAGTCCTTTAATCGTAGAAATGTTCATAAGGTGATAGAAGGCTGATCTTATTATTGCTTTTATGTGACCCTGGAGGTTTAGGTCTAAGTCCATTACAACACCAAGATTTCGGGCCTTATCAGTAGTTTCTAGCTGTACTGACTGAAGCTGCGTGCTGACCCTTGATCGTTCCTCTTTAGGTCGAAAAGTAATTACTTCTGTTTTTTCCTGGTCAGCTGGCGAAAGTTATGGCACATCTATCTATTGATTTCCTCTATGCATTTACTTAGGGTTTGGATGGGTTCAAAGTCACCTGGTGACATGGTAATCTAGAGCTGAGTATCATCTGCATAGTTATGGTAGCTAATCTTATTAGTTATTATAAACTGGGCTAGTGGGAACATGTAGATATTAAATAAGAGGGGCCCCAGGATGGAGTCCTGGGGCACCCCACATGTGATTTCTGTTCGTTCAGATGAAACGTTTCCTAATGAAACAAAGAAGTTCTTGTTCTTTAGGTAAGACTCAAACCAGCCAAGTACTGTACCAGAGAGACCGACCCAGCTCTTCAGTCATTCCAATAGTACATCATGATCAATAGTGTCAAATGCTGCGCTGAGGTCTAAAAGTACTACAGTCTGTATTTATGCGGACGTCATTGAAAACTTTGACAAGGGCTGTGGTGAGCACGGAAACCAGACTGAAAAACATCAAAGTGGTTGGTCATTGTTAGGAAGCTATTTAACTGCTGAAACACAGCTTTTTCAATAATCTTACTGAAGAACAGAAGAATAGAGACTGGCCTGTAGTTCTGCATTAACGTGTTGTCCAGGTTATTCTTCATGAGCAGTTGTTTAATAACTGCTGTTTTTAATGTCTGGTTTCTTGGTTTTCATTCATGGAATTCTTACATTTTCTCTACATTGGTGTTGATTGGGATTAACATATGTAGTGGGTTCAGTACTGAGGTACAGACTGACCGTCTAATTGTTAGAGTCTTTTCAGTGGAAAAGCTGGTAAATTCATTTCAGGCCCTGGTAGAATCTAGTTCAAGGGCTACTGTCACTGGAGGATTAGTTATTCTTTTCACTGTTGCAAACAGACTCCGTGCATTATGAATGTTTCTGTTAACAAACTCCCAGAAAGCCTCAGATCAGCTGAAACACTCAGTTTATTTAAATCCAAGTTGAAGACCCAGCTGTTATCAGCTGCTTTTGATTAGGTTTTTATTCTAAGGTTTAAATCTGCACGGCTTCTTTTAAGATTTTTTTTTTGTTCATTTTAAATCATGGTTTTTATTCCTGTGCTTTTGGTTTTTCTGCACCCTGCTGTAATGCTTTGTATGTTTTATGTAAAGCACTTTGAATTGTCTTGTAACATGAATTGTGCTATACAAATTAACTTGCCTTGCCTTGCCTTGCCATAATGATTTCAGAGAAGAATGATCCCCTTGCATCTTTTAAAGTTAACTGATATCTGTTCAGTCTCTCTTTGTAGATCTCACAGTGATCCTGGAGTCGAGTTTTCCGCCATTTTCTCTCGGGTTGTTGACACTCCCTTTTTTCACTACATACCAGTGGATCACTTGTCCACGGAGACTTCTTTCTACCTGAGACTACTTTCACTTTAGTTGGAGCAATGGAATTAAGGATGTCTGAGATTTTCATGAGGAAATTATCGACCAACTTGTTTACTGAGTTGGAGTTAGGAGATAAAGGGGATGTGGTGGGAGGGTAAATATGTTTAAGGGTTTCAATTGAACTGTCCCAAGAAAATGCTTTTTTACAGTGGTCTCACTGTGGCCAGATCCCTGGTTTTCTTGAGAAAAGATTGCATTTTTAAGAACTATATACTTTCTAGTTTTTGGTGTTGTGAAGCTGGAAGGAATTTTGCAGTAAATGTTTCACTTTTTGATAACTTTTTATGATGTGCAACCATGGCAACAAGGTGGTTTGCAGCAAGGAGCAGCTGATTAACATTGTAAAAGCTGAAATAATACCTCAGCTGAAACCACAACTCCCTGCATCCCATGGATGCAGAGCAGGAGCAAAAAGACAGAGACAAAGAAGGACAAAGTTTAAACTATCTCTTCCATCGATCATAATGGACAATGTGAGATCACTCGCTAACAAGATGAATGAACTCCAAGCCCTTAAAAGGACTCAGCCAGAGAATGCAGTGTTATGTGTTTTAGTGAGACGTGGCTGCAGGATCAAATCCCCGACTCCAACGTCTCTCTGTCAGGCTTCCTGACTACACGAGCAGACAGAGATCTGAAGACGAGCAGGAAAAGAAAATGTGGTGGAATAGCAGTGCTTGTCAACAACATATAGTGTCATCCAGGACATGTTACTGTGAAGTGTCGTCTTTGCAGCCCAGATATTGAACTCTTGCCAGTCAGTTTCCGTCTATATTATTTACCAAGAGAGTTCTCCAGTGTTATTTTGGCAGTTGTTTAAATCTCACCTTCAGCTGTTGCAGACAATGGATGTGATGTCATCAGTTCCGTTGTCGCTAAGCTACAGACCCAGCACCCCAATGCATTTGTGGCAATATCTTGTGATTTTAATCATGCCTTGCTCTCTGCTACACTACCAATATTTCAACAGTTTGTCAGCTGCTCCACAAGAGAAAACAAGACCTTGGATTTGTTTTATGGAAATGTAAGGATGCATACATGTTCAAACCAACACCTCCTCTGGGACAATCAGAAAACAAGATTGTTTTCTGATTGTTTGGTCAGAATATGAACCACTTGTTCAGAGACAATCTGTGATAAAGAGAACTATGACAAAATTGTCACATGAAATTAAAGAAGCCCTGCAGAGTTGTTTAGAGACCACAAACTGATTGACACTTTCCCAAGCACATGGAGAGGACATTAATGGCATGACTGAGTGTGTGACTGACTATATAAACTTCTGAGTGGACAACATCATCCCCACCAGAACAGTGAGATGCTTCCCTAATAACAAACCCTGGATCACCAGTGATCTGAAGGAACTACAAAATAAGAAAAAAAGAGCCTTCGGGGAGGGAGACAGGCGTATTATTGAGGAGTATACAGAAGCAACTTAAGGTCAAGATCAGAGACAGCAAAGAGGCATACAGGAAGAAGCTGGATAACAAACTACAAAGGAACAATATCATAGATGTCTGCTCAGGAATGAAAAAGATCACAGGCTTTAAGCCCAGGAAGGATTGGATTGATGGAAGTCTGGACAGAGCCAATTGATTGAACGCATTCTTCGATAGGTTCAGTTCTGGAGCAAGCTCAGCCTTCTCCTCTCCTTCCCCAGGCAAACAGACATCCCACCCTCCTCTGACCCACAGCTTTCCAGTCACTTCTCGGATGTTTTATCCTTCACCTTAGTCATGGACTCTTGTGTTTCCACAAATCTGTCTTCAACCAAGTCAGGAGTTGCTACTACCCCCTCCCACTTGTCTGTCTCTAGAAGTCAGGTGAAGAGACAGCTGGAGAAACTGAACCGGAACAAGTCTGGAGGTCCAGATGGTGTCAGCCCCAGAGTCCTGAAGGCCTGTGCAGAGCAGCTCTGTGGGATTCTGCAGCACCTCTTCAACCTTAGCCTGAGCCAGGAGAAGGTCCCAGTGTTGTGGAAGACATTGTGCCTTGTTCCAGTACCAAAGAGAACTCACCCATCAGTCATCAATCCCTGCGTTTTTGTTGTTGACAAAAGTGGCAAAGATCCCGTAGGTCACATGGACACTATAAACTATAATAATGCTGTGCAAAGTGAGAGTTCATCTATAAATTGACTGAGGATGAAGATGAAAGCTAAAGACTGGAGAAAGCACTTTTGTATTGTCTTTTTGGGATTGTTGCTTTTTACTTTTATTATTTCTTTCCATTGTAGGGCTCTATTATGGGGTTGTATTTGACCATTTATCAGGGCTCATGGGCCTTTCTTAGCCCTCTTCTTGTTTTCATATTCTATAAAGAGGCTCAAAGAACAGTTTCCAATTGTCAATACAGTTACTATTAAGGATGATATGCAAACATCTTATCTCTGATTGGACTAACAGCAACTAGACGTTTACGATGGTGTTCCAAAAAAACTGTTTTTACCATTTCTTCTTCATCTCTGCTGTCTTTGGTAAAAAATGCAAATCATAAATTATATATTTAAAAAATCCCCTAAAAGTCTGAAAACCTTGTTGTGCCTTAGTATAATTGATAGTATACTTTGGTTGCGGTTACAACTGCCTGTCTTTTAGGGCATCAATTACTATCAGCCCACATAATTTTTTTTTACATCTTTGTGCATTTTTCTTTTCAAAGTAACTCAATCTCATAAGATATGACAAAGAGCATCTATAAACATTGGTTTTCAGGTCTTTCTAGAGTTTTTAAATAGGCTGTATGTCCAGACTGAACCTCAACCCCAGTCTCAAGTATTTTGCAGGCTCTAACATGTTTCCTTTTTGAAAGATTACATGACTAAAACATGACTATACACCTGATGATTCCGTTTTTTGCAAGGTAGTTTTTTTCATTTTCTAAGATTTTATGTTTAATTATGTCTAAAGGGCAAGCACCTATTTAAATGTCATGGAAATTTCACAGATAAAAATAGAATAACTGTTGTCCTGGTAAATGTCTTTTACTCTTATTTGCCCATTGATGGAGAATAATCAGCTTTCTCATTGTACAGTAAAAAAGGGCGTTGCCATGGTAACACACAAACTGGAAAGATATCAGCAGGTTCTGATTGGTCATGATTGCTAGGAGCTATGTGGAAAATAATGCAGGAATAAAAGCTTTTATTTCATGTGCTCCACCTTTAAATGCCAGCATTCAGCAACTCAGCTGGGAGGAGCAGCTATGATGGTGTCTGGGATGAAAGCCTCATTCAAAATGTTTGCATTAACACCACATCCATTGATTTGACCTAGTAGTCCATAGGTTCACGACCCTAATGGACAAAAACACAAGGAGGTCATACCCTCTTGGGTACGACAGCAAACTTAGCATGTGAAACAAAGCAGTACAAAATAGTTAATATTAGCTGGAAGGTCTAACATGAGGGCCGCTGACATGAAATGAGAACTTTTTTTTTATATTTTGGCAAAACATTTTGGTGACTTATCACCTGCTGTCAGTCGTGGACAGGTCATTGGGAGAACTGGGACATTTCCCGGCGGCAATTGACGACGGTCAAGTTGGGTCGTGCCTGATTTTTAAATGAACAAGTAGTTGTGCGGCTCATTAGGGCATCTGCCCCAATAAAGCTCACTGAGATACAGCAAGGTTAGCACAAACACACCCCCTTTTCTCTTTTTGTGAGTGTGTCTGTCAAAGCACTCCAGACAGGCCCCCTCCACTCCTTCTGCACCTTTAAAGGCAAAATTGAGTGGGATTGAAAGGCCAAGAGGAAAGGTGGGGCAGAGACAAAGACACGTAAAAAAAAAAGCACTGGCCACAGATCCAACAAAGTGCTATAAAATAACTGACATGTTTGTCAGTAAGGGAACAGGTAAGACAAGAAAAACTATTAGTTGGGTAACTGGTTCGAGCCCCCTGCTCCGTCCGTCTCAGTCAATGTGTCCTTGGGGAAGACACTTTACCCTTCTGCCTAGTGGGGTTGGTCAAAGAGCCCGTGACACCAGTGTTCGGCAGCCTCGCTTCTGTCAGTGTGCCCCAGGGCAGCTGTGGCTACAAAGTAGCTTGCCATCACCAGTGTGTGAATGTGTGCATGAATGGGTGAATGACTAAATGTAGTGTGAAGCGCTTTGGGGTCCTCAAGGACTATATAAAGCGCTATACAAGTACAGGCCATTTACCATTTGGTGAAACAGACTCAGAAACATCCAACACCACTAGTTTAATAAGGTTAGCTAAAAGTAATTAAAAAAACAATAGTTTTAAGTTGTAACAAAGGATATTGCAATCTTGCCCCTGGTGTCCTTGGACAGCTCTCTGGTTTTGGCCGTGGTGGATGTTGGAGTCTGACTGCTTGAATGTGCAGACAGGTGTCTTTTATAATTAGTTCAAACCAGAGCCATTGATACACGTAACGAGTTAAGAATAGAAGAGCTTCTTAAACAAGAAGTAACAGGTCTGTGTGGTCTGTGTGGGCCAGAATTCTTGGTTGTTTGTAGGTGCAAAATACTTATATTCTGCACCAATATACAAACACATTCTTTAAAAATCATTCAATGTGATTTCCTGGGGAAAAAATTACATTCTGTCTATTACAGTTGAAGTGTACCTATGATGAAAATTACAGACCTCATATTTTTAAGTGGGACAACTTGCACAATCGGTGGCTGCTAAATACTTTTTTGCCCCACTATAAATGGGTTTTGTTGCCAGTACCACCCTTCTCATAGCAAAGCCCGCACAAAAATAATGTCCAAAACTTAAATCCCATTATTTTTCACAGCACTAATCAGACCATCCCTTGCCTTTTTTCCGTTTTTCAGAATGAACCAAAGACGTCTGAAACGATGTTCTTTGAACTGAAGACACTAAAATGTTGAGATGTTTGGTCCATAATGCACAATGCTATGTTCGGTCAAAGGCCTCAGCACCTCATCAGTTCCAAAGTTTATGTTTTCTAACTTAACCCTTCTTTCAACGTCCCCACACGTCCTCCTTGACATGTCTGTTGTGTTTCTTGGTCGCCAGGATGCTGTTTGTACTTTAAAGTTCTCAAACAAACTTCTGAGGACATCAGGGAACTTTTATTTACAGTCAAATAAAATGTACACATATTTACAAGGGATGTTCGATGTCAGCTTTTTTACTGGTATCAGATATAGCGATATAGTCTAAATCTTAATCTTCCGATACCAATATAAACCAATACCGCGATAGACCTCTACTTAAACGTACATGGTTGGCTCAGAAATGCAGAAGCCACAGGATCAATTGCAAGTTTCGCCAAATAATAAAAAAATTAAAAAAGTACCTGAAGAGTTTGATGTTTAAAACCTATGAAATGTTTTAAAAACACGTGCATAAATAGAAATTGAAGCTGTTCTTGAATCATTTGAATTAGAGGCATCGCTGGAGTCTCTTTGAAAAGTAAACACTCCGAAGTTTCCCCCACAACAGACATAAACTAAGTTCTATTCTTACCAAGTAATATGGTCTTGAATACACTGAATAAGATCAAAATTTACGTCCGCCTTTTTATTTTCTAAAAACACAAGCTTTAAAAGTGGCTTTAGAATGGAGTGATAGACTGAAAAACACATTGGGTCTAAAGCCTGAAGTGTTACCCTTACCCACACCACATTTGAAAGTAAAAAATGGAAAAATTACTCTTCTCTTCTCAAACAAAGCTCCACGGCTTCCTCTATGTTGTATTTTGTTTTGGAAGAGGGTTTTGCCACTTTGCAGAAAGAATCTCTTACTGGTGCATAACTGTGTGTAATAATCTAACATCTGTGTTTGGATAAGTCCTTTTACGCCTGGTAGTTACAAGTCCAGTGATAAAACGCACCCCTCATGGGAGACATCTGCACTTATAGCTATAAATGCTCACAAGGAAGGAATTTACTAAATTTATCAGCGGCAGATTCTGTTGGATTGCAGATGTAAGACTTGTCATGGACTGAGTATATTAGTGGATGACATTAATTGGAGGTGGCTCTGTTCTGTCAATGATATGAAGCTACAAACTGTGAGTCAAACATACCTTTTTATTTCTGAGTGGTTTGGCAAAAGCGCTAGCTGTGTCTACAGTTATGGCTGTATACTTTGATACAGATTTGACCCAGAAGTACGTAACCCCTGTGGGACGTACGGACACTTTGTGCATGGTATGAAAGTAAGGTATAAAAGTAGTTTCATCAAAAAAGTTAAATTCGATACCAATAATTTTCGATATTACATTTTATTGCAAATATCGGCCACATAATAATTTCAGTTTCAGAACCATGAATCTAAACTGCTGCAGCAAGAAGGCCCTGGGGTCTTTCTACTTCCCTAGTAAAATGGGATGTATGGTTTTATTCACACCGAGTGTTTTTGTTGTCAGTTTGCACTTTTCTTTCCTTTTTTTTTTTTTACAAAACTCTAAACTGGTGGTTTTGTCAGTTTTTCTTGTCTGAGCAAAGTGATTAATATTTTTATTGAAGGGCACTCTTGTTTACAGAGTTCATCCATTTTTTTATCGTTTTGGTTGTTTAGTTAATTTATTTGGAAAATAAAAACGTCTTCCAGTTGCAGTGGTAAATGTTCGGTAGAAATTAGGGTGTACATGCATTAAATATTACATTGGTTGAAAGTGGTCTCAAAATTATAATATTATTGTTATTAACAATAATTCCAGGGGCAATATATTGTCCAGCAAAATTTGCTATTGTGACAGACCTAGGCACCAGACCCCTCATGATAAGTGGGTATAGGCAATGGATGGATGGATGGACGGATGGACACACTTAGTCCAGTGCAGTGACTGTGTCTCCAGTGATTGTAGTATAAAGACACCTGACACAGGAATATTTCAAGGTTATGTGAATTAACTCATTGATTACATATTAGTAAATGCATCTGGGGAGTATGGCATAATAAGAGATCATTAGACGGGATGGGCTCCTGTACAAGACTGGCCAAGCTGCTTAATAAAATACAAGAAAAACGCAGATCAGGACTCCAGCCTCATCCTTGGCTAAAGAAGGAAGATATTTCCTTCCATAACAGTCTGGAAGGTCCATTCAATGGTTATTCAGTATTCCTGGCAACCATCACAGCATGAAGACTAATGAACACTCCAAGCCAATCAGAGAAAAGGTTATTAGAAGGCGTTTTCAAAAGACACACCGTGGCGGCATACTAGGGTAATATTTCTAACACAGTGTGTTGATATGTGAAGGTTGCGGCATTCGTGGCAGCTTGCTTGATAGTAATATTACCGCAATATAGCCGTAATGCAGGACTTATGAATGAAGATCAAGCCTTGCCGCAACCGAGGGTGATGTCATGATGATGTGTGGAATATGCTCTGAGCCCCGGCCAGCAACAGTATTTAAAATATAAGTAAACATGGGGAGTTCATTTAGCATTTGTAAACTGTATCAGCTGAGATGGCAAACTGGAGTGATGCAGAGGTCTAGGAGCTTCTAGTCTTTAAAGCTGAATACCAGATCGCCAGACAGTTTAGAGGGACTGTGAAGGACAGCCACCTTTTGGACCAGCTCGCAAAAAGAATTGATGAGCGGGGTTTCAATCGGGATAAAAAACAAGTTACATCCAAGCTCATTTCTCTGTGTATCACGGACTCTACCGTCTCACGGTTTATACGCAACCCTGCATGTCGACAGCCCGGTCATCACTCCACACCCCCTTTTATCACGCTATTGCGTAATCTTTTGTGAAAATCACCTGATCGCGGCACATTGCCTCCACAGGCTGAGCACTTACGAATGACCGAAAAGGGTCACTGATGCCGGTATTGATGCCGGCACTGATGCAATTCAATTTTATTGTCTCTTGAAGCAGCCTAAAGAGTATAAGTCAGTAGATGGATACAAAAAATCTCCAAGACCCTAAACATCCCCTGGAGTTCAGTTAAATCCGTCATCAAGAAATGGAAATATGAACCCATGTGTACATCTGCCTATTGGCATCCTCACAAACTTCATTGAGCGTGAAAGAAGGAGACTAGTGAGAGAGGCCACCAGGACACTTCTGACTACGCTGAAGGAACTACAAGCTTCAGCAGCTGAGATGGAAGAGACTCTGCAGACAACACCAGTCAGAGGATTATGGGAGAGTGGCAATAGGAAAGCCACTGTTGAAGAAAACTCAGATCAAGTCTCGACTCAAGTTTGCCAAATGCATGTGGGAGGCTCCATGGTTTGCAACAGGCCCTGGAAGGCTTGTGAAGGTAGAGGGTAAAATGAATACAGCAAAGTATAGAGAAATCCTGGAGGACAATTAGTTTCCATCTCCCAGAGAACTACGGCTTCAGAGAACGTTTATTATCCAGCAAGACAACGACCCGAAGCATCCAGCTAAAGCTACACAGAGATGGTTTGATGTGCAGCTTGAGTAAGACCTATCTACCCAGTCTCCCTGCTGGGATTCCAGCCAAAAGTGTATCTACTAAATACTGACTTGAAGGGGGTGAATATTGATGCAGTCCCTGATTTTATGTTACATATTTTCATTTAATTGTCATTATTTTCTGGAAGTCAGTTTTCATTTTGACATGAAAGTGTTTTTGAAGAGTTATTGTTCATGAAAGGCAATTTTATTGATGCTTTGAAAGATCAAGAAAAAGGGTTAGACATCCAAGCGGGTGAATAGTTTTTAGAGGTACCTATGTCAGTGGTCAGCAATAAAATGACCAGTTAAATTAAAAAACTAGTTTAACATGTATAATTTTTTATGAGTAAAATATAACGTTCCACAGTAAATAACTCTCATCAGTTCTGTTCATCACCTGCAGCAGGCCTGCAGGTGATGAACTCAAGCTTACCGCTCCCCCTGTCTCCCTCCACTCTTTGGGTTGACCAGGACCAGGAGGGGGTGAGTTCCTGGGAGAGGGGTGATCTGCATGCAGGTAACACACACTGGTAAACCTCCAGTTTGCTTTCGCTTCAACCAGTCGCTCCATTCTAGTGTGAAGATGAGTACCTGGAGTGCCTGGCCGTCTCCAGGAGAGAATTTAAATGTCTGGGTGGGATCATCAGGGCTGGTGCTGGGAGGCGAATCTCCCTCGCCGCGTTTTGCCGTGGAATGACGATCCTGTGGAAAAAGGCAGAGATGACTGACAGGAGTTGGACAGTGGTTAACAAATCATTCAGGAGGAAATAGTAAATGGGTCAGCAGGTGTCTGAATCTTGATTTAAGGCATGAAATCCCCAATGATAAGATAAATAATATGCATATAATCAATGTGTCATTGTTCATTTGGAGTGGAGGGAGAAGATTTGACAGCAGAGTCCAAATATAGCACAAACAGTGAGCGTAAAATTAAGGCAGGTGGTCAGAGGTTTCACTGTGAGAAGTTTGAGGAAAGTTCTGAATGATAGAATGTCACAACTACAGCTGGCTTAGTTCTCTGTTTAATGTTGCTTTTCATACAGAAGCTAATGGCTGCTGAGAAGTTCACTGCAGAGCTTAACACTGTTAAATGGGGTATTGTAGAAAAGAGGCACAAAAAAAGTACCTGATATGATGAACTATAAAAGTTTTCAAAGGCCACAGTGGTCTAAAGCATGGGAGTACTTCAAGTTAGGTATCACTGCAAACCAGCACCAAGCATGATGAGCATCCAAAGAGACAACAACCAGGGACAGGTAAAATGTTTTTCTGCTGCTGAATGCCCTGTAAGAGGTCCCCCATGTGTGTCTGCATGTGTTTTGTTATGTAGAGCATGTTGATATTTGAATTATGTTGTGATGTTGTGATCTTTCTCATAAGATGAACTGAACAGACTGTTGGAAGACCACATTTCCCAGCAATCCTAGCAGTAACGCCCAACACACTCCTATTGGTCCGTGACCACCCATGGTGACATCGGCGATGACATCACGGCCAAAGGGGCTATAAGAGTGGAGTCGCACCCATTTTCAAACTGTTCTCAAGCCAGAAGTTTCAGAGAGAAACTAAGGCTCAACAGAGGACATCTCACTGGTGAAGATTCTCTTTTGTTCTGACCCGCTGGACCGGGGAAGAACTAATTTCAAAGCTTCGAAGTGCTCACCCCGTTTGCGTAACCAGGGTGCGCAATATAAGAACTGTTCCAAGACAGTTCGTTAGACGTCGACCTGCAAGCCCAGCTTGCCTTTGGGCCACACGGTCCTTAAATCCTGTGCAAGGTTTTTTTTATAACTCTTCCTTTTCTTGCTCAACTACGGACACAATTTGCCCTCCTCCTAGTGGACTGGACCTCCTTCAAAGCAAAGTAGAACTGAACCAGTTCATTTATACTAATATTGTGTCTGGGCGGAGATAAATAGAGAAATAGAGAAATAGAGTTTTAACGAGTTAGATCTCGTTCATTGTTGGTTAAAGTGTCTTTAAGCGCTGTACCTGTTTGCTCAGCTTTGCGTCGCCACACGCATAAGTTTGAGCTGTAATTGCTGTGTTTGAAACTGTTTGTTTTATCCTGAGCGGATCAACATTAAGAATCCCCACTATGAGAAGCTGGTTTTTCAGCCTGAAAAAAAACATTGGGTAAAAACATTCAGCTCTAGCTTTAGCAGATCTCTCTCTCTCTCTCTCTCTCTCTCTCTCTCTCTCTCTCTCTCTCAGCAGTGTCACATGCAGCCTTTAGGCTGCACAAATAGACAAAAGGAGGACAGGAATTTTTAGAACAGTTCACTTCATTGGAGGTGAGTTGAAGTTTAAATAAAATAAAGCCTAAATGATTTAAAATAACCTGCCAGCGTGTAAAGCTACATCTACTCCTAGCATAGTTAGCATGGAACACTAAGAAATATATGCAATTGACAGACACATTTATGACCATGAAACTGCTCAATGTAAAAACTTATACAAGTAAGCCTATCAATGTAGATGTGTACAAAACAATGCTGTTGTTAATCAGATAATTGTAAATACGCCCATACCGAACTGGCAGCTAATTCTGAGGACTGACATCCCATAGCTCTAAGCTGTTTGAAACGGGTCTAGAAGCTTTGTGCTAAATCTCCAGTGTTGTGCGCATACGCACGCTATTACTGGATGAAAAAAGTACATTCAACGTGCGTATAGATGCTTTTTGGTAAAGAACATGACAGTATTTTTTATAAATTTAATCTGAATTGGAGTCATTTGAGTTTTGTTATACAGCGTCCCTGCTGGAGAGAATATGAAACATGCACATCATTCTTGGTTGTTTGTTCATTTTTTCATACATCTTGAGTTCAGATTTTTCTTTTTTTACATGGGCAAACCAGAATCTGTCAATGAAAACAAATGTTTATATTTGATGAGATTAAACCATACATCTTAGTACAGATTGACTCTGTATGTTACTTCTCTTCCTCTCACTGTTTCCAGGTGAACAGTCCGCAGAGAGATGTGTTCTCACCAGGACAACAGGACAGATGTATGATGGCAGCAGGGTGTGGTCCCTCAGGGCTCCTCCGTCACACTCGGGCTTCACATGGGATGCACACTTGTTATGGAGCTGCAGTGGACAGGAGAAGGAGAACCATAAGAACTGTAGGCGTCATCCATCTGTGACTCTGCATTAACACTTATTAGGTCACTCAGGATGACACCATGTACTGCTCTTTTATAGGCCATGGAGTCTTGATGAAAATGTTTTCATTTGTGCTCCACTGAAAGATGCTGAAACAAAAACAGGTGATTGATTTACTTAGTCTAAACTTTTACATCACGTCGCAGACAACAGTGTCATCTAGTGGAAGCAAGAAGCAATGGCATGTATGAAACAAGGGTAGAGGATTGTTTATTTTTGCTATATAGTAATACTTGTTCATATATATATATATATATATATATATATATAATTATAATTATCTTTTTGTATTATTATTATTATTTTTTAAATTTCAATCAGCCTATTTACTGGATCACAACTAATGTCATCTCAAGTCACTTGAGGCACAAGCAAGCAAAGTCATTTCAATTCAGTTTTCTATTTAAGGAATCCCAGCAGATTGCATTGAGTCATTGACTTGCAGTTGTGCCCCGTTAATGCAGACTCCAACCACAGCAATCCCTCAAATATTTTATATATATATATATATAATAATATATAATATTATTATAATAATATAATAATATATATAATATATATATATATATATATATATGCTTTGGCCACAGCTAAATAAATCAACAATAAAGTGAAATTCCAGAGCTATTGTAGGAGTTGAAAATTATGATCAGTTCAGGAACTCTGATATGACACAACCCAGTCTCTGGTTCTGGAGCCTCCGAGGCTTAAAATGGCTCATAAACTGAACTCTTCAGAATTTACTGCCACTGTTACAGCATCCAACTTTAAATCATGCTGGACTTCCTGTCCTTTGCTTTCGGGTAAGTGGACACTCCCCTGCTCATGCTTTTCTCTTTGCTCCCAACACTAAATTCTCATCAGGAGTTACCAGTATATGTTTAATTAACGTACAAATGGGCGAAATATACACTGCTAGTACTAGTCAATTGGAATTTGCAATGTGTTTTATTTTTAAACTATTAGTATTGGTACCAGAAACATACTGTTAAAGTGCACCAGTGAAGTGTTCCTCATGTAACCATCATGTTTAGCTTTAGCTGTAGAGGAAACAACTCTCCTCTTTCTTAAATGAACATACACATACAATATAGGGAAATATGGGGAAATATACAAAGTTTAATGTGAAATTAAATTTCAATACAATTACAATACAGTTTGCAACAAACCACATGGTTTCCAAATAGGACGACAGTAGAAGAAGAGCCTCTGGTCATATGAAAAACAAAAATGAGTTTTTTGGTCTACAGGCAAAATATCATATGAGGCAGCAAGTTAACAAGAATTGCAGGCCACCCTGAACAAAACACATCTACAATAAAACATAGGGGTGGCCGCATTATGCTTTGGGGATGATTTTCTTTAACAGGAAGATGGTCAGATTTAATGGGAATATGGGTGGAGCTAAATACAGGACAGTCCTGGAAGAAAACCTGTTACAGGCCACAGAAGACCCTAAACATCCAACCAGGGATACAGTGGAGGGGTTTATCTGATTCATATTTCTGCTTTAAACGCTTATTCTTGCTGGAATCGCTGGGGGAGGGGGGCTGGTAACTATCTCCAGCGGTCATTGGGTGTGAGGTGGGATACACCTTGGACAGGTAGGGTAACCAGATCCCAATTCACCAGACGTGGGACAAAGACACATTCTACTGGGACAATGCGAGATTCTAATACATCAAGAAAAAAACCTATATTACGTTTAAAAAACACTTTCTACCCTGCTCTTATCTCTACTATTACTTTTAAAATAAAACATATAATTTAAATTCTACTTTCTCATGTGCTGTCATAAGCAAACACCAAAAACGTTCATACTATTTCACAGTTCCTTTCAAGTTACCCCACCTTAAGTATGTACAATCAAAGAGAATAACCAGCCAAGGCTTTAATTGTTCTTTCAACTGTTCTTTATTTGTGCTTTAAAATGGTTGCGCTTGCATGCATTTCAACTAAAAAAAACCACATCATCACTCCAAACACCATGAAATGTGTTTGTAGTAGAACAAACTTACAGACAACTGCAAAGATGCTGTAACACTGAGTTCTTTAAAAACACAACTAAAAACTTAACTTATTTGAGTAATGCTTTCATGTATCACATGTTTTGTGTGAGCTGTTTTTACTTTATATTCTTTGTCTGTTTCATTGCTATTTTTATTTTACCCCTTAATCATGTAAAGCACCTTGAATTACCTTGTTGTTGAAAGTGTGCTATACAAATAAAATACCTTGCCTTGCCTAGAACGACAAACTTAATCCACATTTTGAAGTATACGAACTGAAGTATGCTACATTTAGCACACAAGCTTATTATCTGAACAGAACTTTTAACTTTACACGCCATATATACTGTAATATACATGAATGCTCTCAGACAGTGAACACTGTCTCAGCACTACTTCAGAAACTAATATTCACATTTTCCATATTTTCACTCTTAAGGGTACAGCCAATCTGCAGCAGTGTAAAATAAATGGCGCTCCTTGATTGGCTGGTTTGCAAATACCAGCCAATAGCGAGTCTAGTTGCATTAAAAGTATATATTCCAGCTTCCCAAGCTGCATTTTCTTTCAAATGTTTTTGATACACGTTAGGTGCGAATAGGTGAATCCGTGAATACCAAACCGCAATTAGACAGGGGTCCACTGTACATTCAAAGTGGCCATGATGGATTGTTAGGTCAGGTTGGTCAGATTTTCCCACTCAAAATTCCTACTTCTAGGAATAATTGATCAATCTTCAATAGTTTTAAATCTTAACTTGATTTAAATGCATCAAGGCAAGGCAAGGCAAGGCAATTTTATTTGTATAGCACACTTTCAACAGCAGGGTAATTCAAGGTGCTTTACATCATTTGGTGATTTAAAAAACAAAAAAACAATGGAAATTAAAAGTAAAAGAAACACACATTACACATGATACACAATAAAGTAAGACACAGATCAATAAAGCAAGAGAGAATGAACACATTTCATACATATGACATCAATCATTTAATCGAAGGCAATTCTAAACAAACAGGTTTTTAGTCTCGATTTAAAGCAGTTCAGAGTTTCAGCAGCTCTACACTCGTCATGAAGTCTGTTCCAGATAAGGGGAGCATAGAAACTGAAAGCTGCTTCTCCATGTTTATTTCTGAGTCTAGGGATGTTTAGTAGGCTAGAGTTGGAGGACCTGAGTGGTCTTGGGGGTTGGTACCGTGACAACAGGTCTTCAACATATTTTGGTGCTAACCCATGTAATGATTTATAAACCAGTAGGAGTATTTTGAAGTCTATTCTCTGAGCTACAGGGAGCCAGTGTAAGGACTTTAGAACTGGGGTGATGTGCTCTACTTTCCTGGTTCTAGTGAGGATGCGAGCAGCACCGGTCTGGATCAGCTGCAGCTGTCTGATTGACTTTTTAGGCAGACCTGTGAAGATGCTGTTGCAGTAATCAATCCGACTAACGATAAACGCATGGATGAGTTTTTCTAGGTCCTGTTGCAACATCAGTCCTTTAATTCTAGAAATGTTGTTCAGGTGATAGAACGCTTACCTTGTTTTTGCCTTTGTGTGACCCTGGAAGTTCAGGTCTGAGTCCATTACTACACCTAGGTTTCGTGCCTGATCAGTAGTTTCTAGCTGTATTAACTGAAGCTGTGTGCTGACTCTTGATCATTCGGTCCAAATATAATTACTTCAGTTTTGTTTCTATTCAGCTGGAGAAAGTTATGGCACATGCAACCATTTATTTGGTCAATGCATTTATTTAGGGTTTGAATGGGTTCAGAGTCACCTGGTGACATTGTAATGTAAAGCTGAGTTTCATCCGCGTAGTTATGGTAGCTAATGTTATTGGTTGCTATAATCTTACCTAGTGGAAGCATGTAGATATTAAATAAGAGGGGCCCCAGGATGGAGCCATGGGGCACCCCACGTGTGATTTCTGTTCGTTCTGATGAAAAGTTTCATATTGAAACATAGAAGTCCCTGTTCTTTAGATAAGACTCAAACCAGCCAAGTAGTGTACCAGAAAGTCCGACCCAGCTCTCCAGTCGTTCCAGTAATATATCATGATCAACAGTGTCAAATGCTGCACTGAGGTCCAACAGAACCAGCACTGTGGTTCTACCACAGTCTGTATTTATGCGGCTGTCATTAAATACTTTGACGAGGGCAGTCTCGGTGCTGTGGTGAGCACGGAAACCAGACTGAAAAACATCAAAACGGTTTGTCATTGTTATGAAGCTATTTAACTGCTGAAACAGCTTTTCCAATAATCTTACTGATGAATGGAAGATTAAAGATTGGCCTGTAGTTCTGCATTAACGTGTTGTCCAGATTCTTCTTTTTTAGTAGTGGTTTAATAACTGCTGTTTTTAAAGCCTGGGGGAAGACACCTGATAGCAGTGATGAGTTCACTATTTGAACAAGATCAGACACAATAACAGGAAGAACTTTCTTAGAAAAGCTGTGGGTAGGATATCAAGACAGCAAGAGGAGGAGCTTAATTGGATAATGATTTTTTTCAAGGCTGTTCTGGTTTAATTTGTGGAATTCAGACATTTTCTCTACATTGTTGTTGATTGGGGATGGCACTGGTTGTAGTTTGGATATTGAGGTACAGATTGACTGTCTAATTGTTAGAATCTTTTCAGTGAAAAAGCTGGCAAATTCATTGCAGGCCCTGGTAGAGTTTAGTTCAGGGGTTACTGTCACTAAAGGATTAGTTAGTCTTTCCACTGTTGCAAATAGAGTCCGTGCATTATTAATGTTTCTGCTGATGATTTCAGAAAAGAACGATACCCTAGCATCTTTTATAGTTAGTTGATATCTATTCAGTCTCTCTTTGTAGATCTCACAGTGAACCTGGAGTCGAGTTTTCTGCCATTTTCTCTCGGCTCGTCAACACTCTCTTTTTTCACTACGTACCAGTGGATTACTTGTCCACTGAGACTTCTTTCTACCTGAGAATACTTTCACTTTAGTTGGAGCAATGGAATCCATGATGTCTGAGATTTTTGCAAGGAAATTATCTATCAGCTTATTTACTGAGTTTGAGTTGGGAGATGAGGGGGATGTGGTGGAAGGGTAAATACGTTTAAAGGTTTCTACTGAACTGTCCCCTAGAAAACGCTTTTTAATAGTGGTCTTACTGTGGCTAGATAATTTAGCAGAGATGGTACTTTCAAAGAAAATACAGAAATGGTCAGATAACGCAATATTAATTACAGAGATGTTGGAAATATTTAAACCTTTGCTGATAATTAAGTCCAGAGTGTGTCCTCAATTGTGTGTTGGTTGTTTGACATGCTGGATCAGGCCGAAGTTGTGGAGAGTATCATCTAATGTTTTGGTTTGTCTATCTTGGGGGTTCTCGGTATGGATGTTAAAATCCCCCACAATGATTAGTTGGTCATAGTCGATACATATTAAAGAAAGGTCATTGAAATCATTAAAGAAGTTAGAGTTAAGTTTTGGTGGTTTATATAAACTTAGAAATAAAGCTTTGTTAGGCTCATTTATATGGGTGGCAAAGTATTCAAAAGAATCAAACATGCCCAGGGTTACCTTTTTAAAGTTCATTGAGTTGTGAAAAATGGTTACACCTCCACCTCGTCTGTGTTTCCTACTCTCGCTTAAGAAATTGTAATTTGGAGGAGTAGATTCTATCAATGCAGTTGTTTCATTATTTTCATCTAGCCAAGTTTCTGATAAAAAAAGGGCGTGTAAATTATGCTCAGTGATGAAGTCATTGATAAGAAAAGACTTCCCGGATAGAGATCTAATGTTTAATAAAGCTAATTTAAGTATTGTGATGATGGGCAGCTGAACCTTCTGACAGGTTATCAATTTGAGATTTTGTTTAATATGAGAGTGTGTGGTTAAAGGTTTATGTTTCCTGCTGCTGATAAGCACTGGAATCCTAAACTCAGGGGTGCCGGGCGAGTTCTGGGAGACAGTAGGGGTAGATTTACTGCCCAGTTCCCTCAAATATCAGATATCTGTAATAATCAGTGGGGGGAAGCTCCCAGGCTTATTGACACTAGTCCCAGGCGTTTGGTGTAGTGTAAGTTTAGGTGTTAATTGTGTCCCAAATTTTATTTGCTCCTTCAGTCTGTCTGTAAAGTTTCTAAATCGAGACTCATTTGATGTGGCTGAGTCACAGGAAGATGAAGACTTAATCTCTGATGGTTGTTGATCTGTTCGGTCCTGTTGTGTCATCATGACTTGGGGTTTTTGTTCTCTGATATCCATGGGCGCCTCAAGGTCAGCTTTTGGGAGCAAGTGTTTTGCTTTCTGATCTTGATAAGAGAAAATGTTTTTTGCTAACAGCCTTACTCGGGCCTTGTTAAGATAACGTATCCCTTCTTTGAACAGATGATTAGCACTTCCAAATACTTTGAAATTATTAATAAAGGTGAATGATTTCTCAGCTGATTGTTTCTTCAACCATTTATGGAGCATGTGGAGTCTGCTAAATCTTTCACCATTCCCTTCAGGGACTGGTCCGCTGATGAGGATGTTTACATTAAGTCCCTCAAGTCTCTGTAGGAGATCAGAAAAGTCTCTCTTCAGAATCGCTGATTGTCTCATCGCGATATCTGATGATCCAGTGTGAATGACAAGCTTTTCCAGAGTAGGATGTTGGTCCAAGATGTTCTGGATTTTTTTCTGATATTTCTCTCAATGTATTTTTGGAGCAGCTATAAACTCTGGTGTTCTTGCTACAAAAAGCCTCAATTTCATTAATTGATCCGTCTTGTATGATAACAATCTTTGCTGGGGGGGCTCTTACTTTGTTATGTGTCCGTTTGATGCGGCTGGGTTTCTCCTGGTGGCTTTGACTGTTCCCGGGGGCTGCGTCATCTTTCGGGGAACTCAAGGCTGCGAATCTGTTTTTCAGCGGGATTCCAGGTGGAGAAATATCTCTTGTTTTTGGCTGAAACCTCTTTTGTTTACTTTTAGCAGAAGCGGCAGGTCTGGGTTCAGAGCTTTCTCTATGCTGGAGTTTCTTTTGTTTTTTCTTCCTCGGAGAACGGGCTGGGGTTGATGTTTCCGTGCGTTTTAAAGCTGGCCAGTGTTCATTAGAGTGTGGATTTCTACCGCTCAGGCGCCTGTTGGTTTAGGGAGTCTCTGTGACACGGTTAGACCGATGTAACACCGGGCTGCAAGGCTGTTCCTCTGTCTGTGTATTCAACTGTAAAGTTGTGTCGTTTCCATAATTAGTGTGGAGATAAAAATTTATTTCCAGACGACGTAGCTTCGTTTCAATGCCCTCAATTCTGTGGAGCAGTTTTTCCAAATCCTCAGCTGAGCAAAAAGCCATGTTGATAAGTCCATAAAAAAGTAATCCAAGAAGAGATCCGGTCCAACACAATAACTCCAGGGGCTGGGTAGATAAAGTAACTAAGAAAAAGTTAAGAAAAGAAAAGAAAACAAGGAAAGCAAACAGAAAAGAAAATAAAGTGGGGGGGGGAGAGAGACAAAGAGAGGCTGCTCCTCCTTCAGCAGTCACAGCATAGGAGCTCAATCCAACAAGGTAAATGTATTTTTTTCTTTTCTTCTTTTTTCATGACATAAACCGTAAATGTCCGATACCTGTTGCCCTACTTTCTTTAAAACTTCTCTGTTAAGATGGTGGTTCTTAGAAAATTACAGTAGGTATTTAATGTCATGATAGTTGTTGTAAAAACCTGTGGTCTTACTAAAACTGCACTTTAGCGCAGTAATTTTTTTTTTTACTCACACCAAGTTTCAGATGTAACAAACTTTGAGTACGCACAGCTGCATGCAATTTCCGCTTTATAAATCCTACTCTCCCTAGAAATGTGCTCAGGGGATTTTGGATCATATCTCACCTCCTACACGCCCACTTTCTGCCATAAACGGTTAATGCAAAGTGCCTAGTGAATATTCTGAATAGACTTAAGCTGGCCATTATGCAGCAGTTTACTGGTAACCATGGCAACTGAGAGGTGGAGAAAGCACAGAAGACTGAATGAGGAATGTGGAGGCATGGAAAACCGATTTATTTCAATCAATCAACGTTTATCTATATAGAGCTTTTCTTAGCCAAAAGGCGACCAAAGTTCTTCACATTAAAAGACTAAAATATGGTTACCAATAAGTAAATATGTAACAAGACAACAAGAGTAAAAAGTTTAAAATAAAGCGATCAAACAAATTAAAACAAAGAAAACTAAATTACAGCAGAACGTCATAAGTTTCAGCACTCGTAGATATTTAAAGCCTGACCGAAAAGGTGCCTTTTAAGTCTCCTTTAAAAAGAAAAAATAAACGGAAGAGCTATGAGTGACACAGCATTTTTGCAGTAACGTGCCTGACATAAAAAAGAAGGGGGGGGCTGTTCCAGTGGGTCGATAGATCTAACACCGGGTCCAGTTCAGAACATACATCTAATAGGACTGCTTTAGTGAATCTACATCGGCTCCCCCTACATCATCCAGATGATGCCAGTGGCTGATCTTCAATGAGTGTCAGTGCATACATTTTGCAGCATTATGCAGGAGTGTCACTGCAGTATTTAAATTTGTACTTTACACAATTAATGCACCAATAAGTGCAATTGCTGTATAAGATGAATACATACATATTAACCTGCTGTGATATAATTCTTAAATACAATATGTTTTCATTCAGATTCTCATTATAATTCTCAGTTCAGAGACGGGTGGGGGCTGACTATTGGTTTTGTGTTTGTGTCTCACTGCCTGCGCTGTTTTTTTCCGCCAGTTTTTTTTCCATAAATCCCAAACTTGGTGTAGAAAATGATTTACACATTTTTCAGACCCCCTTTTGTGCGTAAGCAAGCTTTATAAATGAGACCCCTGGAGTTTAAAGCATGTCCATATGTTAGAATGACCTAGTCAAAGTTTAGACCTAAATACAGTTGACAGTGGCAGGACATGACCTGAGTTATTTTAAATAGAAGAACTGGGAGAAACTGTCACTGTCTAGCTGTGCAAACCTGCTAGAGACATACTCTCAAAGACTTACTGCTGTAGCAGTGGAGAGGTGATGTACAGTATTGACTCAGGGGGGGTAAATTATAGCTGTCCCACTTTTCAGATTTTTATTTGTAAACAAATGTGTTAAGCATGTATTATTTTCATTCCATGCTTTGGTTTGGTCTATCACATAAAATCCTAGTGAAATACATTGAGGTTTGTAGTTATAACATGGCAAAAGGTGAAGTAGTTCCAGGGTGATAACTCATTCCCAACACTCTTACATCAACCCTTTACATGCGTTTGGCAATAAACACACACCTTGAATGTTTGTGACGCTTGTACATTTCTGCCAATTTCTATACTATTTAGCATCTGTAGTTTCTTCTATGTACCTCTGCGGGGCAGTGTTTAGACTCCTGTATACCAGATTAAGTCTGTATTAGAGTAGTATTTAGTGACTGCAAAGTGAAGTGTGACATGGAGACCGTTCATGTTTGCTGGTGTTGAAACTCACCGTAATCTGACACCAAACGCAGTGCAGGCCCGTCAGGCCCTGGTAGCACTTGATGCTTCTGTGACAGCGATCACACTTTGTCGGAGAGTTCCCCTCCATCCAAACATGCTGCATAGCCTGGAGGAGAACAGACACACGCACACACACGCACACACACACACACACACACACACACACACACACACACACACACACACACACACACATGAAAACAGATATAAACCTACTCTATCACAACTTCATTATTTCAGGACTTAAACACTGCATTTTGGAACCATGTAGCATCAAAAGCTTTTACAGTGACCAATGCAGCAGTTTACTTTATAGGCTTGCTTTTCATAGTTTCAAATTGTCCTGTCATTTAACTTGGTAAAAGACTGAAATAATATTAGTTATTTTATGGCATCATAATACTGCCAAAACACAGGAAATGGATCTAATGATAATAACAAGAAGGTGAGGACCAGGGAGGATAGTGGATCTAAAACCATTTTTACCTAATCTGTAACTAGCTGTCATGCAGTCCACACTTACAGTTTTAAACAGCCTTGGCACATTAAGCCCTTTCTGAAAGAAAGTACCATTACAACCTGAATCTCCATTAACAGCTTCTGTGGGCGTTCCAAACATACCCCTTGAAGAGGCCATGTCCTGTTACAACACCCGCTTACAGAGATTCAGCTGGTGGTGTTGCTATCAACCCACCCTGGGAGCATTGCTACTGGATTTAATGTTCCTAGCTGTTTAATGAAACATCTGGGACACAAGATGATACATGACACTGGCTTCACGAAAATGAGATCAGAGTTTAACAGTAGTTTAAACAAGTGTACCCCAACATGCAGGGCATGTGTCCTGAGGACACACGCCCTGCATGTTTAAGATGTTTCCCTGATTAAACTAGCCTGCTTCAAGTGATTGCTGTTCAGCAAAAGCCTGTTAATCAGCTAGGGGTTTTGATCAGGTGTTTTGAAGCAGGGAAACATCTAAAACATGCATGGTAGTGTGCTTTGAGGGGCAGGGTTGGGAAGCACTGGTTTTAACTACTATTTTTGGTTTTCAAGCTAAAAGTGACAGTGTGTAGATTCCCTGGTGATAGGGGGCAGTACATACTTAAATCATTGCAAGCAAGCGGTATTTTTGTTTTTGTGTGAAGACCATACCAATAAATGGCCATAAGGGCCAAAAATCCCTGGGAGTGTCGTTGCGCAATTTTCAAACGAGTCTACTACATTGCCAGATGGTTCACCCTCCAGTGAAATCATTTTTCCAGCAAAATGACAAGCACATCAGAATAACTTTCATCACTGGCATCGAGCGAAGAGGTAAATGTGTAAAACAATAACATTTATGAATGGGGAAATTTTTTAGCATTTTGTAGGTTAAGCACAATATGTAATAACCGTAATTTCCTTTTTTTTGTACACGAATCTGGCTGCTAGCATTGTTAAAGTTTGTTTTCTTCAGTTTCTCTTCTCATGTTGATATTTTACATGTAGATTGGCAGCATCCCTTTTTCAAGAGGGAGTGGGAGAGTGAGAGGTAGAGAAAGAGTCCAGTCTAAATGCGTTTTGTCCACATTGGCTCACGTAGAAAGAAATGGCGTCCAATATGGCGTCCCCCAGAGACTTGGACCCGTGCCCATGTGTTTTAGACTCTCTTTGTATGGTTATATGTTGCAAAGCCGGCAATATTGCTCAACTATTGGGCATCATTTTATTCATTTTCAACAACATTTCGATGGATATCTCCAGAGATTAATGGTAAAAAACTACACACTGTCACTTTAATGGTAAAAACTTCCCAGATCATGAACTGTGGATTCCGCAAGTCAGTATAACGCTTGTCTCATTTTAAGGTGGTCCTACTAATAAAAATATCAGTGAAAAGCTCCTTTTTAGTTTGTTTTTTCACAATTAAAATAAAGATTTGAGAAATGTCTTTTATAGAATCTCTGTACAGTACAGCATTACCCAGTTGAGGTTTGATCAGCATAAGTACTAGTAAGTCTAGGCTAATCAAAAACTGAACTAGCTCTAGGCCCAACAGGACATTTCAAAGCAGATGGCAGCTTTAGCACAATTAGAGGCTAATGGTTACCATATTCTCATCCAGTGCTCACAAATCATTTGCATTTTGTCTGTCACTCCTTAACCATTTCCTTTTCTACAACCATCCAAAATGCTGCTACATTTAACATGTGATGGAAGCTTCTTCAGCGTTTTTGGGAGTATTGAGACTGCATGACAAGTAGTTTTTTTTCCTGGGTGACTGTAATAAGACACAGTACAACACAGTAACCAACACAGGACAACTTCCTGCCTTGCTTTAAAATAGGAGTTCACTTTGATGACAAATACTGTAGCGATTCAATCCATGAGTGTCAGGAATCTGAGGTGTCTGTTTAGGGTTTGTCTCTTCTCTCCTTCCATCTCCTTGAAAGTCCACCATGGAGTGCCGCCAAAGCTTCCCTCTGTCCATCATCACTGGAGGGAGGAGCTACCTGCTGCACCTGGCTTGCCTCTGTCATTTGGCTGAATTAATGGAGCTGGATGTCAGATCTTCAGTGCCGAGTGTTTGCCTCCCACAGTACCTCTTCCCCTCCAAGTTCCTTGCATTGAATAAACCTGTTGTTAATTTCTCCTTGTGCTCCTTTCGAAGGTGAAACCCCCGGCTCTCCAGACTTGTTATCCATCTTCATTCTTCCGGGAAAAACTGGTCATCTTTGCCACGTCTGAAAGCCCCAAGCTCCTCTTCCTCCTGGCCAGCCTTCAGCCTCTGCCAATCTGCCCTCCACCTTTGATCTCTGGCTTACTGCTCCTACCGGAGCTTCCACAACTCCACCACGGACAACCCCTGATCTCCTCACCTCTGTCGGTTAACCAAATACAGCACTCCCATTAAGATCAGCTCTAACTTCATGATTCATTCATCAACTGTTACCCCACATTCACCATTGGATCTACTCCCTTCAGTGTTTTCCCTTCTGTCTCCCCATGAAGGATCTTCTGGTTTTCGTCAATCACTCAACCATTCAATAAACCTTTTAAATCTGCTTTTGGTCTCCTGTTGCGATCTGCATGTGGGTCAAAATATTAAACAAAACCACGACAATGAGACCTAGTTACACCCCTAGTAGCACTGTCAGTCCCGCTGGCAGTCCCGCTTCACATATACTCTGTGTCTACCTCCCTAGGCTAATCAGAGGTGGGTCATCTTCAGCAATCAATTCCATACTTTTTCTTATAAAGCCTAGTTTATACTTCTCTGTCAGCGGAGGTGTGGAGACACGCAGTGCCATCGTTAGTTGACGCAGGTTCTCTACGACAGGCACCCAAGCACAAACGGAGTGGAGCCCAATTTTTCAACTATCTGTCAAATGCAATGGAGAGCGCACGTCTGTGAATGGTGAGCCCAACATCAGCCCCAGATCATTTCACCAGAAGGCTGCTCTATGGTCAAACAACGGAGAAGTATAAAAGAAGAATGTCTCTGTCAATACACATGAGTGTGAATACAAACTTGCAGACGGAGAAGTATAAACTAGGCTGAACACACACACTGAGGTGTGCATCTAAACATCCACATCTCTTTATCCTAATTCATCCAACTAGGGGATGTCCGGTCCAAAATGGAAAACCAGTTATTCCTCTCCCTGGCGACACCCTGGGATTCCAAGGCTTTCCCAGGCCAGACAGGATATAAAGTCCCTCCAGCGACTTCTGCTTCTTGCTTCCAGTTGGATGTGTCCTTAAACTCTTCAAAGGGAGGTGCCCTGGGGGCATCTTGATCAGATGCCTGAACCTCCTCAACTAACTTGCTGTGATGTGATGAAGTAGATGCTACTCTTACACTTGTCTTGTGAAAAAGACGACAGTCTTCTGAGAGGAAGGTTTTGGTTTTTATGTTACATTCTGTCATAGTATTGTCTGATTGTTTTTAAACTTTTTGTTATGGCTGTACACTTTATTTCATTCCAAGTTAGCATTTTATGTGTCTGTTACTTTGAATGCTTAATTGCAATTGTTTCATGTTTTTCAATTAGGTCTCGGTTTTTAGGTTTCTATTCTTGTGTTGTCCCTTTAAACCAGGTCCTGGTATACCAGTTATTTTCCCTGCATTTGCTCTGCCCTATTTACAAACCAGTAAACACAGTCCTCTTCAATAAATTAGAATATCCGTTCTGATGAGGTTCATATGTCAGATGAAAAAGTACCTTTTGAAAATAACAACCTTTAAGCAGGTATCTACCATACTTCTCATTAAACGCACAATCTTTTTTATTGCTGTAATATTCAGATCTTAAATGTTATGTTTTTATTAGCTGTAAAGTGTTTACTTAGTGATGGAGTTATTACAAAAAATGACATTCACAATAATATTCTAATTTATTAAATGAGTCTGTATATGCCATATTACAGTACCTAAACAGAAATATGAATGGGCTTAAATAAATCGTTCTATTGGTCAAAGTAAAAAAAAAAAAAAAGGATCTTCAGTCATAACTAGGGCTTGGCGATATGAAAAAAAAAATCACAATAATATTTTTCATATCAGTTGATTGATATATGTCACAATAAAAACAAATCACTATTTTTTATCAATATTTAATATTTGAAGATATCCAAAGGTTACTTTTGATTTAAAGATTTATTTTCAAAAGTTGAAAATTTCCTCAGACATTATATAACTTTTTCGGACAAATTAAAGGAGGTTAGAGTTGGGTGATATGGATTAAAAATAAAATCTTGATTTGCAATATTAATGAATTTTTTCTCTTCTTATTCTTAAAAAGCATTTACAGAAAATGACAAAAAAAGTATTTCAATCATCCCTTCTTGGAGTTGACTTGAATTCATTGTCCAAATAAATACACTGTGAAACCTGCTTGTAAAACAAGTAGGAAAGCCTTGGGTGAGCTGACATCACTTTGAAGTATGAAAACCCAAGAAGGGTATTTGAGATTTTTTTCCCCTAAACATTCTGAATATTCCAAAAATTCAATCCTCATAAATAGAAACATTTGATAGATCCATATGATCGATATATTGCCCAGCCCTAGTTATAACCCAGAGGTACACAGAAATCTGCAGCTCTTCATTACCAGTGAAAAAATGTTCTTGTATCTTAAATCAGAAAATGAGCTGCATGGAAGCTGTTCAGAGGTTCTGTCTCAGCTGGAACCCTCAGAACAAACATGCTCTTACGTTCTGTTTGTACTTACATTGGTGTGTCTGCGGGACTTGGCGTAGGTGCTGATGCAGGCAGTGATGTCTTTGGACACACAGCGCTCGTGTACTGTGTACTTGCATACTGCAGGAAGACAACAAAAGGCACAGCCTGTAGAAAACTGTGGCGTTAACCAACGATTGGTTCTCACAAACAGCTCAAACATGGCTGAGAGGTAATTTCATTTCTAGCTGACCACATTAGAAATCAGTTCCGACAGTAAGTGAGTGCATGAGTTCATAGGCCCGAGAGGCACTGCCTGGGAAATTTAAAAATGAAAATACACATAATCGCATTGTTGATGCTTCTCTAATGATGGTTTCAAGGACACTTAATTGAAAATAGTGAGTCAAATGCATTTAGGCACAAAATATAAAATGGTTCAATCTGCGCTGGCCACAGGAAGTGGAGCAAGCAGGAGATAAAGACGGAGAAGATAAAGAGAGGAAGTGGATAACAGCAGGAGACAGTAACAGGGAAGGAGTGGGGGACTCACAGGAGCAGCAGAGGCCCTGCTTGCGGACGCCGAGCAGCATGGTGTGGCAGTAGTTACAGTAGGCTGGTTTGTTGAAGTGCTTCAGGCGCCAAACATGCTGCCCGTCCTCCTGCACGTTCTGCCACATTACAACAGAACATGGAATTATTTAAGCTCTTTCTCCAAACACTCAACTCTATCACAAAACATCTGGTGAAGATGAACAGAAACTATAAATTCAGGAGGATGCAAAACACTGTTTGAACATTCTGCTTTCCTACTTAGATGAGCCCAGATCTGTAATAGTTGACATTAATAAAATCTGCTGAGGTATTTTAGAACTTTTACATTCCAGGTTGTAATTCAAATTCAAATTCAATTCAAATTCAAAAATACTTTATTGATCCCAGAGGGAAATTAAGTCTTGGTATAGCTCATATAATTAATTCTTTAAGGAGTTGTTGTAGATGATGATGGCTGTGGGCAGGAAGGATTTCCTGTAGCGGTCTGTATTGCAGCGAAACTGAAGAAGCCTCCGACTGAAGACGCTCTGTTGTTGTATGACTGTCTCATGAAGAGGATGCTCAGGGTTGTCCATAATGTTTTTGATTTTATGAAGAATCCTTCTTTGCATTATCATCTCCAGATTTTCCACAGTTGTCCCAAGAACAGAACCAGCCTTTTTTATCAGGTTGTTTAGGCTTTTTAAATCCCTGGCTCTGATGCTGTTACCCCAACAGATGACGGCTGAAGAGATTACACTCTCCACAACAGACTTGTAGAAGATCTGCAGCATCTTGCTGCATACCTTGAAGGACCTAAGCTTCCTCAAGAAGTACAGTCTGCTCTGTCCCTTCTTGTAGATGGCTTCACTGTTGCGCCTCCAGTCCAGTCTGTTGTCAAGGTGAACTCCGAGGTATTTATATTCCTCAACCACCTCCACTTCTTCTCCCATGATGGAAACAGTGTTTGACTTATCCCTGTTTCTTCTGAAATCTACAATCATCTCCTTTGTTTTGTTCACATTCAAGGTGAGACGATTGTTTCCACACCATGTCACAAAGCGGTCCACCAACTCTCTGTATTCAGATTCTTGTCCATCTCTGATACACCCGACAATTGCAGAGTCATCTGAGTATTTCTGCAGATGACAGGTCTCTGATTTGTAATGTCTCTTCTTCCAGTACTGCTTTGTCTTGTGGGATACGACAGGGTTCCTTGGCCCCCTCCTTTTCTCTGTTTAACTGTTGCCACTTGGAGCAAACATAACTCAGTTCCACCTCTCCTTTCACTGTTACGTAGATGACCTTCAGATCTATATGTCTTGAAACCTGGTGAAAGTGATGCGCAACACGTTTTCCCTGATAGCATCTTTGCAGTAAAGCAGTGGTTGAACCAAACAAATTGTTTGAACAAACAAATTGATTCTGCAGTCAAATTGAGCTTTTATCACATTCGTCTTTTAGCTAAAGTTAAGCCTTTTTTAAACCGCATTAATCTTGAGAAGGCTATATACGCTTTTATCAGCTCAAGAATTGACTATTGTAATGCTCTTTAAGTTGGTGTCTCTCAGTCGTCCTTCAACAGGCTTTCAGTTGGTCAAGTTTGCGGCTGTACTTCTTTTACCTGACACCTTTAGACATGAGCACTTCAATTCTGGTATATCCCCCTTCCACTGGCTGCATAGAATTTAAACTTGTATTGTTTGTTTTAAAGCTCTAATGGTTTGTCTCCACCTTATATTTCTTATTTATTCAGTTTTTATGTTGGTGGTAGGTCCCTGAGGTCATCGTCGTAGTTCTGGTTGAATGTTCCAAGTACAAAATAGAAACATTGGTGGGACCAGGCTTTCTCAGTGGTGGCAGCCAGACTCTGAAACGAGTTCCTCTGGATGTAACCTCTGTCTGAGCTGGCCCTTTTCCAATCCAGGCTTAAGACTTTTTTATTCATTTCAATACTCGGTAGCAATTAGATTTTTTCTTTCCACATTTTTAGTTGTATTTATTGACTTTGTTTGTTTTGGTTTTCTTTGCTTTTTAATGATCTTTGCAAAGCACTTTGGCTGTCTGATTTATTTTTTTTAAAGGGCAATGTAAATCAAATAATGAATGAAATAAAGGAATGAAGGAGAAAAATGGCTATAGATGGAGAGAAATCTGTTATTAATTTCACATTACTTTAATGTTGTTTATGTTGTTTGTTGTATATGACGTACCGTGTCCATGCCAAGCAGGACCAGTAAAGGGATAGTGGTGAGGCCTCCTCTAATCCACTCCTCCAGTGTGACCGTCCCATCCCGGTCGTAGTCAATCTCCTCCATCATCTCCTTCAGTATCTGAAATAAGTGAGTAACACATTTAATGCAGCCAAAGGAACCAGCAAACAGGTCAGGGAGGTTATAAAACAATATCCTAAGCTTTGACCATCTCACATGGGTTAACTCTAGAGATTTTAATTACTTTTCACACATACCACAAACTGAGACACAGTCCCGCGTTGTTTATAAAAGGCTTCTGTTTTGTGTTTAAATCCAGCATTTATAACCTGATTATGTGGTGAAGGCTGTGACGGCTGCCAATCAAACTAGGAGGCATACTTTAATGTATGTGCAGAGCACACCCACCAACCGCAACCCCCCCCCCCAAAGAAACGAGAGAGTAAGCATGAAAGAAAGAGAGATAATCGCGCAAAGAAAAAGCTGTCACAACAATGACTGGGAAAGCATTTACTCTTACAGAGTATTTTGTGATGTTTGTCAAAGTAATTTTTCTGTGTCACATGGCGAAGAATACAATACGAAACGGCACATAAAAGGGTCACAAAAACGTGTTGCTCAAAAGGAAACTTAGATAGTCAATAGACAAGTTAAAAGAAGATTCTAACTCAGACCAGGTAGCGGACCTGTATGACACTACCCGTCATACAGGTCAGGCTGTGGAAATATTAAGCTAAAATGACTCTGATATTGCAATATATATATATATATATATATATATATATATATATATATACATACACACACAGGGGAAGCAGATGAGACTTAATAGGAATAATAAAGCTAAATGCAGGGCGATGTTGGTAAAAAGCTAAACAACCTGATAAAGAAGGCTGATCTGTTCTTAGGACAACTGTGGAAAATCTGGAGATGATAATGATAATAATTCTTCATGAAATCATAAAAAGTATGGACAACCCTGAGCATCCTCTTCATGAGACAGTCATACAACAACAGAGCGTCTTCAGTCGGAGGCTTTTTCAGTTTCGCTGCAATACAGACCGCTACAGGAAATCCTTCCTGCCCACAGCCATCATTATCTACAACAACTCCTTAAAGAATTAATTATATGAGCTATACCAACACTTAATTTCCCCCTGGGATCAATAAAGTATTTTTGAATTTTGACTGAATTGAATTGAATAGAATATTGGTAAAAAGCATGTCAGGGGCTGCAGGACACTTGAGATTAGGGTGGAGGTTCATCCCAGAGCTAAAATGGTTTAGATCAAAAAAATATCAATTGCCCAGTCAAACTCCAGACAAGACAAGACTTAAAAATTGATGTTCACAAATATTTTTCATGCTATCTGACAAACCTGGGGTGTTTTGAAAAGAAAAATGGGCAAAGACATACTGTTCATAAGGCTGTTTAAAGGTCAACGTAAAAGTGTAGGGCAGCATTCCTAATGAACAGAGAGCAGGCTAGCTAACTGGGCCTGGTTAGTTAGGCAGGTAATATTTGTTCTTAGAGGAGCAGAACTGCAACAAGTGATAACATTCTGCAAAATAAGAAGTTCTACTAAATTCAGCAACAACAGTGAGGATTATTAAACAGCTGACTGTCAGCCCTCTTAGCTGTTCTTGATAATGTTTAACTATCATGGACATTATAATATTGGAGGAACCAGGAATATAATAGTTGTGGGTTTTTTTAAAAATAAATTCTTTCATGGTGTACATTTTAGCATTAGCATTAGCATTTAGCATGCTTTCAGTAATATGAAGAAACATTGATGTTTTACTATCATAAGGCTATCATACCATGAAAAGCTCATGTGGGCCTCTGCCATCTTTTAATGCATCACTTCTGCTGGTATTCATGGAGAACAGAAACAAACAGAGACTGGTTCTGTTTCAGATGTGGCTGTAGTGAAGGGTGTGTTTACTGACCGGTCGCAGCTCTGTTGAGTCCCACTCCAGATATTCGGCCACGTGGACCATCTGATTGATGATGCGATCAAGCTCCTGGAGAAACAGACAGCATGAATCAGGACAAACACATGCATTACCTACCAGAAGGACTTCCTTTCCATGTTTCAGTGTGGATGCTGGGTCTACTGGGAAAGTTTTATGGCCCAAATAGAGTCTGTGTGTAACATTTTCCTCCGTTTATGTGATCACTTCACTAAGTGGCTCACACTAAACTGAGGAGATCATTAAAAATGATCTTATGTAAATATACAGAGTTTACATAGTGTTCAGGTTTCTATGCCTGGAGCTACAGGGTGCTCAGGGTGGACACAAAGTTATCACACAAAGAGAAGAAGGAAAGTGAAGAGTTTCCACTCACTGAGCTATCCAGGACCCCGTTGCCATCTGTGTCATACAGTCGGAACATGACTGGGGGAAAAAAGAAAACAGAGATTCCATTAGATGCTGGATCTTTCTCTCCTAGACTATGTAAATATGTGGAGAGTACTGCTTCTCCAGCAGGGACCAAACAGCAGAGATTAGTCTTGTCATATGGCCTTAGATGGACATCAGTTGACTTCTGCAGGACTTAGGTCACCGACCGGCCTCAAGAGGGAGGTGTTAGCTGAGGCTCTGGGGAGGAAGGGACAGCCAACTGAGCTGACATGCTACTGAGTTTCATACATCATTATTTATGAAGAAAACTCTCTGTGGCTCTCTGTTCATATGAAGCCCAGAAAATGTCCAACACGGAAAAAAACAAGCAGAAAAATATTAAGAACAAAGTGGAAAGATAACATTAATACATGATCAATAAGTGATTGTGTTTAAGTTTGCAACATGATTTAATTTGGTTGGTTAAATCATCCATCCATCCATCCATCCATCCATCCATCCATCCATCCATCCATCCATCCATCCATCCGGGGACTGTTCCCTTTCTCCAGCAGTCACTGGATGAGAGGCAATAACTCAAGATATTTTCTGAACTAATCAATAGATAAATTCCTGTTGCTCAGTCTCTTACAGTGAAACTTCTGCTGGTTTCACTAAAGTGTTTCACTCGTGCAGTGTTTTCAAACACTTGTTGAAATAGGATCCCAGTGAACACCATCTAGAATGTGCAGCAGACCAATCTGCAGCAACAGCGTGATGTTTTTATGTCAATATGAACCAAAATCTAAGAGGAGTGTTTCGGACACCTTGTTGAATCTATGACTTAGTGGTGAAGGCAAAGGAAGGTCCAAGTCAGTATTTGAAGGTGAGAATAATTTCCTCAATGTGAAACATTGTTTGAAACAGTCAACAAGTGATGATTTTCAGTGACCTTATTACAAAAAACATAATTGAGCAAAAATACTTAAATAAAGCTGAACACATTGCATTTGGAAGTGTAATATGGAGACTGAAATAGATCAACTCTAAATTCAAAATGTGTCAACTTGCATCAGCTGCCTGTGCCAATGCAAATCGACCAATAGAGGCAAAGCAGAATTTTGCAACTTATGTAGTTTGATCTTTTACGAACCACATTTTTTGTCTTCATTTTAACTTGATAGAAAATAGGACGACAAACATCCAGTGATTTTTACTCAGAAGTGGACTTGCCCACATCCATTCTTTGAACCTGGATAAAAAAGCAAGCCTTCATGAAGTGTGACCCATATCCCATTCTTCTGGCTGAGAATACATGAAAAGCATTGTATGCTGTTCTTTTAATAAAGTAAATGTGTGAGACCCTTTTATCTTTCAGACACCACACTTTTCACACCTAGAGTGGTGTAAAAAAGTGTTTTCCGCCTTCCTGATTTCTTATTTTTTCATCTTTGTCACACTTAAACATTTTAGATCATCAAACAAATTTAAATATCAGTTAAAGACAACACAAGTACACACAAATTGCAGTTTTTAAAGTAAGGTATTTATTAATAAGGAGGAATAAAACCTACATGGCCCTGTGTGACAAAGTGATTGCCCACCTGTTAAAACATAACTGGTTTATCACACCTGGGTTCATTTCCTCTAGCTACACCCAGGCCTGATTACTGCCACACCTGTTCTCAATCATGAAATCACTTAAATAAGACCTGCCTGACAAAGGAAAGTAGACTACGATACTGTAACATTCAGATCATATCAGTAAACTTGCACGTACTGTTTACGTCATTACGTTGGTATAGGTGTCAGGCGGATGGATACGTTCGCTATGCTTGGAGCGGATGGGAAGGAGGTCCCCGGTAATAAAGCACTGTATGCAAAAGCTCGGTCTGATCATTTTATAATAGGTTAATCAAACGCTACTCATAAATACTACAGATGCAATAATATCAAGATTAAGATTTGGTCACACTGGATTAAACAGATCATTATTTAAAATATTGGTTATGGTCCAATGTAAGAAATATAAAAAAGAAATATATATTATTTTACGAATTCTTGAGAAGATTAGAATGAGATATAAGTTGTCAGAAGTGTTCAGGAAAAATGTTTTTTTGATGTTTCTTAGATGTACTGAATTATTTTTGAGGATTCAATTAACTTATGTATTTTAGAACTTGATAGTTTTTTCTATATTGAAGTAGATCAAGTGAAATCCTGATCCACGCTCCTTACGAGTAGGTTGCAGTAAGGCACATGGTAGTTGTTTGCCAACCACCATTAAACAGCAGAAGAAAAAGAAGATAATTTGGTTTTTAAACGCTCATTTGTTCACACAATTTTACAATGAAAAACATTAAATACAATAAACCTCAAAGTAACACGTCACCAAATTAATTTTCCACCAACAGTGACTCTAAAAAGGATGTTGCCTTCTGTCCACTGTTCCTTAAACTGAATATCAAAGGCAACCTGGCTTTAACGTTCAACTTCCAAAGAGTCACCAAATCACATGTTTGCTCTTTGCAGTTTGTCCCGGCGTGACAGGTAGACAGTCAAATTGGCTTCAGCAATTAAAAAGTTTAGCATCTTACTTTTTTCTCTATTTCTTTTTTTTTCCCTAAACCACCAACAAAAACAGGAAAAGAAAAAACAACACTAAAAACACTAAAAATTTGTTTCTATACATTTAAAAAGAGGTTCAAATCTCCTGCAATCTGTAAAAACATGAAAAATAGACTACAGACTAGAGAACGGGCATGCATTTAAAACATTAACATTAAACACAGACAGGAAAGAGTTTGTGCAGATCGCTCCACGAAGAATGCTTCACTAAAGATCGCTAGTTCGATTTTATTAATGGACTATAAACACTCAACCACTGTGGGTTCTGTCCCCCAAGTCTGTCCCACCAGACTGTAGGGAGTCTTCCACTCAGGCTCTTCGTGTTAATAGTCTTTACATAGTTTAGGTAAAAATTCTGTTTATTTGCTCTGTGGAGAGTCAGTTCATATGGAAGTCTGACTTGCAGTAGAGGACCAGTTGAAACCAGGAGTCAAACTGAAATCAGGGAACTCATCTATAAGGTTTGGTGTAACTTTTCCACTGCCGTACTTTAAAAGAAGCATTCTCTCTGTACCAGAAAGCATCCCTTTCCAGAGGTCCAGAGTCTTCTGGATCAGTCTGACTGAGTTCACTTTGAGAACTGGAGCCTGAGCTATAGCTGCGGCATCACCAAGCGCTGGCCCTGTTAGTGCACCAGCTGTCTCAAGCTTACAGTCTTGGAGTGACAAAGTGCCCTCGTTAGCCAGGGCATCGAGTATCACTCACATCTAGTCTTGCTCCACATATCAGAGGCTCCTCCAACAGCCACTGCAGAGACCTTTTGTCACTCTTTGCCCATTTAAAAAGAGTATACGCCTTAAAATCACTGTGATAAAAATAATACAATTTCCAAGTGCAAAGATTTAAAACCAGTGTATCACACTGCAAAATCTAAATTTAGCTCACCCAGAGGCTTCAACACTCTGCTAGCCACGCTTCTACATAATAAATCCGTGGAATTCATTAACAAACTGTAACCTAAAAGCAGCTGTTCTGCTGGCTAGATGGACCAGGCCCAGCCCCCCTCCGCCTGTGGTAAGAACAAGACAAACTATGATACCCAATGAGATTTGTCCCAATAAAAGTTGACCATCTCTGACTGGATCTTCGCCAACAAACCACTCTGTGCCAGGTCTGTGCCAGGTCTGCCAGGTTCACAGTCTGGTCACGATGAATGACCACCTCCAAAGCCTCCCTCAGTCATAGGGCCAAGAGTTGGTGACCCCTTTGCTTGCTGCCCTCTGCCTTATCAAGGCCGGTTCTGTCAACTCCTTTCCTTCATCTGATGAGAGTGGATGGTCTTCCTCTGCCTGTGCTTCTTCTCTAGGCCAAAGAAAATAACTGTAGGTGGCATTCATCTGGGTGATGTTTTGAAGCAGAGAGTAACCCACAGCACCCTGCAGTTTCGTGTCAACCATGGTTCTGAAGGAGAATGTCCGGCCATCTGTTGGTGACCTCAAGCAGAAGGACAATGATCAAAACAAACCAGCAAGTCCCCCTCTGATTGGGTGAAGAAAAATTAAACAAAGACTTTGGAGTGTCCTAGTCAAAGTCCTGATCTGAATCCTATTGAGATGCTGTGGCATGACCCTAAAACGCAGTTCATGCTGGAAATCCCTCAATTGTGGCTAAACTATAACAATGCTACAAAGATAAGTAGGCCAAAATTCCTCCACAGCTGGAAAAGACTCACTGCTAGTTATCACAGATGCTTAATTGCAGGTGTTGCTGCCAAGGGTGGCTCAACCAGTTATCAGGTTTAGGGAGGAATCACTTTATTACTCAGGGTCCCTTTGTTGTCCATTCATAATAAATATCTTTATTTTGTGTTTACTTGTGTTGTCTTTTAAATTTAAAAATGTATTTCATATATTTTTAATTTAAAAATTAACATATTTAAATTTGTTTGATGATCTGAAACATTTAAGTGTGACAAACATGTTAAAAAAAAATCTGAAAGAAGGCAAACACACTTTTTCACACCACTGTAAAAATATTTACATATCCTTATTATATAAAAATCAGACAATGTTAAATTCATTGAAATTTTGTACGTTTTGTTTATGGTTAGACAATTTTGTGATGATTAAAAAAATAGTTTTTGCTGTGGGCCATGAACAGTTTGAACATGTCAAGTTTGCTCTGCATGGTTAAACATTTTGACAAATGCAGAAGATTGTAAAATGTTCATTTTTAACTGACATGGTCAATGGCCTGTACTTGTATAGTGCTTCATCAAGGCCTGAGGACCCCAAAGCTCTTCACACTACATTTAGTTATTTTCCCATTCGTACGCTGGTGAAGGCAAGCTACATTGGGGGACACTGATAACAGCGAGGCTGCCAAACACTGGTGCCACCGGGCCCTCTGGCCACCACCAGTAGTCAAGGCAGGTGAAGTGTCTTGTTAAGGACACAACAAGGACACATCCTATCTCCTGAGCCACGGTAGAACCATGGTTGACTTACTTACTGGGAAACCCGACAAAAGGGGGAATCAGACTTCAAAGTATATGCAGAACACCATTAGAATGCAAACACTAATGTTAACCAAAACATTGGGATTATAATACTTAGAGTTATACACTAAACATCTCAGCTGTGAGGTTCCTCTCCTCATCCGCCTGAACTGGAGTGTTTGACTGCAAAGCAACAGAATTAGTGACATGACTATGTTCCCTGCATACAAACAGAATGTAGTAGGTGAGTTTTTTTAAATAACAAATGAATTTCAGCTTAAAACCCACAGTACATTGCACCTTGCCCCCCCACCCACTTACACTCCAGCTTGTCCTCCGGCGTCCCCCTTTCCAACAGTGAAAGGTAGCAGACGATGTCCTTGAGAAAGACCACCTGTGGAGATGTCTGTGTAGAGCCTTTCTGAGGTGAAGGGCTTCTCCGCAGGGAAAGATGCTTCTCAGAACGGCTCCTCTCTGTTGGTGCACAACACAAATCTTCAAAGCTACACACAGCACCCATTACTGTCTGTGCTACGATCTGGTCCCTCTGTTTAAATAAATGAGGTGAGGTGAGCAGAGCAGAGCAAAAGTATCAGTAAATCACTCATTTAGGCATTAGTATGACAGTTTTAGAGAGGTGTGATCCCAGGAATAGCATGTAGAGACAGAACAGAGCTGTGGCGAACAGGCTGACAAAACACTACAGCACTGTAAGGGGAGGGTAATGCCGCACAACAATATGGCATCATGTGATACCATAAGCTAGTCAGCAGCCATTTGCTGATAAAGTCTCTAATAAGCAGAACATTTTCTATGACATTAGGAAGTGACATAATGTTTTGTTGAAATTATTCTTCTGAGAAACTTTGTAAAGATTTTTGCCTGCTGCATTACAATATGAGAAACGGAACATCTGCACAGGGGTTGGTAAGCAGGAGTTACATTGAAAATATGATTTTAAAACTGACTGTTATTCAAAACTTCTCTAGTGAGACTAAGCCATACTATTCTTTTGTTTCCAAAAGTATTCACAGTCCCATCCGAATCACACATTCCAGGTATTCCAATCACTTCCGTGTCCTAGCACCTATTGCTTGTACAAAATATTTGTGAAAGAATGGGTTTCTCCCAGTCCAATTTCTTCTTTACTAAATGTTCTACACTCATCTCTCTGGTTTTATCGCAAAGTAGAAGCTACTGGGAATGACAACAACTCAGAAGGACTGAGTGGGCCATGTAAAATCAGAGTGGGGTGAGTGGATTCTGAGGTGCAAAGTAAACAATGTTCTCCAACTTCCTGCAGACTCAGTAGCTACATACCTAGAAACTTAATGAGCCTATCTGATTAGATCAAAAAAGGTCCATAGATAGCTTCATGGCTTGAATTTCCATGACCAGCTGCTTGGTCTTCTAAGTCTTACTTCAATGCAAGGGGCAGGTGCAGTTGTGAAATGCAGGCCACAACTGGATGTGTTCCCTAGAGTAAAGGTCCCCAACCCCTGGGCCCTGGACCAGTCCTGGGCCGTGTGTCATTTGGTACAGGGCCGCGGGCTGCAAAGGAGGAGTTAATAACTTACAGTATTTTCATTTTATTTATTAGCTGAGTCTGAACAATGTTTTATCTTTGAAAAATGGCCGGGGTCTCTCTGTTACATCCGGCTTTAACTCATTCTTGACGCATGTGAAGATGCTTGCCTCGGTCATTTGATACGTCACCGCTAAAAACCAAACCCAAAAGCTAATAGAATGATTAAAAAACAGAAGTCTCTCAAAAGGTTCTTAGCAAAAAGCAAAAGATCTAGTGAGAAGAAGAAGAAGAAGAAGAAGAAGAAGAAGAAGAAGAAGAAGAAGAAGAAGAAGAAGAAGAAGAAGAAGAAGAAGAAGAAGAAGAAGAAGAAGAAGAAGAAGAAGAAGAAGAAGAAGAAGAAGAAGAAGAAGAAGAAGAAGAGCCTACAACTACCAAGAAAAAGTTACATTTAACAGGCACTACAAGGAGTCATAGTAACAGGCATCCCTCAAGTACCAAATCCTAGCTCTGCTTAACATGTGGCCACTGGCTTTCTAATGAGGAGAAACCTTCATGGATGAGCAAGTTTGGTCAGGAACAACTGACATGTCTCGGATCAGTTAAAGGGGAGACTGCAAGCCAACATCAGTGTTTGATCCAGAAGAATGTTTAAAAAGTCCTATAAACACACCCTTCCAAGCCTCCTCAGAGGGGTTGAAGCTGTTACAGCCACAAAGGGTGCACAAACATCATATTAAACCCTATGAATTAAGAATGGGATGTTTCTCAAGTTCCTGTGTGTGTTAAATATTGTAGGAAGATGTTTTTATGCTAAATGATCAGAGTATCCTGATATAATTTCACTAAAGTGGGAGGAAACACCTTGTCGCCATACTGACCTGATGAGAGCTTTGGGGATCCTGGAGATTTGGAAGAACCAGCATTGGGGATCAGGGCGTTGCTCCAAGCCTCTGAAGGTTTGACCTGCGTGCATGGTGACACATGGCCCCCCCCAGGCATGTTGGACGCTGTTCCTGAACGTTGTGAGGAGGAGCGGGATGAGCAAGGGGAAGTGGTAGCTCCTGAGCCTGCTGCACTCATCACACTGGAGTGCTCCGGGGTGTGTCGGCCCATCGCAGACAGGATGCTCTTCCCGTTCATCCCTGAAAGTGTCAGTCAGGAAGGTAAAAGAGGTTAGGCTTTATGAGAGCAGGTTAATTCTGAGGAGTAAAATATATAAAAACGACAGAAATATTCAACTTTACAAGAGCAGCTACAAAAATAAAATTAAAGAAGCATGGCAGGGAGAGCAGGTAAAACACTGCAATTATAACCAGAGCACTTACAAAGCATCACTGTTACAGTACCACCCACCGATCCACAGTCAGAATATAGTGCCTTGCAAAAGTTTTCATAGTCCAATCTCCATTTTGTCACATCACTACCACAAACATTGTGTTTTATTGTGATATAATGAAGTACATACTGACCGCTTTTCTCTCCTCTGCTATACTTTCTCTTACTACTCTCCAATTGTCTGCCATTAGTTTTTTGCTCTCTGTTGTTTCCCCTCTCTATAGCAGTTACATATGGCCTGTAGTTCATCAGCTGAGCTATTGCTACCAAAATGGTCTTTTTCTACAGATGGTACACTTCACTCTGTCTTTCTGCGTTTAGCCCTTTTTCTCTCATAGACGCTGCAACTAAAGGTGGTATTCCTGTGACAAACTCTGTAATGTACTCTGCTTTTCATGGCATAGATTTTACTACTGCCTCAGACCCTTTATTTTTATCAGTGTTTCTCTGAGATGAAGCCACTTAAGAATCTACTGTTGCCATTAACTTTTTTTGTAAATAGAACTTCTCCTTGACTACAGCATTAGTGTTTGTCTACTTATTTGTGTGTGTGCAGATGGCCACTTACAATAAGCCAGGTTCTGATTGGGGTTTCTTCTGCTTAAAGTGGGGGTTTTCCTCTCCACTATCATTACATGAATGCTGATTATTGCTGCAAAGACACTAAAACCATGAAACTGTCTATCCACTGTCGTTCATCCAGGGAGAGTAAATGGTGTAGCGTAAGTGACTCAATGCAACCTCTTGGGTTTTCTTAGATAGAAAACTACGAATTTGAAAAACAAACTGAACTTAACAACATAGTTTAATTGGGATCAAATTGGAATGTTTTTACTTGACTTGTAATCTTTCTGTATGCTTTGTTTGAATGGACTTTTTATACGTATATTTCTTTTTTGTAAAAAGGCTTGAAACTATATATTTTTTGGGGTTGAATTGGCACTTTTTAAATAACTGAATATAACTGAATTAATGTGATGGAACATAAAGTAGTGCATAATTGTAAAGTGGAAGGAATGTTTTGTAAAACTTTCTATAGTTTGAAAAAAACGTGCCATACATATATTTCGAGACCCATTTAATCCAATAAATGATATTAAATGCATTTAATAGGCTTTTGTTAGAAAATATTAGAGAACAAAGAGCATCTTGAAGACCAAGGAAGTAGACAGACAGGTCAGGTTGATAATTGTACACAACTTTAAAGCAGCATTAGGTTATAAAACAATACCCCAAGATTTGAACATCTCACATCTCTGTTAAATCTATCATCTGAACATGAAGAGAGGATAGACCAACTGTAAACCTAAACCAACAAGAAGCAGCCAAGAGGCCTGGGGTAACTCTGGAGGAGCTGCAGAAATCCACAGTTCAGGTGGTAGAACCTGTCCACATGACAACTATTAGTCCTGTACTTCATAAATTTGCCCCCTACATAAGAGTGGGAAAACCATTGTGATATTGGAGATACAGCAAACATGTGGCAGAGGGTTCTCTGTTTAGATGAGACAGAACCTTTTTTTCCTGCACAACGTTATTTTGAAAGGAAAACTAATGCTGCACATAATGGGACCAACTTTTGGACCTGCAGAAAATCAACTCCCTGATGATTACCCTGAACACATCCACTGTGAATCTATGGCAAGAACGTTTCTGTTCACAAACATTCCCCATCCAATCTGTCCAGGCTTCTAATATTTTTCAAATAAGATTGGGGGAAAAAATCAGTCTCTAGGTGAGCAAAGCTGGTGGATATATAACCCAAAAGGAACCTCTACAAATTATTAACTCAGGGGGACTGAGTACAAAAACATGCCTCTCATTGTTATTTGTAAATCATTTTGAAGACCAGGTAACATGTTTTTTTCATTTCACAATTATGCACTACTTTTTGTTGGTGTATCACATAAAATTCCAATGAAATTGTGTGTGGTTGTAACCTTACAAAATGAGAAATAGTTCATTGGGTAGAAAAACATTTGCAAGGCACTGCACCAAGAACTCACAAACACACAACAAGAGCACACAACCACCAAGGGAGCATGAGGTCAGAGCCAGCAGGACTCTTGTCCCATTAAGCCGATGTCACCGTGGCGACACAAGCTAGTGGCCTGTTGTGGTACCTGTAATGGGGGCACAGGCCACTTCAGTCTGAATAGAGATGCCTGCATCAATGGAACGGGCGTCTGTGGTCAGTCATTGATTCAAGGAGAGAAAAAACAGCAGCAGATGTGACGAACAGCAAAGAAAGAGTGCAGGGGTTTCTAAAAGGCTGGAGAGAGCTCACCAAAACAAAAGCCTCATTTTGTATTAGACCTTCTCAGCTGCCACATAGATGGATGTTAAAAATAGCAATATTATATACTTTTTAGATTAGATTCATTTTACTAGTAATGGCTAATGAGGAGCAATGTTTAAAAAAAACAACGCATTTCTTGCTTTAGTGAAATAATAGTACAACTAAATAAACATAAAACATAGACATGAAAAAAACATACATAGAAAAGTGTTTTGATATTAACAAATATAGATAAAATGTAAAAAATGAGATAACATATGTTCATAATGGGTTTTATGTGATCTAGAACAAATGTAATATATGTATGGTATATCACAAGAAGGAAAGGGACTTCTACATGATGACCAGCAGATGTCAGCATTGACTCTGTCAGGTGTCTCCCTTTGAGAACCTGAACCTTGAAGCATACAGAAGCAGCAGGAACCAGCCGAAGTCTCTGACCAACAAAGTTTATATTATTCCTTACAGCTGAGCCTTATAGTTACTCCTGAACAGTCAGATTAGCAGCTGCGTTCAAACCACTTCCTCTAAAGGGATGAAGACCCTTCTCATGCTCCAACAGCACCTCCAAGGTGGAAGGGCATTCAGAGCTCTTTTTGGTGTCTGAAACTGATATATATAATTTGAGATCCTGGAACCCACAGATAAAAAACTTGTGATATAATCTTTGTTTTGATCTGAAAAATAACTTCCCTCAGCAAAACATTTGCTCTGTACTTTGTTATTATGCTGCTTGTGGACATTTTCAGTTTCAAATCACAGTGTGGCTTCACAGGAAACGTAGTCACGTAAACGCAGACTTTAGAAGATCTATCTGGTGTTGCAGAATGTGCAGAAAACTTGCTGAACCAAAAATGTCTGACCTGCCATTTGGACCTCCTGGGACAACATGAATGTATTCAAGCCAAATTTGGATTTCTTGATGGAGGTTTCACACACTACCTCTAGTAAAAGACAGGGACAATTAGCGCCTCGTTTCTTAATGTTAGAAACATTTTCTGATAGAAATAGTTTCTACTTCAGCAGTCCATCTGTGTCCTCAGCCGCACTGCAGGGAGCAGCAGACGGGAGCTCAGGCCCACGCAGCACCCATGTGAAAACACAGAGCCAGACGGTTTACGCAGAGCACAGAGATGTCTGTCCTCATATGTGCTTCTGCCCTGGTGACTGCGAAGCCCATGACAAATCAGTTTTTAGGTGATAAACCCCATAGATATGGGTCAGTGCCCATCTATAGTGCCTTGCAAAAGTATTTATACCTCCAGAGCTTTTTCACATTTATCATGCTACAGTCACAAACTTTTTATATTTTAGTGCATAGCTGGGAATTAGAAGGAAAAGGGTACATTGATTTTTAATGAAGGGAAAGGAATTTTAAAAATTTAGTGAACAAGAAGAATCATGAAGACCAAGGAACACAGCAGACAGGTCAGGGAGGAAGTTATAGAGAAGTTGAATCAGGGTCAGATTCTAGAACCGTATCCTGTTCAATCCATCATCGGAACCTGGGAAGAGTATGGTACAACTGGAAATAATCAAGATATAGCCATTCATCTAAACTTACAGGACAGACAAGTAGAGCATTAAACAGAAGAAGAAGTCTGTGGTAGCACTGGAGGAGCTGCAGATATCCACTGCTCAAGAGGGAGAGTCTGCTGACAGGACAATTATCTGTCAAGTACTCCACAAATGTGGTCCTTTTAGAGGTGTGAAAAGAATAATATACATCCTGATGATGTAAGCATCATAATGTGGGGATACTTCTCTTCAGCAGAGACAGTGAAGCAGGTCAGAGCTGATGGGAAAGACTGTTTAAGAATTCCTTTTATGCAATACTTTGGTTAACACAACCAAATCATATCATAATATATTGAGCTTTGTGGCTGTAATGTGAAAATACATGACAAAGTTAAACGACTATTCAACTTTCTTAAAATCTGTTTGATATGCTTCTCAGATACCTTTGCATGACATAATACCCACAAACATATTAATGCTATGAATAAATTCACAGTTTTTTGCTAGCTCAGAACACAGCATCTGTTCCCTGCATTTAAATTTGGTACTCCTGCCACAGACACATCGGAAAAATATACCGATTGAATGTTCTTGAACAGTTTGTAATGGTTCTCAAAAAGGAGATGACCTTTAACTCAGGACTGCTCAGTTACTAACCCAACATCTCTACCAGGTAAATCACACAATCATACACTTCATAATGCACAAACAATATCCCATTACAAGATTTCATTGCTTTTGCCAGTGTATTGTTGAATTGTTTTATATCAACATATGTAACTGTTTGATAGGATCTGTCACAGATATTTCCGATCAGGTTGGCATCATCTCTTTGTTACTCGATGCAACTTAGTCACAAAGGTGCCACTGTATGATAGTTAACTTCCCCACTGAACATCTTGTATAAGTGTAACATTGACCCATGTCTAAATGAAGTCTATATATAGGCCAGACATAGATACCAGGTCTACTGCTCACTGAATCTGTTCTGAAGGTATGATCCTTGTACAACCGACAATTAAACTTTCTTGGAACCAAGTGAACTTTGTCTGTAGAGACAAGGAGAATGTAATACACAACATGTACAAGTCAAATGTTTAGTAACACTTGGTCTAAACCTAGAATAAATATAGTGTTCTAAATCAGGGCTACATATAGAAGGAACATTGGCTAATTTCTAAGTGAGGTGTACATGTAGTTTCAATGTTGAAATCAACAACACTTCAGCAGTGATGATGACAAAACAATTCCTACAAGATAAAGTCTACTGTGTGGTCTCGTACCTGGGGAAGATAAAGATCTTTTGAGGATAAACTGGATTTATCAGGTATGGAGGAATCTCCCTCTCACTGGCAGTCCTCACTCGGATTCAACATGCTCAGCTAGAAATTCATTAGGAATTCAGTTGGCTCTGCTCCCAAACAGTAGGAGGCATTGCTACTGAGAAAATACTAGTGCTTATTCAGCAGGAATAGCTGTGGAAGTAATCTTACTGGAAACAAAGTCTCAATGCACAAATGTGATTACACTTCACCATACCTGCTTTTTTTTCTTCAGGCTTTTTAAACTGTATGTACTTTTTCCATAATTGTACCTTTCTGGGTTAATTTCAGCCATGCAGATGTTTGTCCAAACAAACTTTCTTAAAGACCCTGAGCTGCTGATCTTCCTGCTTTACCCTCAGACATACAACAATTTACCATAATGGAGAGGTGAACCTCCATCCAAAGCATTGCAATTTTCTTCTGTGCAATTAAAAATGTGGGAATGAAAATTATGCACAGGCATATGTTTATTTTATTTTTGCTTTTTTTCTCACACTTACATATTTCAGATAATCAGACAACGATTTCACTTATTAGGTGGAGATTCCGTCCAAACCAACATGGCCATACGTAAACATATAACTGGCTCCCTTCTATTTACCCCTGGATTTAGCTGTGAATAATCACATCCCTGTGGCTTATATCCACTAACGTCACTTAGACTGGATTACTGTCAGAGATGTAGAATCAAGAAATCTCTAAACAGAACCTGTCTGACCACACGAAGTGGGATAGAAGATCTAAAAAATGAACAGCTCATGTTGAGATCTAAATAAATCCAAGAACTAGATTACAGATGAAATTAGAATATCATGCAAAAGTTCATTTATTTCAGCAATTCAATTTAAAAGGTGAAACTAATATATGATAAAGGCTCATTACATGCAAAGGGAGATATTTCAATCCAAAGTTCATTAATAGAAAGTTATGTGGAAGGGAAAAGTGTAGAAGGAAAAGGTGCACAAGCAGCAGGGACGAGCGCAGCCTTGAGAGGATTGTCAGGAAAAGGCCATTCAAAAGTGTTGGGGACCTTCACAAGGAGTGGACAGTGGCTAGAGTTAGTGCATCAAGAGCCACCACCACACAGACGGATCCTGGAAATGGGCTTCAAATGTCCTATTCCTCTTGTCAAGCCGTTCTTGAACAACAAACAATGTCAGAATCGTCTTACATGGGCTGAAGAAAAAAAAACATGAAATTTTACTTCTCATTTGGAAACCAAGGTCCCAGAGTCAGTCCAGTGTGAAGTTTCCACAGTCAAGGTTGATTTGGGGAGCCATGTCATCTGTTGGTGTTGGTCCACTGTGGTTTATTAAGTCCAAAGTAAACCAACCATCTACCAGGACATTTTGGAGCACTTCATGCTTCCTTCTGCAGATGAGCTTTATGGAGATGCTGACTTCATTTTCCAGAAGGACTTGGCACCTGCCCACACTGCCAAAAGTATCAAAACCTAGTTCAATGTCCCTGGGATTGCTGTGCTTTATTGGCCAGCAAACTCGCTTGACCTGAACCTCTTAGAGAATCTATGGAGCATTGCCAAGAGAAAGATGAGAGACATGAGACTGAACAATGCAGAAGAGCTGAAGGCCGCTATTGAAGCATCCTGGTCTTCCATAACACCTCAGCAGTGCCACGGGCTGATATCATCCATGCCACGCCGCATTGAGGCAGTAACTGATGCAAAGGGGGTCCAAACCAAGTTCTGAGTACATTTGCATGATTATACTTTTCAGAGGTCCCACATTTCTCTATTTAAAATCCTAGTTTCATTGATTTCATGTAATATTCAAATTTTCTGAAATTTTGATTTTTGGGGTTTTCATAAGCTATAAACCATAGTTATCAAAATTATAGCAAATAAAGGCTTGAAATATCTGGCTTTTCAGGTAATAAGTCTATATCATATATTAGTTTCACTTTTTAAGTTGAATCATTGAAATAAATGAACTTTTGCACAATTTTCTACATTTCTGAGTTTCACCTGTATTTCTCTGAAAAGGATTACAGTGCTGTTCTAAGGCTTCGGAAACCAGAGAACCACAGTGAGAATCATTAACCATAAAAGGAGACAACATATAACAGTGTGATCCTCCTCAGTTACATGAAGAGGAGACGTAACCATGACGCCAGAGAGCAGTCTGCAAATCTAACAACTAAAGAACAAGATTTCTATCAACATTAAGAATCCCCCTTATGAGAAGCTGCTTTTTCAGCCTGTTGATTCTATCCTACAGTATTTGGGTAAAAACATTCAGCTCTGGCTTTAACAGATAACTTCTCTCTCTCTCTCTTTCTCTCTCTTTCTCTCTCTCTCTCTCTCTCTCTCTCTCTGTCTCTCTCTCTCTCTCTCTCTCTCTCTCTCTCTCTCTCTCTCTCTCTCACACACACACATACACACAGACACACACACGTGCCCGCACACAAACACACAGACATTTTGTGCGACGGGGTCAAAAAGATCCCATCATAATCTATTAATTTTGTAAAATGATAATGACATATTCAGTAGTATTTATTTGTTATTCATTTTAATTAATATTCAATCCGAACAGAGAATCCACATCGTGCCATCACATCAAACAGATGAATACATATTTTAAAAAAATACAAAAACCACTGAGTGTGGCCCCAGTAACTACATATAAACAATGAAATTAAACGATCACACTCAGGTTGCTTCTACACTAACACGGCTAAGTTTATACAGTTTATATCCCACCCTAACCTTATACCTGTCCACACCCACACAAAGCATTGTTTACGACCCCCGCCTGCTGGAGCAACCCTGACCTAGTAGGGGACCACATATATGACGTCACAGTCACGTCTGAGATATGGTGTATCCGAAATTGCTGCAGTCGCTCCGTGCCTTCTCTTAAGGTATTATTTTTTGTCATTTTCTTATTATTGATTTTTCATTAGGTGAACAAACACACAAACAGTGAACAGGAAGACCTATTAGTGAGTACAAATCATCAGGGAGAAAAAATAATAAGCCCAAAGAAATGTGTAGAGATTTCCAGTTGTAGAGGGAGCAAGCGTTGGAGAGAGAGAGAAATAGTGCTGAAAATAGCGATATTAATAGTGTTAAATTTGATCTGAAGTCCGGTCTAACAATAGATATATATAAACACTCCATTTATGCCAGTTTTCAACGTATACATGTTTTTGCATTCTCAAGTTGAATCTAAGTCTTTCCATCACCAATATATCATGTACAATCTCAATCCAATCATATGTACCTGGTGCTTCCCCTTTCATCCATTTCTTTTAACGGACTTCTTACAGACCACTAGTAGTATTCTTAACAGGTATTTTTCTTTGCTTCTCCACTTGAGTTCCTCCAAATCGACTAGGTACAAGAGATTGAAGCTTAGGGTAATTTCAGTAAAAAAAAAAACATTCTCTAGGATTTGGTGTATTTTTAACCAAAATGGTTTTACAGCAGAGCAACTCCAAAATATATGAAAATGATTTGCTACTTCTTTTGTTGTGGAGTGACAAAGTATCGAATGGTGTTTTTCCTTGCAAATTCTTTCCAAAGTGGGGAATCAGTAGTTTTCCTCTGTTGTTTACAGATTTCTGACCACTTCTCCTGTGTGATTTTGATGTTGCTCTCTGCTTCCCATTTTGATTTCACATCAAGTGCATTCTCTTTGTTAAATGATTGACGACTCAGGTATAGTTTTGAGATGATCTTGCAGGGGTCATCTTCATAAGCGTGTACAAATATCTGTAGTATTTCATTTCTAGATTCATAATTTGTTATGATCATTTTCTCAATATAATCTCTTATTTGCAGGTATCTGAAATAGTCCTGATTCTGTAAACTAAATTTATCCTTGAGTTCTGGGAAGCTTATTACAGTACCTTTATATATGAGTGAGTAGTATGTCGTAATCATAAGGCTGTCCATATCTTAAATCTATGACCATGTCTGTTTGGTACAAATTCTGTGTCGTATGCAAACTAATTGAATATTTCAAATGTATTTTTGGAATTGAACTTTTTTATTAAGTCATTCAGAAGATTTTGTGAATTATTAATCCATGGATTACCTGAATCTGTAAGATGTTTTTGTAATGATGGATTTCCAATCATTGTGTTTACTGGTGTTCCTTTTCCCATTGTTTGTTCAATATCTTTCCATTTGGCTCTGTAGCTCGGATTGCTAGAATTTCTTGAGGTATTCTTGTGCGATTTTTACAAGCATCTCTACATGTACAAGAAGGAGCAACAAGGGCATGTCTGGATGATTCGCCTCCATCTTCCTATTGCTTACCTCTGAGTGGTCCCCGGTTGTTATTAAGCTGGCTGTGGCGCGTGTTTTCTTACCGAACGCAGTTCTTAAACGCCTAACGAATCCACACCAATCCAAGAGCCGGAGATTTAAGAAATAGATGGCCCATTTACCCGTGTAAAAAAATATCCGGGGAAGGGAATCTTAAACGATGGGCTAGTGTGGCCGAGACGGGGTATTGACGAAATATTTATTCGTTTAAGCACTTAAACGGCCTTATGTAGACAGGGCCTTAAAATACTAACAGTTCACCTGCTGTGGCCTGAACGCGCAGTCTCACAACTTAATGTTGTTCTGGAGGCCGAATCCGCGCTCCGCTGCCCAATCAGACTGACAAGCGGCTTTTCAGCCAAAGTTTTTAAAATGAAGAGATCAGAAGTTGGAAAGACTCCCTGAACATGACCTGCAAGCTATCTGTTCAGTGGGGGGATATACCACAGCAACCATGAATAAAGTTGAAAATGTCTGCATGCATGCACCAAGTGGTCAGGGATGTAAATTGTAAGCTGTTAAAATTATGTTTTGTCAATCGATAACTTCCGGTTGTGTTCGACCACAGTATTGCATGGGGTACAAAATATTTTACCACCACTTTCATGTAGAGAACGAGAAAAATATATAGCACGGTCCTTGGCGGTGATTTTTACTGGCAAATGCATCATACTTCAATCTTGCTCCTTCTCTCAGAAGAAACATGACGTGCAGGTGATACGTCATGGTGTCAGATATGCTCCACTTGTGAAAGTAAATCTGTTTGGCTTGAACTCAGTAAGCTATTCTAACTCTTTCACTGCTGTACAGGATACAGTTAAAGAAAAGAAAAAAATTGAAGATCCTTCTTTTTTCAGTAAAAGCAACGTAAAGTTACAAAAACATCAGCGTACCGAGTAAGCTGGTTCCCGCCCGAGGCTGGTCCGGAGAGCAGTTTCCCGTCTTGCTCTTGAAGGAGGTGAACAGATGCTGACACAGCTCCTCTGGAATATCGTTTTCCAGGTAGGTGGCCATAAAGAGCTGGAAGCCCTCATAGTCAATCGGCTGTAGGGGAACAGAAAGACATGAGATGTTAACTGAATTCTCTAGGAAGCTTCATGAGTGAAGCTTACACCAACAACAGAAGACAGCAATGAGGGAAAAATGTGTGGTAGATTTCACTTCAACTTGTGATTGGTTTAGACGCCTTGAAGAGCTAAAAATATGATGTCAGATTATTACTGTGAAAATCAAAATAACAGAACATAACACAAACAACAAAATGTCATTTAAATTGAGATGCACAAAAACCCCCCTGTCCAGGGGCAGATGGGCAGTATCACTGAACTCAACAAATGTCCCCATGGACAGTAGCCTACTCCACTGTGACAGGGACTGGACAATCTGTGGTGAATAAGACGGGTTATGTCATGTTAGTGGACAGAATGTGCATGCAGTCTGCCGACACAGACACCACACGGCATGCAGAGAGGGCTGGGCTGAGGCTTACTTGGTTCAGAACATCTTGCATCTGTTTAACAGTGGAGAGCGGCATGAGGAAGGTAGGAAGGAGGAAGAAAGAGCGTCGAAGGAGTGGGTAGAACAAGAGAAGGAAGTTAGCTACTTGGTGTGTGGTGACATTTTTAGTGAAGATGCATGTGGTGCTGACCATGTGGAAAAGGGCATCACACATTACACTTAGAAAACAGAGCAGCTTCTAGTCACTTCCTTTTCTTTGGAATGGCTATAGCTGCTTCTGGGTGAAACAAACACTGAACAAAGGCAAATACAAAATGACCCTGTCAGCATTTTATGGTGGAAAAACTTTTAAACAATGCTTAATGTACCATTAGACATCCAGGCTAAAATTTGGATATATGTGGTATTAAAGTGAGAGTTGTTTAGATCTCTTAGATATCTAAATGTAGACATGTTTTAGACAAGATTGAGAAATATGAAAGGAGGTCATTAGCAACTTGACTTGGACTAGGACCCCTCAGTTAAAGGCATACTGTCATTAACCAGTTGTGGTGGGCAACCACACAATTGTTTTTTGGCTTTGAGTTTTCATGTGCTCCTGCCATGGTGATGTTCTCAGTCCAGTAATAAGCACTGTTCTTGTTACAAATAACATAAAACTGTGAATAATCTCTGTGATAGATGCCCACTAAGTAATAGACCTGATTTTAGTGTTGAGGCTACAAAAAATTAGCTAGGTCCAAAAAAATCATACAAAAAGGTCACCAAGCATAAACTGAAGACAGCTGTAGCTTATTCTGTGCGAATCAATGTCATTCTGTTCTTCAGTTGTGATGTTGCAATAATGACAAAGGGCCTTTTTCAAGAAGTGGTAAATATGACAACTTGTATTCATATTTCATATTTTAATCACTATTTTAATCTAAAGTGTTGAGAAACATTGAGGCTGGGCTCTGACAAGAAAACACTTTATGGATATTACCAGAGATGAAGTTTTCTTCACACATAAATGTCTGCACAACATGAACTGTAATTTTCCAAAACTACATCATTCTCATAGAGCAGCAGAAGCTCTGTGACAGAGTTGCTTTAAACACAGAGATGACACAGCACCGGAAAGATATCTCTGGGGTAAAGGAGGATTGGAGCTTAATTAATCTTTCAACCAAGTCAGTGTTGAAGTAAAAAGAAAAGAAAAGCCATGTAGTTTTACATTACTTTTGCACAGTGAGGATTGCGGACGTGTAGCTGACCTGGGAAAGATGCTGTGTCGGAAATTGAGAGGTTCTGAGTCTGAGTGCAGCTACTACCTCTTTTCTTTCTGTTCTGCTGGGCAATTTTGGCTAACAAACTCTTTCAGATATAAAAAAAAACATTTCACTTTCTAATGTATATAATACAGATGACTATGAACCATTTAGAAATCACAGCTACAAATAGATGTATCATAGATTGATGTTTAAATAAGCTCTAGTTATATCTTCAAAGTTAAAAACTGGTTTATTCCTCTGTGATGGTTTTGAAACATTTTAGGCAAAATTTCATTTTAAAAAATCATAGAAAAACTTAAATTACCTTTCAGCTAAACAATGTGAAAACGTGGAAGAAAAGGAAAAGATTGAAATGTTTTTTTACAGAAAGAGGTCTATGGTTGTGTCAATGTAGTTGAAAAATGTTAGGCTTGATCATATCATGTGATTTTAACATCTCTGTTTAGGCTAATTTAGACTGGACATCAAAAACACCCATTTTCAACATATTTTTCTGGGATAAACAAAGCAGAAGATTAGTCAACCTGAAATAACAATAAATAGATGTCCATGGATTTACAATGCCATCACTTTATCCCAGAAATACTGATGGGCACATTTTGAGTTTTGGCCTTGAAAGTCACAACCCAAAAGGCCTTGGTCAAATCATAAAAGCATCATAAATACGCATCACAAGATGGAAATCATTCAGAATACAATGTGTAGTCTCTTTTTCAAGGGGTTCTAGAACAATATTTTTAACAATTGGAAATTGTTCTTTGAGCTTCTATATAGCTTATGAAACTTTGTTGGGGCTAAAACAAATCCCCAAATACAACCCCATAATAAAGCCCTACAACTGAAAGACTGGCTTCCCCCACTCATGAATATTAAATGAGCTGTGTGCTGATTGGTCGGTTCACCCCGATGGCTCTATGACGATAGGGTTAATAGTTCTATGGCCAACAATTACAGGAAGGGGGAAAAAAGGGAAACAGCAGGCAATCAAAACCCTCCAGAGAAAGCTTCTCCGGATGATGGACATTTTTTTTATTTTACAGGAGATGCTGAAACACATGGAAGCAAATAGATCCAAGACCTAAGAAATAAATGTTAAGAAGAAGCTGAAATAAGCTCCACAGTCTTTATTTACAAAAGATCTACATAATTCTAGACTACCAAAACAGTTTGAATATTAAAACTTAAGAGTTTTTTTGGAAAACATGCTGGTATCTTTTTTCAGTAGGGACTAAATTGTGGACATGTAACACAACCGACGTACCAGTTTACTGGGAAAAACAATATGTTCTTGATGAACTTAACATTAGCAGGTGTGGCCATAAAACTGGCCAATAGCGATGAAAGAAAGAAGCGATTCCTCACATCAACAACCCAATGGTGTGTCGTTTAATCTTTTTTTCTCTTGTCAACAACAGAAGGTAAACAACAACAACACAGCCAACATGGCGTAGCTCCGCCCCTCTCTCTAGCTGCTCAGGGGAAAAGCCCCTGCTTAAAGAGACAGTGTTCTCAAATACAGGCTGCATAACGGATTGTGCAGCTACAAGGAATATGACTGTGAAGTAATACAAAAAGGCAAGAACACAGAAGGCTAGTGCTGTCTGGTGAATTATGTCACTAAAGTCCACTACACCACCTCTATAAAAGCAGGAGTTCTGGGAGTAAGGAAAGACAAGTAGGGTTGGAACGACTCCTAGAATTAGTCAGCTCAGTATCTCGAGCTAAGTGCTTTTTAAATTTTATACAGCTGCATACTCACTAGTGGAACAGTTATTGCATTTGCACAACATGCTTCTGTTTACATTAGATATTACTGAAAAAGGTGAGAGTTAACAATAGAAAAATTGGGGAAAAGGACGTGGAATCACATAATTCTGGGATTATATCAACCCGAAAAACAAACTCTGCAGTAAACTAGGCTAGTTTAGAGGCTAGATCAATGGCAACATGTCACAAGTAACTTTGCAGATGGATGCATTTCTAAATCTTTCCACACACAGTGAATATAAAATACAACTTTACTAGTAGAGTAACAAGTAGATGCTCCACCCTAAATGATGTCCAAGTTAGAAGGACGTCAAAGGAGGACATGTAACAATGTACACCACTGTGAGAGTTTTTACCTTTACACACAGATTTTCAACAATTTTCAAGGATATTATTGCTTCATCCCATAGCAAATATATTTACAATAGACTATTCAACAGAATATTTAATTACTGTAATAGCTAGAAGCTTGACTAAAATACCATCATCAACAGGAAAATTATCCCAAACACAGTGGCCCAGACCTCAGTTTGACCTCAATGCTCTAGTGGGAGTTTAATGAACTTAGGAAATGTAATGGTAAAGCACAGATCATTTGTATTGTTTCAACAGCAGAATAAAAAACTGAATTTTAATGAAAAATGAAAAATTTTACACAGAAGTCTACACAAATCTCAATTATATAATGCTGCTGATTGTTAGACTTTGTTTGGCAGTAACTGATACCCGTGACTGAAAAAGACATGGAGGTGATGAGGCTCCTCCCTCAGCCCAAAACGGCTGACTTGACCCCATGAGCTGCAGAGATCTGCCAGCTGTTATTCATATCACTTGTTTCTCCTTATTTGGTCAAGTAAACCAGGAGGCAGTAATATGCCATCCATCAAGTAGAAGCACTGTGGGTTCAGAGAAATAAGCTCCGATGCACACCTGCCACAGCACACACACACACTTTCACATTCAACTACTTTAAATGTCTTAGAATTGAAGCGTACCCAGATGCACTTGTGAAAATTTCTGTCCCTCTGGAAAATGTATTTATATCTGGATCTATCCAATGAGTACATTCCATGTGAGTGGACTTTTACACATGGCTGCCAGTCTGTAAATATTTCCCAAGGGTAGCTATGACACATTTATATGGTTCATTTAATCTGTTTCATTTTGGCACAGATGCAGAAACATTTGTGGTATAAAAAAGTCAGCAAGATCATGTTAGCAGGCTTCAGTGATGTTAAGTTGTTCCCCTGTACAGATTTTTCTGTTTTTGTATGTTTATCACAAAAAGCAGTTTTTTAACTATTATTTCAATTTTTAATGGGGAAAACATTTTTGGATACCAACCTGGTGAAAAAGTAACCGCCCCCTAAAGTATAAGATTGTTGTCCACAAGCATATTCTTGATGTAAACTATACTTGCTTTATTCTATGTTGTCCAGTACAATGTCTTTCTCCCCACTTTCCCTAACTTATCACTCCAAAGGGGTAAGAATGGACTTTTCCCTTGCAATTTGTTGCATTGCAACTAAAGTTTTTCTGATAAATAGTAATAGTGGGTTTTGTGATAGGGTTTTTCCTCCTGCCTTGGATGTAAAAGCCTGCGTTGGAATAGCATCCTCTTTTGCATACAATTTTGTCCTGAGGAGGTTTGCCCACAAGAAGTATTCCAGTGCTTTGTTGAGTTATAATAGGGACAGGCCTGCAGACCTTTAGGTTTGCTGGAGATCCACATTATTAGAAAAGCTTGACCCCTTAACAATGCAGTAATTTTCATACTAAATGTTTAAAAAAACACATACCCAAATTAAAATCAAAGCTGTTCTTGAACCATTTTGAGTAGAGACATGGCTGGGGTCTCTTTGGAAAGAAAACACATTTTAACAGAATATATTTCCCCCAAAACAGTGAGAATCTGTCTAAGTGCCATATTTACAGAGTAAAATGATTTTGAATACACTGGATAAGATAAAAATGCATACATGCTAAAAATACATGCTTTAAAAGTGGCTTTAGAATGGCGTGGTGGACTAAAACACAGTGTGGGTCTAAAGCTTGAAGTATTACCCTTATCCACACCAAATTTGACAGTAATTAACCAAAACATTAGTATTTTGCACATGTTTGGGTAAAGGTCAAGGGGTGCCAGAAGTGTGCCAGAAAATGTGCCCTCTCCGGGGTTAATGCATAACACATCACTTTACCCCTCTAAATGAATAAAAAAACTCAGAATCAAAATCATTACTGTCGCTTCTCAAATGAAGCTCCACGGCTTCCTCTATGTTGTATTTTGTTTTAAAATTGTGTTTTGCCACATTGCCAAAAGCATCTCTTACTGGTGCGTAACTTCTGTGTTTGAAAAAGTCCTTTTACGCTCGCTTTTTACGAGTCCAGTGATAAAGCCCAGCCCGTCAAGTGAGATATGTGCAGTTACAGCATTCCATTGGCTATTCGATGGGTCAGTCATCATAATTCTGTGTCGCGATTTGTTCGAATGACACAAGGAAGAATGACGAAGGTACTTATCAGCTTTTGTTTGAAGATTTGCCACAGCAGATGGGTCACTTATTGGATCAAGTAAGGTGTTAATCAAAAGCTGACACTTCCAGGCATGTGCAGTGGAAGTTGTAGGCTTTTGTTCGCATGCTAGTGGAAGTTATCACATGGGAAGCAGAAGCGGAAGAGGAACGAAAGAAAAAACGACAATTTTCCACAGCAGATTTTGTCTGATTATGGACCTCAGACTTGTTGTGAACTTACTATTTTATTGGAGGACATTAGTTGGACCCTTGTGGATCTTGTTCGAGATGGCTCAGTTTTGTCACCTTTATGAGTCTACAAATGGTAAGTGGGACATTATATTTCTTTCAGGGGTGGTTTTTCGCCAAAAGCACTCATTGTGTCTACAGTTATGATTGTATCTTTGTTTGGCAAACATCATTGGAATCACAACACTCGTAACTTTCCAATGACGGAGACAATATATATGTACATAAAAGTTGGTTGGGAAGATCAACGGATTTAAACCCGGAAGTAGGCAACATCGTGCCTGCGGGACGTAGGGACACTTAATAAACCATTGAAACCAGACTAGCCTCAATACTTGTTTCTAATCTGTTCTTAAATTACCTCAGATCAGTGTGTTCCTTTTTGAGATCTTTTACCCTCCTTCATGTTCTATTTTGGTGATTTCTTGATTCTACCAGTCTTACAGTAATCAGATCTGGGTGAGGCTGGTGTAATGAACAAAAAGTATAAAAGAAACTCATCGATCACTGTTAATTCATTATTTAACAAGGGGGATAATTATATTTTCAAATAGGTCCAGGCTGGTTTAGATAGCTTTTTTCCTTTAATAATTATTTAATATTATATTTAATATTAAAATTGCCTGATGATCTGAAAGAATGGAAGTGGGACCCTTTTCAGAGCTGTATATCAACAGTGTGTGTGTGTGTGTGTGTACATGTATAGCTATACTTGTGAGGACCAACCTTTGACAGACATTTGTAGTTGTGAGGACATTTTGCCTGGTCCCCACAATGTTTAACAAGCTATTAAACTCTTACTAGTTAGGTTTAGAGGGATGGTGTGAATTAGGTTTAGGTTAAGGTTAGGGTTAGGCATGTATCACTAATGGTTAGGTTTAGGGAAAGTGTCTGGGTTAGGCATAGTAAAATCAATGGAAGTCAATACAAAGTCAACACAAGGATAGTAAGACGTGTGTGTGTGTGTGTGTGTGTGCGTGCGTGCGTCTATGTGTGTGTGTGTGCAGTAGGATAGCAGTCATCCTTGTGGTGCCAGGTGGTGGTTGGGTCTCAGAAAGACTTAGTTATGACTCGGAAAATCCTGAGGCTCTTACAGTAAACAGAGAAAGAGGATAGAATAAGGAAATAGAATATCTGAGACTTAGACACTACCGGAAAGAGATAGTTTCTCACATATGCATCAACTGGCCTCTGATACAGAAGAATGTATCCCAGAGGTCTGCAACTGCAGCCCTTGAGGGCCAGTGTCGTGCAACTTTTGGATAGATCCCTGTTCCAACACACCTGAATCAAAAGGATGAATTCCCTCCTTGGTATGTCAGCAAGATTAACAAAGGCCTGGGGCCTCATTTATAAAACTTTATGCATAATCCTTGTTAAAACTGTACTCAAGCTCAAGAATGTTTTTTGCTAGGCAAAGAAATTTTCTAATAAACCCTTGAGTTATAAAACCAATTTCCGCTTTATAAATCACACTCTCCCTAGAAATGTGCTCAGGTGATTTTGGATCATATCCCGCCTCCTACACGCCCAATTTTTGCCACAAACTGTCAATGCAAAGTACCTAATGAATATTCTGCATAGACGTAAGAAAATTGTGGTGCTTCTGGATGATGGAAGACACGGAAAAACGTTTTACTGCAATCAATCAATAAATGTTGATCTATTTAGCACATTGCAGTACACAGCTAAAAGGTGACCAAAGTGTTTCACAGTAAAAGACAAAAACATAGAAAGCAATAAGAAAATGTGTAACAAGACAACAAGAGTAAAGAGCTTCAAATAAAAAATAAAAGCAGCAGCACAAGTGATGTGGTGACCTTCTGGTAGATCACCACATTTGCAGTTAAATTGTTGCTAGTGCATTTAAAGTAAACAAAAAGTTTATATATACATAATTGCACAGGACAAAAATTCCGTGTCTGGTTCTATGGCTATATTTTTTACATAGATACAGTCCAGCTTGGAGCTGATCTGCTGGTATCAAGAGGCAAAATTGATTCTGAAGTTGTCTTTAGCTGTAAATGAGATGGATGACTAACCATTTTGATTAACTGCATCTAGCAAATACTATTTTTTTTGTCAATATGAAATATGATGCAGCAAGTTGTGATGAAGACCCACCTGCTCTGGATTGTATTTGGAAAGAACTCCTCCACCGTGAAACTCCTCTAGAACATCCTTCAGCTTCTTTGTGGAGTCTGAGGATGAAAGCAGACACAACCAAATGATTATTTTATTCCTTCACAGTGCTCTACACAACAGAGGAGCGCTTATCATCTTAATCAGAGTGGTCTTTGAATAAAACTGAGTAAAGTGGCATCTCTTTAATGAGTCCCCTGATAAACAGGAAATCAGATGAGGCAAACTGCTGAGTCACCCTGGTGGTTAGCCAGAGGGGACATTGTGTGCCTATCACTTTTATATGCTAATCCTACAGTCACTCACACACAAACACACACACAGCGTCAGTCCAGAACACTAACCATAATGACCTCCTCCTATGATCATGTGTCAAATAATTACTGGGCACAAATAGACATGTGGGCCACCATTATCCAAAAAGTCCAAACCTGATCACTCCAATCATGTTCCCACTTTTAGAAGTAACTATGGATGATCTCCTTTTCTTTAGCAGGTTGGAGTTTCTTAGCCTGTAATGTTTCCTTGTTTCTGGAGGGACACAAACAGAGAGATAAACAGATGGTTGGGGGTTGGCGGGTGATGCTTATGGGACTCTTACTTTGGCCTTCTCATGATTTTTACACTCTGGAACCCAACACTTCTGCCTTCAGATTCTGCCAGCACCAGCGTAGCAGAAATCTAAAACAGCGGAACATCAGAGGAGTCATCCTCTCCTGCATCATGTTGTGGGGATCTATTTTCTACAAATGAAGTGAACAGACTGCATTTCCCAGCATTCCTAGCTGTGCCCCAAACGCATTCCCATTGATCCATGGCCAACGATGACATCACAAAGTTTATAAAAGGCCAGCAACGAGTGGCAGAATTTGTCTTTAAGCTTGGCTCTGCCAGCGGAAGGAGACGATCTACCACTGGTCAATCTCCTTTTATTTTTGACCCACTGAGTAGGAACGAAATCCCTTTAAATCTTCGAAGTGCCCACTGTCCACATATCCGGCTTCTGTGCATGTATCCAGAGCTTTGCTGGCAAAAGAACTGTTCCAAGACAGTTCTTTAAAGAAGACGGGCAGGCTGTCTCCGAAGTCAATTCGCAGCCTTTGTGGCCACTGAAACCATGTTTCCAAAGACCTTGCTGCATGCATGGCTCTCGCTTTTCCCAACTTTAGACATATTTTTCTCCCCTGTTTTTCTTTGTTTTTGCCAAGGACTGGCATAATGACTTTAGCACTGGCAAGTCACCTCAAGTAGGATCAAACCTGTTTTTATCCATTTTTATTTCACCTCTTACGTGTCAGCGCAGAGATATAGGTCAGAACGAGTTAGACATCGTTCATTGTCCATTTGATGCGTTTTTAAGCACTGAAACTGTGTGCTCACTAGTGCCGCCGCAGGCTTTTGTTGTTTGTGAGTTGTTTTATTTACTGTGTGTTTTTAAACTGATTTTTATCCTGAGCACATCCCATTTTCTCTCTTTTTCATCTGTTCTCTTTCTCCCACACTCTGATTATATTTTGCACAGCACCTCGGATTCTGTCCCGCACCGGCTGGGCCTGTTAGCTGAAAGCTAACTCCATTGTTCTTTGTTCCTACCCACGTGGAGGAGCTAGCACAAGCCCTGTTGCTCAGCTCCATATTTAGCCAAAGCTAACTCCATTGTGCTTTGTCCCCCATGTGCCTTGTCTTTTATTTTAACCCCCTGGAGCGAGGGATCAACCCACCTCTCAGCAGCTACCAACCTTTAGCAAGCACATCAGCGCATGCCTTGGTTTACCATGACTTCCCCCCTCCATTATTGTGATAAAGGGTGTTTTGAACTGATTCTTTGACGTTTATTGTTTGTTCCATCCAAATGCTATTAATTTCCTAAGATTGGTAGTAGTTTCGTTTGCATGCTGTAGAATAGATGGGATTTACTGATAAAATGCTTTGGCTGTAAGGTTTATCTAGTTTCTTAATAAACCCCCTTTGATTTTAAAGAGAAGCTTCCCGTGCCTTATTGGTGTATGCACACAAATATTGTCCATGGCATTTTTGAACTCATACCCTCAGAAGAGACTGGGTGTTTAGTATTATAATTTGTTCCACAAGGAACTGGTGCCCCAAACTTTAATTACCAGATTAAAACTTGAACTTTATCAATAATTATATTCATATTCAAATGTTGATCATAATTATTGATGGTTACGTAAACCATACATTAATCGCACTCGGTGTGTCACAACAATGTGGGTAGCCAGATCTGTGAGTTGTTCAGCAGTTTCAAAAACCCGAGATATAAAGAATTTACTGCGTCTATCAAAACAACATACCAAACCAAGGTATTTGGAGATGGCTTTCTGTAATTTTTTCAAAGGTTACTTCTTTAGTACAACTTTTTGTTGCTTTGATATGTGCATTGTTACAAAGCATTTTTAAAGTACTCATACATACATACTTGTGAAATGGAAAGTGAATGATACATGGGTTTTTTTTTTTTGGAGCCTTGGAGGTAGGGAAAACTAAAACAAAACAAAAACCCATTTGAAAATCTGAGAAGTTAGATGTGCATTTTTATTCAGCCCCTTTTACTCTAATACCACTAAATAAAATACAGTGCAACTCATTAACATCACTTAATTAGTAAATATAGTCCAACTGTGAGTCATGTAATCTCAGTATACATCCAGCAGTTAGAGAACATTAGAGAACAAATAGCATCATCCAAGGAACACAGCAGACAGGTCAGGAAGGAAGCTGTGGAGACGTTTAAAGCAGAATTTGCTTCTAAATATCTAAATATTGCTTCAATATCCCAAGCTTTAAACATCTCATAGAGCTCTGATTAATACATCATCTGAACATGGAAAGAGGATGGCTCACATATCAAGACATGGACATCCTACATTAATAGACTGGAGGAGCATTAATCAGAGAAGAAGTCATAGGCCAACATTAACTATGGAGAAGCATAAAAACTAAAGCGCAGATGTCATCAATTCAATCTGATTGAGCTTGGAGAACAATAGGAGACAAACAAATTGGCTCTGGCTGATAAACTGACTTCTGATGGGTCAGTTGCATTGGATGTATCTTTAAGGATATAAGAGTAGGAAATACTAAACACATCTGCATGTCACACTTTTTAAAATTTTAATTAGAATAGAGATTAAAACCCATGTCTTATTTTCTTTTCACTTTACAATCATCCTGTACTCTGTGTTGGTTCATTACATAAAGATTCTACTGAAACACGCTGATGTTTGTGGTTGCAATGTGTCCAAATGTGGAAATGTTCAAGCTATCTGAATATTTCTCAGAGGCATCTAATCTAATATTCTGAAAAACAATAATTTGTGTATGACAATGTTGTTCTAGAAAACAAACCTTGCATGACTCTGTTTATCATCCAGCAGCAGCACGTGGACAGAGGTGGTTTTGACTAACAAATATTGCAATCTGCATAGATACAGAAAACCACAAAACTCATCCAGCAGTCCAGAGGCATGCTCCAATTCAAAATACATGGATGTAATCAAAACCTGAAAGGGCTTGATTCATATATCAACTCAGGTGCAGCGGTCATATCCAAGCAGAAAATCTAGGATTAGTGGGAGAAAGACACGTTTTTCCCATGACACCATGTTGACTCTTAAGGATAAGCATAATTTTATCCTGTTTTTAAACACACAACCAAAAATAGACAGATGATGATGTGCGATCCAACTAAAAATTAATTGTGAATAAATAAATAAGAAAATTAACTGTTGGGTTTCTCACCCTAGCAGATCAGCTGCTACAACAAATAAACTGTAAAAACAGAATAATATATTCTATCATACAAATGTTCTGTCATAGTCTCCCTGCAACATTAGCTGAGATAGAAATGTACACATTTCATCCATGTGTCTTAACTCATGGATAGTAAAACAGGTGATGAAATTGTGTACATTGAGTTACAAAGGGAACACAATCAATATAAAAAAGGAAGAACTTCTTTACATTTTTGTCTTAAAGTCAGAAAGGGACAGCTTCAGAAAACCATAAGACCAAGTATTTCATGAAAACCAAACAGCATAATAACATACAGTGGGGTAAAAAAAAGTAAATGGCAGCCACCGATTGTGCAAGTTGTCCCACTTAAAAAGATGAGGTCTGTAATTTTCATCAAAGGTACACTTCAACTGTCAGAGACAGGAAGTAAAAAAAAAAGTTATCAAGGAATCACATTGTATGATTTTAAAGAATTTATTTGTATAATGGTGCAGAAAATAAGTATTTGGAATTGAATTTCAACTCCCTCCACAAAATCCCTATTGGATAGAGATCTGGAGACTGACTAGGCCACTCCAGAAGCTTGAAATACTTTTTACGTAGCCCCACCGTTGTTGCCCGGGCGGTGTGTTTAGGGATCATTGTTATGGTGGAAGATCCAGACATTTCATCTTCAATGCTCTCACTGATTGAAGGAGGTTTTTGCCCAAAATCTCATGATTCATGGCCCCATTCATCCTTTCCTTGATACAGATCACTGGTTCTGTCCCCTTTGCAGAAAAGCTGCCCCAAAGCATAATGTTTCCACCGCCATGCTTCACAGTGGGTATGGTGTTCTAAGGATGCAACTCAGCATTCTTCCCCCATCAAACATGTTGAGTGGCATTTATATCACAGAGTTCTATTTTGGTCTCAACTGACTACATGACATTCTCCCAATCCTTCTCTGGATCGTCCAGATTTTCTCTGGCAAACTTTAGATGGCCCTGGACATGTACTGGTTTAAGAAGGGAGATTGCAGGATTTTAATCCATGACGATGTAATTCGTTACTGTGGTCCCAGCTCTGTTCAGGTCATTGACCAGTTCCCCCTGTGTAGTTCTGGGCATATGTTAAAATCAAATGTCTTCTTTAAGTAAACAGAATATAACTGAAGTGTTTAAGGATTGGACCAAGTTTCCTCTTTTATGGAAATCAAAATAGGGTTACCCTATATTATATTTAAATTGCCAAAACATACCTTTTGCTTTCATTGAAAATGAGACCTTGATATGATTATGAAACATATTTTGGACATGTGTCGGTTTATTTGTGGTTTAACATGAACAACAGACAGGAATCACATATAGCCACTTTATTAACCGGGTACCGGGTTGAGTTCAAAAATCATCTTAACGGGTGCAGGTTGGTAAAACTGGACCCCTGCTGGACTCTCCTACAGTTAACGGCATACTTTTACTGCAGTTATTTTGTATTTAAAACACAGGTGAGAGAGACGAATGAGCTATAAATTAAATATACAAGGAGAAATTCTTGAAGAAACAATATTTATTTCAATGCGGCTTTGAAAACGAACCACTTGCAAAAATTGTTGCTTGACTGGAAAATGGGCTAAAAATGGGCCAGAAATTGCAGTGTATGCCCACCTTGCTTCCTGGGGGATGTGCACAGGCTTGTGCCATCTGTGCATACATGCATCATGAAGAAAGAAACACAACGGCATAAGATAGTGGAATACCAGTCATTTTAGATACTGATTACATAGAAATTGTTTTGGGAGCACAGGTGGATGTTAGCTCTGTGCTAGTAAGAAATTCCCCATCAGGATTTTAAAAAGAGGTAGGGACAAAACTGTCATTTATAAATATGGGACACATCTCCGGCATCCCTGGGTAAAATTACACCTATGAATTAAGCCAATGACTTCATTTTATTCAAAGAAATCAATGAACTGTGGTATGGTTGTTGGTGCTAAAAAGGCTGAACTGAGCATTTTTGAAGCTACTGGTCCAGTGGAATTTCCACATCAAAACCATCTCTCTGGTTGACAGAGAATGATTTGAAATAGTAACGTATCCAGGAAGCTGCAGTTCTATGGCCACACATACCTTGTTGATGTCAGAGGTTAAAGGACAATGGTTTGAGACAGGTTTGAGATGACTGAAAGGCAACAGTAGATAAATCAACCACGGTATATAAAATATAGGATGCACAACATATTGGATTTTGAAGCAGATGAGCTTCCCTAGATGAAAACCACACCAGTTTCTGCTCTATTCAGCTCAAAGCACCAAACTGCTGGTTCAGGTTTAATGCTGTGGTTGATATTTATTTGGAACTCTATGGGCCCTTGGCACCAATATCACCATGTCATAAAGCTCCAAAAAACTCCTACCTTGTTTTATTGAATTTTAAAATGATTTCCCAGTACTGTAATGGCCTCTACTGTCACCATATCCGAGTCCAATAGATCACCTTTGGAAGGTGGTGCAATTGGAGACATCATGGACAAATCTACAGCAACTGTGATGCTATAATTTTAATATGGGCAAGAATCGCTGTGGAATGTTTGTGACACCTTGCTGAATCTTTGGTATGAAGATATCTGAAGGCAAAAGGGCGCCCAAGCTAATACTAATGTATCTAATAAAGTGGCCAGTACATGTACTATATATCATATTTTGGTACGTATCTGAGTTTTATAATTGTAAATTGTTGTAGTAGCTGGTAGGGTGAGACTTTTTTATCATCTTCATATATCACCATGGAAGTAAAAAGAGTGGAATTTAGATTTTCTTACATAAATTATCACACATGTAACCCACACAGTGCAAACGCTTTCAGCAAAAAAAAATCCATGTGCCATCATTAACCAAAGTGCAGACTGAGACTTACACTCGCTGTACTGCTGCAGCTGGTTGAACTCCGCTGGGCTCAGACACACCCAGCTCAGGTCTCCCATGCTTCCTCACAACAGGTCTTGATGGGTCTTTAACCAAGTGCCACTGGTACCTGGTTGGGGTGTGTAGGTGGTTGGGGTGATGGTTATCCTTGTATCGAGTTGGATAAAAAGAAAAATGAGAAGTTCTTTGATATCATCGCTGCCTCTATACAACAGGGAACTTGGGGAGCACACAGGAGGTCCTTTAGACAGTTAGGGGTAAAGCTGAAGGTCAATCTTTTCAGGTTGACATCGATTACCGAAGGATAAAAAAATAAATAAAGTATTAAAAAATATGTTGGCTTTAAGTTCCTTGTGGAAATGAGCTCCTGTATCACTGCAGCAGGGACATTAAAGTCTAGTCAGGCGTAGCTCCACAGATTCATCTGTCCGTAATTATTCCTCATCACTCAAAGGATAAATGTTTCCCAGCAGGTCGAACCTGGAGCAGGGGCGGAAAAACAATGAAAAAAACACTCCTTAATAAAGGTGGTCTTTCATGTTTTAGAAAATGAAACAGGAAAAAGACAAACACTACATAAAAGACAAATGTTTTGCGAAGTTTAGAAGGACAGCAATGATGAAGAGTGAATAGAGGAAAGAGTGAATAAAGCATCTGAAGACAGAAGAACAGACATAGGGATCAAACAATGAAACATTATTTCTCATTATCTACCATGTTATCTCTACATATTTAAAATGCACAGATGTGATCTGATAACATGTGTAAGCAAACCTAACATAAATTAATGTATGCACATGAAATATGGTACACAGACATGTAAAAGTCCATCTACTCACCGTAGTACAACCACATACAGTCATGCTATTTGTGCTTGTTATCTTTTGTGTTTTGTCTTTACATAGCTTGTGAGGTTTTTATCCTTGTGGCATCTCTGAATCTCTTTATCACAGCTCTATCCTATTTCAGTCACCTCTTATCTCATTTTCATTGTTATACATCTTTCTGTGGTTGTTTTGTTGATTTGCATCCCACTTTGCATCTCTTTGATGCCCCCAGCCTGCCTGTCATACTTCAAAGGATGTTCATTGAGAGCTCTTTGGTGTCTCATTACAGTTGCTTTGCACCTCCTAGATATAAATTAAAACAACTGGGGTTTCAACTCCAAGGGCACTGGACATGTAGTAATGTTTCAAAAAGATGGGGGGTTTTTTCATGAATGCTTCACTTGCTGTCACATTCTTGTCTTACCATGCATGTTGGCATATGTAAAAATGCGTTTTATTTGGATCTAAATGTAAAGAAAGGAGAAGAATGTTTTTATCCACCATTCATACCCCTGGTAACTTTACATTTGAATGTAAATTATTTTCATTCGAACAAGAAAACAAACACTTCAGGAGGCAGCTAATAACTTTTCTTGTAACTTCACTGTCTGATTTTCCCCCCATACTTAATGATCACCTGACCATCTGGTAATGGAAGATTGATGCTTCATTTAGGTTCTCTAGTGTCTCCAAGTGGTCAAATCATGGTAGCTGAATTAATCAGAAAACAGCTGCTCCAAGCTTTCAGCATGTTGAGGTGGGTGAATTTTCATCAGTGCACATAGAGTATCTGCATAGTGTAGCATGAGATCCAGTGGCGTTACTATTAGGTCATTGTTGTAACATGAGGAGCACCTGAGCAACTTGCATAGAAGTGGCATATGCTTTGTGTATTTGGTGACAATAAGTCGTAAAGCTAATGCCATGAAAATCTTTAGACATTTCCAAAGTATCTGGGGCAGCCTCGGTTATCCAAATATCAAATTATTAAATTCAAATAAAATTATGTTATTATTCTCAAAGGGAAATTTAATATGCTGCACTACCAAGGTGACACTGGAGTATATCTTTATATGCCATTGAAGTTCACTGCAGATGAAAAAAAGTGCTAATAGTGAAGACAGCTGAGTTGCTTTGTGTCTATGTGCGCAAAGACTGCAACTAGTAACTGTATAAGGAATGCATATGTGACACCATAGGAAAAATCTCCAACCTTTAAAATAAACCAGAATTAGATGTTGCTTTAGAATTAATGTGTTTACTGTGTTGAATTTTAAACATGAACATGTTTTATCCAAATTATTATATTTTGGAAATGTAAACGTGAAAACAGCCCCAATCAGGAGATAGATAGACTGATGGCATTTTTGTAAATTATAATCTGTCTGTCTGAACATAAAGACGGTGTGTTAGAAACATAACAGAATCCATTTTTATTTTATGTTACTCAAAAGGTGTTTTTTAAAAGACACACCGTGGCAGCATATTAGGGTAATATTCCAGGTGTTACACCATTTTCTGTAACCATCAGATTCTGTGACTCTAAGGGGTGCTGTTTCACTTATTCCTCATGAACGAACGTAGTGCCAATTTGTAAAAATCCTTAATGCCATTATTAAATTCTAAAATGAGGTGTACATTGTTTTGCAAAGGCTATGGAAGGGCCACATTATATAATAGGACCTGTGAGCTGTTAGAATTGGTGACCTCTGAGCTGCTGTCCTTCTGTCACCTTTACACTCAAAAACTGTGAATTTTATAGCTTAGCTGTGTACACACTGTCACCTAAAAAAGTTTCAACCCTCTCAAAATCTTTCTTTCATGAGTGATGGAGGGGTCACATAATATGATAAGAGCATCTACTGTCACGATTGATGACCTATAGAGGAATTAACGAAACAGAACCACTAAGAGCACAGAATCTGATGGTCACGGAAAATTGTGTAACACCAGCAACAGTATTTAAAATGGAAGTAAACATGGGGAGTTCATTAAACATTTGTAAACTGTATCAGCTGAGATGGCTAACTGGAGTGATGCAGAAGTCCAGGAGCTTCTGGCCTTTAGAGCTGAAGACCAGATCACCACTTCATGGGGACTGTGAAGGACAGCCACCTTTTGGAGTGGCTCACAAAAGACTTGAGGAGCGGGGCTTCAGTCGTGACAAAAATAAGTTACGTCCAAGCTATTTTGTCTGTTTACCGCGGACTCTTCCGTCTCACGGTTTATACGCAACCCTGCACACACCTGCAGAGATACAGGTGGTTTAATGACAGAATGGCCTATGTTGGACCAGAGTAAGGCATTCTTTTCAGTTCTATAGTGGCAGTTATGTTGCCGAAAGTTAATGGTTAGGTCTGATGTGGTTCAGATAACTCATCCTCCATTTATTCTTCTGTTTTCATTCCTTGATCATTAAACTCTGATCTGTAGTTGTAGAGATGAATTTTTGTATAAAAGCTTTGGTTCTTTAAAATTTGTTTGTGGGTTTTTTTTCTCTATCAATAGTGAGTAGATAACAGTAACACATTAATTTAGTCTATTTAAATTTGTTTGCTTCAAATAATAAAGGATTCCATCATCGATAAAATGTATTCCAAGTTCTTATTGGTTCTTTTCAAAAACTCTAATTCAAGTCTTAATTATTTTCCACGTTGATTCAAAAAAATACTTAAATCCTGAGATATACACAGAAATGTCGTCCTCTCTTCTATTTCTAATACCAATCATTCAATAGGAAGACAAAAAAATCCACTCTTGAGACTGATTACTAGGAGACTGATTAGTTCATAAATCTCAGTATAGTTTGTTGGAACAGAATAATCACTACACGTGTGGGTTCCAGTTTCCTCCCAGCGCACAAAAGAATTATTCAATTTATTAAAGCATTACGTTTGTGTGTGTGTGTGTGCGTGTGCAGGCCAGCCCTGAACATTTTTACCAGATATGGAAGATGAATAAATGGACGATAATACCAAGCAAGGTTCATTGAAACAAGATAAATAGGTGAGACAGAACCATTCAAAGCAGATAAGCAGTTTTTCAAACAACATGTAAAAGTAGGAGAAAAATCCAAGTGTTCCAGTGCAATATTATTGGCTGCACACACATCAGCAGATGTTGTACTGTCTCACAGCAGTAATTCAATGGGAAGCTAATAGAATAGATCCATCATTACTGTTATTAATTCTTCCTGTGATTATGCTTCTTTGATAAGTCAAAACATCTGCAGATTAATAGACGGAGCTGACGTCCAAAACTAGCACCTTCTGGTGGGAGCAGCAGGTCTGCAGTGCAGGAGAGCAGAAAAACGATGTCTGATATGATCGAACTCGGCTCTCTGTCCCATCTGGGCCCGGTCCGTTTTCTCTTAATTAAAAAAAAGGAGTTTTGACTGATGTCAAAGTACAAGCCATTTCAAATGGTAAGAGATAAAAGCATGGGCGACTAACTCACATCATCCAAAGCAATAACAGCACGTTATTTTTAGTAAGTCTCAGCTGAGACAAATGTGGTCGGAAAATTGTTATTTCTAACTGATCTGAGCTCAGATTGTCACAAGAAAACTATGTTTGGGACTGCAGGCAGAGACCACATGAATTATGTGAATTTATAATCCTGTGGAAAATAAATATATCACATACATTTGTAATAACATCAACAGTCAAACAGTAAAGCTCAACTGTCTTTAAAATAGATGACTAACATTTTTTCTTATCCAACAGGCAGCACATAATCATTCCATCTATTTAAAAACAGATGATCGGGTGATGACTTAACAGCATCATTAGATTACTTAAGCAGTTTCCAAAGGGCCCTAATTCTTAATGTGTGAGGCTGATTCTGAACAACTTCTTTTTCAATTGCTTCTATTCTTAGCAGGAAAGAGATCATTTAAAGACAGGGCATTGGAAGGATTTCTCTTAAAACATGTCTCAGCAGTTATGATTGATTTCTGCATACAATATCTTAATAAAGGGTCTTTATTTATTTGCCCATATTTAATGTGTTCATTCTGGTTGTAATCAAAACTGTATTAGTTAAACGAACTAATGAAAAAAGAAGCCAAATACACCCTTAAAGACTAAAGTAGAGGGTTAGGGCCACTGAAAAAAAAAGACATGTGACTTTAATGTCACAGTTCTGAGTTTAATTTAAGAAGTCTCACTTTTTTCTCATAATTCTGGCTTTGATCTCAGAATTCCAACTTTTTTCTCAAAATGCATTAAAGTAAAAATTCTAAGGGGAAAAAGTCTGAATTCTGAGAAAAAAAAGTCTGAATTCTGAGATTAAAGTGGAAATTCTTTGTTTTTTCACTGGCCCTAATCCTCTTCCGTACTGGAGCCTAGGGGATCAAGTAACAGAATTATTAGTTAGGCTATAAAATGTCTCATGACACAAGCTATCGGGTGATAAAACACTACACTATTTTCATTACAAAGTGAAATTTGTCTCAGTAAGCTTATATTGAGAGCATGACTCCGTCTGGTTATCACAAGTCCTGGTTTAAAGGTGGGTCCTTTAAGCTTGACACAATGTGTCTTTGTTTTATTTGAGAGTCTTATTTTGAAGAAAGAAAGGAAGTGCTTTCTTAGTCACCTTGTTGAGATGAAAGAGGGGACTAAAGCCACAGGTTGGGCTGACTTTCAGCACTCTGTTACATAAACACAAGAGAATCCTCCAAAATATATGATCCACTTGGAAGTGTAAGAATCTGGGGAGCAAGGTCTCCCTCTCACCCCATAAGGAGGAGCCATGTGCTTCCTTATTTAAAGGTCTCATTCACTCGGGGGGGTTTTCCATTAAATTTGCTGTGGTCTCCAGTATGAATGAATACCTTGTGAGCTGTTTTACGTGGAATAAATGCTCTGGCTCGCCTGTTTCAGGAGGTTGCAGTTTGTTGGATTAGTAAATGTGGGGGAAACGTCAGGATCACGAGTCAAACTCATTAATATTGACGATATGCAAACGTCTTGCCTCTGATTGGCTAAAACCAATGCGACTGTTATGCTACCTTCAATCATATAACGAACTTAACTTATTTCGCTGGCAGTGTTCCAAGACAAATTCTAAGTTTCTTCCTCAGCTAATCTTTCTTGGGTAAAGAAATACAACGCTGATGTCCTATGTACACAAATAAACCAAGCCTGACCCTTTTCTGCCATGCTGTGCAGTTGCTAACAGTTAGCTTCAGCTTCTACTAGCAGAGACGTGCTATGCTCTCTCCAGGCTGCAAAATCAGCCTTCCTAAAATTTCCCTGTGATGTAGAAGGGACTTGCGTTTTCTGACTCGCTGGTTTTGCCTTCTGTTTTCTTTCTGTGGCTAATGCAGGCAATGAGGGTTGGAGAAAAGTTTCACGTGCAGCATGCATATGCAGCTCAGACTTTTATTTCACAAAAAGCAAGTATTACATGGTTTCTAGTTGAATGAGACCATTCATTCTGACTAGCCCATTTATCCGGTTTGGTGGAATTATTAAAAAACTACATAAGCTAATATTTAGTTTGTGCATATAATAAAAGATCAAGCCCTAATAGAAAAGTTCTTAAAAACTAGTCAAGCAAGAGATAAAAACAGCCGTTGGCTTGTTACTTCCCTCTCCCAAGCGAGCAGCAGCAAGAAGCCCTGACTTCCTACTATCTTGCTGCCTTGTAGTACCGCATGGCTCCGCCTGCAATCGGGTTTCTTCCAGATTCTTCTCCTGACCTCTGCTCCCCCTGATCTCTCTTTATGTAAACTTTATTTTACTCTCCTATGTAATGTAACACTAGTGTACGTTCTCCTGTTATCAAACATACAATACAGTGTCCCATAATATCTTAAAGAAGTACAAGAAAAGTCATTCACAAATTATTGCCGGCTTTTCAAGCTTTCCTTAAGAAAGTTTTCCCTGTCATTGGGTCTGATCCGATTCAAATAGTGAACTCATCCCTGCTATCAGGTGTCTTCCCCCAGGCTTTAAAAACAGCAGTTATTAAACCACTGCTAAAAAAGAATAATCTGGATAACACGTTAATGCAGAACTACACGCCATTTTCTAATCTTCTATTCATCAGTAAAATTATTGAAAAAGCGGTGTTTCAGCAGTTAAATAGCTTCATAACAATGACCAACCGATTTGATGTTTTTCAGTCTGGTTTCCGTGCTCACCACTGAGACTGCCCTCATCAAAGTTTTCAATGACATCCGCATAAATACAGACTGTGGTAGAATCACAGAGCTGGTTCTGTTGGACCTCAGTGCAGCATTTGACACGGTTGATCATGATGTACTATTGGAACAAATGGAGAGCTGGGTCAGACTCTCTGATACTCTACTTGGCTGGTTCAAGTCTTGAGAACAGGGACTTCTCTGTTTCATTAGAAAACTTTTCATCAGAACGAACAGAAATCACATGTGGGGTGCCCCAGGGCTCTATCCTGGGGCCCTCTTATTTAATATCTAGATGCCCCCATTCGCCCAGATCACAACAACCAATAAGATTAGCTACCATAACTATGCAGATGACACTCATCTCTACATTACGATGTCACCGGGTGAATTTGAACCCATCCAAACCCTAAGTAAATGCATCGAGCAAATCAATGGATGGATGTTCCATAATGTTCTCCAGCTGAACAGAAACAAAAATACAAGTAATTACTTTGGACCTAAAGGGGAACGATCAATAGTCAGCATACAGCTCCAGTTAATACAGCTAGAAACTACTGATCAGGCACGAAATCTAGGTGTAGTAATGGACTCAGACCTGAACCTCCAGGGTCACATAAAGGCAATAACAAGGTCAGCCTTCTATACCCTGAAGAACATTTCTAGGATTAAAGGACTGATGTCGCAACAGGATATAAAAAAACTCATCCATGCGTTCGGATTGATTACTGCAACAGTGTCCTCACAGGTCTGCCTAAAAAGTCAATCAGACAGCTGCAACTGATCCAGAATGCTTCTGCTCGTGTTCCTCACTAGAACCAGGAAAGTAGAGCACATCACCCCAGTTCTAAACTCCTGACACTTGCTCCCTATAGCTCAGAAAATAGTAATAATAATTCAAAATACTTTTACTAGTTTATAAATCATTGAATGGCTTAGCACCAAAGTATGTTGAAGATCTACTGTTACTATACCAACTCACCAGACCACTCTGGTCCTCTAATTCCAGTCTACTCACCATCCCTAACATTAGAACCAAACATGGAGAAGCAGCTTTCAGTTTCTATGCTCCTCTAATCTGGAACAAACTTTCAGACAACTGCAAAGCTGCTGAAACACTGAGTTCTTTTAAATCACAACTAAAAACGTGTCTGTTTAGAGCTGCCTTTGAGTAATCCTTTGATGTATCATATGTTTTGTGTGTCCTTCTTGCTTTATTGGTGTTTTTACTTTATATGCTTTGTCTGTGTTTTACTGCTATTTTTGTCTTACAAATAATTTTTATCTGAAATACAAATAAAAATGCCTTGCTTTGCCTACTGTGAAGCTGGCTAACAACACTACAGATAGGATCTACTTCACATCTTCCTACCAGTGCCAAACTAAAGGGCTGCTTCACGGTTTTTAAGACATGTTTTCGATATTCTCAAGTTCAGAATTCAAAAACCTAAACTAGTCACACCTGAACTGTGTTCTTACTTACTAACAGAGCTTGTTTTTAAACCAAGTCTTTGATGCATCCCTGCGCATCCTCTTCATTGGACTATCCTACAACAACAGTGTTTTCAGTCAAAGGCTTCTACAGTTTCACTGCAACACAGACTGCTACAGGAGATCCTTCCTGCACACAGCCATCATGATCTATAGCCGCTCCTTGAAGGTAGTATGAGCTACAACACTTATTTTCCCTCTAGGATCAATAAAGCATTTTTGAATTGAATTGTATTCTACTGAACAATAGAAGGATTGTTTTCTTATCAACATGAATATAAATGGTGTGGAACCAAACCTTTACTTAACTCCAGTTCCCACTGTTATTATTTATGGTTGTCTTGCAGCTGCAGTGTTGGTAAGCTATGTTAGCTTGTCTGTTAGCCAAGGCTTACCTGATGTGAAGTAATCCCTGCAGATTGTTGCATTTTTATTCATCTTTTCGTTCCAAACGCTTCTTCTTGTAGTTTACAACACCTCTTTCTGCAGACTAAATGCGCAGTAGAGCAAGGGAGTGACATAGACCTAAAATCCCTCTATTTGTTCTGCGACTGAGAAGAGACATTCACATGGAACTGTGGATGCAGTTCAGGTCTGCCATGCAAGTGGCGCTTAATGCCAGTCTCTAGTGTGGCAGTGGAGCGTGGATTCAGCCTCCAGATCAACATCTAAACCCCCATGAGAAGTCATCTGTCAGGCAGAAATCCAGAACCTCATGACAATAACCTGTGCAGCAATCCCACTATTTGTTACGCACAAATAGTTGAGCATTTCAGTTCCAAGTGGAGCAGGAGGAACTTCTGACCTGTGTGTTCAGGCCGCAGCAGGTGAACTATTCGTATTTTAAGTGCAATTTCATTTTTTATATGTTGTTCTTTGTTTAGCTTGTTCCAACTGAATATTGTTTAAAATATTATATATATATATATATATATATATATATATATATATATATATATATATATATATATATATATATATATATATTATGTTATAATTTTAAAAATTGACGGGTAAAAATAGATTTTTTTTTTTTTTTTTACCGCTGTCAGTCAAGATGGACAACAGAAATGTCTAGCACCACCTCTGAGAACAACACTTAACTACCCTCTGGGATCAATAAAGTAATTTTGAATTTGAATTGAATTGAAAGTATTGTCTTGAGAGCTGAATGTCTCGTAATGCCCCACATTAATACAAGACACATCTAACAAAAGTAACACAATATAGTTTCCGCATTAAACTGCATCAATGAGTCAATTTCTGATTTAGAGCTAAGTCATTGACTTAGCCTGATAAAGACATTCCATCCATTTTTTTCTGCTTATCTGGGGTTGGGTCATGGGGGCAGAAGCTGAAGCAGAGACCCAGACTTCCCTCTCCCTAGCCACTTGGACCAGTTCCTCAGGGGGAATCCCGAGTCGTTCCCAGGCCAGGTGAGATACAAACATTCTGCCTGAATATTAATGCTAATTACTAAATAATCACTGTTGTAATTAACAATAGCCTGTTTTTGAACAGCTTATGTGTTTCTCTGTGAGTAAATTACCTCTTAATTAGCCAACAGGGTTCATCATTTAAATGTTTCAACAAAAATAATAATCATTTAAATATTTCCAAACTCCCCTTTGTCCAGCCTCCCATGTAGGACTTAATGTGTTCTCATTAGGGCACTTAATTAATCCCAGAACAGATAGGTAGGGCATTAGTTGCTTGGTGATTAGACCAAAGTGCATGATTAGACTGCACTGGCTAATTAATTGTTCTTGTTTGGCATTGCCCAGTTTGATTTTAATGGTTGGTTTTTCTGTTGACATAGGGAGGAGACATATTTTATCATTCCTTGATTTAAACCCTTTCTGTACCGCTTGTGGTACTACTAGCTCTACTTGATGCCTTCAAGCCTTTCTTAAAAATGTATTTCAGCTATTCAGCTTTACTATCTGCTTAGAACTGCCAGTCATGTTGTATTATACCAGCAAATAAATTGAGCACATTTAGCAGCTGCAGTTTTACTGTCCTTCTCCTCAGCCTTCAGTCTGCTAGACACGTTGTCATAAAATAATGTGAAGATAATAAATGCACAGTGACCTGTCTATTTACAGAGGTCTGTCTTAGGTAACTTACAAGACTTCTGTCATAATAAACTCATTTAAGTCATTTCATTAAGCAATTAAAATTAGGAGCAAAAGACCAGAATATACTTTACATGATACAAATGATTTCTGAAGTTAGCTCAGTCAGTGATGTGCTGTCGGGGAAAGTAGCTAAGATGCTTCCTACTTCATTCTGCTTGTAACATTTCTTTTTTTAACAGTATGCTAAACATTGCTCTCTTCTCACGTCATATTATCCGAAGGATTTGATTGAGATGTGCAAACGTGTCAATCAAGACAGACTGTTATTCTGCGCTTTACATCCACTTAACCTGTTTATAAAACCTCACAAGAGGTTCTCACAAGGTTTCACACAAGAAGACAGCCATATTACAACCATAGTACAGATAAAAAAATTTTCTTAAATATAATTTGACAAAAATTACATGTAAATTTGTAATAGGAGGCCAAGAACTGATCTAAAGGACCTAGAGGAAACAAAATGCAAGTAAAAAGTCCCTCTTTCTAGTTTTGGATGGTAGTTATTATGGGTCGTTCCTGTAGAAAAAAATCAGTAGAGGAGTATTTTTTTATGTTCGTCACACGTTTCTGATATGTTTCCGCCTTTAGAATGAGAAATTTCTGTTAAACACATTTTATGGTTGTGTACTATTGACCCAGCTCAGTTTCACTTTACACCTCCCCTGACTCAGCGACGCTATCTTGCATACCATACTATTTTATTTTATTTATAATGCGCTTTACAAATGATAGAAGTCAACCAAAGCGCAGAACACAGGCTAGAAACATAAGGAAATAAAACAGAATATAAAACACAGTAAAAACAGATAAATAGCAGAACATCTGAATAAAAATAAAAAAGCTGATACAAGTGCTAGAGAACACATATGACAGGTCAACCCTCTGAGCTAATGGTGACAGTAGGGCTAATTAAAAGCTAAACTAAAATAATATGTTTTCAATCGAGATTTAAAAACATGAAGTGAAGTAGACTGGCGTATCTCAAGAGGGAGCTCATTCCATAATTTTGGAGCATACACAGAAAAAGCTCTTTCCCCACGACATTTGAGACGCACAGACGGGACTCGCAGAAGAAGGTGGTTAGCGGACCTAAGAGCACGGGAGGGCTGATATGGGCAAAGAAGCTCTACCAAATGCAATCCGCCTTAGTTGATAAAAACATGCTCTAACTAAGCTATTAACTTGTGCATCCATCGTCAGCTTGGAATCTATTTTTAGTCCTAGAGAGGTGACAGCCTTACTAAGGGATACAGGAATAGATGCCATTGCGGCATGAGGGGGCATACTTTTACTATTGGGCTTGAAGAGGACTGCTTCAGTTTTGGAATCATTAAGATATAAAAAAATTAGCCGCCTTTACCTCATCCAGACAGTCTAGTAATGGCTGAAGTTTAGTTTCCAGGTTAAAAGGAACATAAAGTTGGCCGTCGTCTGCATAAAGGTGGAATTGAACCCTGTGTTTCCTAAAAATATTGCCAAGGGGAATAAGATACAATGAAAACAAAAGAGGGCCCAGGATGGATCCCTGAGGAACACCCCAAGGAAGAGGGGACAATGTGGAAACATGTTCCTCGAACATGACACATATGCTGCGTTCTAGTAAGTAAGAACGAAACCACTGAAGTGCAGATCCTGTCATCCCTGACACTTGTTCTAACCGGGATAACAATATGGTATGATCCACTGTATCAAAAGCAGCTGAGAGTTCTATAAGGATCGTTAAAACATTATGGCCAGAGTCCGTCGCTAAGAAAATATCATTAAGCACCTTCAAGTGGACAGTTTCAGTGCTATGCAATGCCCTAAAACCAGACTGGAAGACCTCCAGAATATTATTAACTTCAAGATGTCCTAAAAGTTGTTGATATACAAATTTTTTCAGAACCTTAGATAAAAATGGCAATTTGGAGATAGGGCCGAGAGGACCGATGTGTCGATACCAGCCTTTTTTGGTACTGGCTGGATCACCGCATGTTTAAAGGCATAGGGAACCACTGCTGATGATAAACTGCAGTTAATGATTTGCAAGACAGGGAGAGCAAGTACAGAGAAGGCATCTTTGAGCAGTCGAGGGGGTATGGGCTCAGTGGGGGAGCCAGAAGGTTTCATATGAGCAACCATTTTTTTCAGGTGGTCAAGAGATACTTGGTCAAAGCGATTAAAGGACACAGGGCAAGGAGGAAGTAATGGAGACACGTAGGATGATGAGGAAGTAAGTTTTCGAATATTTGCAACCTTGTTAATAAAAAAGGAGAGAAATTGGGTACATAAATCCACAGACGATGTCAGTGAAAGGAGGACAGAAGGAGAAAGGTCAGCATCAAGAGTTTTATACAGGATGCGCTGGTTACCATGACTAGAGGTAATCCACATCTGTGTAGAACTTCCCTAGCTAAATGATTTATCTATGAATGAGCAGAGGTGCTCTTAAGAGGAGTTCTTATTTGTGGTTATAGGAGCTACCTATCTTTCAACCAAGGCTTTAAACTTTTCATTTGCGTTTTTATAACAATTTTTAAAGAGATACCACTTCTTTTAGAAAATTAAATTCAAAAATACTTTATTGATCCCAGAGGGAAATTAAGTCTTGTTGTAGCTCATACTAATAAATTATTTTAGGAGTTGTTGTAGAGCACGATGGCTGTGGGCAGGAAGGATTTCCTCTAGCGGTCGGTGTTGCAGCGAGACTAAAGAAGCATCTGACTGAAGACACTCTGTTGTTGGAGGACAGTCTCATGAAGTGGATGCTAAGGGTTGTCCATACGTTTTTTTATTTAAAAAACCCAACTAAATGTAATTGAAATGTTACGAAATACCATTCTCCAGTGTCAATTTGTTTTTAAGTCTCTTCTCCCTTGATTGAGACTCACCAAAGATGTGAGAAGTGCAGATAAAATTTGAGGTAATGTTTTTAGTATGGCTTTAACTTAACATTTTATTTTTATTTAATTTCCCTTTTGGATTAATAGAGTACTTTTGAAATTAATTGAAGTTTCGGATGGATGGATGGATGGATGGGTGGATGGATGGATGGATGGATGGATGGATGGACTAGCACTGTAAAAGATGTTCGAAACATAGTATTTCAACACTTTACAGACAAACTTCAGAGTTTGTTACTTGTACATTAACCACAGAAAAATTCCATCCATTTATTTTCTTAATCCTGTTCAGGGAGGCTTCAACCAGTTTCCAGTGGTCAAGCTGCTTGATGAGGGGTACACCTCAGACAAGGAGAGAAGCAAATAATAATTATGTACTAAGACTTACCTAAGAACACTGGAGAATATTAAGAAAACCTAAACATGTGTTTTTTTACAGTGGAGGAAACCGGAGAACCAGCCATAGAAAACATAAACTCTCCCTTTTTTCTAGGTGAGCTGTAATCCTTTGTGTCTGACTCACCTTACAGTGGATCCCCGACTATTTGCGATTCAGTATTCACTGATTCACCTTTTCACTAATTTTATTGTGTAATAATAATGAAACTCAAAATTGGCCTATTTGTAGATTTTTTTTTTTCATTTAGCTTATTTTAAATATTCAATAGAAAAAGCAGCTTGGGAAGCTAAAATACCTAGGTGCCATGCTACTTGAAACACTATTGACTGTTGTTTGCAAAGCAGTCAATTCAGGAGCAGTATTTATTTTCCTTGCCCCTGACTGGTTGAAACCCCAAGAGCGGAGATTAATAAGACTGTAAATATTAGCTTCTGTGGTAATGCAAGACAGTTTCCACTGTACATGTTAATGCATGTTCAGGTACATTTGATGTTGGAGCTTTTACAATAGGCAATTATTCATGTTTTTAGAGGGGTGCCAAGTATTTAGCAATTCACAGGGGGCTGTGGTCCCTAACCCCCACGAATACCAAGGATCCATTGTACAGGAAACAGTACTGTTTGCAGCCTTTCCTCAAACTTAAGAAGTTTCACTATTCACAAAGCTCTGGCCCCTGAAGCTCGAAGGAATCATACAACTTAAAAAGAGAAGAAACTGGCCTGAATCAGTTGCTCACAGATTTGAAATAAAACATAGACTGACCAACCAGGATAGAGTGAGTCCAATACTAGATATTGTTCTTTCTGGTTTTGAATCCACATCCTCTGTGGGGTTCATATGTAAAACAGCTTAGATCTGATGATGACATCATTGAAACCATCAAGGCAAGGCAATTTTACTTGTTTAGCACGCTTTCAACACCAAGATAATTAAAGGTGCTTTACATGATTAAGGGGTAAAATAAAAATAGCATTAAAACACAGGCATAGCATATAAAGTAAAAACAGCAATAAAGCAAGAAGTACACACAGATCCATCAATGCATTACAAAGCATATAATGTAAAAACAGCAATAAAACAAGAAGCATACACAAAACATATGATACATCAAAGCATTACTCAAAGGCAAGTAAAAACAGAAATGTTTTTACTTGTGATTTAAAAGAACTCCATGTTTCAGCAGCTTTGCAGTTTTCTGGAAGTTTGTTCCAGATTAGAGGAACATAGAAACTGAAAGCTGCTTCTCCATGTTTGGTTCTAATTCTAGGGATGTTGAGTAGACTGGAATTAGAGAACCAGAGTGGTCTGGGGGAGTTGCTATAGTAACAGTAGATCTTCAACATACTTTGGTGCTAAGTCATTTAATGATTTATAAACTAGTAAAAGTATTTTGAAGTCTATTCTCTGAGTTACAAGGTCTATTTCAAAAGAAGACCTTGAGCATGGCTAAAGCGGTGCTAGGCTAAAGTTTCACTCAAAACCCTTTAGGCCTGGATTGTCTCTGACATTGTTTTCCCTTTTATGTCGGCAATCTTCAGTATAGATCTAAAGTTTAATAGAGACAGACTGTTACAGGAGCTCCTTCCCGCCCAGAGCCATCAGTATTTACAACAACTCTCTGACAAAACCTAAATAATATGAGTTACAACACTTAATTTTAATGTAGCTTCAATGTACCCAATCAAATGACAACAGTCCTGACATAAAACTTATGAACCCATTCTGCTTAAAAGAAGATGTGATGCAGCAAGCTGTAGAGCTTAGCACTGCTATCATTTATTCCTTTACTTTAGTAATTTGGCCTTTGGAGTCATGAGGAGCAGAAATGATGCAATTGTTTCACATTACCTATGAGCTATCACCATCCCTGCTGATTTAGACAACAGTGCTGGACTTAACTTGGGTGCTAAAATTATATTTTCTATGTAACAAGTGAATGATCAGTTCTGTAATAGTTTCATATATACAAGTTTAGTTTGTCTAACTGTCCAGTTAAAAACTAATAAACCATGACCTGTATAGCCCTGGACTGGTTTATGTCCTTCCAGTCATTGTAGAGGTTCTATCTGTAGATGCTATATTGTCCCGGTGTTTATTTCAGAGCACAAAAACAAAAGACGTTACCTCCAATTACTCCTTTTACTGTGAAGCAGCCTCTAAAAACAAAACAGTGTCCTACTTCTCCCTTTCATGTGCTCTCCTTCATCAGCTGCTCTCTTCGCTGCTGGGCTACATGGAAGCAGGCAGTAATGGGCTGCACATGTTTAGTGATGTACTCATGCAAAGAGAACAAAAGGGAAGGTCTGTACGTACACTCTGCAAGTTCATGACAGTCAGAGATGAGGCACGAGCCTGTAAAGCGTGTGGGGCCACCCCTTTGAGCAGACAGGGATTCTGTTTTGCTCACAAGGTTGCCCGGGCAACTGTGACGTCACTGGAGCTCACCACAACGGGAAGCAGAGTGAAACAGAGAGATCACTACTGTGCACTGATAAAGATTTATTCTGCTTATGTTACCTCTGTAGGTATAAAGCATATGGATTGATTTTCGAACAACAAGGAATTGGCTCAGTGATGTTTGCTTCAACCAACTTGCTTCCCAGTTAGTCTCACTACAAACAATCACAAGTGTAAAAAGGATTAGATGATAAGGAATTTCTCAGAAATATGTTTACAGAAAGCAGAAATTCAATTTCTACTTGAGTTGATGAACAACAGAACCTGTGAACGACAAAACAGATGAGGGTAATACCTGAAAATGTGGAGAAGGAACAGGAACAGATTATAATTAACCACCCATTTCAAACAAACAAAAATATTTAACAGAAAAAGGTGATGGACCTTCATTTTTCCAGTCTAATAATGTCACAAAGTCAAAATTATACATACAGCCTTAAATAAAAAGGCTGAACAGCTGAATAAATTCACCTCTTTACAACTTCGGGTAAATATGTGATCAGTAGGTTCCTTTAGCAATTGGTGACAGAATGAGGTGATAGTTAGACCTTTGGATTTAAGTGTGTAAGAGTCGAAAGGCATCTAAAATTATCAGGACACCAATTTTAAGAAGAGTTGCTTACACTTGATGATTACTGCCTATTAACTTCTCACTAACGATAATGATTGACTGCAGCTAGTAGTTTCTCATTGTAAGCATAAAAATACCTTGTTTGCTGCTGATTGGATCAGCCAGTACTTAGAACAATGAGAAAAACCCTAGGAGCTCAGGGAAGATCCAAGAGGGAGTCTTTGTAAACTGCATGCAGATGCTGGGAAAGTAATTCAATTAAACACTATACACTGTAAAACCGAATAGTTGGATCTACTTTTTTTTAAACCAGGAACCCGTCCTACATTTTTCAAGTTATGAAGCAGTGTTGAACAAGTGCAGTGGACTTGTACTTGTACCCCTCATGGAATGAACGTTTTAAGGTGAATGTACTAACAAGAGAGTGCACACCTGGTGCAAACAAGGTACTGGTACTGTTCATGTGTGACTTCCAAATTTTGACACATAGTGTTAAATGGCTGTCTTAAGCAGTATTCTTCTCTCGCTCCGTCTCCCCCTTCGTCTGTCATTGTGCTGGAGCAACTCTCGGCCGGCTTGCAATGCATCTTGGGATATGGAGAGCAGTAGAGGGTACACCGCACCCGTCCTTAAAGTGTAACTGAACCCCATGAAAAATCATTACCCCGCCCCCAGACAACATTTGAAAAATTCTACAAGTGGGCAGTGCCAGGAAGCATGGAGGGGTATGGCCAACTACGGAGGATGAGCGGAGGGGGGAACGTGGGGGTGTGTTCAGGAGGACAGTGACAGCTCGCTTAATCTGACACCGAAACATGGACAGTGACCAAAGCAACATTGGCAGTTTTGCGACTGATCGATCTGATCAGCATTCATCTGTTTTGAACGTTAGCCTACGTTAGCATTACCACTCAGAGACTGGACTCCTCCTGTCTCCCTCTGCCTCGGCAGCACTGACTCAGCGCTCTGAGCCAGCGGATCTCCTCCGTCGTCACCGGAGGTAGAGGAGTAGCGGGAGGCTTTATGGAGCCCAGCGGTCGCGAGCCATATCAATTCGAGCCGCTGGCTCGGGGCGCTGAGTCAGCGCTGCCCGAGGCTGCTGAGGGAGAGAAAGACCGGAGGAGTCCGGTCTCTGAGTGGTAATGCTAACATAGGCTAACGTTCAAAACAGTATGTTAGCTATGCTAACTAAGTGCTAATGTGATAATAATGGTAACCTGAAAAACGCAATCCAACTCCAAACTCGCCACGGGGCCGGTATGTCTGATAGTTTTATACCCAAACCCACAGGGCGTGTCTGTGAGACCATGACTGCTGTGACACAGTCAATGCCTGTTACATAAAGATGTACCACTCTCCACCAATCACAAAATTCAAATGCAGTAGTCACCGTTCAACCCTAAGGGGGCAGCACTAAGATGTTTTTAGACCAAAAAGTCTAGAATTAAACAAGTTTACACCAAAATGTAAAAAAATCCCAAGAAACTGAAAGATTGCATTGGTAAAGACCCATTTATACAGTTTATAGGCAAATAAAAGTTGTTTTGGGGTTTTGTTACTCTTTAAAATTGGGGGAAAACAAGGACGGATTTGTGGGCCGTATTTTAAGGACTCTTTGAATTCGCACAGTCTTCGCACAGTCTTCGTCGCGCCAGTGTGACGTAACTGTCCTTAAAATGCGACTTTAGAAGGATCTAGCCCCTGAATCTGGACACAGCCTATATGTGTGGGAAACACTGGGATATAACAGCTGAAGGACATTATTGCGGAAATATACTTACTTGTATAGGGATATTTGCTGGTTCACGGAGGGTTGGTATTAATCCTGGTAAAAGTTTAAGACGATCTGCGAATCCACTGCTGTGTTGTCCCAAGTTAATAAAAAAATTGTCAGAGAAATGTTTGCCACAAACGACCACGCGCTTCGGGAGTCGGTCGGGTACATTCCCTGCATAAATAAAGTCCATTCACAAGCTTTTCAGTGTCTCGGAAGAGGGGAGGACAGTGCCGATGTGGTCTGGACTCTATGCTGTCGGTTTGTTGTTTGCCTTTTACCATAGCTCTCGTTGTTTAGGTTGTAATACGCGCCGCAGGGGGAGGGACTTGGAGAGTGTAGTTCAGAGAAGGGGGTAATTGGCTGGAACTCAATGACGTCATATGCCGAAACGTGTGGTCATATGCCGAACTGCAAAACAGCCTGTTTCTGAGTGCTAATTTCACTATGTAGGTAGACATACCCGGGGACAAAGGAAACACCAATCAGTAATTTTAACCCCTTAGGGGACATAGGCAGGCTGGGGAAACTAAAAAATATGACCAAAAAACTCAAAAAATGCCTCTACATGCACAAGAAGGACCAACAAGGGCATGTCTGGATGATTTGCCTCCATCTTCCTATTGTTTACCTCTGAGTGGTCACTGGTTGTTATTAGTTATCAAACTGGCTGGGGCGCGTGTTTTCTGACGTCATTTCCTTACCGAACTCAGTTCTTAAACATGTAACGAATCAAAACCAATCCAAGAGCCGGAGATTTAAAAAAATAGACGGCCCACTTATGTAAAATCATATCTGGGGAGGGGAACCTTAAACGATGGGCTAGTGTGGCCGAGACGGTGTATTGAAAAAAAATATTTCTTTGTTTAAGCACTTAAACGGCATAATGTAGACAGGGCCTAAGATAAATTACAGTTAACAGTGTGAGCCTTTCAACTAAGAAAATATTGTAATTACTGTGGGTTTGGAATCAATAATGACACCAAAATGTGAACAGCAGAACGGTATTTCATTGAATTCATCCATTGGAAGGCCAGTTCAACACACTTTCACTCATGGTACTCAAAACATGCCGCTAAGCCCCCTGGGAAATAAGTTTAACCAGATTTTTGTTGGGTGCTAAAGGCAATCTTGATGGTATTACATTGATTGAGCTCAAGCACATAATTAAGATAGGAGCATTAAAAAGTACAGTTTGCTCAGAGTTCATAATTAGGGTAAAGAAATTACAGGTGTTTAAGTAATATGAATTTAGTTTGTTTCAAACTTACCATGAACTAAACCCTGAACACTAATCCTACTGTTTTCAGTCAAGACAATATACATTACAGTCTGAAGCATCGGGTCACCCCGATGCCTCCTGTGTAAAATCATATAGTCAAATGATAAAAAGATTGAGCAAATTGACAATGCCAAGAAATGTGTTTGGGAGCACAAAGGGAGGGTTTTAAATCTGAAAACAGGAAAACGGACCAACATTAACTGAAATGTATCTGTCTATGTCTACTATAGGCCCTACATTTTTATGGTACTGATGTCCATGTTGAGTATATGTAAATTCCTCACTAAACCTATACATGTGAAAACAGGAGTGTTTTCACAACTTAATATGTCAATCAGTGGCGGCTGGCCAATAGAGGGCGATAGTGTGCCGCCCCCCCAGTGTTTCCTAAGCGTTTTTGATTTTTGATTTGTTAAATTAACAATAATCACATTTTCTGAGTTAATTGTGTGTTTAAATTCGTAAAAAAGTATCATATATAAAAATATATATCATTTTCGGAGGAAAAGCTCCCGCTGCTGAGCAGCTGGGGCGACAGAAAGATCGCCCAAGCAGTGCAGCAGCCAGCCAATTACTGACAAGAAATTCGCACATAGCAACAGGAATTTATCCAATCAGCGTCGTTGATTTGGCCGCATGAAGGGCAATAGAAAAATCGCCCCAAGGCTGGTGTGAGGGCGGGCAAGATACCTGGTGGTGACATTGGCAGTGTGATTTCTCTGCCACAAGGGGGCGCTGCTGTAAGAGTTAACAGCTTTGTGTGTAAAATGTTTGTGTAAACCTAATAAGTTATTTGTTTCCAGTTTGGTTCTAAACTTTTTTGTGCAATATTGTATTTATGTTTAGTATAAGAATGCCTCAAGTTGTTAATATTGGCATTAAAATAATCAGTATTTCACATAGTACTGGTATCCAGCCGTTTATGTTCAATTGTTTTGGGATGATTATTGAAAATGACTTGATAAGCTATATATGCCCAGCTCCACTACTTCCTGAACTAAGTACAGCCCCTTTATTTCCTGTCTGTATTGGACAAACTGATCAATCCAGGTGTGTCTGACCTCAGTAGTCACAACAACAATGGTCAGACACACCTGGATTAATCAGTTTGTCCAATGATGTAAGACAGGAAATAAAAGAGCTATACTTAGTTCAGGAAATAGTGGAGTTGTGCACAAAGCTCGGAAAGCACAAGTTTGATAAAAAAAAACAAAAAAACAAGCACAGCCCCACCAAGAATATTTTTCACCAGCCACCACTGATGTCAATACTTATTAAGGTCTCCTCCTATAAAAGGACAGATATTCTTCTCTTAATGCATGCAGGAAAATAACTGCTATGAAGTGCTTAAAATAACAAGGCAGCAGACATTAGTTTGTAACAACCTTCTAGCTTTCAGTGTTAGCATCTAACTGACTGACTACATAAAGCTGTGGCATCACGAGTCTACAAAATCAATACTACCCGGTGACTAGTGGTGTAGGGCAGTGAATACACAGGTACACAGAGTATTTTTCAGTCATTACAGAGTACATCTAACTCCACTCCATTGACCTGTTCCTCTTTGCCTCTCTCTGAGTAGCAGTGTTCTCTCCAAGCTAGTGGGTTCTAAGGACATGTGACACTTATCCCAACTGCCTGATGTTAAACAGCTGAAGGTTTCTGACAGTGCACAGACACTGCTGCTACATTTTTGGGTGGAAGAAGGATGACAGAGCACTCCCACATGTCACTTGTGAAAACAGGAGTACTTTAACATTTGCAGGACAGACTGCTCAAAGAGAGACAAATGAAGTTGTCCTAAAGTTTTTTAATGACCTGTATCAAAGTCACTGTCTAAACTCTTGATCCCTGTCATTGGTGTACCATTTGTGTCATAATGATATTAGCAAGCTGTGTGGCCAGGTAGCCCCCTTAAAAAACATAAGCCCATTAAATTGTTTATTTACCATGCTTTTAATATGCAGAAATATATCAAAACAGCTACATTTGTTAACCTTGTAATCGAGGGAGAAGTACAAACGCTTTCTTTCAGCCAGCTGACAGAGCAGTGCTCAGAAGCAGCTAGTTTTGTTACTCCATGGTTGATACAACCAGAGAAAACTCCAATTATTCTGCTACTTTTTCTTGCATGTGGATTTATAAACCATAACAATGGTATGAGAGCACGCTTTAATTTCAATTCAATTCAATTCCGTTTATTTGTATAGCACAGATTCACAACAGATGTCATCTCAAGACACTTAACAAGAAGTCATTTCAATACATTTATACAAACATTCCTATCAGTTAAAAAGTTTCCTATTTAAGGAATCCCAGCAGATTGCGTCAGCAGATTAATGGGGGTTTAAGAATGCCTTTACAAACGGTGATATAGCTACATACCAGTCCTTGCTACATGCCTAATTGTGATCTTATTTTGTCATTGGGAGATAAACTTGGACTGCACACAAGTTGCATATGTAATGATGCACCCATATATTATATTATTATGAAACAACTTTAACTCTGGATTCTTTTTTGTTCTGTGCTAAATAAAAACTAAAATTCACAACTCCACAGCTATTCCTTTGCATAGCCTCTGTAATGGATCATAAGGAGCCAGCAGGAACTGACCAGATGACAGTGGACCATATGAGCCCCTTCACTGAAAGTGCTGCCTCTGTGCTCTTTGACGAGCCGCAGTTACCCCCAGAGCCTGTTGGTATCAGGAGGGAAGGCGACAGAGAAAAAGAGAGGGCTTATTTACGCCTGTGTGTTACATTATATTCATTCAGTCTGCTTTGTTGTTTATGCTTGTGAAAGCAGCTGTGCCAAAAGCCGTTTTCATTTGAGTCTGTGTTTTCCTGGCCCAGTAAAGAAAAAGTGGATGTGGGTCAGTTCTGGATCTTATTGTGGCTCTTGGGACAGCACCAAGTAAAATCTCCTCTCTCAGACTAAAGCAGAGAGATGATTGTGTACTATTTTATTACAATTTAGTTCATCACAGCTCGGCACCAAGCTGTGATCAATTAAGATGCTGATCATAAAGAGATAAGACAAGAGAAGAGAAGGTAAGCTACAAAGAGAGGAGTACACCGTGCATAGAGAGATGAAGCCAGCCTTCAGAGGTAAAATTAAAGTTATGACACCTGGTCAAACCTTTCACATTTTATCACAACTACATAATCAATTCATCAGTGTGTTAACTGGTATTTATTTAAATTATTATAATTGCATATCACTGAATTTTTTATTTGTAAAAGTTTTGAAAACAAGTTTTTCTTTTCCTTCCATGACACAATTATTCACCAATTTAGACAATAAAACTCAAACAAAATAACTACAGTTTATGGTTATAACATGAAAAAAGTTCAAGTAATATGAATACTTTTGCAGAGTACCATGAATGACAGCTGACTTTGGAGTACTGAGCAGTAGAAAATGGGCACAGCAGGACCACAGAACAGCAAAATCATGCAGATATCTGCCGCAGGAAGCTGGAGGTCTTTGCATCCACATGATTAAATGAATCGATGCACCAGTTTTTCTGTGTCAAACATCAGTCACTGACATCATAGGGATAATCTTCAAGACTCAAGCAGTTCTAAATATAGACATGCTGCTATAACTGTGTCTGAGCTTGCTGAACAACTCTAACAACTTGTGTGTTATGTGGCAGGTCTTTAATGGGTATTTTTGCTAAAATATGATCCATTTTTCAGAAACGTTTATCTGAAGCTGTTGGATTGTTCCTCAGGCGGCAGATGCCATTTCACCGAATGCCCTCAGGCGGCCTTTGTGCCTCAGAAACTCAAATTCATGCATATGTTTACAAATGGGAAACTCACAGACTCCATTTTACACAAATAGCAGAAAGCGTCATTGCTCCTCAGCCATATAGTGTCACTGAGCTGCGTTAAAAAACACACCTGGAAGAAAGAGATCAGAAAACATTTCAGCAAACTCTATGACCGAACTGAACAACTCAGCACATACTCATGTAACTCTCAGTCAAGCAAGAATGTGTAACTCATGTCCGCCTTCATGCTCATCTTCCTAAACCTAAAATCCTTAAGGTTTGTTCAGTGTGTTTTATTGCATCATGACATGTTTGACCAGCCAAATAAGCTTTAGGGAAAACCACTTCATGTGTGTCCCTCACATAGAGGCAATAACTTTAAAGGTAGATCACTGTAGCTTTCTTATCATAAAAATTAATGAAATAACCAATTTCGATGTCCGACAATGTTATCCAACTTACATCCAAAGGAAAGACCTATACTAGACTGATATCAAAAGATATCAGATTTGGGGGATTTTAAACATCATTATTTGCCATTAATCTTTGCCACTCTTTATGATAAGAAATTCTTCACCATATTGATAAACAATACAATAAATACCCTACCCAAATCAATATCCTGCAGAGTTTGGCCAACAGAGCACATGAACCTCAGGCAGGGTTCCTCGTCTGTGATTAGTCAAAGGAGTGTCTGTATTGTACTTCGGGAGTACAGGGAACCATCCCTCTTGATGCGGCCGTGAGGTATCTGGACAACCAGTCTCAGAGCTTGCCTTCAGTAAGTCAGACTTGTTCCCAGTGAAAGTTAGATTCCACCAAAGTTTCACTTTGTCCCCAATTCTAGATGCAGCCAAGGTGTTTTTGGGATTCGTTTTGGTGGCTTCATGACTTGGTCTCTGTTTTTTGTAGATAATGTTGTTTGGTTGGCTTCACCAGACCATGATGTACAGCTTTAGCTGGAGCAGTTTGCAGTCGAGTGGAAAGCGGCCACTCGACTGATGAGAATCAGCACCTCCAAGTCTGAGACCATGGTCTTGAACCAGCAAAGGTACAGTGCCTTCTCTGGCTTGGGGACAAGGTTCTGCCTCAAGTGGTGGAGTTTGAGTACCTCATGGTCTTGTTTACAAATGTGGAAAAAAAGGAAGCAGGAGATCAATAGACGGATTTGTGCTGCGTCTGCAGTGATGCAAGCACTGTACTGGTCTGTCATGTTGAAAAGAGAGCTGAGCCAAAAGGAGAGCTCCCAATTTACCAGTCCATCTATGTTGCTATCTTCATTTATGGTCATGAGCTTTGGGTAGAGGCCGAATGAACGAGATCATGGATGCGAGAAATTAGTTTCCTCCAAAGAGTGTCTGGGCTCTCCCTCAAGTCCAGTTAACACTGCGTGTTTTTGGGTCGTCTCAAAGGATTGCTTCATGCCACACTGTGTGATCTCCACCGACCTCTAAAGGTGAGTCACACTGAATGCCCCAAGATTTCAGTGAGTAAAACTGCATGACGTCTCGCACGACGTGCCAAAAGCCAACGTCACAAGTGTAAGTCGCTGAAAAGCATACGTCACTAAAAGCCAAGAAATATCCAAGATGGCGACAACGAAAGGAAAAAAACCAGTACCTTTAACACTTCTGCTACTAGACTCCAAATTAAATCAAATTTGTCTTCCTTTGGCATCAAATGTTTTTCCGTTTTGCGTCCATTGTTGCTTATGTTTCCATCTATATATATATATATATATATATATATATATATATATATATAGATAAACATCACCGGTTTTCGCTTCACTCCCAGGGCGCATTTTCATTGGTCAATGGCAGACCAGGGTTGTGGGATTTCTGACACCTTCTTTTGGTCATACGAGCACTAAATAAGCTGTCGGGGAGCACATCACACTGCATAGCCACAGCGCGGCGAATCACACGCACGTGCACCATTCTTCATCACATTTTTTTTCACTATGAAATAAAAGATATAGGACAGCCAAAATCACACAGTGTGATCTTAGCTTTAGAGATAGGGTGAGAAACTTGGTCTCCCAGGAGGGGCTCAGAGTAGAGCAGCAACTCCTCCACATCTAAAAAAGCCAGTTGAGGTGCCTCGGGCATCTAGTTAGGATGCCTCCAGGGCACATCCCTGATGAGACCCAAAGGAAGATCCAAAACATGCCGAAGGGACGATGTTGTCTCGGCTGGCCTGGAAACACCTTGGGATTCAACTGGAGGAGCAGACCCAAGTGGCTGGGGAGAGGGAAGTCTGGGTCTCTCTGCTTAGGCTGTTACCTCCAGCCACCTAAACTGTCCCGGATTAAGCAACAGAGAATGAATGAATGAATGAATGAATGAAACAGAAAACAAACGAATGAGAACCTGTCGGACAACATGAAATAGACTAAACTATCTAAAAAAATCTAAACATCTTGCTCTAATCTAAAGAAATTGAAGAACAGAGGAAAAATAGTCACTGACATCTCTCAGTCCAGACTTAAATCCAGTTTAGGTGTTGTAGCAAAACCTTACCTTGAAAATTAAATAAGGCTGAATTAAAGTAATCCTGTAAAGAACACTTGTTAAAGAACAATTTATCCATAGCAATGTTAATTGCCAGTTATATCAAACTCATGATGGCTGATGTTGCTGCCTAAAATCTAAAAGATCTAAAAGATTAAGTGTGACAAAAAAGCAGCAAAAAGAAGAAATTTGTAAATCATAAAATGACTTTTAACTGCACTCAACATCCTGAGTACAGAAGATTAGAAACACACCAGAAGGGCTCTGGTTCTAAAGTTATGACCGTGGCGACCTAAGCTTTACGTGTAGGATCCAGTTAAAACTGCTCCATGATTGCTTTGACTACTTTTGACTATGTTTAATGGCCTGTTTTTAGTTCAGTACAGTCATGTGCAATGTTGCCTATACTGCCCCTTAGCTTCCTATCGTACACACAAGATCTTGCTCAATTTCAACCAGGTGATGGAAATTAACTCAGTTTGCCTTTTTAGTAAACACAACTGATGTTTTTCTAAGACTATGCAACACAAATGCATATACAGTGAGCAAATATTTGTTATTCAAACTCTTGATTATATAGCATATTTAAAAACAACTGTTAACCAAAGTGCTTCCCAATTACAGCAAAACTCACAAAATAACAAATAGAATAAAACAGCAATGAAAGAAAATAAATAGATTTCGATTTTGATTTCAAAGAGCTATTTAGCGTCTCATACACAATCAGTCATAGGCCAGAGAAAAGAGATGTTTTAGCTGACCTTAAAATGACTGGTCTAAGCGGTACAGACTGTCACGCTGCCCTATTCACTCCTCTTCATTGTCCTCACCTGTCTCTCCCAAATCATTCACACCTGATCCTACTCACCTCCTGCCTTTAAAACCCATCACTTCACTCCACTCAGTGCCGGTGTTGTGCCAAAGTAGGTATCCCTGTCAGAATTTGTATCCCCGTCAGAATTTGTATCCCCTGACGCGGGAGCGCGCACTCACTCACTAAAGCGGCGTCTGCTTTCCTCCGCTGTATTACTCAAATGGCAAGCAAACAACTTACTGCTTTAGTGTTTAGCTGAGTGTGACAGTGTTTTTTTCTCTCTCATTACATGTGTCAATATTTAACTAAAATCAAGTCCACGTTGTTTTAACGTTTTCAAGCGTTCGTTCTTCTGTGTCAAACTATGACTCCCCTGGCTAACTTTGTTGAACAAGGGCCAAACCCTTCTTATTTTACATGATTAAATGGCCAGAATACAGGGTGAATATATCTGGCATGATAATTTATTGTGCCAGAATTTGTATCCCACAGATAACTATGTTATTCCTAGGCCAAAATCATTTATATCCACAGAATTAACGTCTCCTAATCCAAGGTAATTATGTACTATACAATATAATGTGGTATACACAATCCTATTTAACCTTTAAAGTCTTTGTCATCCAGAACATAACTTGACAGGTTTTTAGTTGTACCTTCAGCTTAATTATTAAGATAAATTGGGTGTTTTTTTTTTAAACAGATACATTTACTTGCAACAATTTATAGCAAAGCTTTGGGTGGGGGGGCATTTTATCCAAGTGTAGTTTTTCAGAAGACAGTAATATTCTTTTAAAAGGGGCTTTCTTGATCCTCCAAGTAGGCTGCTCCCTTCACCTAGGAGAAGCTCCCTAGCATTTTTTCTTTCTGCACCTGAAGTCCAGCGGTAGGATTTTGAGTGTCCATGTGTGTGAATAGCAATCCCTCATTATAATAGATGAATATGTACCACAGGAATTCAAGGTTGCTGTTATTAAACTGTTAAAGGGATGACAAAGACTTTAAAGGTTAAATAGGATTGTGTATACCACGTTACATTGTATAGTACATAATTACCTTGGATTAGGAGACGTTAATTCTGTGGAAATAAATGATTTTGGCCTAGAAATAACATAGTATGGGATAAATTGTCATGCCAGATATAATTTGTATCCTGCTCTAAAAAGGGCTGTGGGTATCCCATCTTTAGGTGGTTTATGGAATATTCACTCTGTATTGTGAACATTTAATCCTGTAAATTTGGAGAGGTTTGGCCAAGGAATAAAAAAGTTACCAGTGGGATACATTTTATGGCAGCCAAAACATAACACCTGCAAAGAATGGTATCCCCACCCTATAAAAGGCTGTGAGTATCCCATCTTTAGGTGGTTTGGTAAATATTTATTCTGTATTATGAACATTTAATCCTGAAGATGTGGAGAGGTTTGGCCAAGGAATAAAAAAGTTACCAGTGGGATACATTTTATGGCAGCCAAAACATAAAGCCTGCCAAGAATTGTATCCCCCCCCCTATAAAAGGCTGTGAGTATCCCATCTTTAGGTGGTTTGGTAAATATTTACTCTGTATTATGAACATTTAATCCTGAAGATGTGGAGAGGTTTGGCCAAGGAATAAAAAAGTTACCAGTGGGATACATTTTATGGCAGCCAAAACATAAAGCCTGCCAAGAATTGTATCCCCCCCCCTATAAAAGGCTGTGAGTATCCCATCTTTAGGTGGTTTGGTAAATATTCCCTCTGTATTATGAACATTTAGTCCTGTATATTCGGAGAGGTTTGGCCAAGGAATAAAAAAAGTTACCAGTGGGATACATTTTTTGGCAGACTGAATCTCCATGCATTATACAATTTATATCCCACCTGCAAGTGTTTCTGTATATATCAACTCTGTATTCTGGCTATTTAATCATGTAAAATAAGAAGGGTTTGGCTCTTGTTCAACAAAGTTAGCCAGGGGAGTCATATTTTGACACATAAATAGAAGAACGAACGCCTGAAAACGTTAAAACAACGTGGACTTGCTTTTAGTTAAATATTGACACATGTAATGAGAAAAAAAAAAACCTGTCACACTCAGCTAAACGCTAAAGCAGTAAGTTGTTTGCTTGCCATTTGAGTAATACAGCGGAGGAAAGCAGACGCCGCTTTAGTGAGTGAGTGCGCGCTCCCGCGTCAGGGGATACAAATTCTGACGGGGATACAAATTCTGACGGGGATACCTACTTTGGCACACTGATCATTAGTGTTGTTGTGTCCCATGCAAGGGGCAATCTCCGCCGCTCAGAATTGAGGCCATCCCGGAAGTAACAAAAATTGCAGTTCACCCCTCATCCGCTGGGGGCTGGCTCCAGAAAGGAGCAATTTCCCATTGACTCCCATGTTAAAAAGGCCATCTTCACAGCAGAAATAAACCTGTTTACAGCCTGGTTCAAAAAAACATTTTAGGTTTAATAGGTGAGGTTTATCGTCATGACAACTCTGAGGGGGGTGAATTTTTTTCTAACTCATCCGTTTAGACATAATTTAATTTGAAATTATGAATAATTAGGGGCGTGTCCTTTTGATTGACAGGTCTTGGATGAGCCGTGAGCGCTAGCGCTGGTGGCTAACGGTGGCTAGCAGCTTGCCGCCACAGACTGCTTACCCCCCCTGCTTGCTCCGGGGAAGGCCTTCAGCCTGGGACTCACGTTAAGACTTTGGCCATTTCCTTTCTCTCAACTTGAACATCAGATCTATCCGCAAACTTTATTAGTGTTTAGATATAAATCGTGCACTTATTGGACAAATATGGCTTGCTGTGGTACTGATTGCACTAACAGACCGTCCAAGAAGTCTATGCTTCATTTTTTTCGGTAAGTAAAATGATATTTCTGTACATTATTTTGTAGATGAAGCTCCTGCAGCTGAGCTCCTTAATTATCAAAGTAGCTAGTTAACCACGCTGGGAAACTACAAACTGAACAGGTTAAGATGTTGTGCATTTAAGATAAGGCTGCTTGGTCGAACATGGGTTGAAATGATCATATTTCTTATTTACTTTACATGTTGATTTATTCAAACTTCACATAGTTTTAGTAAAAGCCATGGGGAAACAGGGCTTCATGATTTTATTTGACAAAATAATTGAGTTGTGCTCATTTCACCGTCAAAATAACGTATTGATCGCTTCGCGGTCAAGACACACACACACATATATAGGCCTAAATATATATATATATATATATATATATATATATATATATATATAACCCATCACTTCTCTCCACTCAGTGCCGAGTCATTAGCGTTGTTGTGTCCCATGGTGTGTCGTCTTCCTGCCTCTCAGTTCGTGCCCGATGTCCAGTGTCTCCGTTCCTGCTGTCTTCACCACCACCATCATCATCACCTCCTCCACCTTTAAACATCCTGCACTTCCTCAGTGTCTGCGTTTGGGTCCATACTCCACACACACCCCTGACACAGACACGTGGAGGTAAACTGTTCCTTTTTAAACACCAAGTGCTCCCAAATGCTCAATCGCCTGTAGATTTGAACCTTGGTCTTGGAACATCGAGGAGAAACTGACTGGTTGACTGGAGTGCTCTCAGAGGTGTGTGGCTGTAAAGTAGATCACATAGATAAGATGGGTCTAGAGCATTTTAAACTTTAAAAGTGAGCAATGAAATTTTTTAATTAATGCAATGACAAACAAAGATGCGAGTCAACCTTTTAAGCCAGGCCTGGTGGTACTGGTAAATGAACTGAAGTTTTCTAGTCATAATGACCACTGAAAGCGCTTTACACTGAGCCACATTCACCCATTCGCACTCACAAACGTGCACACATCCATTCACCGATACTTAGATTGGTTGGCAACTTGGGGTTAAGGATCTTGCCCAGGGCCACTTCGAAATGTGACAGGCAGAATTGAACCTACAACACTCTAACTACTCAACCTAGCGAGCCACAGTTGTCCTCTGTAAAGGGACAGAGGTGACATTGGGGCACAGTGTGTTTGTGCCTCTGACATATTTTGGTTCCACATCCATAAAAGGACTGTTGCTGATCCCTCGTCAGGACGAAGACACACTCATACTTAATAAATCATTGCATCCTTTCCCTATTCTCCCTATTTCTGTTTGGATCTTTTTTTCTCTATGAATGGTCTCTGTAGCTTCTCAGGTGTTTTCTCACCTTGTAACTTGATGAAGGTGATTAGTCATCCTCTGGTCCTGCACTAGTCACTTGCCTGCAGCAGGTGTACACCATGAAGTGTACAAGGAGAAAAGAGCCAAAGAAAGGCTTTGATGTGTGATTGACACCACACTGAGCTGAATCAGTAACTCTCAAACCATGAAGATTGATCTGTGATTAACTCTGCTGCAGCCAAGGCTCACATAAGGGTTTCTGTTCTCCAACCTACTGAGGACGTAGCTTCACAAATACCACAAGTGTTTATGAAAGGAATGGGTGTCATAGCAACTGGGTGATTGTGTGTAAAATGCAGGGGATATGGAAAGGCCAGACTCTACACAACAACTGATTCAACTGTGTTTGAAGAAGAATGGCAAGCAGTTATAAGTCAAATGTTTATATGCTTCCTGTCCTAACTGCGGTTCTTGGTGTTTGTGCTATAGAACAGAATCACGAGGAAGGTACTCCCCTTAAAGAGGTAAAATCCAAAGACATGAGAAACTAAAAAAAACCCAGCAAGGATAGCAGAGAATGTCAAGTGAATGGTGAAAATCTGATCTACAAATGACTCAGCAGGTGGAGAATAACCTAGAATTGAACAATTGTAGCACATGAACAAGTCCTTTGATATCCAGATCTTATTTTGTCCTGCCACGGGAAGATTTTCTCTAACTCTGACTTGCCATGCCAGAACCTGAATGTTTCTCAGAAACTGATAAAAAACAGTCAAAAGTGTGTCAGACATATTTCCATGAGGTTGTTAGCCGTAGTGACAGAGTGCCAAGTATGCTCTATGTGTATCAAAAATCTTCAAAACTCACTATATGCCTGGACAAAGGAGACATAAGCCTCTTATTCTAAAGAAACCATCTAAACCTATTCAAAATCTTCAAAAGCCTTGTAGGAGGACAGCCTGATGAAAACTTCTACTTAATTCCATTTAACTTTTGCACTAAACCAACACCAAACATTGAAAAAAACAAGGTGGAGAGCAGTATCATAATCTGGGATTGCTTTATTTCAGAGAATAGGGGTTCAAGTCGATTTGGACAAAAATATTAACTGTATTGAATACAATCCGATTGTGTCATAAAAATATCAGATTTCTGCCAGAAATCCGCAGATGAAGAAAGATTTTATTTTTCAGCATCACAGTGAGTCCAAACATACATTCAAATATCAACGAAATTCTGACTTTTGGAGGATCTAAAATAAAACTTTGTGGAATAAAAATTTTGGATGGACAGTGTCAAAAAATCTTTGGGCTCACCTTACATACTGAAAGATTTGAAGAACTTTTCAAGGGCAGAATAAACTCTACCAAGTCAAAATGTGGGATGCTGAAAGACTTATTTCAAAGAAGACTGAAAATCAAATTAACAGTCTACATTTTTCATGTATACACAATTCTGCAACAGGTTTGTTGCTGCTTTGTTAATTTTTACTCCTTCTAAGAGATTGGCTTGTTTTTTAGCAAAATGTGATGGGAAATATGTCCAACTACATCTGTCAGTAAGCTTCTGGAACACATACGAACTTACTAACCAGTGCTCCTCACTGCTTCTTTTTCTTCTACTCTCTAATTATGCATCATCTGCCATTATTGCTGGCATTTCCACTATGTTCACTCTCTGTTTTTTCTCTCCATAGATGCTAGAGCTGGCCCACCCTGTCTCTTTAGCTGTGACACCTTCCTAGAGGGGGCATCGAATGAACTTTTGCTGCCAATAACCTGTTTCCTTTTCTACAGATAAGACACCTGTCTCTGCCTGGACTAACTGCTCTGTTTTATTCTGTAGATTCCAGTTAGAGCTTATCTGTTTTGCGGTGTTTCTCTCCCAAATGAAGCCACTAAAGAAGCTACTGCGGGAACCACATCTTCACTTATTCTATTGCTAATGCAGACCACAGCTACATGGTGAAGGGGAGATGGAAAGTACTCCTGGGTCAGTGGCTCTGAATTGTATGTGTCTGGGTGTGCTCTCAAACTTAGTTATGGCAGATGAACCCCTCATACTGAGCCAGGTTCAGCTGGAGGGTTCCTTCCGTTGAGCAGTTTTCCTTCCTACTGTCGCTACATGCTTGCTCAGTATGCGGGATTACTGCAAAGTTAATAACTCAATGCAATTGACTATCTACCATCGCTACATGCTCACTCAGGAGGAAGGATTGCTACAAAGTCAGTGACTGGATGGATTCTGCTGTGTTTCCTTGGAGGAAAACCTTTGACTAATTTGAATAATAGACTGAACTTGTTTTATGACATGGATGGATTGCATATAATTGACTTTGAATTGGTCTGTTTGGATTGAATTAAATTTACTTCATATTTCTGTGTGGAAGCTGGATCTGACTGTCTTGTAAAATTGCTTGAGATTTTTGGGAAATCGACGCTATATAAATAAACCTGAATTAAATAAAAGTTAATTAAATGTAGTAAAAAACAAATTTATTATTTAAAATAGTCTTCTTTTTTCACATTACAAAAACTTGGTGTTTTAACAGTGCTGTGTAGGCTTTTAAGACCAATATCTTTTGTAATGCACCTTTTCTTACATAAGAATTTGGCTGTTTTGTGTATATTGGAGTGAATTAAATTTTTTTCAGTATTGATTATCCTCGACTCCTGGTTTTTGCACCCACTGAGGGTCTCCCAGCGCTTCTTCGTGGGTCACTTCGTCACAGTCGTTCAGGCCTATTACATGAGGTGTTCTGGCATTATGGCCAGCCTCAAGACGCCTTCCAGGGGCTTTTCCAGCTGCACGGCTCACCCCGGAACCCGTCCTATGGGTTCCTCCGGGCTCACGGCTAATTTATTCAAAGACATTTGTCCTTCGGGACGTTTTGGACTGGTTTTGTTGTGGACTTTTTTCCTTGTTGACTTTTTTCTGGTTCTGTTTGTTTTCTCCTGGTTTTGGATCATTGTCATGCTGGAAGATCCAGAAACTTTTCATCTTCAATGCTCTCACTGACGGAAGGTGGCTTTTGCCCAAAATCTCATGATACATGGCCCCACTCATTCTTCCATTAATACACAGCAAATTAAAGTGTTAATTGTTTTGGTGTTAGCAAACATAGAGTAGATTTTACTCTAAGTAAAACTTATCTTATTATCTGTTTAGAGCTGCCTTTGAGTAATGTTTTCATGTATCATATGTTTTGTGTGTGCTTCTTTTTTTATTGCTGTTTTTACTTTATATGCCTTGTCTGTGTTTTACTGCTATTTGTATTTTACCTCTTAATCATGTAAAGAACCTTGAATTACCTTTTTGTTAAATAGTTAATATATAATAGTCAAAATCGAGTGTTAAGAATGAGTGTTCAACATCAAATCTGGAGATGTTAAAATGAAAACAATAACTCTTAACCTGTTAACTCCTACAATGGATAAGACACTAATAGAGTAAATTCACTGACTCCACCACTAGCACCACCGGTTCCGAACAAAGCTTAACATTTTGCTCTCCATATGTGTGACATGCTTGGCATGTAAATTTATATCTGAGACAGTTTTGATTATTGCTATTAACTTCTGTTGTTTTTTTAGGTTGAGACAAAGCTGTGTGAAAGGCATTAGCCACACTTGCTCGGTTATAGCATATTAATCTGTTTTAGCCAGCTGAAATGTATTGTTTGCAGACAAATACTATAGCGTTGATAACAAGTTTCCATATGAATATTCAGTCACATGTTTTGGCGAACTCAAATACACCTAAAACAATGTTTAGATTATGAAATGTTGGCATTACATTATGACAGTACTTGAAGTCTGAAAACTGTCTCCCACAAAAACCGATGTAGCAAACGACATTAGCAAATGAGATAGCTGGGCTCTACGTTAACATTTAGATCCCTTCAGAGTTTTGTGCACACAGTTCAGGTAAAAATGAAAAAGATTTTTAAATGAAGGTTTTGAATTTATTTCAGAATTAGCAATTGTCTGTTCTACAGTTGTTTGAGAGAGCACCAGAGTAAAAACATGTTCTGGGTATAATATTAGCTTTAAAGATGAGCAAAAGATTAGTATTTCGAATTGCCGTTTGGTAAATTACTTTGGTTTACAGAAGTTATGGCTCATAATGTTTCTTTTTTTATACTGTGCTGCAAATGATTACCAGATTATTTGTGCAGTTAAGTAATGCTCAACTGATTTTTATTGAATCTTCACGCAGGAGATGCTTGTGAAGGTGGAATATAAGGAAGTGCAGACTACCTTTTTGCCGGATGCAACATCATCAGTCTTGGATGTCTTCCCTCGTTTCCTTGATACACCTGAATCGGTGAGTATATTTATAGATATTTCTTAATATGCCTTAAAACTCAAGATAACATATTGCAAAGAACAATTAAGTAACCAGTATTTGGTTGCTGTTTTGTCTTATTAAAAGATTGATCAGGATTTCGCAATGATGCTTAGAGAAGAAGTCTCTGAATAATTTCTTAAGAAGTATTTCAAGCAAAAAGTCATCCCAGAAAGTCCATGTTTTGACGAGCTACGATTATCTTTTGATTCAGAGCCTTCAAATGACTGTGGTAAATATGGACAGTGTTTTCAGTTATAAAATACATAATTCCTTTCATTGGTTTAAAAATTTTCAGTAATCTCATGGTTTAACTACTTAACAGAACTTCCAGAATTTTGTTTTCCTGTTCATTTTGAACCTTTGATCTCAAATGTGTTTTTTGTCTTTGAGGTTGGGAAAGTGATATAGCAGCTCTTCTGTTGTTGCTGTATCTCCTGCCCCCAACATGGAGAGGCCAGTGAAGATGAGCACAGGCACAGGCAGCCAGTCATCTTGTAAGATTTGTCAAGATATGCACTATTAGCATTTTTTGTAACCACTTTTTACAACTAATGATTTTTGGTCTGTATGCTGCATGAGTTTGTAAAAATGGTAAACTACAAGATAGAACATGAATGATGCAATAAATCTAGTTACCTTTTGCCTATTTGATATTAAATCACACTGTATCTATAGATATGAGAAGAGATAAAGAAAATCTGTTAAGACTTTGCTTTCCACAAGGAGTTAATCGACACATATGGGGTCAGTACACACTCATGGCCCCTGCAAACAGAATCATTTGAACTTTAAAAATAAAGCGCCCTGTAGTAGTTGGACATATTTCCCATCAAATTCAGCTAAAAACAAACCAATCTCTTAGGAGTAAAAATTAAAAAAGCATCCTCACTACTTTCCTGAAGAAGGTTGACGCCAGGCAGACCTTCCTCCTCTGCGTTGGTGAGCAAGAACATTCAGAGATTCTTCATCGTCGATCAGAAAGCTATCCCATGTGATGCTCCAACCTCAGTTGCTGCTTTTGATGGGCTATTCAAAGCACACTTTGTCTTCAGCCTCTCATATGATTAAGCTCTTTCCAGTTTCTACACCATCATTCAAACCACAGTCTACAACATTGATGTTGGGAATACAAAAGAAAGCCCTCAAGTCAAGGAGCTGAGAGCATGTCTGCTGAGAACCGTAAAATGCCACAATGTCCACAAGCTTTTAAGAGGGTTTAAAAACCTTTGACAATGTGCATATGCTTTGTTTGTAAAGTGCACCACTAATATTGTTCAGCTCTTTGTCAACATTTAAAATTTCAATTTCAATTAAAAATATTTGATAGGTTGGAAGGTGGACATTTATTGTGCAAGTCATTAAATGTAGATTTATGCGTAAATGTTTAACTACAAATTGTTGACCTGTTTTTATGTACTAGAATGTCCAGTGTGTTTGAGAAAATTTGCTATATCATAATATATTAAGAACATGTATCCATAATAGGCTGTTGTACTCTCAACACCTTGCACTTTGACAAACATTTTCATGTATACTGTGTGTTGCAGAAAAAAATAACCATGCTGTGATTTGCACTGACCAGCTCACTTATGTCAGACCCTTTGATAGACAATATGCTAATGAAAGCGAGAATATGTACATTGTTCCATATTGTTCCATGTTTCAGAAAATGTTTTGCAATTGTGGTGCACACTTCAAAATAAATTCTCCCTTAGAGAAACATAGCCTCTTTTTAATGTTTATTTCCCAAGGAATTTCTTAAAGTTTAGGACAATAAAATATACACCTTTATAGAATAAATTTAAAAAATAACTCTTATGAATTTAAAAAAATACTCTGTTAGAGTTAATATATGGTGTGGACCCATATAAACACCTTAAAATCAAATTTGACTGTTGATTAAGGTATGCTGGATTTGCTGTGTACGGATCAGTCGTCCTGTCCCCTTTGCAGAAAAGAAGCCCCAGAGCATAATGTTTCCACCCCCATGCTTCACAGTGGGTATGATGTTCTTGGGATGCACCTCAGCATTCTTCCCCCTACAAACACGGCACGTGGGGTTTATACCAAAAACTTCTATTTTGGTCTCATCTGTCCACATGACATTCTCCCAATCCTCCTCTGGATCATCTAGATGGTTTCTGGCTAACTTTAGACTGGCCTGGACATGTGCTGGCTTAAGCAGGGAGACTTTTCAAGCGCTGCAGGATTTTAATCCATGACGACGCTGTGTCTTACTAATAGTAACCTTTGTTTCTGTGGTCCCAGCTCTCTTCAGGTCATTGAACAGTTCCCCTGTATAGTTCTGGGCTATTTCCTCACCGTTCTCAAGATCATGTGTACCCCACGAGGTGAGATTTTTCACAAAGCCCCAGTTCGAGAGGAATGGCCAGTGACCCATTTTCTAGTAATTGCTCCAACAGTTGATCTCTTCTCACCAAGCTGCTGACCTATTGTGAATTGGCTCATCCCAGTCTTGTGCAGGTGTACAATCTTGTCCCTGGTCTTAGACAGTCCTCTGGTCTTGGCCATGGTGGAGGATAGAAGAGCTTCTTAAAGAATAAGTAACAGCTCTGTGAGGGCCAGAATTCTTGTTTGTTAGTACTAAATACTTCTTTTCTGCGACATTAGACAAATAAATTATTTGAAAATCATACAATGTGATTTCCTGGTTAATTTTATTTTTTACATTCTATCTCTCACAGTTGAAGTGTTCATTTGACGAAAATTACAGACCTCTCTCATTTTTTAAGTGGGACAACTTGCACAATTGGTGACTGCCAAATACTCTCTTGCCCCACTGTATGACATCCCATTTCTATGGCAATCCTCAAAATATTATTTTATTTCGTTCAATAGGGACACAGGTGGAGCAGAAAAACAAAAAATACCCAAGGGATACATGGAGGCAAAGAAGGAAGTCAAGCAAGAACAAAAACATTTTTTCCTTTTCTATGAATAGAAGATTATCTAATGATTTATTTTATCTCTATTTTAAAGAAACATGTACATACAGTTAAGCGCTAGATTATTTTAAACCAGACAGAACCAGATCGAAACCTGATGTGTAACCAAGCGGTTGGTTTAAAATAGCAAAAGAGACAGGCATCTCTAAAAAGATTAAATCAATTTCAAAGTAGAATAAATTAAATATAGGAGTTAACTGTAACTAAATCAAGTAGCATTTACATGTTCTGCTTTAAAATGATCCAAACTAGAATTATATAGTCTTATCAGCAGTCTTAATTTTGGTTAATTTTATTGCCTCACAGACCAACAAGTCCACAATAAGCTGATTCAGTATATATAAGGATAAGGTACTTAAAATCTTTGTGTGTTCAGTAGGATACCATACCTTTAAATGTGGTGTCTGTGCTCAAATGCATGTACAGAAATATGATAATAACTTTTCTAAACCTCCTGATAATAAAGAAAAACAACATTCAGCTTGAAAATTACAGCTGAAAAAGAAAACATTCAATAATAACACCGAATTCTGGTGATATGGTGTTTCCTCTCATCAGGTATGTCTAAAGGGTTTATGCAATTTATATCCCCATCAGAAGGAGAACTAAATTAAAGTCTAGACTACACTAAAAAGTAAGACGGGCTACAGATTCATAAAGGTTTAATGTGTTGAAACAACAACTTTATTTTTAGCACATCTGGTATGTCATAAAATATTGCATAAGTTCAGAGCTGAGAGTGTTCTGCTGTTCCTTTGTCATTACGTTTTTTAACCCACAAGTCATCAAGCACCATTAAATCAACATTACTGCAGACAGAAAGCTCTGTCTCTGCTCAGCGCTGCAAGGACGATCTGAATCAGGACGATCTGAATCAGGCCGACTGAAAGGTTTGTGTGTGCTTTAGATAATCTGGGTGTTCAACTACGGGACCATGTATGCAGAGACAAGCCGTAACCAGTAACATTAAGTTGAGTAACTTTTGGGAGAAAAATTTACTTTTGAGAGTAGTTTTAACAGGCCATACTTTTTACTTTCACTTGCGTACAAATATTTTGAAGTAGTGCTACTCTTACTTGAGTACAACTTTTGGGTACTCTATCCTCCTCTGCATTTATGAAACCTCTTATTTAGTAGCAGAGACTGCAGGCTCCATTTTCAGACAATGGTACTGATGTCCATTTGTTTGGAGATTAAAGTACTGCTGGTTGTCACATCGACTCTGTCACTTTGTCTGTACAAAATGAATCCCTGCAAGAACAGACCAGAGGTGTCAAAAGTATTCACATTCAATACTCCAGTAGAATTATAGATGGTAGGGTTAAAACATACTTCAGTAGAAGTTGAAGTATCAAGTCAAGTTTTTTACTCAAGTAAAAGTAAAAAAAGTACTGGATCCAAAATTATTTACAGTATAAAAGTAAAAGTCATTTAAGTAAAAAAAAATGCTATGAAAGACTAAAGCTTAAAGGTATGGCGGAGGATCTGTCCAAATTTTAGAAAAGCCCTCTCCAATTTTTTCAAAAATGCACATGTGCAACACTATCTGCTCCCGAGAGGAGTATAAGGTACACCTGTGCACTAATCATGATGTCAGATCAGCATCTTGATGTGGCACACCTTTGAGGTGGGATGGATTATCTCAGCAAAGCAGAAGTGCTCCCTATCACACATTTAGACTGATTTGTGAACAATGTTTGAGAGAAATGGTAATATTGTGTATCTGGAAGGAATTTTAGATCTTTAAGTCCATCTCATGAAAAATGGGAGCAGAAACAAAGGTGTTGCATTTATATTTTTGTTAAGTGTATCTAATGTAGAATGGAGCAAAGCCTCTTGGGAATTGGGAATGCGTTTATTCAATGAACCAATTCCGGGTCAAGTCTGAGCGTCTCAGACACAGTGTTGCCAACTTAGCGACTTTGTCGCTATTTCTAACGACTTTTCAGACCCCCTTAACGACTTTTCTTTTCCAAAAAGTACCTAGCGACAAATCTAGCGACATTTCTGACCACCCTTAGCTACTTTCTGTGAAACTTTGTCGCCGATATTTCCTGCATTTTAGAGACCCAGCTTGCTCCTTCCCAAAGGGAATGATCTGCGCATGTGTATGCTGCATGATCATACTATGTCCACTGACCAGTCATAAACCTTTTTTGGTTCATTTCATCCACTCACAAACGAAGTTGTTTAGTAGTTAATGTTAATTCAAAAGTAAAAAATAAACATGTATGTATATAAGACCGATCTTTCAACGGGAATTAAGGCGTAGGACATTTAAAACTTATGACAAAAATCCCCCACTGATAATAATACCATAAGCAATAAACTTCTGTTTAATGGCAGTTGGCAAGAAACATTTGATGAATGCTAAATATGACCTACTTATTTTTACAAAGTACTAAAAAACAAACAACTATATTTTCTGTATTATCCAAACTGAGGTGTTTATTTCATTGTGTGGATGTCAATTGTGGTATAGCCCTGTGAGTGAGACTGTTTCACCCTGATTTGGTTGAATGCACTGCACAGAATGATAGTTGAGACAGGGCCGGCTCTACGGGTGGGCAAGGGTAGGCAATGCCCACCCAAACAGAGTGCCTTCCCACCCAATAAAAAAAAAAAAATATATATATATATATAATATAACTTACATAGAATATCATATAGCCTAAACCTAATATAGAATAGAGTGTAACTATAATACATAGCCTAATGTTATTTATTATATTAAATTGCTAAAGCCTAATATTGAATAAAACTATAATATAACTTACATGGAATATCATATAGCCTAAGCTTAATAAAGAATAGAGTGTAACTATAATGTATAGCCTAATGTTATTAACAATACATTATATAGCTAAAGCCTAATATTGAATATGATGTGACTATAATGTAATATATAACATGATATAACAATAGTATAATACCTAATATATTTACTAACCCATAATATATATTTATACACATAGATAGATAGATACTTTATTGATCTCCAAAGGGAAATTCATGCAACTATTCATAGTTCCTTTTCACAAATGTATACAAATGTTATATTTCAGCTTCTGTTTATTAATGGAAAACCCATAAAAGTTTTAAAACTACAATTTATTGTCAATAATGTGCACTTATCTATTGCCATCCAGTGGTCGGGGTTCATATATCCGGTAAGTCCTTCCAAAATGAGTAGTCACAAAGAAACAACATAATCTGGGTCTTCATCCAGTGAGCTGGAGGGGGAGGGGGGCTGGTGCGGTCAGAATTTTCCCTTTGGATTTTAGTGCCCCACTCCGCCGCTGTCTAGCATCAAACTCATCACACATAATACAACTGAAAGTGCGCATGCGCAGAAAGCAAAAACTACCTAGGGACGAGCACGTACGGCGGCCTTACGTAAACATATCACCAGAATGATTGACACATAGGTGGACCAACAGTATAGGCTACCCACCCGGAAAAAGAAAATCCTCTGCTATACCTTTAAGTTGGACCGCAGCACTACCACAAGGCAAGGCTAGGCAAGGCAATTTTATTTGTATAGCACACTTTCAACAACAAGGTAATTCAAGGTGCTTTACATGATTAGGTGGTAAAATAAAAACAGCAATAAAGTATAAAACACACACAGAGCATATGACATGTAAAAACATTACTCAAAAGCAGACATATAAAGTAAAAACAGCAATAAAGCATGAAACACACAAAACATATGACATATCTCCCATATGACTACACCTCCCTCAAAAACACTTTTACTAAAGGCCATAATGTCTATAATGTTATAGAAAAATGTTTATATTGAAAAACTTGGGATACACTAGGCTACCTGTATCAGCTGCATATATGACCATTAATATTAATCACATCACTGCAGACACCACACCAAAACTTATCGATCTCCCATGCCATATATTTCAATTCAATTCAATTCAATTCAAAATTACTTTATTAATCCCAAAGGGAAATTATTCGTGAACAAGATCCCCAGATAATTAATCTCTTTCACATGGGGAAGGACCTCGTCCCCGACCCAGAGAAGGCACTCTACCCTTTTCAAGACCATGGCCTCAGATTTGGAGGTGCTGATTCTCATGCCAGCTGCTTCTCACTTGGCTGTGAACTGCTCCAGCGAAAGCTGTATATCACGTTCTGATGAAGCCAACACAACCACATTATCTGCAAAAAGGAGAAACCCAATCCTTAGGCCACTAAAATCGATCCCCTCAACACCTTGGCTGCGCCTAGAAATCCTGTCCATAAAAGTTAAGAAAAGAATCGCTGACAAAGGGCTGAGAAATGCATTTCAAGTTTTATAAAAATTTTCACATGTATAAATATCAATTTTGGGACATTTTGATTTATCCAAATGTGGCACGTCTGACTTGTTGTCAGTTGACTATATTCAGCTACTGTCTATGTGACAAGGCTATGGGCCGAACGCTTCTGGTTGAGGTTCTACATCAGTAACATCATTTCATTCACGTCCGCTCACCTCCAGCCCAGATCCGGTGTGCAGCAGTGAGGACGTGCATGGTAACGTTAGGTGAAAGGAGCGGAGAGAAAACCAAAAGTCTGCTGTACCTGCGCCATTTCTTTATATCAAAGTGATGGAGGCTGCGTGAATCAGAGTGGAGGGACCGACTGAGGCTTCGTTATTTTTTTCTTCCAGCGTGTAGCACAATGAGAATTTTGTTCAGACCTCAAGCAGTCTAATAAACTGAAAGTCAGAAGATTTCTCTGCGCCCAAAGCCACTTCTGTGTTTGGGGAGGGGGCCGAGGGAGATCTGAAACCACTGCGGGGACAAATGTCAGCTGTCGTGATAGTAAAAGGAGAGATTATGCAGATGCAAGCATGTTCATTTCACTTTGTCAGTTGCCACAAGACGAATTAAGAAGAAGACAGTGTATATAGTAATCTAGTAACGAAAGATAGTGTATAAAGTAATCTAAACTCCTGTAGATATTATTTTGTACCCCCTACTCATGAGTAGTTTCACTCGCAAAGCTAAGCAACTGAGGAGTGGAGGCAGAGGCATTGGTTAATCGCCATCATGTGACTGACAGTAGCTAGATTATTTTATTTAGCTAAATTGTTATTAATAGTGAGGCACAGGCAGGTCTCCACACGCATGCACACACACACAAAAGGGAAAAAATTCTGGAGTGGTCAATTTTGTTTTTTGTTTTTTCAAAAAAGGGCACTTGGGGCGTCATGGAGGAAAGGGCAGGTGCCAAAGCCCCCTCCAACCCTTCCCTCTGCACATGCCTGGTTACCAGCAACATCCCTGAGTAAAATGCTTATTTTTACCAACTCTAACATGCATCCAGTGAATGGGAGAAAAACGTTAAATTCTGTGTTTGTTCATTCTGAGCAACCTCAGCTTCTCGCGCATTACAATATTTCTCTGGGGGGTTTTCAGCTGACACTTACTTCAGATTTAATCTAATCACTTAAGACTGAATAGAAAGTTCAGCCTTTATCTGCAGCTGAGACTGATTCAAAATCTTTTAGAAATACACAAAACAGCTGATTTTGAACACAGTTCCTCTCCAGTGAATTGTATGTAGCTCTTTTAGTTTTAAATGCCTTCAATCAGATCATCACATTTAAATCTTTGTTCGAAATGTGTGTTTTAATTCCATAACTGTGAGGTTCTGTGTTTGTGTATCTGCTGTGAGTCATCTGTCGCAGGGAGGATCTGTGGTGAGGAGCTGCTGCACGGGCTGATTGCACTCACCTGTTTTCAATCAGGCCTTTTGTGTCCCTGGGCTTCTTAAGGAGCTGGCTGACAAACATTCAACGCCTGATGGTTGCCCTACCGGTACCTCCAAGCCTCTGATCTCCAGGTATTTCTACCGAGATTGTTCCCAGTGATCCCCTGCGCTCTTTGTGTTTCCCAGGTTCTTACTGAGGAGTCTCTTGATCCAGCCAGTCCATTTTTCCACCTGCCTGCCCGCTCTCAGCCACGCCGCCTCCTCCTTGTCACCTTCCACTGGACCTCAGCAGCCTCTGACTCCGCTCAGCAGATCTCACTTATCTCCCCTGAAATTGGAAATCGCCTCAGATCTGTGAGTACCGCCGCTCTCAAGAATTCAGTTAATTCCCATCTGTCAACGACCTTCTCTAACCTCATCTCTCCATATCCAGACGCCCAGCAGTCCCCACTGTTTCCAGCTGATCATTTTCGTTTCTTTAATAAAAACATCTTAACTTTGTTCTGTGGTTCTGCATGTGGGTCCAGAGGTTAGACACGAACATGACAATAACACCGTAAAGCCATAGTACTGTGTGGAATCTGAGCTAGTTAGCAACATAACTCAAAAAGCTATGGATGGATTTTGAGGAAATTTTCTGTAAATGTCTGCAGTGGGACCACCGTCTGGGGGGAAGGGGGGTGGGGCTGGGAGTACTGAGCTTCCTTAGCAGAGGTCTGCGCTCTCTGAGTGCTTTACTAGTTTATAAATGTCACAATTTCAAATTCAATTAGAAAGAAAAGAAAATATTTACCTCCAAACTAAATATTTTGCTCAAAGCTAAATCTTGCAAACCTCGTTATCAGTGTTTTTCAACCCTGGTGCTCAAGGTACAATGCCCTGCATCTTTTAGATGTTTCCCTGCTTCAGGTACCCTGATTTCAATTGCTGGCTGATTAACAGGCTTTTGCTGAACTCGAATCATCTGAATCAGGATGATTGGAGTGGATCCATTGGTAAACGTCTGCATTGCTATTAAAACAGCTCATCCTACGTTTTCAGCTAAAATGTTGCACATGTTGATGAAGAGGTGCAATGATAAACAATTGAGACAAATCAGTCTTGCCAGTAGTTTATATGGAGGTCCACTGCTGCTTGTCGGCAAGTGAATTTGCACATTAGCTAAATATTTAGTTCTGAGATAAATATGTATATTCTAACATAAATAATGGGTTTGTAAACTAAATTAGCTTTCTAATTAAGTATTTAGTCTGAAACTGTCATTTAGAAATAAATTAATAACATGGTAAATATGACTTAAACAATAACCCCCATTTTATTTCTCTTGACAGACTAAATAACTCAAGTAATGTCAACTTTTGATATATTATAAGATCATTGAGCAAAGGCCGAGTTGTCCTGTCTCCTACAGCAGGAATAAGTGATGGTTCTGGAGCAGCCATGTTAGTCCCCTGAGCTCAATATCATTCAAATAGTGTAGAGAGATCTATAACATGGCATTGATGCAAGATGCCCCAAGAACTTACAGGAACTGAAGGCTTTTTATAAAGAGGAATGGTCAGCTTTACCATATGAGAAAATAAACTGCCTTCTCCAGAATGACCACACAAATCCATTGATCTGGGTGGCCTGGGTAGTTTGTTTCAGAGGTGCAGACTTGAGTCACATAACTTGGACTTGAGTCATTAATTTTGTGACTTGAATTGGACCTTCACACCAATGACTAATTGTTAGCTCAATTAACACTTGGTCGGTTTGGTTCGACTTCAGCTAGACTAAGGTGTATACGTGCATTTAAAAAGTCCAGACAAATTAGTTTTTTTTCTAACTTCATGTAAATGCGCTGACTGACTTGGTCCCACCTCTGGTTTCTCTTGTCATTAGGTTTTAAGAAGAGCAAACAGAATGGTTGGATGACAAATTGCTCCACCCAGCCACCAACCATGAGTAAAAGAAATGGTTTTACATCAATCGGAACCTCTGAAAACTGCCAACAAATCAGAATTTCCGGCAGGAAAAGTACAACTATGTCACAGAGGAACAAAAATACTTTGAGTTAAGCTGTTGTGTTTACAGCTGCTGACTTGAATATTGACAAGCATGAATCATTTTGGCAACAGAATGGGGTTTTAGTGGGGTGTGGGGTCTCTGGTGTTTACAGATATATTCTTGGGCTGAGGTTATCATTACTAGATCTTGATTAATCGGTACCATGAGTTCTTCTGACAGAAGAAAAGAGAAGGAAAAGAGAAAAAGAAAAAAAAATGGGGTTTTAGAACGTCATTCAACATTAAGTCAGACATACTGTTTATTGTCAGCAAATATGCAGTTCAAGAGCAAAAGGTGTCAGATAATCAGGTTCAGCCTCTGCTCAGGTCACCATGAATAAAATGTGTACGCTCTAGCTCTAATCACACAGACAGACAGGCCGTTTTCTTCCTTCTAAATCTTCATGTTGAATGATGACTCATCATCAGAGGGGCTCAACCAGCATCTAGACCTGCACCGGTCGTGTCCTCTCACCAACATCAACAACAGCAGGTGCGCCCGCATGGCCCATACAGCGCACACCGGTGCAATCATGCTATCCCGGCACTCAGAACGTGAGCAGCATTTTCAGAGTGCAGTTAAATGATCCTCCTAATACGCCCTGCTTGCGTTCACTCTTCCCCTCCCCTGATTCGTTCGGCTCTGCCCTCTCCAGCTCGCAGGTCGTGTTTCCACACAGAGAAGTCAGGCGGTAAGCCCTGCATGTTTGTCATCTACTGAGTGGATTCTGTCCAGGAAAACAGTTACCGTGACATTTGGTGATTGCTTTATGAGATGTAATTAGGTGTGTGACAGGAAATTAATCAACTGTCTCCGACTAAACCGTTCCTCTGAATCAAGCAGGCTGGGATTAAAGGGGTGTAAGCATGTGCAGCATTTGCTCAAAAACAAGTAGGCAGAGCATCACTCTTAGAAGCATGCAATGGATGCAAAATGCAAATAGCGGAATATGTAAGAGTTTGGAACGGATCACGTGGACTACACTGATAATTTGTTTGCCATTGCATCCTTTCTCAAGAACGAATCTCCTCTCAGCTTTGACTAAAGGATGTCTTCTAGCAGATTTTTATATCTGGTAAAGTGTGACCTGACCCTGGGAGTGGATGTCGGCTGCTTTCATTAGATACCAGCAGATCAGACTACAGTATTGATCATATAATGTGCTGAAATGCTGGTTTGCTGAGCAGCAACCCCTCTACCTCACATAGAGTAATATAAGGAAGTTAAAAAAAAACATCAGTTTAAGAAGCATGAATAAGATTGAACTGAAAGAGAAATTCAGAAAAACATTTGACATGTGTCAAAGCAAGCAAAACCTAAACATGGTTGAAACAGCAACAAACATCAGATGAGACAAAGAGAGAACACAACACGCTCCTCGGCGCAGTAGGTAGAGAATGAGAGAGAAATGGGAGAAGGAGTAATCATGAGGAAGTCTCTCCTACCTGTAGGTTCTGCTGATCCCAGCCCAGACCATTTACCATCCCTGTTCACTGCTCTGCTGCTCACACAAACAAACCTCCAGCCAGTCGCTCGCCGTGCTCACAGATGTGGAGTCGTAGCTATTCAGGACTGGTGTCTGGTTCCCAGCGAGCAGCTACAGAGACGTCCCCACTGCAAACACTCAGCTACATGCAGCAGCACAACAGCCCAGCCACTGGATCCTCAGCAGGGACAGCAGCTCCATCCCTCCCATCTCGTCTGAATTAATTAAACCTGCCTTTTTTCCCTCCCTCTGCCTCCTTCCTTCACTTCTCTCTCTTTCTTTCAGATTCTCGTGAGCATGGTTAATGCCCTGTGTGTGTGTGGTGCTGCTTTCTCACATGCAGTTTCCTCTCTTGCTCTCTTCCTTCTCTCTCGCTCTCAGTCAGTGATCAACAAGCTTTTTTTTTTTGCTTCATTCTATGGGGTTAAATCTGTCTTTCTCCCATTAAAATACCCCCAAAATAAAGGGTTTATAAATATATCTAGAATTTGATTTTCAACAGAAGAAAGACTTTACAGAGGGGGGGGGGGGGGGGCTAAAAAAAGACATGGACTGGGAATTATTTCTGATTTCAGTATCATGGTGCTTGTAGTTGGAAGTTAGAAGAAGAGCGAGCACTGACGTCACTATTCTGCGTCGCTTGGGATTGCCAACTCCATTTGAATTATGGAACACTTTTTGCAGGGCAGGCATGAAAACGAAAAAGCAATGTCATTTTCTTTATCATTTTCATTAAGTCACAGAATCAGCAATTTTGAAGAAGAAAACAAAAAAGCAGTTTGGAGAATGTCTTATTTGTTTGATTTCTGAGTTTTGTGCAGTTGTGCTCTGAAATAAAAGCATTTCTGCTAATGCATTTTAATTGTCAAATTTGACATTTCACATTGAATTTTGTAACTATTTGTTGAGCGTTAATTGTTCTTTCCTTTATCATTGTCATTAAGTTACAGAATGAGCAATGTGGAAGAAGAAAATGAATATGCAGTTTGGAATATTTCTTATTCATTTTACTTATGAGACAAAATTGGTAGTTGTATTATGAAAATGAAAAAGCTTTTCAGCTAATGCGTTTTAATTTGAATTATGGTATAGCTCCACAGAATCCATGTGGGCCAGACAACCAAGCTCTGCAAAGGTAAAGCTTTGTAAAGTTTGACATAATTTTCATTTTTTTGACCATTTTAACAGATCAATAACAGAATCATCCTTTATACCTGACCATTGGTAGAACTTAAATATTAAAGTCACGCTCAGATAAAAAGAAAACAAAATGTGCATAATGTTCCATTTAGTGGTCTTAACTGAGGACCAGGGTTGAGAAGAAAACCTGTAAGCCTGTGTGTAATACTGAATAGATCGAACTTAATTTAAACATCCTTCAGCGCCTGAAAAAAAGAAAAACAGAAATGAAGCAATACAACCAACCTTATTCCTGTTGATGTTATTGTAGTTGATTGGATGTGAATGCAATATCCAGTAAAATAGCAGAAGTTGCCTTGAAGACATGGAAGCAGAAGGATATGCAGAAGGATATACTTTCCTTTTAATTGGTGCATGTTTTTTCCTTCATTTTATTGTCATAACCTTCCTGTGTGTCTTCCTCACACCCACACAGTACATCCTGCACTGTGGGTCACACAGCTCTCAGAATGTCACTGCAGACATTTCAGCCTTCTGTTGCTCATGCATCTCTCCTGCCGCTGTCTTACAGCTCCTCCAATCGATTTTCAGTCCCTCTTTGATTTTTTTCATGCACACACACACACGCACAACATTTGTGTGTTGCCTCATTTCTTGGAGTCCTCATAACTTCCTTTGTGTGCATATAAAGCTGGTCTCATAAGAGACAAGTGGCGCCATACTCCGTTCCTTCCTTGTTCCCATCTTCCTGCAGCCTGGCTGTTCCAACTACATTTTTTTGTCATTTTTTTCTACTTGTCCACAATACATGAGCAGCAGATGGAGTTTATACCAAAACTGAAGCAGTGATCACTGGGTGAACTCCGGAGCCACAAACCAAAGATTTGAAGCTCCATAGAACAACTATTGGAAACCTGGCACAAACGGCTTTCAAACAGGAAATCAAGTTTTAAGCTTCCTCTGTCCTCACAGCAGCCAAGAGGAATGTGTTTGCTTTGTTAAGAAAAAAGCCAAATTTAATTTCTAAAGAATCCCTAACATCCACTAATTAAGCTCTGGGCCGTGGACCATGCTTCGTCACTGGACTGTGTGGTCGCAGTGATGGAAGGCTTGCTGACTGTAAGCCGTGATGATGTCAACAAACAGTGCAGCTACTGTAGATGTTCTGTGGCAATATGCAAACCTAAATATCAGCTATTCACAGAGATAAAAGACAGGGCTTCAAAAGCAGCAGTAAAAACAAATGGCTTCAACTTCATTTAAAATACAGGCGAACATGGTAAAAATAGCACATTGTTGTTGTCTTTGTGATCAGAAGCTCCGGCACTCTCTTCATCTGGATAGGTCAGAAATACTGTGAGCTATTTTTTATTTTTTACCAGTCCTGTTTGCTTGGAGCTTTGTGGTGGGAAATGTCTCTATATAAAAATATTTATATTTTTTAAAAACTTTTTGTATAACTATCCAGAGCAGAGAGCTATAGAAGTAATTTCAACATCTCATTTATTTAGCCCTTGTAAGGTTTTATGTGTATCCCATGAAAACAACTGAAAATGGGTAAAAAGTTCAACTAAAGTCTGAATAATGTATATGAAAGCGAAATGGTAAAACTTCTCTTAGAACAGTGAACTTTAGTTTAACAATAATAATGAAAAAAGAAAAAGGGATTCAGAAGTCAAAATAGAAAAAAATTAAACAAATGCAAAAGCAAAGTTAGATCCAATTAAAAAAGGCAGGACCAAATCAATACTTTTCTTACAGGAAAAAAAGATTATTTTTACGATGACAGTCTTTTTTTTCATCTGTGACAAACATCACTGTAAATATTCACATTCAAAGGCTTCTCAGGACACCAACCCAATAATGTTATATTCTTGCTTTGGTAGTCAATTATGGGTCCCATTTGTAAAGTTATAGAGTCAAAAATTAACAGCGATAATTTGGATTATTTAGCCTGTTATAAGATTTAAAAATTGGGGTTAATTTTTTAAAGTCAAATTTGTTTATTAATGGAATTAATAAATGCCAGTTTCTCTAAATATCAGTTTTAAATAAATATTTAGTTAGCAAGCTAAATATTTACTTTGAGAATTAGACATTTACTGTATAATCTAAATATTTAGCTTACAAATTGAATATTTAGTTAACCAGCTCAGTTTACTACCGTAACCCCAAACAAAGACTTGTCCAACACTGGGACATTAAATGTGCTAAGTGTTTAAAGTGGGGTAATGGGACTTCCATCTTTAGACTAGAGAAGCCTGAAATTTAAAATAATGTTACACAAACACTTTGTGATCATATGATTTACTGATTATATTTCAGTATTACATTACTAATACAGCAACAGCAATAAACACTTCAGATTAACTGTTATTGTTCTTAGTACTTATTTGTTTTGCTACTTCAAAAGCACAAAGTCATACAGAAATGCATCATGATATGTTTGATTCATAATCTGAATGTCTGAAGGACCAATGTTTCTGTTTCAGTTGCCATGGTGGAACTCCTTCGGGATTCGTCTTGGGAACCAATGCAACCGCAAACTGTTGCATCTTCTGAACCAGTTACCCATGCTTGAAGTCCAGCGATCTGCATTGTCTAAAGGCACTTTAGTGAAATCCTTTGTGCATTTAATTACAACAAGTGTGTCACTACACCACAGATATCTTGATGCTATTTTGCTGTAAGTCGTGATCTGTAGGTGTTTTAACTTTTAATAATAATAATAGATTGCATATATATAGCACATTTCAAGAACCTCAAAGCACTTTACAACTTAAATATTCATTCACTCTCACATTCACACACTGTTGGAAGCAAGCTACGATTCTAGCCCCAGTTGCCCTGGGGCAGACTGACAGAAGCCAGGCTGCCATATCAGCCTCTGGCCAACACCAGTAGGCAACAACGGCATGTAGCAGACGGAGGCAGGAATCGAACCCACATTTTCCGGGTCGCCGTACGACAACTCTACCATTGAGCTTTTGTTCATTCCTCAATTTATTTACTTCTCAATTTAATATTATTTGAATTGGGTACCTTAGATTGGGCTGATCTCTGTTTGATTTTGGATCCATCTTTTTCTTCTGTTTATCTTTCACCTTTCCTCAGTTGCTTCCACTTTTGCCTGATTTGCTACTCTATTTCCCCTGTCATTCCCACTCCCTCCTCAGAGTGTTTAAGCATGGTTATACTCAATTTCTCCACTGACTCTTTCTGTTAACATGCGTTATTCTCCTTGTCAACCTCTCCTACCCCTCGTTTCCCTGCTTTGGTCCTTTCTTATCTGTAAGTTTTTTATTCATCTCTCATTAAATCTTTACCGTGACTCTCCCAAATCCCTGACTGTCTTTTAATCCAATCAAAACATCACCTTACATTACAGTAAGAGCCCATTTTACTTTCTTTAAGGTTTATACATTGCAGTAATGAATCATTTGGAACCCATACCATACCCTGCCAAAGAGTTGATAGCCCTGCTTACACATTTTATCAAATCACAACCACAAATTGTTTTATATTTGAACTTTTTGTGACAGACCAACATATAGAGGCTACAGCGTACCTGTGGGAAAAATCTTCCTGTCAGATTAAATTAAAATGAATCTTTTTGGCCTAAGTGCAAAGCAATATATGTGTGGGAAAAACACTGCTAGCACACTATTCTGACCACACCATCTCAACTCTAACACATTCTGGTGGCTGCAGGAGAGAGGGAGATTGAGGTTCATCTTCCAGCAAGACAATCCTAAACAAACAGCGATTTATGAAATAAAATAATATAGATCAAGCCATGTTTGTGTATACTACGTGTATCAGAATGGCCTACTCAAAGTCCAGGCCTAAATCCAATTCAGAATCTAAAGAAAGACTTGAAAACAAATGCACACAGATGGTCTTTGTTCAGTCTGACTGAGCTTGAGCCTTTTCTACCAGCTTTACACATCTCCAGTTGTGTAAAGCTGGTAAAAACATATTGGGTTTGTAAGAATCACAGCTGATTAATTCCATCCTCAAACCTCCACTAATATTTATTTATGACAACTCTGGCAAATTCTGACTTCAATTTGAATTTGAAACTCAATGTAGACATTTTCTGAAGTATCCTGCACACTTTGGGACAATTTAGACAGTTTTCTACCAAAGTTGTTTGGTGGGCAGGAAACAAAAGTTTCTGTTTGATGTTGATACAAAAAGAAGCTCCAGCTGAAATATTTCAGAAGTTTTGCCTGCTCAACAAATGTTTCATATGAACAAAATGGGATCAGGGAAGGCAGCATAGATGCAAAATTCAAAAAGTGAACAGTGCCTTTAAATGTTTGCCCACCTAAAAATGTTTTGTTAACAGCTTTTTCAAGTATTAACCTGTGTTAGTGAGAGTGGGCCCGCCTCAGACGATATTAACTGTCCTGGGGTCTCATTTATAAAATATTGCGTAGAATCCCTACTAAAAGTGTACGTACGACCAAAAAAAAAATTTTGCGTACGCCAAAAAGATTTCTGATTTATAAAACCATGCCTACGCACAGGTGTAAGCAATTTCCCCTTTATAAATCACAGTCTTCTTGGAAGTTTGCGAACGTGAATTTGGCTCAAATCCCGCCCTGAACACGCCCAAATCCGGCTATAAAAGGTCAATGCAAAGCAGGACATGAATATTGATGCATATGAAGAAGAGTGGAAATATGGCAACAACAAAAAAACCAAGAAGAGAAACTTTACTGAGATGGAGATTGAAGTGCTAGTGGGTGAAGTGGAGGCTAGAAGAGACATTTTATTTGGTGGACACAGCAGTGGTGTCACAAATAAAAGGAAGAACTGCGAGTGGCAGCATGTGGCGTCTGCAGTGCAGACTGTCAGTGCAACTGACAGGACAAAACCCGAAATTTAAAAAAAGTGGTCGGACCTCAAAGTCGAGGCAACAAAAGAACTTGCCTCCCACCGCCAGAGTGGGTCTGCTACTGGAGGGGGTACGTGTACACCCGAGGTGACACCACTGGACAGGAAGATGGCAAGTATCATGGGAACATCAAGCGTGTACGGTATTGTGTCAGAGAAGGAGGGTGACACCGACCTGGCAGAAACAACAGATGAACCCGGTAAAGCACCTTTTGTGAAGGCTTCCTGTCGAGGAGGAGGCGGCTGTGGGTCAGGGTTCTCATGCTGGGGAGGGGGTAGGCCAGGAGGGAGGGGGTAGGCCAGGAGGAAGGGGAATTCCAATTCTCAGTGCCATATTATGACTTGAAGAATTCCACATGCCCTCATGATCTTGCAGACCTTTGTAGGGTGGTATAATAGTCTGCCACCCGAGGCATCCAATGACCGCCACCTACATTTTAACAGGCCTATGGCACGCTCCACGACTGAGCGTGCACGCGTGTGACAGGAGTTGTAGCGCATTTCCTCTGCTGTCTGTGGGTCTGGGAATGGGCTCAGAAGCCAGCTCCTGAGAGGGTAGCCACTATCACCTGCAAGTGATAACACGTTTAATTCAGGCGTCAACAACCAGCATTTCTAATGACGCTGAGGACTTGCCGAGCAGCCAGCCATCACGCACAGCGCCTGCCTGCAGTCTGTTCCCTACACTGCTGTGTGTCAAGATAAAGGAGTCGTGTGTTGACCCAGGCCATCGTGCCACTATATTAGTGATCATCATGTGTGAATCACATATGATTTGCACATTAATACTGTGTACATGTATCCGATTGACGAAAACAAATTAATCCTCGGACGGGGCCCTTATAGCAATATGGGTGCAGTCAATTGCGCCGATTATGTTTGTGAAACCGGACATTGCTGCAAATTACATCTTAATTTCGGCCTGCTCCCCCACAGTATATGGAAACGTGATGTATCGCCTGCTCATTTTAATGATCCCATCCAAGACTGCAGGCATTATTGCGCTCAGGGTCGGCTGTGATATCCCAGACCTAGTAAATAAATATAACATATTTGAAGGCATTATTTCCAAAAAGGGACTTTGGGCAGAATAGTAAGAATCATGTCACTCAGACACACACCTGTCGGCTAATTCCCGCTGGTAACAACCAGTTGCAAGAAACCCCAGAGTGGTGAGCACCTGCATGCAGCTGGACCGGAATGGCACGGTTCCGCCTGGACAGTCTCTCCAAAACCGGGCCCAATTCAGCACAGAGATCCAAGAGCACAGCTCTAGGGAGTCTGAATCTGCTTATTAGCCAGTCATCATCATGGGCAAGGAGGTCCGCACGATCCCTGAACACGCGTTCTCTCCTAATCCTTCCATTTGCAAAATCTTCTAGCAACGCCAGTGCATCCATCTCAAATATTACGTTTGAAAGTAGTTGGGGTATTTCTATTGGCAGCAATAAGACTGATTGCTTCCTTCCTTGGCACAATGAACGTGCCAATCAGTGATATATGGTACAGATGATTCAATTTATTAATTGGCATACAGTCCCGGCCCTTTTATCTGAGTTTAAGGTTTTGAGATAAATTTTATGTATTTATATTAATATCGAAAAATGTTTTTAGAAGACCTATAGCTCACTGCAAAGCTACAATATAGATATCATTGCTGGTTTGGATGTTTATAATAACATTAATCCATAATTAATGTTTGGTGTGAGGTGAAATGATATGTGTGAGAGGAGTAATATGCAGTCTGGCTGCAGTTTACCACCTCACCAACTGCGTCGTCGATTCCCCCCGTCTCCAAAATGTCCGTACGCACGGGTCAGAGTTGGCGTACAGGTGCGCACATTTTCCCGTCAAGTTTGTTTTTTATAAATCACAACTTTTGCTTTGAAAGTGGCGTACGCCAGTTTCAGGCCCCGTTTTGTGCGTAAGCAACGTTTATAAATGAGACCCCAGGTGATGAGACGGCAGGGTATTGGGCTGTTTTCCTTAGTAGCAGGAACAGCAGTTGCATAGTGGAACAGACTTCCTCATTGGTTTATATATGAAGGTCATAAGGTACTTTGCTTCATGCGAACACCTGCAGCAGAACAGAACTAACAGACTGAGCATGTTCTTTGTTTTACTAACTGTGATGAATGACCTCAGATGGCTCTACCCCTGTGGCGGTTGTTTCACTTCCTCTAAATGTGTCTTCTCTTCTATATGAAACTCACAATTTACACATGCAGGTGGGAACATGAAGTATGTGCATTACGTGTGTGACATTACTAAGTGTACATTGGCCATTGCAAACCACTAATGGCATGCAAGCAGTGCCACATGTACATGTTGCATTCCCCATGACACCAATAGAGGAAAAGCTTTTCTACTACATGCCTTTTAGCTGCATGTTTAACTGTTTGTCAAGAATAAACAAGAGTATTTTTGCCATGGAAATAATGCTGCTGGAGTCATTCACCTCTCCATCTGCTCCACCCACTCATTCAAGCACCGTTCATCTGCTTCTACACCTCCTCCACAATGTGTGAATCGAATAACTGAGAGAAATCAGTCAGGGACACTCTCCAGAACCATTGGTAACATTTCATACTGGAGCACATGCCTGGGAAGTGGCTGTCAACTCATTTACCAAAATGAGTGGGTGTTCTTTTTTCTTTTTTTTTGTCTGGCTTTGACATCAGCCATTCATTCCTCCTGTCATTCTGAAAAGGCAAACACATAGAGGATATCTCAATAAGCCTTGAAATCTTGCGGCTCTCAGGAGTCAAACTGATTAATTGCAGTAAAGGCCACCTTAAGAGCTTGGACCAAACAAAACTATTCAAACTATTCAAATCCCAAGTGCAGTTTGGCACAGGTTTCTCTAAGATGTTATATTGGTCTTAAAAAGTCTAGAAGATATCCACGTACTCTTACTAGAGAGCATGTTTTTTTTTACTGGCCTTTAACATTACGTAGACAATGTCGATTAGCATGAAAGGCTGTCTTTAATATCCTGTCATTGTGCGTGTTTCAGCAAATCCATAATATAACTGGATAGCTTGTCTGCACTGTGATCCTAGCAAAAACATTGAACTGACTCACGCATGCAGCCAGTCTGACCAGAAGAGGGTAATGTTGAGTTTTTTCTCATATGCTTTGCTTAACTCTTGGCCACGCTAGACATTTTTGTTGTCTATCATTTTTACTGACGGGGTCCAAAAAAATCCTGTCATAATCTATTCTTACCCATCAAATTTTTAATATAACATGTTCAAAATATTTATTTTTTAATTTTAAATAATATTCACACAAGCTGAACAGAGAACTACATATTAAAGAACTGAAAATATGAACAGTTCACCTGCTCTGGCCTGAACCCACAGTCTCACAAGGAACTGAAATGTGCACCCACTTGTGTGTAATCAAATAGTGGGATTGCTGCAGAGGTTATTGTCATGAGGTTTTGTTTTTTTCCCTGAAATAGATGACTTTTCATGGAGGTTTAGATGTTGTTCTGGAGGCTGAATCTGCGCTCCGCAGCTACATTGGAGACTGGAATTAAGCACTATTTCAGCCAAAGTTTTGAAATGAGAATAATTATCCAGTTGAAGTAATCAGAAGTCGGAAAGACTCTCTGAATGAACAGTTTCATGACCTGCAAGCTATCGCTTCAGCGTGAGGAAATCCTGCAGCATGCACCGGTGGTTGCCACGACAAAGGGGTCTTGGAAGTATTGCGCTCCAAAGCCTCGGTAACTCTTCAACGCGCACAGAAAATATTTGGTTAATGCGATCCCTGCCCAAGGCTTTCCAGGCTGTCCTGAAGTATTCACATTTCTTTAAGAATAAGGAAAAAAAATAGGCAAACATGAACCGAGGTTTAAAATTACTTTTTGCAAAAGCCTAGAGTATGCAGTTTTTACCCTGTCGAACCTGACTGTATGTGGCTGGGGTCAGTTTCTAGCCTGGTATTCTGTTTTTACCTTGGTAAATTCAGTAGAAACACTGGGAGGCAAATAATGGCCCTAGAAAACTAACCTGGTTCCTCAAAAATGTACTCCTTTAGTTCAAACGCACTTAATTATCCCTCTGAATCATCAATCTTGGGGAGGCTTGCTAAACTGGGAAATAAGATCTACTATATAAGAGCTGGGGGGGGGGGGGGGGGTTTTCTATTTCCATTTCTTTTGTAAATTTAGGTAAATAAAATTATAGATTTTTAAAAAAATTAAAAAATAATTGATATGCAGTAATGCAGCTACATCTAACATTTAAATCCACCTGGGTCTAGAAATAATCTATTCAGTTAGTAGCTGAAAAATGCTATCTATTATTCAAGCATTTGAGTTTTTAAGAAGCCATAATCTTATTCACCTGCCCTAGTTTTGTTTTAATTTAGCTCAAGGTCTTTAAACAGATTAACAGTGCCTTACAAAACTATTGACACCTTTCATGTTACAACCACAAAACTCAAGGTATTGTACTGGGATAAATCAACAGACTGCAGCACATCATTTGAAAGGGGAAGAAAAATTACACTTCATCTGAATAGCATGGCATGTTTTTGTATACAGACCCCTTTACTCCGATACCCCTAAGCAAAATCCAGTAGGAATAACTGCTTTCAGAAGTCACCAAATTAGTTAACAGAACAGTTTGGTTTTTTTAAAAATCAAATTGTTCTGTAAAGGTCTCAGAGGTTAGTTAGAGAACTGTTAGAGAAGGGCATGAGGAAAGAACTGTTAGGTCGAGGTAAACAACAACCATCAAAATGTTGTGAGGAGCATATTTAGAACTCCAAGATTTGCTTTGCTCTTAGCCTGGGGACTTAGTTTTTTTTTTAAATAACAAAGACTGAGCTACAGCAGCAGCAAAAATTCAGATTAGCACAGGAACAACTTAAGGTTGCTGTCTATCATCTTCCCAGTGGTTACCTTCATGGTCACTTAATGAGTGCAGGTCTGATCCCAAAATATAACTGCCACTGTAGGAGTTCAACGGTCAGTTCTAAAGTCTTTAAATAATGAGCTCAGGTTTCCAGTATAAACGATAAACGCTGATCAGAGAAATGCTTGTCATGACAGTAAAATCTAGAAACAAAGTGCTGTTGTTTGATGCATAAATGATATATACTGGTGGTCTGTTTGCGAGGACAAAAAGACAAATCCTAATTTGGGTGGATAATCCTCCGCCCTGCAGTTTGACCTTTTAAGTAACAGTAACTTTAGGTTATCTTTGTTTCCCTGGTTCTCAGAGTTGCATGACTGAAATCTCTCACTATGGGATAAACCCCCACTGAATCCCCACCTCATTTTTAAACTGAAGGAGCACAAGCAAATTTATGCTGCCCCATATTTTGACCCAAAGAATCTGATCCCTACCAAATTCAAATGGAGAAATTCCCAGGTAATTCTCATTTTACTTTTTTCCAACTACCAAAACAAAAATTAAATATTTGAAATGATGGATACATTTTAGTCCCTCCATCCTTTACTACACAGTTAGTTAAATACAACTTATCCCATGCAACACTAAAGTCTGATATGGAAATAAAAGTTTTTTAATCTCACCTTGATCACTTTAGTCAGACAGTTTACATCCATGGACAGATGAAATAAACTGAATCTGAATCAATGTTTTTTTTAAAGAAAAAAAAAAAAGACAATTGTGCAAATAAAATTATTTTGTTTCCCCGTAGAGTAGCTGACTATTCTGGCTGTAAGGTAATGCATTCATCAGAGAGACAGCCTGGGGGAAGAAACGGTCTCTGTGGTGGCTTTTTTTTGCAAACATCACTCTGTAACGCTGACCTGAAGGTAAAAGAGCTGTTCGTTCAGGAGGAGGGAAATGCTGCAAGTCAATGACTCGATGCCATCTCTTGCATCGAGTCAATGACTTGCAGCATTGATGCAATATCTTGGATTTTCTTATATAGAAAACATTTTAAACTCATTGGAATAATGAGCTGAACTTGATACCCTGTTTAATAAGTAGGATCAATTGGAATGTAGGTTTGATTGAATTGAAATTACTTTTTTTGTAAAGTTCTTTCAGGCGCAATATAAATAAACTGAATTGAATAGGAAAATCTAATCAGTTTGTGTACAGGATTTGTGGGGTCTGCAAAGATGCTAGCTGCCCTTTTTTGAACTCTAGACCTGTACAAGTCCTGGATGGGTAAGAGGGAAGCTCAGGCCTGATGATCCTATCTGCAGACCTAATTGTTCCTTGCAGTCTCGTCCTATCCTGTTTAGTGGATGAGCCAAGCCACACAGTGATGGATGTGTGCAGGACAGACTGAATAATGGCAGTGTAGAAAATGTCCAGCAGCTTCTTTGGTAAGTTGTACTGTTTGAGTTGCCGCAGGAAGTAAAGTCACTGCTGGCCCTTTTTCGTAAAAGTGTCTTTGTGTGAGGACCATCTCAGGTCCCAAGAAAGAGTGGTTCCTAGGAACCAGAAGTGATCCACACTAGACTCAGTGCTGTGTTGGATGGTGAGGGGAAACGGTTTGAAGGCACCATTTTAAAGGCAGCAGGAAAGACCCCCGTCTGAAAGGAGGAATTCATCAAGGTTAAAATCTCATCTCTAAAAGATCCATAAAATGGATCTAGCTGTTGTGGGGGAGAAGATGCTTTCCAGTCTCACCTGCTGCTGCCAGTCAGTCAGTCAGTCAGGAAGCTGGTGATCCACCGACAAGTGGAGGCCTGCACATTTAGCTTGGTGAGCATTTGGGGAATGATGCCCGGGTTGATGGTGTTTAAGGTCGAGCTGAAGTCTACAAACAGAGGCCCTGGCATAACTCATTTGGTGATCAAGGTGGTGCAGGAGGAAGTGTAGTCACAAGTTTACTGCATCATCTGAGAGCTTGTTTGACCGATAAGCAAACTGTAGTGGGTCCAGGAGGTCGCCTATAATGTCCTTCAAATGCTTTAACACCAGTTTCTTAGAAGACATAAAAGAGATTGTTTTAAACATACAAAACTCTAGCTTGTGTAAGTCAGTTTAGGCCGCCATCTTGTGAAAGGCAATACTTTTTTACGAAGCCATCTTGGTTTTCCAAAACTAAGATTAAATCCATCACTGCGTTGACTAATCAATAGATTAAAATTCATTTATCCGAAACGGTACTGATTTCTAATTCAGCAAAATATTCAATGAAACATTACTTTATCCAAAAAGTATTTTGTTTTCACCTCTGCTTTGCATTGTGAATTGGTTGTTTAAACACCATCTGTTGTTCTAAATTTAGTCTTAAGCCATTCCTAAACAATTAAGAGCTAATATGGCCCTACTTCCAAAACTCTTGAATACAAACTTTGGTCTTTAAGCATACATATTCATACTGGACTGTGATATTGCTATTTATCATTCTATGAGTTGCATGATTTATTCTCACATACATTAGTGCTGTTGTGAGTAATCCACAGGATATCTTGTGGCAACTTATCTTAAGAGTTAGTTGAATTAATAACTTTGCCTCATTTCCAAGTAATCCTGGTTTCTCAACATTCACAATTTATACTGAATTGTGACATCTTTGCATAATTTTCTTTTGGAATTGTTCTATTCTTATTTGTACATTTTTACTGTTTTACTTTTTGGTAGTTCATTAGTTTCCATTATTGTTTAATTTTTACTTAGTGGTTTAGTTGAGTGTTACGAGCTTAGTGAGTTTGTTGATTAAAGTATTTAACCTGGAAATTTTTATTATTTTGGCTAATAAACTGTTCTACTTTGGACAGAAGTTGTTTGTGCTTATTTGTGTGTGTGTGGGGGGGGCTTCATAAATTGTTACGTAATACCTGAGCCTTTTCAGAAAGGTATTTATAAGAAATAACCAAGACAGAGCACTATTTGGTTATTTCCTCCTGATAATCAGGTGGTGCCCCAACTACGTAATTTTGAAATAAATTACTAATAATACAGTCAAGATGAACTGTGTGGCATCATGGGATTTAACCTGAACAAGAAGCTGAGGAAAGAACCAAAGCTCTGGAAAACCTCCTGTGTGGTACCGGTTCGAAAGACCTCACATCTGAAGGACCTCAGCAGCTACCCCTGACCTCGCATCTGATGAAGACCCTCAAATGGTTGGTTCTCAACCTTCTTTGCCCCCCGGTGAGGTCTTTATTGGATCCACTACAGTTTGCCTACCAGCCTGGCATCGGGATGGATGACCTCATCATCTACCTTCTGCACCGACCTCTGACTCACCTGGGGAAGCCTGGAAGCCCTGTGAGGATTATGTTCTTTGATTTTTCCAGTGCTTTAAACACCATCCAGCCAGGACTTCTGAGAGACAAGCTGGAGCTGTCAGGAGTGGACCACCACATGTCCCAGTGGATACTGGACTACCTCACAGGACACCCACAGCATTTGAAGACACAGGGCTATGTCTCCGACAGGCTGGTGGTCTGCAGTATGGTGACCCCACAGGGAACTGTGCTGGCACCGTTTCTCTTCACCCTCTACACTGCAGACTTCTCCATCAACTCCCCACGCTGCCACCTTCAGAAATTCTCTAATGACTTTACCATTGTCGGCCTCATCACAGGTGAGGATGACTCAGAGTACAGACAGTGGACTCTGGCCAAAATAACATCACTGATGAACAGTGTCTCCACCCCAATCACGAAGATGTTGCTGAGCTGCAGAGCTCCTTCAGTGACAGACTGCTGCATCCTAGGTGCATGAAGGAGTGTTTTCGCAGGCCCTTTCTCAGCTGTTAGACTCTAGACTCCTGAAACACCTCACCAGGGAGGCGTCTAGGAGGCATCCTGACCAGATGCCCAGTTCACCTCAACTGACTCCTCTCAATGTGGAGGAGCATCGGCTCTACTCTCAGCCCCTCCCGGATGACTGAGCTTCCCACCCTATCTTTAAGAGACAGCCCAGACACCCTGTGGAGGAAAATCATTTCAGCGCTTGTATCCATGATCTCGTTCTTTCGGTTCCAACCCAGAGTTTGTGACCATAAATGAGGGTTGGAACATAGATCAACCGGTAAATCAAAAGCCCTGCCTTTCGGCTCACCTTTTTCTTTACCACAACAGAGCGGTACAGCGCCTACATCACTGCAGATGCCTTACCAATCCACGTATTGATCTCCCGCTCCATTTTTCCCTCATGCGTGAACAAGATACTTAAACTCCTCCACTTGGGAAAGGACTTCATCCCTGACCCAGAGAAAGCACTCTACCCTTTTCTGGCTCAAGACCATGGTCACAGATTTGGAGGTGCTGGTTCTAATCCCAGCCGCTTTACTCTCGGCTGCAAACCGCTCCAGTGAAAGCTGCAGATCACGTTCCGATATAGCCAACAGGACCACATAATCTGCAAAAAGCAGAGACCCAATCCTGAGGCCACCAAAATGGATCCCCCCCATCACCTTGGCTGCACCTAGAAATACTGTCCATAACAGTTAACCTCTTAAGCCCCAGGGTCTCTCCAAGCTTCTAGCTCGAAGAACATGCCCAACATTATTTAGTTTTTCTCTGCCAAAACAAAGTGTGTAAACAATCTTGGTATCAAAATGAACCCAATGTTTGTGAGATTTAACCAGAGGTTTAAAAATTACAGCATATGTTACTGTGCCAAAAAAAATTGTAGCTAGAATATAGACAAATTACAAGATTCTATATTCTCGCCTATTTTCTCTCTCATGTTACAGTATATAATACCATTGAAAATATGCTCCAGTAAAATATAAACTGCAGAAAATCACAAACCAACGTGTGGAGATTACTTGTACCAAGATTCATGTTGATGAAGTGAAGTATAGCAAAGTTACAGAAGCTTTAGTGAAAAAATAGCTAGTTTTTTTTGCAGTTTGGCACAGTTCAGCACAATTTGGCACAAGCAGTGAAAGTTTCAATTTCTCAACTCCTGATCTACTGATTGTATGCTGACAGGGAACAAAGCACTAGCAGTCGCTAGTTAGGACATACCTCTCTTCCTCTGGTGAAATTCGGTTTTCCTCTTCTGATGACGAGTCCTCAACACAAACCTCCGATGAACTATCATTCCAAATAATCGCCAGGGCTTTGTCAGTCCTGATTCTCTTCTCTTGAAGCACCATTTTTTGAATGCAAACAAAACAATTGAAACTGAATCATTCTCATCTGATCACCTGATGTCCTGCGCTTAAGTGCAACATTGCTCGCCCCCGAGCTACACAAAATATCTGTTTTTAGAATTACGCAGACCTGTAATTCCATTTTCTATTGGCCGATTTGGATGATTGACATATGGTTGGAATCGTAAGATCCTATAGACCGTTTTAGCAGTGGACTGAAATTGTACAGAATTCAGAAGGCAGCACATCCATTTTTTTTTTTTTTTTTATCGGAGGCGCCTGTGGCTTCAAGCTATCAAAAGGGTTGATGAAAACTAGACAGAAGACACAATCCGAATGGCTCGCCTTTGTAGCGCCTATTTTATATCAGGTAAGTTATTTATGTACTGCGGGTTACACCGGAATGTCTGGCTTATTTGATTTCTATTATCTTAAGTCAGCTGCGTTAGCTGGTTTGTTTTTAAGCAATGTCTATTATTCACAGGCGAGGCGTCACTGGACTCACAGAGTCCTGATTTTGTGCCTTCTGTGTTTATGTTCACAAAGCAAAGTCAAAACCCCCAAGCAAAGATGGAAAGGTAATAATGGTTACCCTTTCCCATCACAGATCTATTTAATAATTTTAAAACATTCTCGCTATTATATGGAGGACTACGGGGGTCATTGGAAAAGCAATACAGCATTTTGACGATGAGTGCTTACTTGTGAATTAAAAATATAGATTGCTATATATAATTTCAAATTCAACAATTAATCCATACCAAAAAAGACACATTTGAAAAGCATTTTGTAATTACACAATTTAAATTGAAATACTAAAGAGGAATAGCTAATTGTATTTATTATTTTATTATTAAACACTGTGATATGAATTTTCTTTTCAAATCCTATTTCAAAATGGAGAATTAAATAACACAATTAATAAATGAGATTGTAAATATCTTTCCTTTTCATACCTTTAAAAAAGTTATTCCCTTTTCTACATTCGTTTTCTCTTTCCGGCTCCCATTTTCAAATCCTTTTTGCAATTGCATTTCCTAAATGGTTTACCCTCTCCTTTTAGCATTTGAGTGACCCTCCTGGTCCCTGAGCACACTGAAAACCAAGTTCAACCAATCACAGCTGCTCCTCGAGTGTAACCAGCTCTCTCGTTGGTTAGACACGAGCTGTGCAGCTTGGCAAGGTCCACCCAAATGTGTCCAAATGTGTTTGTCCACCCCCTGAAGCCTTGCCACCGAGGTGGTTAAAAAGGTCCTCGGTACTTCAGCACCAAAGATTGGAGAGCCCGACCCAAAGTCCCCAGATTCTGCTTCCAGATTTGAAGGCGTGCCAGTAGGATTGAGGAGGTCTTCAAAGTATTCTATCCACCGACCCAAAAAGTCCCACATCGAGGTCAAAAGCACACCACCCCCACTGTAAACAGTGTTGGTGGCGGACCGCTTTCCCCCCCTGAGACGCCAGATGGTGGACCAGAATCGCCTCGAAGTCGCATGGAAGTCATTCTCCATGGCCTCTCTAAACTCCTCCCACGCCCATGTTTTTGCCTCAACCACCATCCGTGCCACACTCTGCTTGGCCTGCTGGTACCAATTGGCTGCTTCATGGGTCCCAGAGGCCAAAAAGACCCGATAGGACTTCTTCAAATTGACAGCATCCCTCACCGCCGGTGTTCAAGGGTAGCCGCCGCTACAGGCACCGACCACCTTGCGGCCACAGCTCCAGTCAGCCGCCTCAACAATGGAGGCACGGAACATGGCCCACTCGGAGTAAATATCCCCCGCCTCCCACGGAATGTGTTCGAAATTCTGAGAGTTGAAACTCCTTCTGACAGGAGACTCTGGCAGACATTCCCAGCAGACCCTCATGACACGTTTGGGCCTGCCAGGTCTGTCTGGCATCCTCCCCCACCACCGGAGCCAACTCACCACCAGGTAGTGGTCAGTGGACAGCTCAGCCCCTCTTCTCACCTGAGTGTCCAAAGCATGCAGCCGCCAGTCAGTAGAAATGACAACCAAGTTGATCATTGAGCTGAGGCCTAGGGTGTCCTGGTGCCAAGTGCACATATGGACACCCTTATGTTTGAACATGGTGTTTATTATGGACAATCCATGATGAGCACAGAAGTCCAATAACAAAACACTGCTCAGATTTAGATCGGGGGGGCATTTCTCCCAACCACACCTCTCCAGGTCTCACTGTCATTATCACTATTTGGAGGATATCTCAGACACTTTATCTGCGACTTAGGTTAAAGGTCCAGAGACTGAAGTCCAACTATCAGTTTGGTGTCCTTTACTAGTGTTGTCCAGCAATAGGTTTGGTTTGGTCATCAATAACTATAAATAATTGCTTAACAAAACTAGAATTTTGTATAATGCTTTTTATATAATGCTTTTATTGTAGCATGGCCTACATAAAAGGTAAATTACACAGTTGTCTAAAACATCAGCCAATAAGGATTGGCATAATGAGATTAACGCATCTGAGGGACATGTAGAGAGGCTGTAATCTTACAACGAGAAACTGAAAAGAAGGCTATGAATGAGAGCTCTGTATCAAACAGAGGAGAATTCAAACTTTTATTGTAAGAGATAAGGATGTGGCACTGGGTGAGTCTTTGGCTGTGACTGGTTCATAACTAATGTTTAAAAATGGTGAAAAAAATCATTGTACTACAAGGTCTGCTCCTAGTTCTGCAAAAGATAAAAGCTACATGGAGAAACAATGAACCACTCCATGTTTAACACTGCTTTGCCTTTTTTTCTTCTGTCTGATCTGAGGAAGGTTAAAATCCAGTCTAGATACATCACAGAAAGCCAAAATGGGACTCATTGATAGAATATTGATCTGGGCATTCTCTGGAAGAAAGCACCCTTAGAGTGGGTTCGGACTGACACCAGTCAGTGTGAACTTTAGTTTTGTCCACACATTAAAAACTGCCTTAGATAAATAAATGCAGATTAAGATTAGTTTGAATTAGGAGCCATCCATCCATTTTCTATACCCATCCATCCTAATGCAGGGTTGCGGGGGGGCTGGTGCCTATCTCCAGCGGTCAAGGGGCAAGAGGCAGGGTCCACCCTGGACAGGTCGCCAGTCCATCGCAGGGCAACACAACCACACCTAAGGAAGAACCCACACATACACAGGGAGAACATGCAAACTCCATGCAGAAAGACCCCAGGCTGGGATTTGAACCCAGGACCTTCTTGTTGCAAGGCAACAGTGCTATCAACTGTGCCACTGTGCAGCCCTTGAATTAGGAGCATTAATGCAATTATAGTATGTACTAAACCATTTAGGCAATATCTTCCAGGAGCACAACACTGTCTTTTGAGCATCATAAACTCAAAACCGAATAGATTCGAATTTAGATTTACTTAACTAAAGCTTTCTATCAGAACACAATTATGAAGCTGCCTTTTTGCTGCAGCAGGAAAACAATTCTCTTTAAAGTCTATCTGTGCCACTTTAACACCTGTGAACAAAAGAGTCGAAGGTTAATCAACAGCTATCAATTTATTGACATTATGCCACACTCTGAATTTGCTACCTCAATTACAGGCAGTCATGACACATAACTTTGTTTAACCATGATCTTAAAGCAGCAGGTCGCCATTAACTGCTTATATGGATTTCACCCGACCTATGTGCTTCAGTATGTAAGTCAGTTTTCATAATGGGACCTTTTAGTGACATCCAACAGTTTCAGAGCTGACAGAAACTACAGTTAAAGGATTCTACGTTCACAGCAATCAAATCTGCTCATCTGTTGGGTGTATCTCTCTTCCAGCTTTTCACTTTTTGAAACTGATGTTTTGCTCATTCTTCCTTGCAATTAGCTCAAGTTCTTTTAGATTGGATGGAGAGCTTCTGAGAATATGCGTTTTCCCATCTTCCCAAAGATTATCTATACTATGACATTCCAACACATTAATATGCTTTCATCTCAGGGCTGTTTCAATGAATTTAGGGGCCCCCAGCAAAATGGTCATGGGTCATGGACCCCCCCCCCAAACGCAAAGCCTACAGGAACCACAGCATAGCCAAACAGTTTAAGTTCACCCACACTTTATATAAATAACATAGTGAAAATACTGCTGTTGCATATTCTGTGCAAAACATTTGAACATTTGCAAAAAAAAAAACACCACCAAAAAAGTGCACAATAATTAAATCCAACATATTTAAACACACACACACACACACACACACACATACACACATACATACACTCACATTAACATTTGTCAGTTCTCACAACGTGAGAGAATAAAACACTGCCATCTTGTTCACAAACAACCTATAAAGAGTGCAGGTTGTAACATAAATACAAGTACACACACACACACACACACAAACATAAGATTAACCTTTCAGGCCATCATATGCAAACTATCTAAAACTGCTGTTTGCAAGCCTTGGCTTCAGCAAAGGCAACCACAATGTCCTCCATGTCCAAAGACCGTCGAACATCACTCTCAATTGACGTAAGTGCCAGTCCTGTGAGCCTTTCTTGGCCCATGGTGGAACATGTAATTTTTTATCAGCTTCAAAGCTGAAAAGCTCCTCTCACCAAAGGCCACTGACACAGGGAGAGTCAAGAGTAGACACAAAGCAATGCTTAAATTACTGTACAAATCCAGTAGCTTCTCACTGTATATGTAATTAAGCATGTCAAATGGGGAAGTGGCTACATGGTCTGGAAAAGTGTGGAGAGATGAATTGATCTCAAGTGCCAAGTCATCATCATCAATGTCATGGAGGGTTTGTTCCAATTTTTGCCTCATTCATGAAGCTTTCCATTCTTTATTGTCTGCTTCATGTTGTCCTTTGAGAACAGAAAGTCAAAAAGGTCATAAACACCTTTCAATCTTGAAAATCTGTCACTTAGGCTTCTGAGGGCTGTCAACCATGGGAAGAAAGAAGTCTCTTCTGAAAGTCTCATCGGGAGTAGACTGAGTTTCCTCTGTACCTTCATTTAGAGATTGTCTTTTCTTTTTACACCACCTTTTCTCAGGAAAGGTCGTTTCCATATACAGATTTTCTGCAAGGTCTGTTGCATCAGTTTGACAGGAAGCAATCCCATTTTCCCTGAAGTCTTCAAGGTAGTCTTTTACTCCTGTTTCTGATCTGATTGTTTCCATGAAAACATTTGGACTATGTAGCAGCTTGCTGACATGATTGATCTGGTACAAAACATTGTACCAGGTCATTGTGCAAAGGAGAAAAGACCAGGTATTCAACTCACCATGTAAGCTTTCAGCAGTGGACATGGTCTCTGTGTCCCCCTTCTCTATAGCAAATGTCTGGAGTGCAGACAATGCATCCAGGATCTCTGGCAAGTGGTATCGCACCACCTCCACGCAGTCAATCCGAGCCTCCCATCTTGTTGTTGACAAAGGTTTTAAAGTGAGCTGCTATACATGTTCCCTTAGAACTGCCCAGCATTGCACAGAAGAACTGAAAAAGTTATAGAGTCTTTGCAACACACCGAAAAAGGAGATGGACAGCACTGAGGACTTGGCAGCATCTGCCACAACCAGGTTAAGTGTATGACTGCTGCATGGAATGCAAAATGCTTTGCTGTTCAATTGCAAAATTCTTGCCTGAACACCCTGTTTATGGCCCATCATATTGCTCCCATTGTCATAAGACTGACCACGGCAGTCAGAAAGACTCAGGCTGTGTTTCTGCAGGAAGTCAAGCAGGACTTCAGTCAGGCCCTTACCAGTTGTGTCTTCAACATCGAAAAATCCAAAGAAATGTTCTGCAATGGACACAGATGGTTCGCAATTGACAATTCTCAGAACAACGGAAAGCTGTTCCTTATGACTGACATCAGGAGTGCAATCCATAATAAGAGTAATACTTTGCTCTGTGTACTCTTCTCACAATCACATCTAATACCTTGTTTCCAATTAGTGCAATTATTTCATTTTGAATGGTTCCACTCAAGTAATGCACTTTTGTCTGTTTTGTCTCTTTTGTATCCTTCTTATGTGTTCAATCATAACTGAATTGAACTGTGCCATCAGTTCAACTTGTTCCAGAAAATTCCCATTGTGAGCGTCATACAATTCACTTATGGTCCCTCTTAAAGACTGGTTGCGTTCTGCTAAGTGACAAATTATGGATATCACTCTCCTTATGACACCTTTCCAATGCTCAATCTCGATCCGCATCGAGTTTTGTTGTCTTTCATCTATGGTTGTATTGGTTTGCAGTCTCCTCTGCAGCTCATGCCAGTTTATCATATTGTCAAGATGCCCCTTTGAAAATTCATGCTCTTTTAAATGATGAGCTAAGTTCCTCCATGTACGGAAGCCACAGTTGGTTAAGGCATTGTCACGCTTCCCAAAAACAGTGCAGGCGAAACAGAACACTGAGTCTGTGCTCATGGAATATAACATCCATGGTCGAAGAATTTTCTCCCCATTTTTCATGCTTCTCATGTAATTGTCTTTTGTGAATCTTCGAGGTAGATTCTCAGAATTTTGGGGGAATGCAATGTTTGTGATTTGCACTGGTCCTTTTTTAACAATTTGACAGTGCACAGTATCAGTCAGGACTGCTGGCCACTGTGCAGGGTCATCAGCTATAATTACAGTGCTTGTGGTACCTTGAGATGTAAAGGTAACCACAGTGTTGGGAAGTGGTGCAGACTTAATTTCTCTTCTGGATGCAGTGTCTTCCACTGTGAGAGATGCTATTGATGGTGTAGCTGGGGGAAAAATAATGTTTTTATTAATATAATCCACTGTTCAGGTACAGAATGCATCACTGAGTGTCTGACACCTAGAAATTTGACAGGCACTACTGTATATTAAAAATTCTAAAATGTCCATGGGCAAAAGTGACTGGTATTTACACAGTTTGGTGGGAATTCAATATTGATTTGCACTGTTTTTTCTAACGATATGACAGCACACACTTATCAGTTTAAACTCTGGGCTGTACAGGATATCAGCTATAATAATAGAGCTTGTGGTACCTTGTGCTATAGAGGAAACATCAACATTTTGAAGTGATGCATCTGTTGTTGATGTTGAGGAGGCCATGGCACCACTGGATTGACTCTTCCATGTCAGCTTCTTCCTCAGGAATGGAAGATGAAATTGATGGTGTAGCTGGGAAAATAATTGAAAAAACAAAATCTGAAATTACCTGTGAAGGACATTTGACCATTTCACTGTTAGCATATTGGAAAAGGTCACTATTAACACTGTCTCAACTTCAAGAGGAACCAGGGAAACCAGGAAACAGACAGGGAAGATCGACAAGGGAAGAATGACGACGAACCAGCGAGTAGTGACTGAATAAGAGCTGAATATATACTGAGGTAGGGAATGAGGAAGTGAAAGAGAAGACCATGGACTAATTAGTGAAAGCAGATGCAGGTGAGGGCAATGAGTGAAACTGGGTCAAGAGCAGAGTGGTGTTGTGATTGCATTTATCATAAGATAAACTGAACAGACTGTTGGAAGACCACATTTCCCAGCAATCCTAGCAGTGACCCCCAACACACTCCTATTGGTCATTGACCACCCACGGTGACATCGGCGATGACATCACTGCTGAACAGAGAACACCTCACCGGTGAAGATTTTCTTTTGTTCTGACCTGCTGGACCGGGGAAGAACTAATTTCAGAGCTTCGAAGTGCCCCTTTTGCTGTTCGTGTATCCAGCTGGGTTATATCAGAACTGTTCCAAGACAGTTCATTAGACGTCGATCCTGCAGGCCATCCAGCCTGCATCTGGGCCACACGGTCCTTAAATCCTGTACAGTTTTTTTTTTATAACTCTTCCTTTTCTTGCTCAGCTACGGACACAATTTGCTCTCCTCCTAGTGGACTGGACCTCCTTCGAAGCAAAGTAGGATTGAACCGGTTCATTTCTACTAATATTGTGTCTGGGCGGAGATAAATAGAGAAAATAGAGTTTTAACGAGTTAGGTTGGGTTAAAGTGTTTTTAAGCGCTGTACCTGTTTGCTCATTTTTGCGTCGCCGCACGCATACTTTTGAGCTGAAATTGCTGTGTTTTTGAAACTGTTTGTTTTATCCTGAGCAGATCAAGCCTTTCTTTCTTTTTCCTCCCTCTCCTTTCCTCTCGCTTTCTCTCTCTGTCTCTCTCTCCTCTGTCATCCTTAGACAAAACTGCTTCAAACCAAACGGCCTCAGAAAAACCTCTGTCATCCTCAGACAAAACTCCCTCAGCGTCAGAAAAACCTCTTTCATCCTCGGACAAAACTGCTTCAAACCAAACGGCCTCAGAAAAACATCTCAAAGGATTCAGGTCTCGGAAAAAACAGAGTTAGACGAAAAATTATCAGATTAACAATTAACATATAGTGTAAGCATTAAAGGAGGGGTGGCATGTAAAATCCACTTTTTAAAGCTTTATCACATTCTTATCCCATTCCCTCCTTAAAAACATGCCTAAAGTGTTTCTTAGGTTATAAAATCTTCACCGGTGAGGTGTCCTCTGTTCAGCAGTAGTTCATCCAAGAACTTCTGAGTGAGAACAGTTTGAAAATGGGCGCGACTCCACACTTATAGCCCCATTGGCAGTGATGTCATCGCTGATGTCACCATGGGTGGTCACGGACCAATAGGAGTGTGTTGGGGGTAATTGCTAGGATTGCTGGGAAATGTGGTCTTCCAACAGTCTGTTCAGTTCATCTTATGAGAAATGCAATCACAACAACGTTGACGGCAGCGTGTTAAAGGGGGCATGTCCGAGACTCTTAAAGAGACATTTCAAGGCGTTCAGTGCGGACATGCTGTGAGTGCAAAATTTCAAATAGGTAGTATAAATCATTAATTGAACTTACAGATGTATTTCAGGTAAAATTATTGATGTACTGGACCTCAGAATTGCTCCTTCTGTATAAGAAGAACGTGCCACCCCCCCTTTGATTCCCGTTACCAAAAACCAATATCACTTATAGACATCTACCTAAGCATTCAAGGTTGGCTCAGAAATGCAAAAGCCACAGGACAAATAGCAAGTTTTGCCAAATAAACAAAAATATCTCAAACTATACATCTGATCTCTCATATTTTAACATTTTGAGTGAGATAAGTAGCTGAAGAGTTTGATGTTTAAAACCCCTTAACATTCTCGCGATTTTTAACCAAATTGTTTTAAAAACACACACCCAAATTAAAATTAAAGCTGTTCTTGAACCATTTGGAGTTGAGGCATGGCTGGGGTCTGAAAGAATACAGTTTCTGAAAGAAAAAACTGTTTCTCCCACAACAGTCAGAATCTGTTTAATTGCTATTGTTACCAAGTAATATGGTTTTGAATACACTGGAAAATATAAAATTTTATGTCCGCCTGTTTAATACATTAAATACATGCTGTAAAAGTGTCTCAAATAAAGCTCCATGGCTTCCTCTATGTTGTATTTTGTTTTGAAAGTGTGTTTTGCCACGTTGTTGAAATGATCACTAACTACTGCGTAACTGTGTGTAATAATATAACATCTGTGTTTGGATAAATCCTTTTACACCTTTTTCATAATGCTTTTTCAGAGACTCTCAAGGGCAACAACACCATACTGCGCTTAGACAGTTTTAAAAAGTTTATTTTGTTGCAGGAAGATGTTTAGGAACGATCACTGGCTGGCTGGGACAAACGGGACAGAAGGAGGAAACAGGTGAGCGGATCAACTGGCGGTGTAGGACTGTAGAAGGAACAGGTAAGTAGTTAGGCTTCACAGAGGATGAATCACGGGGGATTGTAGGAGTTGGAATGTTTCAGGTATTTGGCTTACTTGCTGGTCGGAGGTTTCCAGGCTTGGAGGAGGTAGGTAGGAAGCAGTGCTCTGAGGTTGGCTGGGCATGGTGGTTTGGTGGAAGGATGATCTGCTTACCCTCTTTTACTCTGCAGGTTGGATGGTGGAACGTTGGAGGGTGGACCGGCAGGCCATCTGGATGGAAACGTGGATGAGGTGAGTTATGGGGGTGTTTCCAGGGGAGAGCGACATGGAGGCTGACTGAGGAAGATCCGGGGCTGAGTGGAAGACCAATGGTACCGGAGACTTGGAGAAGCAGTAAAAACTGGAACAGAGTCTATGAGGGACGACAAGGAAGGTAATTTAAGAATTCTCTGAGGAATCAGAAGTACTTACTGGCTGAAGGTAACTAAGTTGATCTTGTACCACTTTAGGAAGTGGAACCATCTAGCACCAGCCTCCAGGAACAGCTCTCCTTTTAAGCAACTGGGAAAATTAGGCTGATTGAAAGCACCTGGAGAAGAACTGCCGGTCACACTTTGCAGAAGAGGTAGGGGGAGAAACACCATACACCCAGCATCAGCCACTGAACCCTAACAGTACCTCCCCCTCAACGCATGCCACCTGGCGGACGACCAGAGGAAGATGCGGATGAGCCCTCAAAATCATCAATGAGTGAGGGGTCCAGAATGAAAGAATGGGGCACCCACTTACATTCCCCAGGACCGTAACCCTTCCAATCCACAGAGTACTGATGACCATGCCCCCGACGACGTATGGCGATGATGTATCGAACAGTATAAGGAGGGTGACCATCGATTACTCAGGCAGATGGAGGGGGTTTGGACGGAGGGCACAAGGAGTAAGAAAGAAGACAGGGTGAACTCTATAGTGAGGCGGAAGTCTTAATTTGATGGATGAAGGGATGATAACTGAATTCAAATTCAAATTCAAAAATACTTTATTGATCCCAGAGGGAAATTAAGTGTTGGTTGTAGCTCATATAATTGATGGTGGATCAAATCAAATCAAATCAAACTTTATTTATAAAACGCTTTTCATACAAGAAGTTGCATCACAAAGTGCTTTACAGATTAAAATGACCCCACATAAAACCACCTTCCCTTCCCTCCCCCACAGATTTAAAAGCATGGTCACAGTTATACCCCCCTCCCCCCAACCCAACTCCCATGCACACAGTTAAAAGAAAAAGTTAAAAAGGACATTGTGCCGAGTATAGATGAACCATGCAAGGAAACGCCATCAGAGGAACCATCTGCCCCGGCAGCGGTAGACTAACAGCAGCAGCCGAGGCACCGACACAGGGCACCCAGTGGAGGCAAGGCCAAGACCCCCACCTCCACCCAAGCTCCACCTGGAGAGCACCCAGGCAGCCACAGCCGACCACCGCTCCCGGGGCAGAGGGCTCCCACAGAGGAAACACTGGAACGGGGATTAAGATAAATTAAAGTATAAAAATAAACAGTAAATTAATGTGGTAAGATTAAATAGTAAAACTGATAAAATATAATCATATAAAACATGCAGAGCAATTAAACAAACAGTAATAAATAATAATCAGTTAAAAGCTAAGCTAAAAAGGTGAGTCTTGAGCCTGCTCTTAAAAACATGAACGTTCTCTGCAGCCCTGAGGTCCTCTGGCAGCCTGTTCCAGAGGTGGGGGCCATAAAACTGGAAAGACGCCTCGCCATGCTTGTGTGTCCTGACTTTTGGGGTGAGAAGGAGACGGCTGCCAGAGGAGCGCAGAGACCGCGAAGGTTTATATGGTAAAAGCAGTTCAGAGAGATAAGAAGGCCCAAGACCATTAAGACACTTTAAAACCATTAAAATAACCTTAAAGTCGATCCTGAATTGTACGGGGAGCCAATGCAGTGATTTTAAGACCAGTGTAATGTGCTCCCGCCTCCTGGTCTTCGTCAGGACACGTGCTGCTGAATTTTGTAGTAGTTGTAAACCTGATATACTCTTTTTGGGAAGACCAGAAAGCAGGGAATTACAGTAATCAATTCTACTGGAGATAAAAGCATGCATCAGTGTCTCCGTATTGGCCCGAGAGAGAATGGGGCAGACTCTGGCAATGTTCTTTAGTTGATAAAAACCTATTTTAGTAATATTTTATATGTGAGGAATAAAAGTCAGCTCAGAGTCAAAAATCAAGCCCAGGTTCTTCACTTGTAAAGAGGGATTAAAAGACAGTGATTGTAGTTTTGGTAAAAATTTATCTCTCTGAGCCTCAGGGCCGATGACTAAAACTTCAGTTTTGTCCTGGTTGAGCTGGAGAAAGTTTTCTGCCATCCAGGATTTAATGTCTAAAATGCAGTTAAAAAGTGCATCCATTGGCCGTGTGTCATCGGGAGACATGGAGATGTACAGCTGTGTATCATCAGCATAACTGTGAAAGTTGACTCCATGTCTTCCGATGACACTGCCAAGAGGGAGCATATACAGGTTAAAAAGCACTGGGCCTAAAATCCAACCCTGGGGCACACCACATGTAATCCTATGGACCCTAGAGGAGCAGGTAACTAAACTTACCATAAAAGTCCTGTCTGTGAGATAGGATGTTAACCATTTGTGAACAGCACCAGAGAGGCCAATCTGTTTTTAACGGGTTGAAAGAATAGTGTGGTCTACTGTATCGAAGGCAGCACTTAGATCCAGTAGAACCAACACTGTCACCCTCTGTGCATCATAGTTTAATCTAAAATCATTTAAAATCTTTAGAAGCGCCGTCTCTGTGCTGTGGTTCACCCTAAAACCAGACTGAAATTTCTCCAGGACATTGTGCACATTAATAAAATCATTAAGTTGAATTAAAACAATTTTTTCTAAAATTTTGCTTAAAAAAGGTAAGTTAGATATCGGTCTAAAATTGTTAAAATCATTAAAATCTAAATTGCTTTTCTTCAACAGGGGCCTCACTACCGCCCCTTTGAAGGCGGCAGGAAAGACCCCCGTCTGAAGGGAGCAATTCTTCATGGTTAAAATCTCATCTCTAAAAGATCCATAAAATTGCTTAAAAAAGGAAGCAGGAATCGGGTCCAAAACACATGTGGTGAGCCTCACTGAGGAGAAAACTTTATCAAGAGTCCCAGCTTCTACCAGGACAAAACTGTCCAGCGTTTCCTCTGGTAAAGACACACACTCAGATTTGTCTAAAACCATGTTACTCTGAGAAGATAAAACCTTACATCTGATGGTGTCTACCTTCCCTCTGAAGTGGTCTGCGAACTCCTCACAAAGAGTGTTTGAGGGGGTTTTAGGAAATGCAGTAGTAGCTCTTTTAAAAAGTTTATCAATGGTGGAAAAAAGGATTTTGGAATTATTTTTATGTTCCGAGATGATTTTGGAGAAGTATCAATTTCTTGAATTTCTTACTGCATTGTTGTATAATTTGAGAAGATCTGTGTATATTTGATGGTTTATTGTGGTTTTCCTTTGCTCCATTTTCTCTCTGCCACCCTACAATTTCTCTTCATTTTTCTGAGGTTTTCATTTTTCCACGACGTTGCAGCTTTAGATTTTAAACATTTAACTTGTAGTGGAGCAAGCCGGTCAAGAGTGGACTGAAGCCTTCTGTTAAAATCCTTGACAATAAAATCACAGGGGGCAGGTAAAACAATAGGAGGATTCTTTTTAAAAATTTCCAGAAAACCTGCAGCCACTTCAGGGGTTAAATGGCGCTTCCTGACAGTTCTCACAGAGGTCTCCTGCTGAATAAAACTGGTGATGTTAAAAAACACACAGTAGTGGTCAGAGAAAGCCAAGTCAACAACAGAGGACACACGGGTGGACAGGCCATGCGTGATGACCAAGTCCAGGGTATGTCCTTTGTTGTGAGTCGGCTGCATGACATGTTGGCTAAAATCCATATAAGTCAGGATGTTTAAAAAATCTGTTGATAAAGGATCTAAAAGGTTATCTATATGTAGATTAAAATAACCAGCTAAAATGATCCTTTCAAAGGAGTTGTGCAAAATTGATAAAAACTCTGAAAATTCTTGAATAAAAGGTGCACTCTTTTTAGGAGGCCTATAAATTGTGACACATAAAATCTGAGGAGTGCTAAAAACATTTGCATTATATTCAAAAGTAAAGTAGTTATCAAATAAAACAGGTTTGGCGGAAAGTGTTGATGAACTTATAAAAGCAGTTCCGCCTCACCTTTTGCTACTCCTCGTAGAATAAGTGAAGTTAAAATTAGGTGGGGAGGCCTCTGTAAGAACAACAGGGGCATCTGCACTCAGCCAAGTTTCTGTTAAAAATAATCAATGAAGATTATGGTCTAAAATCAGATCATTTATTATAAAAGTTTTGTTCAGCAGAGAGCGAACATTAAAAAGTGCCATATTAATAGTGATTGGAGATGGAGGGACTGTATGATTTACTGAAAGTGGAGCTTTTGGCAACTTTATGAGATTATTTGGATTGCATTTGTTCGGTTTATGATATTTAGTCCGCTCTCTGCTGATAATAACAGGTATGAATGAGGTAGAACAAGGTCCAAGTCCAGTATGTGAGTTACTGTTAAAATCAGGGGTGAGTTCATAGGAGCAGTGACAATTTGCACATCAGGATGTGGCGGAGGAATCAGAGAGGGCAGGGGCAGCTGTGGCCAGTGTAGTTGACAGGGGGGGGCGTGGACATGCCAGGCTCAATGTCAGTGTGCGAATGCTTTGTCTATTTAGATGGAGCCCATCTGGTCCAAACAGGTGCTTCCTGTCCCAAAAAATGTTAAAATTGTCTATAAAACCAATATTGTGAACGCCGGTGATGGAGGAGAGCCAAGTATTAAGGGATAAAAGTCTGCTAAAACGTCCAATTCCTCTGCCGACAGTGGAAGTGCGGCCAGAAATAAAAACAGTGACATGTGTGTTTTCTAGAAGATTAAAAAGGTGAATAAAATCACGCTTCAGGAGCTCAGTCTGCTGTTTATAAATGTCATTGGTGCCAGCATAAATCACAACTTTACTCACAGATTTGTGTTGATCAATGAGCTGCAGGATCTGTTCGGTAATGTCCGTGACAGTGGCTCCAGGGAAACACAGTGTAAGGGCTCCTCTCATCCTCACGTTTCTGATGATAGAGTCCCCGATGATGAGTGTGGTGGGCGGCGGGTCTGCAGGCGGATGTTTGCGCTGGGCAGAGGATCGTTCACCATCCAGGATTTGCTGTATGCCAGGTGTAGAAGCTTCCCCAGGACTGCGGCGATCTTTAATCGGCGCCGAGGGCTCGTTCCGTGGGTTCAGGGTGAAGTGGAGCACTCCTCGGCGAGTTCTGGCTGCAGCCCGGGGTTTGGCGCGACGTGGGGGGCTGCGGGAGTCCGGCTGTTGCTCCTGCTGCTGGGAGGGATTAGGCGGCTCTCCTACGGAGCTACGGCAACCAGGGGCGGAGAGCGGTGGCGGCTGCTCCAAGCGCCTCCACCGCGGCCTGGCTCAAACGTTAACCGGGCACCCTGGAGCACCGGAGTGGAGCTGATGGGGGCTTTTGGTTTAGCCCCCTGCTGGAACCAGCGGTCCTCCTCTGCTGCAGATGTTACGCATGGACCAAGGTATTTGGGTGATAGCTTTCTTGAATCGGTTTTGAGTGAAAAATCTTTGAAAGATAACCATACTTGTTGACCAGGAGAGTATGAAGGGGTGGGAAGTCGTTTGCGGTCGGCAATAATTTTTTTATTTTGGGCAGATGTACGTTGGAGGGCAGAATTAGTGTGATTCCAGATTTGGTGAAATGAATTGGGAGGAGAGTAGGCTGATAACCTAAGGTGACCGGTAGCAGATGTGGGAGTTGTAAGCGTACTCAACCCAAGGGAGATGTTGACTCCAGGTAATATGATTCTGGGAGCAGACTCACCTGAGGGTATTTTCTATTTCTTGGTTGAGCCGCTCACATTGGTCATTGGTCTGGGGATGGAAACCTGAGAAGTCTAGGGGCCAAGTCTTGGGAGTGGTTGGAGTAGACCGGGGGGAGGTCCATGAAAGGAATTGTTACGGTTGCAGGATGGGCAGGCAGAGACAAACTCTATAACATCCTTGTCGAGAGATGGCTACCAAAAGTAACGGCGTAGGAGAGAGATGGTTCGGCTTGTTCTGGGGTGACAAGAGAATCTGGAGGCGTGTCCCCAACGAATGGTCCATGCTCTGACTGATGACGAGACAAACAGTCGGTTAGAAGGACCCCCACCTGGGTCTCGCTCGGACTGTTGAGCCTCCCAAATGCCTCGTTCTAGATCCCAGGTAAAATGATCCAATGAAACAGGATGAAACGATGACAGGACTGTAGTGGGTTGTTCTGAGGAGTTATCTATGTGATGTTGATGGGAGAGGGCATCGGGTTTGATGTTTCTAGAACCAGAAGGGTAGGACATGGTGAGGTTGAAGTGGGAGAAACTGGAACAGAGTCTGCAAGGAAGGTAATTTAAGAATTTTTCTGAGGAATCAGAAGTACTCACTGGCTGAAGGTAACTAAGTTGGACTTGACCCACGTGTTGGAATCTATTTTCTCTTACTGAACAAACTGCATCTCCCAGCATCCTTTGCGCCGCCCTCAACCTATTCTCATTGGTCTGTGGCCAGTGATGACATCACAGAGTTGATAAAGGGGGCCCGGAAACTTTTGTCTTTTGTTCCGGCTTGCGGAGCTGAAAGGAGATGCTTACTGAACTGCTAGCAAACTTTCCCCTTTTTCGTTTCAAACCTGCTGGATCAGGAGAGAACTCCCCCTGAAACTTCGAAGTACTACCTGCCAAGCGATCCGGCTTCCTGTTTGTCCATCCAGGAAGCCCGCTGGCCTCTGAGCTCTAACAAGTTGAAAACAGGCCTGACTCCGATCATTGCCTGCAATCGGACAAGTCAATTTTTCCTGACCTCGGCTGTGCATGGCCGCTCCTTCCATGAGGACATTCTCTGTGCCATTTCTACATCTTTCATCGTGGACTGGTGTGGACGGAAGAGAATCATCGCCAAGTAAGAATATCCTGGTTTATTTCTGCTGAGTCTGGGTATAGGAGTTTAGGTCCAACGGGTTCGATCCCGTTTTTCAATTGGTTGATATAAGTTTGTAAACATGTAAACCACTGTTACTCATCAGCAATCAGCGTCGCCGCATGCTGGCCTTGAGTGTTGCATACTTTGTGTGTTAATTTCATTTTGTTTATTGGTTGCAACCATTTTTTTATATCATTCCCTGGCTTGATTGTATTCGTGGTTGACTTGCGTGTCTGTTTAGGCAGGTTGCGTGGCCTTCCGTGGTCCCTTTCTTTGTCCAAGCCACCATTGCTAATTGAAGCTAGCCTTTGTCTAATCACCACGCTGCCTTTCTTTGTCTCATTTAGTGAACCAATCGCGCCAATTGATAAGAACCGAGTCGAAAGTGATTGATGACAAAGGGGGTGTAAGCTAAACCCCCCTCATTCGCTCAGCGCCTCTCTCTCTCTCCACACACACACACACATGCGCCATGGCCCCTCCCGTCAACGTTAACTGTTTTTACTCTATATTTCATGCTTTAGAATAGATGGAAATTATTGATGAAATGTTTGGCTGTAAGGATGATCTATTTTCTTAAATAAATTCACCAGTTTAAAGAGAAGTTTCCTGTTTTTCATCACTGTGTGTACAATTTATTGATATAGCAGCGGAACAGCTTAATTTTCAGAAGAGACTGATTGTCTGGTATCGAAAGTATCTGTAGTTAGAGGTTGGTGCCCCGATTAACTTTAATAAACAGAATAAACTTGAACTTCATCATTAATTATATTAGTATAAAGTTATTTATCATAATTATTGATGCTCAGAGAAACCAGACATTTATAGCTTATGCTGAGTCAACCCCAATACACGTTAGGGAGTGGAACCATCTGGCGCCAGCCTCCAGGAACAGCTCTCCTTTAAAGCAGCTGGGAAAATGAGGCTGATTGAAAACACCAGGAGAAGCACTGCCTGTCACACCCTGCAGAGAGGGGTAGGAGGAGAAACACCATACATCCAGCCCTCAGCCACTGAACCCTAACAGCCTTAGTTTCAAGTCCTCTGATAAAGTCCGCCTCCATGTGAGATATCTGCATTTACGGCATTCCAATGGTTATTTGATTCTTCAATCATTATTATTCAGTGCAGCGATTGGTTTGAAAGACACACATAAGAGGAAGGACTAAGTAAGCTGGAGGTCCTTTGAATGTCTGTGGATGTGTGTGAATGTCTGTGGCTCCGATCTCCTTCATCTCTGCATTGAGTCCTAGGTGGCAGATCTATGGCTCCACACACTGACTATTAAACACTCATATGGAGAAACCTTATATACACCAGCATGCTCACACACACAGACACGCACGCACACCAATGGCCGCTGGCTGCTCTGCTTTGTGACAATGACACTGGAAGCCGCCATTGCTGTAGTACCGCCATAAAGCCGCTAGCCCCCCATTGGAATACATTGCACTTTAGACACGTTAAAAACAACTTTAATGCCCGGTGCCTATTTTTTTGGAACTGTCTAAAGCTACATATTCCTCCTGTGATAACGATGGGATAAATTTTATAAATCTTGCATAATTAATGAGGGCTTGACTTTGATTGACAGGCCGTTTACGTCGCTGCCTGGCCCATCGGCTAGGCTAATAACTCGCTGCGCAGCCGCATGAAGCTAGCAGAGGCTATCTGCCCGTTGACCTGAGCTCAACCTGACGCATTCTGTCTGTCTTTTCGGTTTGAAATATCAGTTAGACTATTGAATAATGTATGAGCCTTAGTAAAACATGTTTGTAATTGCAAAATGTAAGTTGTTGTTTTTTTCCTTCTCTGTTTGACCACTAGTAACATTTTACTGCTGATATGTATTAATTCCTTTTCATAATGTTTTTTTTTAAAGACATTCAATGATTTGGCTAATAATAATAGACATTTTTAATTGACCTAACCTCTATCAATTCAAAGATGCAAACTCTCTGAGGATCAGTATAATTTGTTCTGATAATGAAGCATATGTTTGCGGGAGAAACAGAAAGGCGTTCACAATCTTTAACAACTTTTATTTTCAAGAATTAAGAAAATTAAAAAATCATCAAAAAAGGTGAAAAACTTTCTCCTCCCTTGACTCCAAGCCCTCCGCCCTCAGCTGTATCAGGATATTGTCGATCGTGGCCTTATTTATATTCATTTCTGGAGAGTAGAATTTCAATCATTATTAAATTACAATTATTACTGTATTAATCCATTCATAGCAGCACACACGAGCCACTTTCATCCACACGCATTCAACACACATACAGTGCACAGAAAGCACTGTTCATACAGGAAATTTAATACTTGACACATTATTACACACATGTAAACATATTGCAGATTAGACTAGGCTAATAAACATCCTCCACTTGGCTTTAGATAAATTTTGACAGCAAACTGTCTTGAGACTCTTTTTTTATCCAATTGTCTTTGATATCACGTTGTGATAATTCAGTTTAAATTGCTGTATTTCGTTTGACTAACTATAGTAACACAACATCTTAATTATTTTAAGTTATGAGTTCTTACCTTATGAGATTGGGGGGAAAAAGAGAGCCGTCAGAGGTGCACAGATGGCTGCAGTAGAATGAAGCTGGAGCTCTATATATACAGTCAAAGAGCGGGAGCATTGATTGTATGTATAGAAAATAGCCTTTAGCTTAGCTAGCCAAGTTTAGCATCAGAGCTTAAGGAGCGGGAGCAGAATGGGAGGGATTACGACAGAAATAAACGCCCCGCGAAGGCCAAACAGTGCCGAGTCCACAGTGAAGATCCCGCCCTTATGCCATTTTTAGGAACGTGCTTTGTCAGAACTGGGGAGGAGGAGTCTGTAAATCCGCCATGATTTCCCCATGAACGTGGTCATTGTGGTAAACGGGGAGGAGTGCGGAAACGCTGTCAATTGTATATACAGTCAATGACGCGCACACACCAATGGCCGCTGGCTGCAAGCTTTTTGACTATGACACTGGGGGCCGCCATTGCTGTAGTACCGCCATATAGCCGCTAGTCCCCCATTGGAATACATTGCACTTTAGACACCTTAAAAACAACTTTAATGCCCGGTGCCTCATTTTTTAAAACCGTCTACAGCTACATATTGCTCCTGTGATTAAGCTGGGTTAAAAGCAATCAGAGGCACCAGGCGGGTTTTCGTAGGATACATTTTCTAAATCTTGCATAATTAATGAGGGCCGGACTTTGATTGACAGGCCGTTTACGTCGCTGCCTGTCCCATCGGCTAGGCTACTAGCTGGCTGCGCAGCTGCATGAAGCTAGCAGAGGCTATCTGGCTGTGGAGCTGAGCTCAACCTAACGCATTGTGTCTGAGTCTTTTCACTTTGATATATACTATTCAATAATGTGTGAGCCTAAGTAAAACATGTTTGTAATTACAAAATGTAAGTTTAATTTTTTTTCCCTTGTCTGTTTGACCACTATAACATTTTACTGCTGATATGCAGTGTGCGATTTGTGAAAAAAGCAGAGGGGGGATATTTTTTTTATTTTATTTTTTTTTACTTTTTATTCTTGAAAATAACGACAGGTTTGTGTATGCAGGCTGCAGGGCATCTTGCTCATACGTTTATCCTTTAAAAACTGACAGAAAATGTGAAAAACAAAATTATTGTTGACACAAAAAAATTAAGATAGGATCAAATATATTATGATTAAAATTAAACATAAGAATTCACTTGACTTATCCAGTCATAGCAGGTGAGATGATTTTTTCCCCGTGGCATCAGCAGCACCTTGTCCGCCCTCTCAGACCCATAACTCTCTCTGCATATTTTTATGTGGTGAAAAAAATCACCTTGGAACCCAGCCGGGGTCAGGTGCCGAAATACTTTTCAGATGTAAGAATCCCTCTTACACCTTGAATTGCCCTGCTGTTGAAAGTGTGCTATACAAATAAAATTGCCTATACCCTCAGTTTATTAAACCGTGCGCACGGATTTGGGGTGCTGCATGAAAGTATAGATATTTGAGTCATTGTAGCCGGGACCATGTCCGCGGTAATATTGATCAATTACAGTTTTGTCCCCACCACTTAAAAAGCTGATGTTCTTTTTGTTGTTAGTTTTTTAAACAGTGCATCCACCAGCGCAATTTCCACATATTCAGTATCCTCTTTAATGCAAAGTGTTCTAATTATGCTGCGCTACCAGCTCCATGCTTCCCAGAGGCAAGACGGACACACACTGTGTGCTTTTTTGACTATTTCCACAAATTTTGCAATCGGTTTGTCTTCAAAGCCATATAAAAACAAATATTGCATTTGTTGTGCATGGAGTTGAAACAAACCTGGGGCCTGTACCATGAAGGTAGCTGAACAAACTCGGGGTTACAGGATTGGTTTTGAGTCGACAAAACCAAACCGATGCAATCAGGCTTTATTGGTACCATGACGCAGCTTATCAACTTTCTCTGTCAACTCAGGCTTTGATCCTTAAGCTATGATTAATCCACACACGCGTGCACATAAAAGAGTGACGACGACACTGAACAACCAATCGCGTTCGATATGGATAGAGCGAGAGCTATATACTTTTCAACGGAGGAGCAAGAGATTATTCTCCAGAAATATGAAGAATTTCGAAATATTTTTCAAGCACGCAGTAACACTGTATCTGCTGCCAAAGCAAGAGAACAATCGTGGAGGAAGATTGCTGATTGCGTTAATGCGTGGGTTAAACAATTAATGTAAATTTATGTAGGCTAAGCATATTAAAAATATATTAAATGCTAAAATGAAAATGTATTCGTGTTGATATATATATATATATATATATATATATATATATATATATATATATATAGTATATGTGTGTAGATGTATGTAAAATGTGAATGTATAGGCTATTACATCCTAAGAAAGAATGATATTCATTGATTTTTAGATGCAACCCCAACTCCAAACGGTCTTGGCAGCAGATCAAGACAAAATATGAAAATATAATTCAAAGTGGTGAGTATTTACCATAACCTTTTATTATTTTCTTCGAACATTTAATCACAAACACTTGTTTGCAGCAAACAGAAAAAAATGTGAAATATGCTTTTTTGAAGAAAAAAAAAAAAAGAGTCTGAAATGTTAAATTTGTTCATGTGATGTCACCCTATCAAGATATCTTACCGGCAATTTTATAAAAGCCCTCTTTTATGGACATGGTCGATAAATGTCCAGGGAACACAATGAAGCTATTGAACCTGCAGAGCGAGAACCACCTTTCGAATGGTTCGGCAGACTGTGTTTTTCCCTAGATTCTCTGCATCCCCGACCGCATACAAGTATGTACCACTTGCAAAAAAACGCAACGCAATACATACCATTTGCGGTACAGTCAGGGCATGGCTTCGACGAGTCACATTTGTAATGTGTGGCTCAAGAAGCTCACAGAGATAAGACATTCCTTCCGCGGAAAATCTGTATCTTTCATACAAGTACGCATCAGGAAAGTCAAATGGATTTTGTCTGTCCCTAAAAACTCGTTCTCTACGAAGTGCTCGTCTAACAATTTGCGCGGAGATGTCCACAGGATTTGGGAGAAAAGGTGAAGCCATTGCAATAGAGAACAGACGCTGGGAATTAGTTACGTCACATATATGTTTCTTTGCTCACAGCTGATTGGTCAAACTTCAGTCTGAGATCTTGAATCCAGAACATAACCTGCCCCGGATCAGGTTAGCCGTGCAGTGTAAGATACCATGGCAATGAACACCGATCAAAACCGAGCTACTTTCATAGTACCTAAAACCCAGGGTTGGCGGAAACTAAAATGAAACATAGCTGGCTAGCCACCTAATCCGGCTTCATGGTACAGGCCCCTGGTCACTAGTGAGATCTTAGTCGTATTATTAAAAAGTTAAAGGAATAATACCCTTTTTTCAGTTTAAAGCTCTGAAAAGGTCCAGCACGATGCCCAAATCAGCGCGCACATAAAACATGCGTAACCTGAGGCTACATACGTGCAGAGATGAAGGGAAGATTGTTGAGTGTTTTTATCATTCTTCCTCTAGTCTGTCAAACGGATTCTGCAGGATTCTGGGTTGATTGCGCAGAATCCCCTCTTGAACTCTGCTGCGGAGACGGAACGTGTAAACTGCAGACATTCATTTATGAAGGTGTTCGCCTATGTTTTTATTAACCTTAACTTAACCTATTATCAATTCAAAGATGCAAACTCTCTGAGGATCAGTATTATTTGTTCTGATAATGAAGCATATGTTTGCGGGAGAAACAGAAAGGCGTTCACTATCTTTAACAACTTTTATTTTCAAGAATAAAAAAAATCATCAAAAAAGGTGAAAACGTGCTCCTGACTTGACTCCAAGCCCTCTGCCCTTGGCTGTATCAGGATATTGTCGACCATGGCCTTATTTGTATTCATTTCTGGAGAGTAGAATTCAAATCATTATTAGATTACAATTATTACTGTATTAATCCATTCATAGCAGCACACACGAGGCACTTTCATCCACACGCATTCAACACACATACAGTGCACAGAAAGCCCTTTTTCATACAGGGAATTTAATACTTGACACATTATTATGCACTATATATACAGTCAATGTTGCACACATGTAAACATATTGCAGATTAGACTAGGCTAATAAACATCATCCACTCGGCTCTACATACATTTTGACAGCAATCTGTCTCGAGACTTTTTTTATCCAATTGTCTTCGAAATCACGTTGTGATAATTCAGTTTAAATTGCTGTATTTCGTTCGAATGCAATTATAGTAACACTACATTTTAATAATTATTTTAAATTATGAGTTCTTACCTTATGAAATTGGGTGGAAAAGAGAGCCGTCCGAGGCGCACAGGTGGCTGCAGTAGAATGAAGCGGGAGCGCTATATATACAGTCAATGAGCAGATTAGCCTTTAGCTTAGCTAGCCAGGTTTAGCATCAGAGCTAAAGGCGCGGGAGCAGAATGGGCGGGATTATGACAGAAATACACGCCCTGCGAGGGCCAAGCAGGGCCGAGTCTACAGTGACGATCCCGCCCTTATGCCCTTTTTAGGAACATGCTGCGTCAGAACCGTGGAGGAGGAGTCTGTAAATCCGCCATGATTTCCCCCATGAACGATACAGTCAATGGCACACACACACACAGCGGTTTTTTGATTCACATCTTTACATATGCACTCTTCAGCTGAGGTTGCCACTAACACATCTTGTAATAATCAGTACCATAAGTTTTTCAGTGAGGCTGTTGTAGGGCTGTAATCAACCAAAGAAATTCTTGGTCGACTGAAACCCTTAAATTCCGACCAAAAATCGACAAATTTGCGGGGGTGGTTCTGGCAGCATTTTGCATTACGTGCATCTGCTCAATTTAATATGCCATGATTACTGCAATTACACTAAACAGCAAGGCAATTCAGGGGAAATGTTCTTTATTAAACATGCGTGATCAAGACAAGTACAAACGGAATAAAGCTGTGCATTGGGCTCAAAACAAAGACTGTGGGCACGGCGCAATTGCGCATTAGGCAATAAAATAAAAAAATAAAAAACCCGACCAAATCCAGTAAACAGAAATAAATCTGCACAATAATAAAAGGGAACCATATGTTCGTTATTATTAGCAATAAAATGAAACAAAATAAATAGGGCTGTAATCCATTAAATTCTGCCACACTGCCGATGTCTTTGACATGGTAGAGGACTCACTGTAGTAAATGCTAAACTAAAATATTCATCAAGCCACACAGGGCTTAATTTGAGCCGGATCCTGCCGGAACAGGATCCCCCACCTGTTGATTCTGACGTATTTTGGCTGATCCGGCATCCCTCTCATGTATAAAATATTATTTAAAAAATAAAAAAAACTGCAGGCTGCACGCGGGGGAGTGCGCAGTTGAGTGCCAGGGAACTGGTGTGTGTCTGTAAATGGAGCTAGAGTTCTTTTGATTACTGTTTTGTACGCCGTGATTGCGGCCAACAGCAGTCAGCATTAAAGCATTCGATTACAACCACTGTCTGCATCTATCGGAGAACATTACAATATTTAAAACATTTAAAACCGGGACCTGTGCGCATCTTTGGTGATGCCTGCACTGTCATGTACTTTGCGTTCCAGCACCTAATGATTTACAAATTAAGCAATGAAGCCACAGCACGTTGAATAACGAGGACGTTCTTCGATCTCCCTGTCGACTGTTAAAGCAATATCACACGAGAGGCAGCGCTGTTGTACCCTACTTAACATCAGCACCGATCAGCTCTCATGGAATGTCTCTTGTCCAATCAAATTTCAACGGATTAAAATCGACCAATCAGAATTTTGGTGACTCAGAACGCATCGACCAATAAGTTGACCAGTCGACTAGGACTTTACAGCCCTAGGCTGTTGTTGTATTTATATATCTATTTGTGTGTTGTTGCTGTGTGGTTCTCAGTTTCCATTGTTTGGTTTGTTTTTTATCCCCCTCTCTGCCGTCCTGCAGGTGTAGAAGCAAACTCTGACTTTTAGGTTGTTTTCTTATATTTTCTTTGTTCCCTTTGCTCTCTTCTATCTTCAATTCCTTCCTTTCCTTTTAACTTTTTGTCCCACCTCTCTTCCTCCTTTTCTTTCTTCCTCTTTTATTTTCCGTCTCAGTGTCCATACTATTTGAAATAAACCCACAGCAATTTCTAATAAGGATGTCACACATATATGTAGTACTGTGCAAAAGTTTTAGTTTTGTTGAAAAATGCTGTGAGCAAAGAATGCTTTCAGAAATTTAAATAATGATTGTTTATATTGCAAACAAATAAAAAAATCTAAATCATATCAATATACTTCCTATTGCCAGCATCAATTCTTATAGGTACTTGTGCGCAAAGTCAGTGAATTTGTAGGATTATAGTCAGGGGTATGATCAACCAATTATACCAAACAGGTATAAACAGTATTGATATTAAGTAAGACAGGTTGATAAAAATCAGCACCTCCAAATCCGAGGCCATGGTCTTGAGCCGGAAAAGGGTGGGGTGCCTTCTCTGGGTCGGGGATGGGGTCCTTCCCCAAGTGGAGGAGTTTAAGTATCTGGGGGTCTTGTTCACGAATGAGGGAAAAATAGAGCGGGAGATCGATAGACGGATTGGTAGGGCATCTGCAGTTATGCGGGCGCTGTACCGGTCTGTCGTGGTGAAGAGAGAGCTGAGCCGAAAGGCGAAGCTCTCGATTTACTGGTCGATCTTCGTTCCTACCCTCATCTATGGTCACGAACTCTGGGTGGTGACCGAAAGAACGAGATCACGGATACAAGCGGCTGAAATGAGTTTCCTCCGTAGAGTGTCTGGGCTCTCTTAGAGAAAGGGTGAGAAGCTCAGTCATCCGGAGGGGGCTCAGAGTAGAGCCTCTGCTCCTCCACATCGAGAGGAGTTAGTTGAGGTGGCTCGGGCATCTGGTCAGGATGCCTCCTGGATGCCTCCCTGGTGAGGTGTTTCAGGCACGTCCCACCGGGAGGAGGCCCAGCGGAAGGCCCAGGACACGCTGGAGGGACAATGTTTTTCGGCTGGCTGGGGAGAGGGAAGTCTGGGTGTCCTTGCTTAAGCTGCTGCCCCCGCGACCCGACCCCGGATAAGCGGAAGAAAATGGATGGATGTTTACATTGTCACGTCTAAGTTTGAAAATGAATACATCTTGAAGTACATATTGCAGTATCTGGCTTTAAAGGTGCCACAATGTTCAAGAAAGCTTTAACAAAAACCCTTTTTTACTGTATAGGTTCCCCCAGATTCCTCTATGAAGGTGTGGGCTCCCCATTGTTCCCAGGTCCAGGAATCACCCCTTGGTTTAAACAATCTTTTCTTAGACTTTTGAAAAAAGTAGCTTACAGACAGGACTAAAATTAAACTAAACAGTAGAGTCTTGTTCCACTTTTTCTAGCAGGACTTGCACAAGATCATGTTTAAAATATTAATTATTAATCAGTAATAGTACTAAGAATGGAAGGATCCAAGGTTGGGAAGTCAATGAAGATTTTCTGATTTAAAAAAAGGATTTAAAGCTGCTATGGCATGTCTGCAAAACAGGCTAGTTTGAAACATTTTTCTCATGTATTTTAGCAACATTCTAACATAGTATAGCTACAAATATTTTGCGGAGATCAAAAAAAAACGAAAAAGAAAAAAATTAAGTGGTTCTGTCACATTTGTCTAAAAACCTCAGCCAATAACTTGGCTCGATCCGAAACCAACGATTGGACCATCCGATTATCTGTCCCATCAGACAAGTGCACTTCTGCGTTTACGTGGCTCCTCCACTCATTACGCACTCCCGCATTTAGCAACTAAACACCCCTGGTGTAAGAGGTTCTCCGCTCAATAATGTCAGAGAAGCAGAAACAGCCGGCAGCTACCACTTCAACTTTAGGACAAAGTACCAGAGTCCCAAAAAGAAAAACGCCATTTGAGGTCATGGAAAACAAAAGATATTTCCGGCATATTACTACACAAAAACTGTTACTGGTGACTTTGCGTTCTCTCGTTTACTGCGCGTTCCCATATTAGGATGGCGTGCCCGAGGGATGATTGTCACAGAACTCTTACCCCTCCCATCGGCTGTGTTTAAGTTGAAAAGCTAGCTTGTTTTGATTTGTGTAGCAGCTTTAAATAACTTTGACATTGTTTTTGTTTCTTTGTCTATTTATTAAACCAAAATAACAGGTAACACATTCAGATTCAATGTGAAAGATTGTAGTTGTGAACTGAGCAGACCAGAATGTGCCTCAAAGAGCTAGTTTAAGAGTGAATGGAGACTGTTACTTGTTCTTTTCTGTCTCTATACTTTATCTTGTTTCTTTTTTTAGTTGAATTTTATAGAATAAACTGAAAGAAAGCTTGAAATGATTTATCATAGTTTAATTTTTTATTTTTTATTTCAGGACATCTTGCATTTTAAAAGGGGTTTGTACACTTAGTCTACTGTAAGAATGGAGAGACAGTTAGTTTAAATAGACCTTTGGTAATGACCTGACATGTCAAAGTTTTCTACTGGCCCATTCTAAGGCCTGAATTAACACCACAGAGCAGCTCAAAGATTTCTGCCACTCCTCTGCACCGAGGAAGATGGTCGTGACATGCACCCACGAACAGCACTTCCTGTGAGCCTGAGTGTGAACAACAGCCACACTGGTGTTAAAACCGTTAAACAGCAGAAGTTGTGTGAGCTCTGCGGCTGCCTCTGAAAGTATGTGACACAGAGAGTAGTGACAATAAAATTTCAGATGAGAGGGGAAATGAGGACAAAGTCCTTTTTAACCAAGTCGCAGATCTGCCATTTATTTTATATTCCTAAGCAACTAACTAACTATTCAGCAGCACCAAGCTAGCAGGGCTGGATGTGGTAATTCATTGAGTATTTCCTCAGCCAGGGTAAGTGGCCCAAATGGAGCATTTTTAATTAACTGTTGACACACAGCGATTCTGGAAGCCAGCAACTAACAAGCCTTCTCATTTCTAAGGTGTGTCGGAAGCACCATGTTATTAAGCGAATAATTCAGGAGAAGGAAAAAATAATGACAGGAACCCAGGTTGATGAAAGCTTAAAGTGTAACTGAACCCCATGAAAAATCATAACCCCGCCCCCAGACAACATTTGAAAAACTCTACACAGTGGGCAGTGCCAGGAAGAACAGAGGGGTATTGCCAAGTGTGGAGGATGAGCGGAGAGGGGAACATGGGGGTGTGTTCCGGAGGACAGTGACACCTCGCTTAATCTGACACTGAAACATGGACAGTGACTGAAGCGACGTTGGTAGTTTTGCAACTGATCGACGTTTATCTGTTTTGAACGTTAGCCTATGTTAGCATTACCACTCAGAGACTGGAGCCATCCTGTCTCCCTGTGCCTCGGCGGCCCTGACTCAGCGCCCTGAGCCAGCGGGTCTCCTCCGCCGTCACCGGAGGTAGAGGAGTAGAGGGAGGCTTTATGGAGCCCTGCAGCCGCCAGCCGTATCAATTCGAGCCGCTGGCTCAGGGCGCTGAGTCAGCGCTGCCCGAGGCCGGCACCGCCAAGGCAGAGGGAGATAGGATTGGTCCAGTCTCTGAGTGGTAATGCTGACACAGGCTAACGTTCTAAACAGTATGTTAGCTATGCTAACTAAGTGCTAATGTGATAATAATGGCAACCTGAAAAACGCAATCCTACTCCAAACTCGCCACGGGGCCGGTATGTCTGATAATTTTATACCCAAACCCACGGGGCGTGTCTATGAGACCATGGCTGCTGTGACACAGTCAATGCCTGTGACGTAAAGATGTACCGCTCTCCACCAATCACAAAATCCAAATGCAGTAGCGACAGTTCAACCCTAAGAGTGCAGCTCTAAGACGTTTTTAGACCAAAAAGTGTGGAATTTAACAAGTTTACACCAAAATGTAAAAATAATCCCCAGAAACTGAAAGATTGCATTGGTAAAGACGCATTTATACAGTTTAGAAGCAAAAAAAAGTTGTCTTGGGGTTTAGTTACTCTTTAATGCTTTCTGGAAGATTGTCTTCTACTTAAAATCATGAAAAGTAAGTGAACTGATGAATAAATTTCTGTTGCCTGACTTCTTTGAAGGTTGAATGCTAGTTTTTCACTCTGATTAATGCTGGGTTATTCTGTTTGATTAATCCAACATTGATACATGTAAGGGGTTGAGCTTTAAAACCCCTAGAATACGCTTTAAAATACTTTTATTAGTTCACAAATCACTGAATGGCTTACCACCAAAATACAATAAAGATATATTGTCGTATCAACCTTTCAGACCACTCAGGTCTTCTGGTTCAAGTCTACTCTGCATCCCCAGAACCATTTTTGGGGATATTATGTTTGGACTCTAGAATTTTCTGTTCCCACCTTTATTTTGTGTGTTTGGTTTGATATTTCTTTAGGTGTCAAGTTTTCCTGTATGTTCAGCTTCTGCCCAAACTTGAAAATGGCTTGGTCAACCATAAATAAGCACAGGAACAACTCTTTTCCTCTTCATAGTTTATTTTGAGGTATATCAGGTTGAAAACCTTCAAATAGAAACAGAATTATACAATCATCACTCTTAAACGGAATGAAACAATGATTCAACTTATTTGTAAAATATTTTTAAATAATGTTACTTTAACTTAAATAGTTTTAACCTGCAATGTTTGCTATTTTAACATTTTAAACTCTAACATTGAAGAGTGTAATCAATGTATCACCCACAACAGTACAATATTTTAAACAGAAACATAAGACAAAGACATTCAAATCTAAGCAGGCTGTTTCATTCAAAGAATTAATTAAAGACAGTAACCATGTTGTCAGTATCAATACGTACCAGTAGCCTCTTTGTCGTTTCCCCCAAGCTGAACAGTTGTCTCTGTTATCTGCTGCATCCACTCTGATGTGCAGACTGAATAATCTTCTTCTTCTTCTTCTTCTTCTTCTTCTTCTTCTTCTTCTTCTTCTTCTTCTTCTTCTTCTTCTTCTTCTTCTTCTTCTTCTTCTTCTTCTTCTTCTTCTTCTTCTTCTTCTTCTTCTTCTTCTTCTTCTTCTTCTTCTTCTTCTTCTTCTTCTTCTTCTTCTTCTTCTTCTTCTTCTTCTTCTTCTTCTTCTTCTTCTTCTTCTTCTTCTTGTTTAAATGGCGGGTGGCATCCAACTTAAAGTGCATTACCGCCACCTACTGTGTAGGAGTGTGAGTCAGAGTAGGAATATCCTAAAAAAAACAAACAAAAAAAACCCAACTATATTTCACTAATTAAACTACTTTTCCTAAGGGATTCCTAGACTAACTTATGTATATTATTATCCCCACCTAACAAAATCCTTTAATTAAATTCCTCATATCCCTTTAGTATTAATTTTTCTTTAAACCTTTTTCTATTCCTTATATAATTACTGCAAAAACATAACACATGTTCCACTGTTTCCCTATCTTTCCCGCATTCACAAAAACCTGTCAGATGTTTCCCTATTAAATGAAGAGTGCTATTTAACGCTGTATGTCCCACCCTTAACCTTGTTATTATTTTTTGATTTCTATTATTAATTTCCATATTTCTCATCTTACTTACCTTTCCCTGTATGTGAAATAAATGCCTTCCTTTTTCTCCCTTTACACACATTTCCTGCCATTCATTCAATATCTGCTTTTTGATAATTGCTTTTACTTCTTTAACACTATATGGAATTTCTATCCATTTATTTAATTTAGTTGCTTGTTTAGCATAAAAATCAGCAATTTCATTACCCACAACCCCTCTGTGAGCTGGAACCCACATAAATCTTATTTCTATCTTTAATTTACTCAATCTAAACAAACATTCATATATTTCTAATAAAATATCCGGTCTAGTATCATTTGACACTGATTTAATGGACAACAATCCTGAAAGAGAGTCTGTACATAATATACATTTTTTCACCCTATTTTGTTCTATCCAAAGTAAGCTAAAACAGATTGCTAACATTTCCACCGTAAAAACTGACAAATTATTTGGAGTTCTGATTTTTATATATTTCTCTAAATCTGGGATACAAAAAGAGAAACCTGTGGTCTCTTTTCCTGAGTCTTTTGATCCATCTGTAAGTATTGGAATAAATGATTTATGTATATTATTTAATCTTTCAAATGTAATATTATCCCAATTTCCTTTACCTTTTTCCTGTTCCATTTTAATCTTAATATAAAAATCAATATTACAATGAGGGAAAATCCACTTTGGAGTAACTGAATACATAAATTTCTTTATAAAATTTATATTATTTAATTTCATTTTTTCTGCTAATCTATTTGCTTTCCCAACCATACTCTAAAATTTATAATTTCCATTATCCCAACATAAATACATTTCTTTTCTAACCAAATGATCTTTTTCTGTACATCCCTGTAAACTAGCCCAATAATTTAACAATATTTGTTTGAACCTCAAATCTATCGGCGTTTCTCCCATTTCTACTTGAATAGATGCTATTGGTGTTGTTCATTGCTCCACTACATATTCTTAACGCCTGGTTCTGTATAATCTCAATCTTTTTTAATAAAGTTTTACTTGCAGAACTATATACAATACTACCGTAATCAATTACTGATCTAATCATTGTTATATAAATCTGTTTTAATGCCCGGACACTAGCACCCCAATCAGTTCCTTTTAAACATCTCATTAAATGTATTACTTTTTTACACCTTTCTTCAATTTTACTTATATTCTCCTTCCAAATTAGTTTAGTATCAAAAACCACTCCCAGATATCTAAAACTTTTAACTTGTTCAAGCTTTTCTCCATATAATTTAAGATTGATCAGCATGGTTCTCTTTCTTGTAAACACACTACTTTTTGTTTTTTCTACTGAAAACTTAAAACCCCAATCATAAGACCAGCTTTCTACCTTTAATATTGCTTCTTGTAATTTCTTTTTTAAGTGTTGAATATTTTGTCCCCTTTTCCAAATTGCTCCATCATCGGCAAATAGTGCTTTCCCAAACTCATAGCCTATATCACCGAAAGCATCATTTATCATTATAGAAAAAAGTACAGGACTACTTATACTTCCTTGAGGAGTTCCATTTTCAACTAGATATTTATTTGATATTTAATCCCCTATCTTTACTTGAATATATCTAATAAATAAAAAATTTTTTATCCACTCATATATTTTTCCTTTAAGACCTAATCTATTTAATTTAATTAATAATCCCTCTTTCCAAACCATATCATATGCTTTTTCTATATCAAATAATACTATTGCTAAAATTTCTTTATTAGATTGTGCTTTCCTAATTTCATTTTCAAGATAAACTATTGGATCCATTGTTCCCCTACCTTTCCTAAAACCACTCTGATATTTTGTTATTAAATTTCTACTTTCCAGAAAATGCTTTAATCTCTCTGTAATCATTCTTTCCATTATTTTTCCAATATGCGATGTAAGAGCTATTGGTCTATAATTTTCTGGTTTACTTGAATCTTTTCCTGGTTTTATTATAGGTATTATTACTGCTTCTCTCCAATTTTTTTGTATTTTTCCTTCTTCCCAAACCTTATTATACAATTCTAATAATTTAATCTTCATTTTATTTCCGAAATGTTTAAGCATCTCATAACTAATCTTATCTCTACCAGGAGACGTTATTTTACTTTTCCCCAATGCTAGCTCTAACTCAACTAAAGTGAAAGGAACATTCATTAAAGACAAAAACGTTCCTTGGTCACTTATTACCTAATTTTTCTTTCTGGATTCTTCCCTTCTAACCTCTGATAAATTATCATTACTATTAATTCTAACAAATGTTTTGGCTAACATCTTTGCTTTATCCTCATTTTTAATAGCTAACTCATCCTCCATTTTAAGCACTGAATAACTCAATTCTCTGTATATTCCTTTCATCTTCTTTATCATTCCCCAAACATCACTTACTGGTGTTGTTCTCCCAATTTTATCACAAAAACATCTCCAATTTTCCCTTTTAGCTCGTTTTATAACTTTCCCTGCTTCTGCCTGCAGTCTTTTGTAATTTATTAGATTAGCAAAATTATGAGTCTTTTTCATTTCTTTCATATTTTTATTTCTCTCCTTAATTGCTTTCTCACATTGATCATTCCACCAAGGCACATTTTTCCGTTTCATATTCCCTTTACTTTTTGGAATTGTTATTTCAGCTGCTTCATTAATTATATTTCTAAAAGTAATTTCCACTATTTCTACATCTTCTTTCATATTTATCCTATCTTGTTTCTTTTCACATATATATTTGAATTTATCCCAATTAGCTTTTTTTAATACCCACCTTCCTTCTCTTTTTCTGATGTTTAATTCCTTAAATCCAAAAACCTGAATAGAAATTGGATAATGATCACTCCCTAAAAAACTATCCTGTATATTCCACTCGCATTTCCCTGCCAACACATTAGAAACTAAAGTAATATCTATTGCAGAAGTGCTACCTGTATTAATATTAATTCTTGTTCCTCTTCCATCATTTAAACATACTAAATTTAAATCATCTATTAACTCCTCAATTACTGCACCATTTGCATCTGTTTTCATTCCTCCCCATAATGTATTATGAGCATTAAAATCTCCACACATCAAAACATTTTTAAGTTCACAGCCTATTATTAATTTGAGATTATCTAAATCTAATTTCTTACATGGATTATAGTAATTGATTATATAGATTTGACCACTATATGTATAGATTTCTATTCCAATAAATTCTTCTTCTTTCCCCATTTTAATAACTCTATAATTTAAATTACTGTTAATAAAAGTAGCACACCCTCCTCTAATGCCATCTTCTCTATCCCCTCTAATCACAGTATATGGAAATAATTTAAAATCTAATTTTTTATTTAACCATGTTTCTTGGATACATACTATATCTGGTATCTCTATTTGTTGCTCTATATATCTTTTAAGTTCCAGACCATTTGCTATTAGACTTCTTGCATTCCATTGTAAGATAACTACCATTTACTAACCTATGCCTCCACCTCCTTGACTTGATCGTGCACTGAGATTTTGCCTAACTTCCTCCCACAACAACTCATTTAAATCTAAATGATTTGCAGCAGCTTTCACAATAATTTGAATCCTTTCTGTCTTTGATTTTGTTTCCATTGTTGCATTAATTACTCCTGCAATGAATGTAACAAGCTTTTTCAAATCTATCCAGACTTTTCAATTCAATTCAGTTTATTTATATAGCGCCAGTTCACAACAGATGTCATCTCAAGGCACTTAACAAGAAGTCATTTCAATAATTCTGTGGGTTTATGTGACCACAAAACTGTCTTTGCACAGTAACTTTATAGCTAATGAGTATTCCATCACTGCAGCTCACAGCACAACCTTCGCAACAATTTATTTATCAAAAATAATTATGGTTGTGCATGTTTATGTATCCTGGAGTTCTTTAGAGATTTGGTTGCCCACATTTTATAAAACAACATACTACAATTACACTGGAGCCAGGAAAGAGCTCACTTATTGAAGCAGTGTCACTGCCAGTCTAATGCTCCAGCACAAATGTTGAAAACCCAGCCGCAAGCCTATCTCAAACAGCTATAGACTCCTTTATACCCCATGTCACATTACTGTGCATCTGTCTTACATTTCAATGCTGCGGGAAGATGCCTTATGCTTCATTATTTAGGTTAGATAACACTCCAGTGTCACCTTTCTATACCACTAAAACTGTAGCATCTACTGTTTAATTCAATACAATTCAATTCAGTTTATTTATATAGCGCCAATTCACAACAGATGTCATCTCAAGGCACTTAACAAGAAGTCATTTCAATACATTTATACAAACATTCCAATCAGTTAAAAAGTTTCCTATTTAAGGAATCCCAGCAGATTGCGTCAGTCATTGGCGTGAGGTTGGGCCCCGTTGATGCAGACTTTCCAACCACAGCAATCCTTCAGCAATCCCTCATACTGAGCAAGCATGTAGCGACGGTGGAGAGGAAAAACTCCCCTTTAACAGGAAGAAACCTCCAACAGAACCAGGCTCAATAGGAGCGGCCATCTGCCACGACCATCTGGGGGTTTGAGAAGACAGAGCAGATACACAAAAGGAACAGAAGATCTGATATAAGAGAACTTTCTATGTTACAGAAAGTAAAAAGTTGATAACAGGACACAGTGGATGTTCAGTTACTGGGAGGATCATCCCAGTCGATGCCCCCTGTCCAACAGGGCATTGCAGCCAAGCAGGATACCAGACCAGGTATATCTTCTATGGAGAGAAAAACACTGAGAGAAAACAAAGTTAACAGTCGAAATAACAGAATGTACTGTAATACAACTGGAGAGTCGTAGGAGAAAAGGAAGTAGCAGAGTGAAGAAAAGTGGTAAGTCTGTCCTCCAGCCATCTAAGCCTATAGCAGCATAACTACAGAGATAGCTCAGGATGACCTAAGCCACTCTAACTATAAGCTTTATCAAAAAGGAAAGTTTTAAGCCTGGCCTTAAAAGTAAACAGAGTGTCTGCCTCGTGGACTAAAGCTGGGAGCTGGTTCCAAAGGAGAGGAGCCTGATAACTAAAAGATCTGCCTCCCATTCTACTCCTAGAAATCCTAGGAACTACAAGTAAACCTGCAGTCTGAGAGCGAAGGGCTCTGTTAGGAACATAAGGAACAATTAGATCTCTGATGTATGATGGAGCTTGATTATTAAGGGCTTTGTATGTAAGAAGAAGGATCTTAAATTCTATTCTGAATTTAACAGGGAGCCAATGAAGGGAAGCTAAAACAGGATAAATGTGATCTTTCTTTTTAATATTCATCAGAACTCTTGCTGACGCATTTTGGATCAACTGAAGGCTTTTAATGGCATTTTGTGGACTACCTGATAGTAAAGAATTACAGTAGTCCAGCCTTGAGGTAACAAATGCATGGACTAGTTTCTCAGCATCACTCCTGGACAGGATGTTTCTAATTTTAGCAATATTCCGGAGGTGAAAGAAAGAAATCCTAGAAACCTGTTTAATATGGGATTTAAATGTCAAGTCTCGGTCAAAAATAACGCAGAGGTTCTTTACGTTATTACTGGGGGCCAATTTAATGCCATCCAGATGAAGTGATTGACTAATCAGTTTCTGTTTAAGAACTTCTGGTCCAAAGACAGCAAATTCTGTTTTGTCAGAATTTAAAAGCAAAAAGCTTAGGGTCATCCATGTTTTTATGTCTTCCAGACATGCCTGTAATCTACCTAACTGACTGGGTTCATCAGGATTTATGGATAAATATAGTTGTGTATCATCTGCATAGCTGTGGAAATGTATCCCATGCTGTCTAATGATTCTACCAATTGGGAGCATATATATGGTGAAAAGAATTGGTCCAAGCACAGAACCCTGTGGAACTCCACAAGTAACCCTTGAGAGTAAAGAAGATTTATCATTTAGATGAACAAACTGGAATCTATCAGACAAATATGATTTAAACCAGCCTAGTGCTGTTCCTTTGATCCCAGCAACATGTTCAAGCCTTTCTGGGAGAATTTTATGATCGACTGTGTCAAAAGCACCACTGAGATCTAACAAAACCAGAACAGACACAAGTCCATTATCTGAGGCCATGAGAATATCATTAGTAACCTTCACCAGTGCTGTTTCAGTGCTATGATGAGCTCTAAAACCTGACTGAAACTCTTCAAACAGCTCGTTACTGTTTAGATGCTCACAGACTTGATTAGCAACAATTTTCTGAAGGACTTTGGATAAGAAAGGAAGGTTAGATATAGGTCTTTAATTCACTAAGTCATCTTGATCAAGGGAAGGTTTCTTGAGTAAAGGTTTAATTACAGCTATTTTAAATTCCTGTGGTACATATCCGTTTACTAAGGATAGATTCATCATATCCAAAATGGGGCCAGGAACCAAATGGAACACTTCTTTAAATAATTTGGTTGGAATTGGGTCCAACATACAAGTTGAAGGTTTAGATGAGGCTAATATTTTTGATAATTCCGAAAGCTCGACTGAATCAAAACAGCCTAAGCACAACTGAGGTTCTACAGTTCTTTCCGATACTGCCTCATTTACTGAGGAAGAAGTAATCATGTTTGGGAGGATGCCAATGATTTTATTTTTAATAGAATTAATTTTATTTATGAAGAATCCCATAAAATCATCACTGCTAAGAGCTGGGGGAATAGTTGGCTCAACAGAGTTATGACTCTGTGTAAGTTTGGCAACTGTACTAAAAAGAAACCTAGGATTGTTTTTATTCGCCTCTACTAATGATGAAAAATATGCTGTTCTAGCTTGTCGAAGGGTCTTTTTATACAGCAATAGACTGTTATTCCAGGTTAAATAGGAATCCTCTAGGTGTGTAGAGCGCCATTTTCTCTCCAACTTCCTAGTATTCTGCTTTAAAGTACGCAACTCTGCGTTGAACCAAGGAGTCAGCTTCTATGGCTAGCCACTTTCTTTTTTAAGGGGGCTACACTATCTAATGCCAAACGCAATGAGGACGTAATGCCTTGAACCAGATCATCAATTTCTGAAGGGTTAGAGATAGAATTGCTGCCATCCACTGTGTTACCCTGAGACACTAAGGAAAGTAAGAATGGAACAAATTCTTTAAAAATTGTTATAGCATTGTCTGATAAAGCTCTACTATAATGAAATTTTCTTTCAGATTTAAGATGGTCAGTTAAAGTAAATCCAAAAGTTATTAAGAAGTGGTCAGACAGGACCGGGTTATGTGGGTGGACTGTTATTTCCTCACACTCAATACGGTATGTCAGTACAAGGTCCAAAGTGTGTTTGCCCGAGTGGGTCGATCCCTGTACTTTTTGAGTAAAGCCAATTGAGTCTAAAATAGCATTAAAGGCTGCATTCAGGCTATCACTTTCAGTATCCACATGAATATTGAAGTCCCCCACTATAATAACCCCATCAGTATTTAATACTAAATCAGATAAAAAATGTGAGATCTGATCCAAGAATTGAGAGTAAAGGCCTGGTGGACGATACAAAACCACAAACAAAAATGGTCTTAATGTTTTGCAACTTGGATGAGGAAAATTAAGGATTAGATGTTCAAAAGAACTGTAGCTATCAATTGGTCTGGGACTAATTAGTAAATCAGAACGAAAAATGGTTGCAACTCCTCCTCCTCGCCCAGTATTTCTAGGAATGTGAAAATTTAAATGACTGGAAGGAGTTGACTCATTTATACTGACATAATCCTCCTGCTGCAACCAGGTTTCTGTGAGACAAAGGAAATCAATGTGATTATCACAAATCAAGTCATTTACTAACAAAGTCTTTGAGGAGAGAGATCTTATGTTTAACAAACCACATTTAATAGATTTATTTTTCTGTTCAGTCAAAGTTGTATTTATTTTTATGAGATTTCCATATTTTGCTTTTGTTGCGATGTCCTTCCATTTCTTTTCCCATTTCTTTAAACGATTCCTCCACTGGAGTTCCAGCTCTTTTTACTGTATTTTTCCCAACCATTTTAACTGCCTCTGCATAAGATATCTTCTTTTGTACTTTTGTTTGATGAATGTGAGCTTCTCTATTCATAACCTGACAACCAAAATAAGCAGCACTATGTTCTCCTCCACAGTCACAACATTTTGGCTTTGTTTTGTTTCCACATTCTTCGAATCCATGATTCTCTCCACATCTAGGACACCTCTTTTTCCCTTTACAGATATTTGCTGTATGTCCAAATCTCTGGTAGTTAAAGCATCTAATAGGTTTTGGTATGTACTCCCTTACAGCATAAGACATGCAACCTAAGAAGACTCGATATGGCAAAATTTCTCCTTCAAAAACTAACAAGACTGCCTCCTTTTCTCTCTTTATCCCATCCCGGAACTCAGTTAATCTTTTAGCATCTTTTACTTTTGCTCCTCTTATATTATTTTTGATTTCTTCCATGGATACCTCCACAGGTATTCCCCAAATCACTCCTTTTGGCCCTTGATCCCCTATTCCCACCTTACTCATACTAATCACTTTGTGTTTCCCCACCTCTCTTATTTTCCGAGCCTTTTCTCTCTGTTCTTCAGTCTTGCAAACAATTAGTAAATTTCCATCTCTCAAAACCTTTGCCAATTTTATATCCCCTACCTGATTCTTCAAAATAGATGTTAGCTTAACCGGACTCATTGTATTTATTCCATTTCCCTCACTGAATCTCAATATGATTTTAAATTCACATTCCTCTTCTTCTGCACTTTCATTTGGCACGACCCTTCTCTGTTTCCTGGTTTTTTTCTCCATCTGAATTATTACCTCTCTTTCCCTTCATCGTATCCTGTCCAAAACTCATTTCCAAACTATCTTCACTTTCATATTCCTCTATATCTCCCCACTCCTTCTCATTCACTACACAGCCTTGCCTACCCACCGATGCCTGTCCTCCTCGTCTTGATTTTGGCATTTCCTCCAACTCCAGTCCTCTTCTTCTGAGCATCAAAATATTCCCAAGTCCTTTATTTTTTCCATTCGATAACACCTTGTTTTTTTCGACAAATGTCCTTTTACCATTAATTTTTCCCGCTATCTGACGCTGATTTGTACACCGGTCGGCTCCTCCAGAAAGTGAGATTTCTCAACAGTCACCCAGACTGAATCTGTGTGTGCACTGCAGACAGGTGCTCCCACTCAGCTGATCAGCTGATCAGCCATGGGTTACTGACCTCTGCAGGGAGAATTGTACTACTCCACAGCCTCTAGGAGGCAGCATCTCTGACTGACTGAGGTGACTGATCTGACACTGTGACTTTGGACCTGACACCTCCCACTTGAGCTCCTGGTTTTTGAACCCAAGGAGGTTACAGCCATCTAGTCTTGTTGTTGAAGGAGCTGAGTTGGATCCTGCCCCGGTGGCTTTAGAGTGGGAGTCTCTTCCACCCTCTCCATCACCTGCATCCTCATTGTTATCTTGCTCCTCTACAGGAAGCAAGACAACTCTCCCCCTGACGTCTCTGTAAAGAGCTGTAGCAGGGATTTGGTTTGGATGTCCTGTCCTTTCATTGATAACCTTTTTGACAGGTTTCATAGAGGAAACCGGGTAGCTTGGGAACGTTTGGACATTCACATCTCTCACAACACCCTTCTTGTTGTCGTTAACACTGACAACCCTGGCAAGCCTATATTGGCTCCTCAAGGCATTCCTGTGTTGTGCTGCAGATAGGTAGTATTTGGCTATGAATAAATATGAATAATTGCCTAGGGCAATTATTAATAAGATTAATAATTTTATGTAAACTTTACAAAGTGTGGGGGCACCATACTGGTGGATTCCAGGAATATATATATAGCCAAATTGTTAAGACTCAGTTTATGTTCATGATTACCAGCCTGATAAGGCTGAGATAATTAAACAATAGATGAACGCTCTGAACATTAATTGTACGCATCACTCCAAGTAATCCCAGACAACTTCTCTTTAGGTTAAGGGGACTTTATTTAGAAAATAGCTCAAGCTTACAGCCAAACATTTCATAAATTTATCCCATCTATTCTTAAGCATGCAACTACTACTACAGATCTAAGAAAACAATGATAGGTGAAGATTAAACACAATTAACATGAAAGGAATCAGTCAAAACAGCTGAGGTTCGGGTCAGAAAAGGAGGGAGTGGCCCTCACTCCAGGGGGCCCAAGTCACAGATAGCCTGTGGGACAAAACGTCATAAATCTTAGCTCTGTGCTAAGGTGGAGAGCTGCACATGGAGTCTAAGGAAGGGTCATAAAACTAGCTTTGGCTAAAGGAGCACATGGTGTGGAGCGTCCATGTGGAAGGCCTCTGCTTTACCAACAGACTAAAGAACAATGGAGTTAAACTTTCCAGCTAACACAGGTCGGACCAGGCCCGACTCAGCCGACCGGGTGATAAGGGAGCGAGAGAGAGAGCGAGAGCGAGACAGAGAGAGAGGAAAAAGAAAGAAAGGTGTGATCCGCTCAGGATAAAAACCGTTTCAAACACAGCAATTACAGCTCAAACTTATGCGTACGGCGACGCAAAAATGAGAAAACAGGTACAGCGCTTAAAGACACTTTAAACCAACAATGAACGAGATCTAACTCGTTAAAACTCTATTTTCTCTATTTATCTCTGCCCAGACACAATATTAGTATAAATGAACCGGTTCAGTCCTACTTTGCTTTGAAGGAGGTCCAGTCCACTAGGAGGAGAGCGAATTGTGTCCATATTTGAGCAAGAAAAGGAAGAGTTATAAAAAAAAACCTTGTACAGGATTTAAGGACCGTGTGGCCCAAAGGCAGGCTGGATGGCCTGTAGGTCGACGTCTAACAAACTGTCTGGGAACAGTCCGGATATGGCTCAAACTAGATACATGAACCTAATGAGTACTTCAAAGCTTTGAAATGAGTTCTTCCCGGTCCAGCGGGTCAGAACAAAAGAGAATCTTCACCGATGAGATGTCCTCTGTTTAGCAGTAGTTCATCCAAGAACTTCTGGCTTGATAAACAAATCAAAATGGGCGCGACTCCCACTTCTTATAGCCCCTTTGGCCGTGATGTCATCGGCAATGTCACCATGGGTGGTCACAGACCGATAGGAGTGTGTTGGGGGTCACTGCTAGGATTGCTGGAAAATGTGGTCTGCTCAGTCCATCTTTGAAATGGCTCCCAGCCATCCAAAGTCTGTTCAGTTCATCTTATGAGAAATGTAATCACAACACTTGTCTGCCACCCAGGCAATGTCGTCACCTGTAACATTGTGCTCCCTTGTGTGCCACTTACTTCTGATGAACATGTTGGGTCCAGCCAACTGACTCCACTTCTTCCAAAACTTAACTTTTGCCTGAATCACTCTTAGCCTTTTGCAAAAGTAGCCGTCAAAGTTGAAGCTTCCTGGATCTCCCTTAGGTCCAGCCCTACCTCGGAGCAGAGAGTTTGGGCTGAGGTATTCTATACAGTCCTCTTGACTCTGAGTCCTGCCATCTATTGGCCTTTCACTAGCCAGGTTTGCTGCCATGTAAAGGAATGTCTGAAACTCTCCCCATGTGAATATTCCATCCCCTCCCAGATTATGCTGGGCCCTTTTCACGATCTGAACAGCTGCTTCCGCGCCTCCATTCCTGTGAGGCAAGTCTGCTGGGTGGATCTTCCAGGTCCAGTCGGTCTAATGTTTGGCGGACTCATTTCCTAATTCTGCCTCCTCCAACTGGTCCAGAAACAAGTAAAGTTCCTTTAGGGCAGGCTTGGCTCCCACACAGTTCTTTCCTGGATCTGGATGTCCTCTCAATGCTGTGAATCGTTAGTAGGCTAGTAAAAATCCTTCAGTTGACTGGTCCCCAACAACATCTGTGTTTATGGCTCTTGATGCCATACAGCAGAAGACAATGCCCCATACCTTGAGGCTCACCCTCTTTCTCACTGCGCCCTTCACTATATATGGTCCTCTTGTAACTACTAATAATAAAAAGTTGTCTGGTTTTCTGAGCATCAATAATGAAAATCAATAATTTAATATTAATGTAATTATTGATGACGTTTGAGTTTACCCTGTTTTCTAAAGATATAGGGGCACCAATCTCATAAATGAGCTAATTTTAATTAAACCAGACTGTCAGTCTCTCTGAAAAGGCGTAGAGTTCGTCCGCGGGTTAAAACAAACTTCACAGCACACACTGAAATAGCACAGGAAACTTCTCGTTACTCAAGGGAATTTATTAATGAAATAGGTCAACCTTACAGATTACATTTCATTCATAATTTCCATCTATTCTAACGCATGCAAAAATATAGAACAAAGTTAACGTCGAGGGAAGGGGCGTGTATGTGTATGCGGCTGTGTGTGTGTGTGTGTGGGAGACAGCGAGCGAATGAGTGGGGTTCAGCACACCCCCTCAATGCGATAAATAACTCAAGCCTTATCAATTGGCGCGATCGGTTCACAAAGAAAGACAAAGGAAGACCGCGTGGCGATTCAATAAAGGCTAGTTTCATTAGCAATGGTGGCTTGGACAAAGGAAACGGGGGCGACGGAGAAAGGGGATCAACTGAGGCCACGCGACCTGTCTAAACAGACACGCGCCGACCGCAGCGGACAATAAACAAACAAGGAAATAATACAATATAATATACTGCTTCTGGTTGCAACCAAAGTCAAATAATAAAATACAAAAAGCATGGACATTCAGGGTCGGTGTACAGCGACAGACGACCAAGAATAACAGTGGTTAACAAGTTGACAGACTTATTTTAACCAACAGAAAACGGATATTAACCGTCAAGACCTCTCCTCTACCCAGACCCAGAAGATAATCAGTTTAATCCTACTCGGTGGGGCAGCTCTCCACAGTCCACGACGAAGAACGTAGAAAGTGTCCAGTTTAAAGGAGCGGTTTGCACAAAACCAAGGTCAGAAAAGCGGACGTCCGACTTTAGGCGCTGAGGGACTCAGGGCCGATTTCAATAGAGCTCAGATGGCCAGCGGACTACCTGGTACAGGAAAGTCTGTTTGCGCGGCCGATTCACTTCGAAGTTTAAAAGGGAAGTTCTTCCTGGTCCAGCAGGTTTGAACGGAAAAAGGAAAAATGCTAGCAGTGGATTAAAGCGTGTCCTAACGGCACCGCTTGGGGACCAAAAGACGAAGATTTCAATATTCGCGCTGCTTTTATCAACTCTGTGATGTCATCACTGGCCACAGACCAATGAGAATGGGTCGAGGGCAGCGCAATGGGTGCTGGGAGATGCAGTTTGTTCAGTGAAAGGATGCTGGGAGATGCTACCGCTAGGCACTGGCACCAGCTTGTGCTTTGGGACCGGGGGAAGCTATGAATCGCGGTGTGAGAAATGTCATGGAGTCAATTATTGCTTGCAATTGTTTGACCTGCCTGTAGGCGGTGTGAGCCATTAACGCTGTGAAGACCCACCCAAATACAAGTGCAATTACTGTGAATGTCAAGGTGTGTGTTTCTGTCCAAAGTATTTAATGACATCCGCATAAATACAGACTGTGGAAGAACCACAGTGCTGGTTTTGTTGGACCTCAGTGCAGCATTTGACACTGTTGATCATGATATTTTATTGGAACGACTGGAGAGCTGGGTCGGACTCTCTGGTACAGTACTTGGCTGGTTCGAGTCTTACCTAAAGAACAGGGACTTCTATGTTTTAATAGGAAACTTTTCATCAGAACGAACAGAAATCACATGTGGGGTGCCCCAGGGCTCCATCCTGGGGCCCCTCTTATTTAATATCTACATGCTCCCACTAGGCAAGATTATAGCGACCAATAACATTAGCTACCATAACTACGCAGATGACACTCAGCTCTACATTACAATGTCACCAGGTGACTCTGAACCCATTCAAACCCTAAATCAATGCATTGACCAAATAAATGGATTAATGTGCCATAACTTTCTCCAGCTGAATAGAAACAAACCTGAAGTGATTATTTTTGGACCCAAGGAGGAACGATCAAGAGTCAGCACACAGCTTCAATTAATACAGCTAGAAACTACTGATCAGGTTCGTAACTTAGGTGTAGTAATGGACTCAGACCTGAACCTCCAGGGTCACATAAAGGCAATAACAAGGTCAGCGTTCTATCACCTGAAGAACATCTCTAGGATTAAAGGACTGATTTTGCAACACGACCTAGAAAAACTCATCCATGCGTTTATCTTTAGTCGGATTGATTACTGCAACAGCATCTTCACAGGTCTGCCTAAAAAGTCAATCAGACAGCTGCAGCTGATCCAGAACGCTGCCGCTTGCGTCCTCACTAGAACCAGGAAAGTAGAGCACATCACCCCAGTTCTAAAGTCCTTACACTGGCTCCCTGTAGCTCAGAGAATAGACTTTAAAATACTCCTACTAGTTTATAAATCATTACATGGGTTAGCACCAAAATATGTTGAAGACCTGTTGTCATGGTACCAACCACCAAGACCACTCAGGTCCTCCAACTCTAGCCTACTAAACATCCCTAGACTCAGAACTAAACATGGAGAAGCAGCTTTCAGTTTCTATGCTCCCCTTATCTGGAACGGACTTCCTGACGAGTGTAGAGCTGCTGAAACTCTGAACTGCTTTAAATCGAGACTAAAAACCCATCTGTTTAGAATTGCCTTTGAGTAAATGCTTGATGTTATATGTATGAAATGTGTTCATGCTCTCTTGCTTTTTTTTTATTTTTCTCTTGCTTTATTGTGTATTATGTGTAATGTGTGTTTCTTTTATGTGTTTCTTTTAAATCACCAAATCATGTAAAGCACCTTGAATTACCCTGCTGTTGAAAGTGTGCTATACAAATAAAATTGCCTTGTCTTGCCTTGCCTTGTCCAATCAGTCAAAGTCAAGGCCGTAGGGGTGAGGCTGACTTTAATCAATTTGGTCCCCTCCTTCAAAAGCTGTTTCTCAATTTCGGTATCAATCGTAACATTATATCCGTTAAATGCATCCATGATTTCGATCTCAGTGTCATGTCTGTCGAGGTCGAGATGATGGAGTATTGTGTCTCCTATGTGAACTGCTGTCCCTTGTGGGATATTGAGTAACATAGTTTGGTTTAGCAACTTTACCTTGGTGACCGTGTCATGTTGATCATATGACATCAAAGCTTCTGCTACTGGTGTGCTCACTAGCCATCGGTTACCTGCACGTTCAACTTTGGTTTCCATACCTGCATCTTTTAATGTCATTGTAGGTTGACAATTTTGTTGAGGGGCGTCATCCCTCAAACCACAGAGGTAATCAGTTACATCTCTAATGAACGGGTTACTTGGGCACACCCAGTGGAGATCTTTAGTTTTGGTGCATAGGTCTAGGTTTGGAGTGAGGTAAAGTTTGGGATCGTTGTCATGGTAGGCTAAAATGGATGGAGTTTTTAAATGTAGGTGGGTGTCACCTTTCCAAAAACCCACATTTAGCCCAGATTTAAGCCTATATACGTTCATCTTTTCAATGATCGGAAGGTTCAGCATGAATACAAGTTCAAAATTATCTGGGTTAACAAAAATGGGGACATTTAGTTCTAGAGGAACTAATGTGTAAGAGTTCGTCCTTCCACAGGACTTTCCATAGATAAACCAATTTCTCTAATAAGATCCTGCGTTAATTCTCTTACCACCTGTGTGTACGTTAAGTCAATTATTTTATCTTTCTACGACATCTGAGAGAGCTTGCAGGGCATGCAGGGTGTTGTTAATTAGAGTAGAACATAGATTGACAGGCACTTTTGTGCCTTAAAGGGTTAAATGTGTTAAATGATACCAATGTGTCACTTATCACTTAACCACTTCCTAAGAGAGAAACTGCAAAACCTGAAAGGGTTATTTTAATGCACTTAGAATGTATTCATGGTTACTACTGTAGCCAGAAAGGTGTTAATCTATGCGTCTGCAGATTTCTTTACAACAAAACAAAAATTATGGATGTAATTAGTCGTTAGTGCATGCTAGAGGTGAATTTTGAAGCATGCACCTGTTCCATTAACGCTATTTACTGGTCCCCCTTTTCCACTGGTGTGGAGACAGGCTCCGCCTCCAGGGATGAGACCTTGAGGTGAAACTTACCTTGGTTAAACAAAAGAGCAGCAGTCATGACTGCTGTATCATTCAGTTTAGGAGGGGGTTCATCACCTCTGATGAAGCTGCATGTGACTGTCAGCAGGTGTTTGTTGCCTCCTGCTGGATTCAGGTGCATCCAAGGGAATCTGACCCCCCTTCGCTGAGAGGGATCTTTGCTTAGCTGGGATGGATGGAGCTGGCAGCAGGATAAGCATCCTTGGGTGGAGGTCTCGGTCATGTGAGCCTTTGGAAGCCAGGATGTCACCTGTTGGAAGATATCACATGAGGCTTTGGGGCTCTTCTGGTCACATGTAAGAAAGTCATGGGTGTGGGTTAAGATGACCCCCCTTTGGTCTGTTAGGTCAGCCCATGGAGGCGGACCCCGCTCGTTGTGGGCGTAGACCAATGGACCTGTATTCAGCCTAAGATCAGGAAGGCTGCAAGAAAAAGCTTGTTGCTCATGGGCTGCACCTGGTGGTGGCAGCATCATGTCTGCTGGTGAATGGGTAATCACCAGCTTCTGGATAAGGTGAAAGTTGGGATCATGTTCCTGCATCTTCACCACATCAAAGTGTTTAGGTTCGTACCTGAGCTTTTCATTTTTCGTTCCCATCTGTCGCCAGGAGAGGGCGTCAGCGGGATGGACTTGTGAGAGAGGGAGCCACAGTTTCTGGAAATCCCACAGGATTCTGCACTCAGCTGGATGAGTCGTCAGCGCGTACACCATTAGGTCACCTTCGGGCCTTAAGGTGGCGCTGCAAATGGACTCCTCAGGTAAAGCTTTGTGCAGCTTTACCGTGATCATTTTGGAAGGAAATGTGAACAACCTGTCTGAAAAGGACTGTTTGTTATTCATGAACAGAGGCAGATCCCCTATGACGGGGACTGAAAGTTCAAAATCATGAAATGAGCAGTCTATAAGCATGCCGAGAGGCTTTCTGGCTGTCACCAGGACTGGAACTTTGGTTAGATTTTCAACCAGCAGGTAGGCTGAACGATTGTTCAACTCAAGAATGGGTGTACCGCAAGCAGCAAGGTTCAGTTCCAGGAAGTAGGGGAGTGGCTGAAAAAACGCTTGCTTCCCCAATGGCTGTTGGTCTTTCATCACCGCTAAGCGTATTGCCACCCCTGCTGTTCTTGGTGGTATCAGCATGCTAGTCTCACTAGCAGCCTGGAAGGCCTGAGGGAGGGTCTGGCCTGACAGCATGACTTCATGGTTTATCAGGAAGGGTTCTGCAGGTGTGCTGGCTCGCGTCCAAAGGACCTGGCTGAAAGTGTCCAGCTGTGTGCCGAGCCGAACCAGCAGATCTGCTCCGATGAATACGGGGGGGGTCTAGAGGGGGAACAATGCTGAAAACATGTGAAACCTGTCTTGACCAGATCCGCACCCCAAGGGTGCAGAGCCCAACCGCTTTCAGGGAGTTGAGCCCATTCATTTATTTATTTTTTTTGCCACCCAAAGCCCAACCCCAGGCCGGCCACGACGTCCAGCGCCCCATCCGCCCAGTGGTCTCACCCCCTGGGGTCCCCCCCAGACGCCTCCAACCCCAAAACCCCCACATCAGCAACAGTATCCCAAACGACAAAACCAAGTGCCCCCCACCCCCACTAGGTGATGGAGCCGATCAAAGGAGCCCAGAGAGATTGATCAGATATGGAGCCAGAGGCCGTCTCAAGACCAATATGGTCCAACAAGAGATTTCTATACTGATTAATATTAAGAGCTTTTTTATTTTTCCAGTTCAGGAGGATAGTTTTCTTAGCGATGCATAAGGCAATGTGAACCATTAGAACTGACTTTGTGTCCATGGTGACATCATTTAAATTTCCTAACAGGCAAATTGAGGGAGATGGTGGGATGTTTCATTTCAGACACTTTGATAAGTCCTCACATATCTGGCACCAAAATTTCTTAACAGGTGGACAGAACCAAAGCGCATGAACATAAGTATCTGGTATATTGCTTGTGCATTGTGAGCAGGTATTAGACGATGTAAAACCCATCCTAAACATTCGTTGACCTGTATAGTGTACGCTATGAAGGGTTTTGTATTGTATTAATTGCAAATGAGGATTTTTTTTATTTTAAAGGTTCTTAAACATATCTGAGACCAGACGTTTTGGTCAAAGCTGGCTGATAAATCCACCTCCCATTTTGAAATAGGGATGGCTATTGATTCATCTAATGTAGATAAAGTTTTGTATATTTTAGACAGCAATTTGGGGGGGTTGAGATTAAGAAAATCTAAAACTCTTGCTGGAATTTGTAATTCAGCTGTATTGAGCCTAAATTTACCTTTAATAATAGATTTAATTTGTTGATATTCTAAGAATTTGTTTTTATCAATTCCATATTGTGTAATTAATGTATTAAATGGGATAAAGTCTGTTCCTTCAAATATATGTTCCAGGTATTCAATTCCATTGCACCTCCAGACTGGAAAACTTATAAATTTTTATTCCAGATGGGTGTACGTCTGCATGGGATTATTGTGGACTCTGTCATTTTTAGAAACTCCCACCATGCTGTCTGAGAGGAGCTGATATTTATGCTTTTAAAGCATTCATATTGTTTTATATTTGAGCTAATAAATGGTAGGTCTGAAAGTTTTATCTTATTACATAGTGTCTGTTCTACGTCTATCCAGGACTCGTCTAGGTAGCTTTGTTTTAACCATCTTGAGATGTATTGGAGCCTGTTGGCTAAGAAATAATGATGGAAGTTTGGTAGATCTAGACCTCCTTTTTCTTTGGTCTTCTGCAGTGTTTTTAAGCTGATACGTGGGGGTTTATCTTTCCAAAGAAATTTAGAGATAGAGGAGTCCAGAGATCTAAACCAGTCTAGTGATGGTTTTCTTGGGATCATTGAGAATAAGTTGATTCCGGGCAAAACCATCATTTTTATTGAAGCAACCCTTCCCATAAGTGATATAGGTAGGGATTTCCATCTAGCAAGATCATCTTCCACTTTTTTTAAAAAGTGGGATGTAGTTTAGCGTTATTAAATTTGCCAGTCTTGGTGAGACATTGATACCTTAATAGGTAATATTCCCTGACTGCAGTTGTGTATTAGTTGGATTCTGGACAGAACAATTGATTGGAAGAACTGTAGATTTTAACCAATTTATAGAATAATCTGAAACATTTGAGTAAGAGTTTATCAACCCGATTACCTGAGAGAAAGAGGTTTGGGAATGCTGGAGAAAAAGTAATACATCATCTGCATAAAGACTGATTTTATGTTCTATGTTATTGCATTTTATGCCTTTAATATTGTGAGTTTGCCTGATTGCTGCAGCTAGTGGTGCAATAAAAATAGCGAACAGGGAGGGAGAGAGAGGACATCCCTGCCTGGTACCTCTCTGAAGATAAAACCTAGATGATGTTTGGTTATTTGTCCTGATACATGCTGTTGGTGAACTGTATAATATTTTCAACCAGTTTATAAAAGAATTTCCAAAGCCAAATTTATGTAAGGTTACAAATAAGAATTTCCAGTTAACTCTATCAAATGCTTTTTCTGCATCTAAAGATAATATATTAGTTTTAATGTTTTTACAGTAACAAAAATCTATTAAATCTATTAATCTACGTGAATTTGTGGATGAATGTCTCCTTTTAATAAAACCAGTTTGATCAGGATGTATTATAAGAGGGGTTACTTTCTCTATCCTTTTTGCGAGGGCTTTGCAGATTATTTTAAGATCAACATTAATAAGGGATATGGGACGATAGCTGGTGGGAAACAAAGGGTCTTTTCCTGATTTTAGTAGAAGACTAATGTAGGCAGAATTTATATTTGGTGGGAGTCTGCCATTTTCCTTGGTTTCCTGCAGCATTCTGTGGAATGTTGGTGCCAGAATATTCCAGAATTCCTTATAGAAGAGTTGAGGCCATTCAGCTGACAGGAGTCTGTGTCTGCGTGTCACACTAACCAGCAGGGGGTCTTCCTGACACTGACTGTCAAAAACCTCCTTACTGACTGCTGATTTATCTAGCCAGAGTGCTAGAAGCACATCTGAGATGCAAGTGTCACCAATGTGTATGCTTTCAACCACTCGGGGGCTGTAGAGCTTTGCACCTGTGTTCTTTAAGGAGCAGAGAAATGATGCATGACTGCGGAGGGGAATTCCCTGCCTGACTGAGCTCACCGGTGCAGCTGAGGTGTTCAGGACCGTCTCTGGGAGTGGCATGAGCTTTGACAGGGGTTCTCTGGGTTCTTCTAAGCTAGCTACCTGATGGTTGAGAGGTGGGTGCCTGCTGTCTGTGCTTAGTGGCTTTGGCACCTCCACCTGGGCCCAGAGTTTCCCCTGCTGGCAGTCGATGAGAGGAGCCAGCCTTTCGAGCATGTCCTGTCCAATGAGGAGAGGCTCTATGTCTAATGTGCAGATATAGACTGGATGAACCAAGGTCATGTTCTGGAAAGTGATGTCCAGCCACACCCGCTTAGTGATGCATGACTGATTTTGTTTGTAGCTGGTGATTTGTACATCGCAGCTTTCAAGCTAGAATGCCTAATGAAATCATAGCCTGAGTAACCTGTTCAAACAAAGCTGAGCACATTAAGCTAATTTCCAGCAGAGCGTTAGCCTGAATGCACCCTCCTAGTTAGTTAGTTGACCAAGAAATGTGAGAAACTTCCAGGGCAAGGTTTGGGTCCATTTCTGTCCTCCGGCTTCCTTCTCTACTTGGTGGGGCCTGCTCAGCATTCTCACGCGAGCTGGGCATACTTCCTAATTTCCTGCATCTTTAAGTTTCTGACTCTACAATGCATGGTTACTTCAAAGCGTATGCACTGGTGAAGATTGTGGAGAAATAGAGACTTGAAAGCCGGATCTTCTTCTAAGCCAGGAGCGCTCCGCCCCTGAAGATAAGCGGCTCTGAGTCGCCAGTAATAATCATGCGGGGACTCATGTTTCTTCTGTGGGATCATAAATGTGTTTATGGCTGCAGAAGCTGCGTAAGCATAATTTGTGAATTTTTCTCTAAGTGCTCCACACAACTTTGAATAACAATCTCTGACGCCAGGCGTTAACGTTTCCATAAAACTGTGGACACTTCGAGAAGTTGTCTTCCAGATCAGTTTTAATTTTTCACGAGATGAAGGCTGTGGTAAATCTAAGAGAACCCTTTCTATTTCTCTCAAATAGTCATGTATGTTAGAATCATTCGAGCTTGGGTCGAAACGTTCTATGTCGCTCGCAAGGGACTCTAACTGATGGGTGTGGATTCCTGATTCTCGGTAGGGAGCGCTCTCTTCTGAATCACTAGATGAGCGTTCCTGCGGGTCGGGATCAAAGTAATGCTGTTGGGGCAGCTTCGGGTTCTGCACCTGTCGCGCACTAGGGTGTGTCAGGAAATCTGGCCCACCTGGAGTCCACACGCTCCTGTCCCATGGTCTCTGTGGGGGGCCAGATGCATAGTGGTCCACCCTGGGAGCCCCCCCTCTTTCTGCTCTGCCTGCAGGGTGCAGCCCTTGGTCTGGTGCTGCAGCTTCACTCACCACTGGCAGAGAAAGGGGGGTCGCAGCTTCACCCAGAGGTCTCCCTGCTTCAGAAAGGAAGGAAGGGTCATTCGCTGACCTGTGTGGCGTGACACTGGCTTGATCAGAAATCAGCCACTGAGATTTAACTCTCTGATGGCTGGGTGGAATCTGCTCTAAGGGACGTGGGACAGGTTCTTCCTTGCTCTGTGGTAACTCTATTTTGGCCTCATGAAGCTCAAAAATAGCAGTGTCTCTTTCTTGCTTTAACTGTGGTGCTGTCTGGCTTTCCAACTGCAATCTACGTTGAAGCAACAACGTTAGCTGGCCGAGGACATCGGAATCCTTCACTTCTTTATCTGGGTTTTCCATAAATCCCACTAAACTCTGTATTCTCTCTGTACAGGCGTCAATATCAAAACCGTGTAGGTACTCGCTTTCCTGTGATGGCAGGCGAATAAGATTTCCCACTACCTGCTGCAGGTGGTAGTCTCCAGCGCTCTCTGGGCCCACAGCATCAGCTGCATGGTAGCCTGAGGCTTCCATCTTTTAAGGCACCAGAAGAAACAGAAAGAGAATAAAATATTTAAAAAGAAGAAATTAAGATAATAAAATGAGACCAAATCTCAAGCAGCCAATAGGCTACAATTGCAATTACAATTGGGAAAAAAATTCTAGAATTGCGCTGCTCTGGGTGGTTGCATGTTGGAGTGGCTATGTTGGCCAAATATTGAGTTTTGTTTTTTCGGAGATTAGCAGGAGATCGTTCATACTCAGCCCTTTGAATTTTTGGCTGCTGTTCCACACAATGAGTATAGGTGTCTTTAAAGAGTGGGGGTTTGGTGCTACTAAGTGGCTCACATACCACACTGGCCCTCTTTAACCGTCAATACACTCCTTGGTGAGTTTTTTGGCTGCTCCTCTTCCTACCATCTCTTGTATTTGGGCTGTGTAGGCAGCCCACCACTTAGGATCTTTCCTAAGCCGTTTTTCTGTCCTCCGAAAGGTAGCTTCCACTCCACTCCGGTTATTAGGAAAAGAGTTTGGGTCCTCAATCCAGGAATATTTTGATTCACTGTGGGCATCCACTTTTACATATGTGAGGCCTTGTTTTATACTTTCAAGCTCCCTCTCCTGATTCAGTGTCGTTTCCTTTCCCCGTGGTTGACAACTACCACAGCAACATCCACCCCACTTTGTTTCACAGGCTGCCCCAATGCTGTCCCATCTCCACCATTCCAGAAACTCTTTGTCAGCAATTGTGGTGTCAGCCTGCCTCTCTCCTGCCTCAACGATCTCTTCGTATTTCCATGCGGCTGTTCTCATCGAGTGGGCGAAGTGTGTTTCAGACCGATGTGCTGCCATGTCCACATCCTCAAAGAGATCGAGATAAGCTCCTCCTACAGCGTTTCCCAGCTTTTTACAAAAGACGAGTTTCCCAACAACCTTCGCTCTCTGATGGGCAAGTTGACTTCACTCTGAGTAGATATCGTTTGGTGTTAACCTTCATAGCCATTTCTCAGACTGCATGGATAATTAAAGTGATTTTTTTTACTCCTCAGCTTCAATCTTTCACCAACTCTGTGTGTGATATTAGTGTCCGATGCCAAGTCAATTAGAGTCCCTATTTTCTGACCTGCATTGGCAGTGACTTCTAAAAGCATCATAATAACTGGTAGCTCTTCCATGTAATTTGCCTCCATCAGCCCCAACGAATCTTTCTCTGTGCAGTTAGTTTTTGCAGTCACGTTGGTAAAAGCCTGTCTGCATTTTTCGGCCATTTCTAGGGAGAGTTCGGCCATGGATTTTTCTTGTTCTTCTGTAAGCCTGGGCTTTTTCCTGCTGTCTTTCTCACCTTTGTCCTCCCCGCCCTTTTCACACAAGATGAGGTCCCCAACAACCTTCACTCTCTGTGGGGCAAGTTGACCTGCACGGTGGCTGATAAATAATTCGAGGCGCTCTGGTCTCTTCAAGTCCTCCAGCTCAGTTTCTGGGAAGAATCTCCTCAGCTGTTCCCTCCTAGATTCTCATCTTGGACAGAGAACGAAGTGGTGATCTGAGAAGCCCCCCTTCCTGCAGTCTTTGTTTCTGCACATTTAGGTGCCTGAACATTCATCCTACTGTCTGACATCCTAAGCCCTGCTTACATGCCCCCAACTTTTTGATAGCATTTTTTTCTCAGCCAGTTTCAATTCCTTGAACCTCTTACAGAAGAACACTTTTTCTCTATGCCTTTCATCACCTCAGACAACACATCCTCCTTCTTTCTTTATGGAACGTGTCGAAACAAACTTTCTTACAAATTTACTCTCTTGCCTCTCTGGCTTCTCAGTCTCTCCAAGCTGCTCCAATTTCTCCAGAATTTCTTCTTGATTTTTCAGGAACTTGAGGAGGCTATCAAAATGATTGTCCGGTGGGACATTATTGCGGAGATTCACCATAAACACAAGCCAGTCTTTCTTTACAGCATCTGGTAGTTTGCTCTCAATAGACTTAGTTACCAGTGGATTGTTAATGGCACCTGTGGCTAATTTGCTTTTAATGCGGGTATCCCCTCAAGTTCTCTAATTATTTCCAAGGCGATCGTGGACTTATTTCCAAATCTGTTCTCCAGCACCCTGAACATGTCTTGAGCAGTGTTGTATGTTGATAGATGGAGGTCTCTGGTGACTTTTTCATTTATGCTGTCCAGAAGTTGTATCTTTTTCACTGAACCAGTGAGTTCTCCCTGCTTTTGCAGGCTCTCCCAATCTCTTTTCCATCGATGGAACTCTCTTGCAACCATAAAATCTGGGCAGATTAGTTGATTTTATTCTCACAATGGATGCAGTGTGTGCAGATTATGTGGTTGCCATATTGGCGGCTGCTGACACTGCAGCTACCGTCACTTCTGCACCTCTTACCTCCTTTGCAACCCTTTGTGCTATTGCAAACACTGATCTTTTTGTTTCAAGCTTGTTATTCATCAGTCTAAGATCCTTCACGGATTTCTCCAGGTCAGGTCTTTCTTTGGCTGGAATCCATATCTCCCAAGATGCTAGGCTTTTAGGAGCTTCTTGGGCTAGCTGTTTCGTGAAAGTAATCTGCACTTCATAGCCATCTTGGTTTACAGCACTAACTGGCATTGCAGCAGCAGCATCCTCACAAGCCTTTACTGCTTCCCGGATTGCAGTTTCCAGCTCATCCTGTCAGTAGCTCGACCATAGTTCGTATCGAACTATATCCCTGATTTCATCCAACTTTGAGTGACAGTCATTAACAGTTTTCTCCAGGTCGACCTCCTGTTGTTTGTCAAGTTCTTTGTCTTCATCCCTTGCTTCAAGATCTGCTAGTAAACCAGCTTTGTTATCATCATTCAGAGTTTCCTTGCTTCAGATGTGAGCTTTTTGAACTCCTCTTGTAGTTCACTTCTCATCATGCCTCGCACTCCTCTAGTGAGGAAATTAGCTGCTTTAGTGAAAGCACTTTTAGCTAAGGTTCTTTCTTTCTTCAGCTGGCGCACTGTTTTCCCAAACGTTTAATTTAGGGACATAGCACATCAGTTTTGCATTTTATTTTACCCAAGAAAGAGGAGCTGAGGAAGAAACTGTTGGAATGTGTCTTGGAACACCTCCAGCAAAGTAAGTTAAGTTATTTGATCGCATTGCTGTTAGCCAATCAGAGACGAGACATTTGGATATTGTGAATAATAATGAATCCTGACATGTCCTTCCACCCACTCTTTCGACAAACTGCAACCTCCTGAAACAGGAGCAAGACAGAATTTTTTTCCACATACAATGACTCACAAGGCATATAATTGGGCTAGAGACCAGAGGAAATTCATTGAAAAAAAACGAGTGAATGAGACCTTTAAGCTCTCTTATCTCAGTTTTCTACTGGATTCTCTCTCTTCATTCCCTTTCTTTCCTTGTGGTCCCTGTGTTTCTGTCAGAGCTAAGTCGTTACTTTTTCATATTTTTCATAATTAAATAATTTCTCTACTAAACCTATATGTGTTTAGGTCCTATTCCCTAACATTATGACAATTTAGGCAGTTTTTCATCACCTCTCTTTATTTTGTCTGTTGGAATCCATTTTCCGCAAATGAACTGAACAGACTGTTGGACGCCGGGAAGCCATTTTCCCCAGATGGAATAAGCAGGCAACATTTCCCAGCATTCCTAGCGGTGACCCCAACACACTCCCATTGGTCCATGGCCACAAAATGTGACATCAACGATGACATCACGGCCAAAGGGCTATAAGAATGGTGGTGGCAGCCATTTCAAATTGTTCTCAGCAGAAACTTCTTCTTTAGAGAGAACGTCTCACCGGTGAATATTCTCTTTTGTTCTGACCCGCTGGACCAGGGAGAACTCTTGTTTCAAAGCTTCGACGTGCCCACTGCTGTCTGTGCATCTAGCTTGGGTTATATCAGGACTGTTCCAGGACAGTTCGTTACGACGTCGACCTCCAAGCCGTCCGGCCTGCAGTTGGGACACACAGTCCTAAAATCCAGCGGCAGGTTCTATCCCTCCCTTTTTGCACAACTACGGACACATTTTGCTCCCCTGTTTGTGGACTGGACTTTCCTCAAAGCAAAGTAGGACTGAACTGGTTCATTCCAACTAAGCTTGTGTCTGGGAAGATAAATAGGGAAAATAGACTTCTTAATGAGTTAGATCTCGTTCATTGTTGATTTAAAGTGTTTTTAAGCGCTGAACCTGTTGGCTCATTTAGCGTCGCTGCATGCATAAGTTTGTGAGCTGTATTATTTTCTGTATAAAACTGGTTTTTATCCTGAACGGATCCCGCTTTCTTTCCCTCTTTTCCTCATTCTCTGATCACCTGGTCAGCAGATTTGGACTTGGTCCGACCTGCTTTAGCTGGTCTGTTAGCTGAAAGCTTAACTCCATTGTTCCTTGTTTGTTAAAGCTGTGGCCTTCCACATGGACAGTTCACACCATGTGCTTTGCCCATTTTAGCCAAAGGTAGTTTTATGGCCGTTTGTCTCCTTACACTTCTTGTGCTGTCCTCCATCTTGGCCCAGAGCTAAGTTTATGGCCCTTTGTCCCACAGGCTCTCTTACTTGAGCCCCCTGGAGTGAGGGCCACCTCGCTTTCTGAGCAAAACCTCCCCTCCCCTGCAAAGGGGGAGCTGTCTGTTTGTCCCTGATCCCCTTTGTGTTAAATTTTCACATATTGGTTTTCTAAGATCTGTAATAGTTAGTTGCATGCTTTAGAATAGACTGGAATTATTGAGGAAATGTTTTGGCTGTAAGGTGGATCTATTTTCTTAAGGAATTCCCCTGATGTTAAAGAGAAGTTTTCTGTGATTACTTGTCGTAATGCGTACAGTTGGTCCACGGGGTGTTAATTTCATCCCTTCAAGAATAGACTGGATGTCTGGTCTTCTAATACAGTAGTGGTGCCCGTAATATTAATAGATTAAACTTGAACCTCATCAACAATTATGTTAACATAAAATTATTGATCATAATTATTGATGGTTGTCTAAACCAGACAAGACTCACTCACTCTGTGTCACAACATGTCACTGTAATGGTCTTTTTTTTTGGTTTGCTTATTGTGTAATGTTATTATGTAAAGCACTTGAACTGCTTGGTTGCTGAAATGTGCTATACGTATTAACTTGACTTGACTAGCTGGAGAGTTAACTTTACCCATTGTTCAGTGGATTACTTCTACAGCTAATCGCATTGACTAGTTATCCGGTGAGGTTTCAAGAAAACTACTTTTTTGTCATGTATTTTTGAAAAGATGCACCTGCTAAATATTTTGAGGAGAGGAACTAATAAAGGAACCTTTTCCAGAAACCACGGCAGAATTCCAGAGTCAATTTCCCCCCTGTATTTTCACTACATTTACCATGGTAAAACCAGATTACGAGGATAGGAAATTACCACAGACAGAAATCACATGTTGGGTTGCCCAGGGCTCCATCCTGGGTCCCCTGCTATTTAAAATCTATATGCTCCCGCTAGCCAAGATTATAACAACCAACAAGATTAGTTACCATAACTATGCAGATGACACCTAGCCTTACATTACAATGTCACCAGGTGACTATGAAAACATCCAAAGGCTAAGTGAACGCATTGAGCAAATCAATGGATGGATGTGCCATCATGTTCTCCAGCTGAATAGAAACAAAACGGAAGTAATTATGGGGGTGGCATGGAAAATCGACTTTAAGCTTATCACATTATGTCATTCCATCCTTAACATGCCTAAAGTGTTTCTTACGGTAATTTATGTATTTTTGAGTAATCTTTGGAAACTCTCGCAACCGCCATTTTGAGCGCTGAACGCCCGATTCCTCCTAGGTACGCCCTCACCACCTTGCAATGCCCCGACATTTTGATTACAGCCCACGTCTCTCCAAAACCCTCCCTTCCCCGCTCCCCGAGCAGAAAAGCAGCAGGTCATCAGCTATCACCTGTGGATATTACTACTCGATAGCTATTTACTTTTCCAAATTGCACAATGCCTTCTTGGAGAAAATGTATCTTTGGATGCCAGGACGACTGCCCTCTTTTTAGTTTTCCTAAAACTGAGGCTGTTTGTCAAAAATGGTTGGAATTCATTTTTGGAAAAGACCCTCCTCCCAAGAAGATTTGCTTCGTTTGTGCCGGCCATTTCACAGAAGATTGCTTCCAGAACAAAAGTTTATTTGACAGTGGATTAGTAAGCACATTGACGTTGAAGAACGATGCAATCCCCACTCTCAAGAGTATATTTTCAGAGCCAATACCGGTAAGTGGAAATGCTCTGATTCAGCTTGTTGAAAACATTGTCATGTTTGCAGGTTTTATGACTCAAAAGGCAGCAGCAAAATCAGAACACCAGAACGCAGTTTGGGTATGATAATATTTAACAATTTAGTGAATTTGAAAGTCTGAAGAACGCCAGGGAATGGGTCCAAGATGGCAGGCGGAGGAACTGCAGCAGAGAGTGGAGATTAGATGTTGTAGTCAGGTGGTTAAGTGAGGCAGCGTGTAGATGGTTACTCACAAAATGACTGAGGCGTCTGGTCTTTGGGAAAGGCAAGTAGGATCCAGTAGCGGAGATAGGTGGAGGCTGATGTTGTGTAAGGCTGTGTGTGTTTGCAGGTGGAGCGGGCAGACGGACGGAGAAAAGGCAGACCAGTGGAGGAAACAAGGCAGAAGCTGACCAGGAGGGAATCCAGAGTGAAGGTAAGTTGTTTCCAGGAAGTATTGCCAACGGAACGGAGATCAGAGAAGGAAACCAACTTCGGAGGACAAAGGAGTCTGGATCAGGATCTGTGAGGAAACCAGGAAGAATAAGCGCACAGGAACCTGGAAGATAAACTTCTCTAGAGCAAAGGTTGGCCATCTATTACCATGCTGGGAGCAAGAATAATCTGGCGTCACCTTGCAGCCTTCCTTCCTCTTTTAAAGCTGGAGAGATGAGCCAGAACGAGCTGCACCTTTTGCCAATCAGCCACGCCCCTGCAGAGAAGGTAGGAGAGCACACACACACACACATACACACACACACAGCAGAAACACCAGCAGAACACAGGATCCTAACAAACATAGCTTTGGCTAATTCAGAGTTAAATCTGTGCACTGTAGCTCATGTTTATTATTCTGTCCCTCCAGGAATTCGCGATGTTGCGATCACAACTATTAACGTAAATTCAGCCAATCCCCGCAAATTCTGCATGTCTTGCAATTTTATACAATTAATGCAACTTTACCGCACCTTTAACCAGTTGTGACTCTCCCTTTCATTATCTTACATCTGACGGCGCCGCATATCATGTACACTCCCTGTTTCTTATGTGAGAGGGATCGAGAATAAAACATGTTACATTTTCATTTTGCCAATGTAGGTGCTATGAGGTACAGTTTCCTCATTCCAGTCATGAAAATTCATCGCCTGACAAAATTCGCCGTTTTGAATTCCAAAATAATTTTTATTATTTAGTGAACTTATGGATCTATTTACGGTAATATTATAGCTGTACTGTACCATAGAATTGTTCTGTCTGCCTAAGAAAAATGTGCCACCCACCCTTTAAGGCACCCCCAAAACACAGAGCCTCTTTCTTTGACATGGGAAAATCAAGAGTAATCAACCAAGAGATCTGGAAAAGAATTGTGGACCTCCTCAAGTGTGGCTCAATTTTAAATACAATTTGGGTGCAATTTGCAGTTAAAAAATACATTAAATGATCTCTTTATACTTCAATTTAACAAATACATTTTTTCATGTTTGTTAATCTAAAAAAAACAAATGTTTAGTCTGATTTGATGTTTGACAGTAAAAAAGTGTTTTAATCTCAAGTATATGTAAATATCTGGTTTCAACTGTATGTTTGATGTTCTTGATATTTGGCTTGATTGCTAGCACAAAGAGGGAGAGAAAGGAACAGAGAGGGAGAGGAGAGGAGAATGAGGACATAAAAGAGATGGAACAAGAGCCAGGTGAGAAAGGATGCACATTATAACAACACGCATCAACACCATACTCGAGCGGGAGGATGGAGGCTAGGGGTCTTTTCACACCCCTGTTTGCTATGGGCCATCAGGGGTTGCGGTCTGGATGAGGAACAGGTGCTCTGGTCAGGGTCCTAGGCTGGTGGGCTGCTTTGCCACTGTGGGGCCCTTGGTGGTCTGCTTGTCTCCATCCTAGAAGATAGAGGGTCAATCTCCTGGGTCTGGGAGCTGGTTGCTCTACTGGGGGATCAGTACCTGGACCTGGGAGTATGGTGTCTAAGGGGTGTATGAGTGAGGGTACAGCGTCCTTTCTTGGGTGTCTTGGTGTGTCGGTGAGAGTGTATGTGCTTAAGAGGGAGGGAACATGTGTCTGTATGTCTCTGTCTACCTCTCAGGTTGGGTCTTGGGCTGCCCTCTCGCCTGGCGCACCTCAGGCCTTACATCTAATGGGGGGCCTATTTCCCCTCCGTCACTCCCTGCCAGTGACTGATGCCCCTGCCCACTGATACATTGGTGGTCAATCCAGTTCGGACCTGGTGTGTGCCTGGCCAGGCCTGGGTGGACCGGTGTGTCGGTCGGCCAATGTGCTGGGCTGTTGTCTTCCTTTTGTTGGTTGGGGCACCTCTTTCGGGGGTGTTAGGTTTGGGATTGTTGGGTGGTGTCTGTTCGGTGGCTTGCCGGGATACGGATCCAGTGTCTCTGCTCGTTCGATCACCTGTTCTGTGCATTTCGTGCGTGGTCGGTTCATTGGCGGGTTGGACTGGCCCTGGCCTTTGTTGGATGCCTAGTCTCAGCGCTCTGCATTGCAGAGAATTGGGATTCAGTCCCTGCTGGGGAGTGGGGCACCCCTGGGCCCGACTTCCTGGGTCCATGGACAGGCCCGGGGTTTGGGGTTCTCCTCTGCTCCTCTCTTGGGGGATGCAGTCAGACCTGCGCTGGTCTGCCTGGGGCTCCGGGGGGCCTTTGAACGTCTTGGCTCCGATCTCCTTCATGTCTGCATCGATTCCTGGGAGACGGATTGATGGCTGCCCATACCTCCTATCGAACACTCGTATGGAGAAACCTTATATGCACCAGCAGGCTCTCTATCTCTCTCACACACACACACACACACACACACATAGTTGTACGATCTCCGGTGTTTACAGATACACCCTTGGGCTGAGGTTATTACTAGATCTTGATTAATCGGTATCATGAGCTTTTCAGTTGTTGTATTTTTGTATCCATTTTTGTATGATGTGGTTGTGCAGTTCTTAGTTCACACTGTTTGGTTTGTTTTGTCGAAGTTCCTTTTTCGTTTTTTTTGCTGTTGTTGTTTTTTCCCTCTCTCTGCCGTCATGTGGGTATGGAGGCAGACTTTGATGTTTTCCTATGTTTTCTTTGTTCCCCTTCCTCTCTTGTATTTTCCACTCACCCTCTCTTGACTTTTTGTTTCCTATCTCTCTTCTTCATCCTCTTTCTTTCTTCCCCTTTATATTCCATCTCCGTGTCCATAACATCAGAAAATAAAACCCACAGCAATTCATAATAAAGATTTCTCACAAATATATATCAAGATGAGTACTATAGCAAAAGCTGTAGTGCTCTGCTTTTGAAAGTAAATCTGTTGGGCTTCTACTTGGTACTCACACACCAATACTCAGACACCAATTCTTACCTCCACACTGCCAGACAGCACACGTCTGGCAGTGTGAAAAAAAAAACTCCTCTAGTTATTAATCAAGATCAAGTCTCTATTTTGTAACTGCACTATTTTCTGCTCTTCTGTTTGATTCCTCTGGTTGTTGTAGCCATAAACTCAATGTGTCTGCTTCAGATCAATATAATTAAAATTTTGGAACTGTATTCTTCCATTAGGGCATGTTGTTTTCATAATTAAGTAATTTACCTGTGGTCTAGAAATTTCCTCCCCAGTTCCTGGAATGAATTGTTTGCTGGAGCATTTCAGAAAGACATACTGTAGACTGGTTAACTGTTTTTAGATACAAACAAGTACTCATCATACAGTCAATATTAATGATCCATTAGTTGTTTTTGCTCTGATTAAATGAGTCTATTCTTTTCCATAACGAGGTTTGTATCATAAAGTCAAGGATTCATGTCTGATGGACCTTGTAGTTCACCGACTGCAGAAACTGCTCTCAAATTATCAAAGTTTACCATGTGCTGCTTAGTTTCTACAGCAGCCAATGCACCCTCCTGCACAACACCACAACTGATTGATTCAGATAATCTGTTCCGGTAAGCATTCTTTTAGTTTACAGTCATGTAAATTATATTTCAGTCAATGGGTTTCCTTAGACTACATTTAAACAGTAATCACTGAGTTGTCAGTGAGATGTGCATTTAAAATGAAAAGTAAAAATTTTCCAGCCAAATCTCATTATCTAGAACTAATATTACACGGACAGGTCTCATTTTGATCTAAGGTTTGACTTATAGTGTAACTACTATGGACACACTTTTTAGGGGTGTACAATTTTTGGCATCTAAATGGAGACAATCGTCCTAGATTCCTTGTCCCGTTGCTATGAAAACAAGCTGGAAAAGTCATAGAGGATTTTAAATGTGCAACCCCCAGAAAAGATTGTGGAAACGTTGCAAGTGGTTCAAGAGCAGTAAGGAGTTTATACGCTGTGAAATTTTGAGGACACAAGTAGGACACTAAAGTACAGTTGTTCCAGTTAATCTGATGACGGCCATAGCGCTTCACATCAGTCTGGAATACACAAAAAGAACTCCTAAATGACAATGGGAATGGATCCAATACGGGTTGAGAGGAGCTCTTTGGCATGATAGAGCACACATAGCCACACATGTCCTCCACTGGCTCGAGCGTGCAGAAGAAACTCTTTTCTTCTCTTTTCTTTTGATGTTCAGGGAATACTTAACCAGCCTTTATAAAATGTATATGGTTTTTTTAAAATATGTTTTTCAGGCTTAAGAATTAAGTACCCCTTACCCTCTTTAGGAGTGATCTAACCCCTGATCACTCCTCCCCGACAGATTTTCTTCAGAGAATAAAAGCCGGGCTCGATAGCACCTAAGAACTTTTACTCTCCCTCTGTTGTCCTCTTCAGGGCCTCCCATACTTCCGCAAGGGACCGTTGTGGTTCAGATGCAGGAGAACACTGATTCCAATGATACCAGGTGCTGCCCTTCCCCTTCAGTTGAACAGCATGAGTGGTTCTGGCAGTAACTTGGTAGGGACCCGTCCACCTGGGTTCATGCCACTTCCTTTTAATGACTTTCAACCACACCCATGGAGCTTCACTGGGGAGTAGAGCTGGGCCCTGTACTGCAGAAGGAGCTGTTGTGAAAGATTTTACTAATGCTTTTAAGATGTGATAGTCAGAGGATGGGTTCTGAGGGGTCGGGTCAGTCACAGTCCGAAGTTGTGCAAACGGTCCGTTAACTACCCTGCCAGTCAGTAACTCACAAGGTGTAAGTCCTTTAGTCCTACAGACTGATGACCTGACAGCCATAAAGGCAATCGGAAGGGCATCAATCCACATCAGTCCTGTTTGTGCCATTATTTTAGCTATTTTGGTTTTAAGATTCTGGTTCTGGTCGTTCTTTCCACTGACCCCTGAGACTGTGGATGATACACAGTCCCAAATTTGTGGGTTAATCCCAGCTGTTTTTCTACAAACTGAAGATGCTGATTTTTAAAATGTGTTCCTGAATCACTTCGCACAGTTCGAGGAAAACCGTGCCAGGGAATGTAATAATTAATCAAGCACTTAACAACAGTTTCACTATCCTCACGCTTGGCTGGCCAGGCTTCTGGCCAGCCTGTCAGTGGATCGGTCAGAACCAGAAGGTACTTGTAGCCCTTCACCGGTATTCCCATATCAGTGTAATCAAGGACAACTTCTTCACCAGGACGTGATAGTTCTTTAAAGGACCCCATTTCAGGTTTAATGGTGGGTTTAGGATTAAATTCACCATACACTTTGCATTCATGTAAAAAATGTTTTATCCAATCTGTCATGTAAGGGTGCCACCAAAAACATAAATTTCTTTTCATCTGAGCGGCACCGACATGGGCCAAGCCATGTGGTTCTTGGAAAATCTCAGATTTCATGTTCAAAGGTAACACTGGACAACCATCTGGGCTACGCCAGAGTCCATGAGATTGGACTGCTCCCCTTTGTAGCCAAACAGATTTTTCTTGAGGCGCAGCATTGTTTTGTTCAGTTTTAATAATCCTCCATGTTTTTAGTATCTTCTGCTACCATTGTCATCATCAAATCATGAGCCTGCTGATACCCAGCAGAGATTTTGGCATCTTCAAATGTATTTTCTTTACTGTGCCCCTTGCATTTTTTAACAGCTAGTGCAGAGGGAAGCTGCACAGCATGTAGAAGCTCAATCATTTCTTGCTGATGTTGTATTGGTTGTCCCTGAGTGGTGAGAAACCCACTCCTTTTCCATTGGGGGAGTCCAATATGTAAAGCCGGCCAGGCATACATGGAGTCAGTAATTATTGTTATTCTTTTTCCTTCTCCCCACTTACATGCTTCAATCATAGCCCTGATTTCTGCTTTCTGTGCTGACTGTTTCCGTTCCAGCTTCCCCTGTTTTCTTACCTGAAACCCATCAGTAGTTTTCTGCACTACTGCATACCCTGCCTGTAGCTCTCCACTGGGAGACCTGAAACAGCAGCCATCAGTAAACAAGGATATACTATCTGGAAGAGTTTGAGATTGTAAGTCTATCCGGATTTTGCTATCTTTAACCGTTTTCTCAATGCAGTCATGTGATACACCTCCCGTCATGTGATCTGCCATGTTGATACCCTTAAGAACCAATGTTAAATTAGGTGCTTCCAAGATTTTGCTCATGCGCTTTTGTCTGAGTGTGGACATGGTAAAAGCCTCAGAATTAACAAATGCCATTACCCCGTGTGTAGTTAACACCCTGAGAGGATGTGTGCTGTTTTAGAGATGAGATGGGCTAGTCCAGCTGCATGCCGGGTGCATGGTGGGTGTCTCTTTTCTGTTGTATCTAGTTTTACACTAAGATACATCAAAATGTCTATGTCCATCTACCTTTTGAAACAGGACACCATTGATTATTCCATCAGTTTCTGAGGAGTCTAGAAAAAATTCTAGTCTGTAATCAGCCAGAGCCAAGTCTGCTGCTGCTGCCAGTTCCTGTTTTAGAACAATAAACGCTTCTTCTGCTGCCACCGTCCAGTTAAGAGGAGCATTTAATTGTTTCATACCATGTTCATTTATCAACGCACGCAATGGAGTGGTCAGATTAGTGTAGCTGGGTATGTAGTGACGGCTAAAGTTGGTTAGTCCTAAAAAGGACAGCATTTCTTTAACCTTTAACGGTTTTGGATGTTGTAGGATTGCAAATCTGTGAGCTGCTCTTAGACCTGATCCTTGTGCAGTAACTCTTCTTCCCAAAAAGTGTACTTCTTGTCTTACTAGCTGTAACTTATCCCTGGAAACCTTGTAACCTTCTTGGGCTAACACGCGGATAATCTTTATTGTTGCTGTGGTGCACACTTCAGCAGTTGGTGCTGCTAAAAGCAGGTCATCTACATACTGAATTAGCACACATCCTTGAGGTAATGTTAATTTTTGTAAAGATTCTGGCGCTATATAAATAAACTGAATTGAATTGAATTGAATTTAAAACTTGGTTGAATAACGCTGGTGAAAGAGCAAAACCTTGAGGTAAGCGAGTGTATCTAAGTTGTTCCCCACGGAAGGTAAATGAAAAAATATCTCTAACCTCTGGTGCTAATGGTAAGCTGAAAAAGGCGTTAGCCAGATCAATGCAGGTGAACCACTGTAAATCTGGTGTTAATGCACTCAGAGCAGTATAGGGGTTAGGGGTTGAAATTGGCTTTGTTAATAATTCCTGGTTGATAGCGCGCAAATCATGTGCCATTCGATATTTCCCGGTTCCCTGTTTCTCAACGGGAAGAATAGGAGTATTCCATGCTGAGTTGGAGGGTTCTAACACTCCTCCCACCTTGAGACCCAAAATGGTCTCAGCAATCCCTTCCTCTGCCTCCGGTTTGTGTGGATACTGGGATCTCCAAATGGGGGATCCTGTTTTCATAGAAAATGTCAACGGTTGTGTGTGTACTAATCCAACTTCAGTGGGTCCAGAGGACCACAGAGTGGGAGGGAGTTGTTGTAGCGCTTTAACAGCTGCTGGGTGATCTGTTTTTTCCCTGCCATGGAAACGGGTCAGGTGTAAATGTTCTAACATAGAAGTATCCCATGTCGTGGTCTGAATTTTGTATATGCCAGTCGAGGAGGAAAACCATACGCTAGGTATTTGAGTTAATACCAAGTCAGTGGTTTCTGTCCCTCTTTTTACCATGGGGCCTAAATCTTTAGCCTGATGTTTTGGATGTAACAAAAGAGAAATATGCGGCACTGTTTCTGAACTCATCATGTAAAATTGAGCTTGTTGAGGAGTCAATTTAGCTTCTAAGGCTACTCACTCTGGTCCCACATAGCAAGGGCCCCTTTAAGTCTCCTCGAGGAGGCGGTTCTAAGTTATCTGGATCATCTGCATTGTCTCCCCCACCCTGCTCCTTAGGAGTTCCCTCATCGTGGTGTTGTACTATTTGTCTCCATACATCTAATTCTTCTTTTATGTAGTGCAATTCCCCTCCTTTAACATGAAGGGCTAGTTTTAATGTTCCAGTTAAGCTCTTCCTCTCCTTTTCTTCCTCATGATCTTTCTTTGGTGCTCTGTCACATGACGGTGCTGTTTCTCCTGAAATTGATCGCTGTTCCTCTTTCTCTCTGCTCTCGATTCCCAAAGGGAACCTCATGGTCCTTTGCTGGCTGAGGCTTGGGTGTGGTGTTCCTACCAGAGCCCGTTTGAACCATGTTTGAGGGTGTAAATTCCCACTTTACCTCTAGTGCCTCTCCATCACTGTGTTCTTGTTTTATTACTGGATAAATACCTTGATATGATGGTGGAGGAGCTGTTGAAGACAGCATGTCCTCTTTGCAAAGATGATCGATGCCTTGTCCACAAACCCCACGGAAATACCACTTAGCTGCTTTTGTAGTTAACTGACTCTTTCTCCCCATCAATCTACTTGCTTTTTCTGCCTCTTCTTTAAAATGCTTTTCCTCTTGAAAACACATCTGACTTAAAGAATATCTATCACTTTCTACATACCCATACTTTTCCCACATCTTTTTAAATGATTCTGCTGCTTTTTTCTTAGCTTTTTCTCCCTCACTCTTAGATCCTGCCATGTTAATTATAACCTGGAGGTATTTCTGTAATTGTTCATCTAAGGTCAACCACCTTTTGCCAGGTCCTGCAGACCTGGACATACTTTTTTCTTCTGACATTATAACAATATATCACATTCATCTTTTATAAAAAACGGGTTATTTCTAGGGAAAATGCCTACTGGCGTTCATCCAGCCCCTAAGATCCATGCTTCTACTTGAATACTATTTATTCAAGCGGGATCCTACTGGGTGTTCTAATCACAGGTCTGGATGGATTTTAGATTCCCCGTCTTCAACCTCTACTATGGAGACCTTTAATATTGCAGCGAGTGCTGGTCCAAACCTAATGTTTGAAACGGCTCCTATGTCTCCCATTTGCTGTTCTCACATTTATTTCTCACAACATTCACACACTGCAGTCCTGTATTTTCCCCCTTATTTAATCATATAATGTTAACATTTACTAAATTCTACACTTTCCCTAACCCTTTTGCTTCACTAACCTAGAGTCCCAGACTCCGGTGCGACGTTTTCTGTCACAAGATCAGGTTTGAGAGTCCTCAATTCTCGGGTCTGATCTGTGTCCCGATCTGCGGTCCAACCGTTGCACGTTAAGTCCCGTCGGACTTAACGTTGGAGCGATCACCTCCAGAGGAAAGCAAAGGTTAGTCTTAAATTCTCTATTTTCCTATTAATACTTTTCAATTTTGGCACTTCAGGCTAGATATGAGACAGAAATGTTTTGGAAATGTTCAATATAGCAGTTTTATATAAAGGGTACTGCTTACCGTGTTTATTTCGCTGGCCAGCTACTCCTGTCCCACTGCCAACCGTCAGATGTCTTTTAAATACTTACTTTCTGCCACCGAAACTGGGCGGAAAACACCAAATTGATGAGAGGAGATTTTTAAGTGAAAGCCTGCGCCTCGCGCTGCTATGCTACCAGTCCCTGACCAGCCTGCTGTCTGCTAACTCCTCTCTCCCATTTCGTTTATCCTGTGGCAGAGTATAAAAAAGAATGACACATTCACACAATATATATTTTTGGGCATGCATGGGAAGAGATTCTCACCAAAATCATCTTCAAAGAACTCTTCCTCATAAATGCCTTTTATTTCTTTACAAAGTTATTACAAAACATTCTGAGAGACAGCCTCTCTTACAGGATCCAATCAGCTTAATAATACATATTCATATAGATGCAAAGTGTGCCTGTAGTCCGTCCCTAATAGGTTTAACCCCTGTTAATATATTCCTTTTGGTTGCTAAGCAGAAAACCTTCCTTCTCTCAACAGCCTATTTTGCACGACCAAACCAACAGATGTTTCCTGTTTTTTTCAGAGAATCGTGACCCATTGTCTAACTCATATCCTGTTCTTAACAGTTTTGTCCATTTAATCGTGACCGTTCCTTTCTGACCCGAGGGTCACATCCTCTGCCAACACTTTTCTGCATTTAGTTAATTATTTTAGCACATAACCCCTTCACCTTTTGGCCTGTGTATTCATTCAATGCTTGTTTAAAAGTTTTTATTTACAATATCCCCCACAACCCTGCATAGGAATGACGGGTACAGAAAATGGGTGGATGGATGGATATATTTTATTTTCATGTATGTTATGGTTTGGGAATGTAAAAAGATAGCACACAGACGTTGTCCGCAGTCCTTCCACTCCACTCCATTTGGCCTACGCATTACTGGTGTTGGGATCCATTTTCTACCAATAAACTAAACAGACTGTTGGACGACGGGAAGCCATTTTCCCCAGATGGACTGAGCAGACTGCATTTCCCAGCATTCCTAGCTGTGACCTCAACACACTCCCATTGGTGGCCAAGCACCAATGGGAGTTCCCCTCTTTGTGGACTGGACCTCCAGAGTGATCTGGTTCATTCAACCTAATCTTGTGCCTGGGCAGATAAATAGGGAAAATAGAGTTCTTAACGAGTTAGCTCTCGTTCATTGTTAGTTTAAGGTGTTTTTAAGCGCTGAACCTGTTAGTGTCGCCGCACGCATAAGTTTATGAGCTGTATTATTTGCTGTATTTTAAACTGTTTTTTGTCCTGAGCGGATCCCACTCTCTTTCCCTCTCTTTTCCTCGCTCTACTCTCTCTTGCTCTCTGATCACCTGGTTGGCAGAATCTGGCTCAGATGCTGCCGTGTGGAGCGAACCGCTAACAAGCTACTGAATGCCGCAGAACCACGTCCAGACTGGAGCGTTACCCCACCGCGACAAAGCATGGGACAATGCTATCTTGAACCTGCAGAGAAGGTACTGTGTCAGTGAAATGAGGTGCAGCTGATCGTTGTTTAGCAAACCGGAGAAGACGACACACCGTCCAAGCTAATGCTACCAATGCGATCCAACCGCCATAAGGCCTCCCACTGCTAATGGACCGCAGCTGTGGCTAGCCTGTGGGCTAACGTTGTTTTAGCTTCGCCCATCATCCATGGAGCAACCTGGAGAACATTAACCGTTCAATAAGGTCTGTCTGGGCAGAGGCGAGATAAGGTTAGTTTAAACAAGATTTAAGGGTTGTTTATTGTCACTGTGATTTGTTACTTTAAGATTAAATTTATTGTTTGGGTACAAACAGGCCAGTCGGCCTGGAGGTTTAAACAGTGATTTTTGAGGTTTCCGATGGAAAGTCGTTTTATATCCTGCAACCTGAGTTACCCAATCCGACAGTTTTCTTTGTTTGATGTTTAATAAAGGATCCAGAGCAACTTTAAGCAGTGCCACGTGAGTTAGCTGAAAGCTACATGCTATAGCGAACCACGTGGGCCCCCTTTGACGGCTTTTATTCATAAACAATAGACTGCTTTTAATGCTATTCAAAATAGAGTTCGACTTTAAAACAGATAGTTTAAACACTAAACTAATCTTTAAGTCATTTTTGAGACCGCCTTCTTGGTAAGTCAAAATACTAAATTAGATCGACATAATTGGTAGGGCCGTTAAGATAAAGTCTAAATATTAAATTAGATCAATCACTGCGGTGACCGATCCATAAAATAGAATCAATTATCTAAAGGTTATTGATTTCTAATTCAGCAAATGGTTTAATGAAACGTTGCTTTTTCCAAATAATGTTTTTCTTCACTTCTGGTTTGCATTATGAATTGGTGGTTTGAAAAAAAACCAGAATGTGCTGATTAGTCTTAAACTAATCACAATTAGTTTAAAACTAACTTAGCTTCATTCCCAACACTGTTCAATACAAGCCTTGGTCTTTGAGCAAACATATTCATTCTGAACTGTGACATCATTATCAATTGTTTATTGTTTCTATTTCTGTGCATATTTATCCCTTTTACTGTTTTACTTCTGAGTGTTAGTTTTATTATAGTTATTCTTTTCTTAGTGGTTTAGTTGTGTGTTACTAGTTTGGTGAGTTTGTTGATTAAAGTATGTTAACTGAAAGTTGAATTTTATTTGTAATAAACTCTTGTGTTTTGGAAAACCGTTGTTGTTATTTCACCTACATGTGTAGTAACTTGCTGTTCAGGAACGCCAAGAACTTATTCCTTCATATATTGTTTAATTACCTCAGCCTTATCAGGCAGGTAAGCATAAACATAAACTGAGACTGAACAATTTGACTATTGTATTCCTGGAATCCACCAGGTGGTGACCCTAAACTTGGTAATTTTTACCTAAAATTATTAATTTGATTAATAATTGCCCTAAGCAATTATTCATAATTATTCATAGCCAAAACCTACCTATCTGTGGCACAACAGTATAAAGTCTTACCCTTGGAAAGTCTTACAGCAGAAATGAAGGGGGACAAAAGCATTTTTGAGAGAACATGGTCAGCCTTTTTGAGGTATTTACCCCCATCACTTCTGAACATAGTAAATAAAGGAAGATATGCACTAGACTGGACTACTCCCACTAGACGATCTGAGTACCTACCTACCTATTGTTATCACCGTCCCCCTTTTTTCCTTTTGTTCTGGATGAGTAGTCTTAAGCTTCATGAAGTAATTTTGTTTCGGAAGGGGTTATGTTTCCTTCTATATTTATATACTATAAAGCACTTGTTCATTGTTTATGTTCTGGATAATTGAAGAAAATCAATAAAATCTATAATAAAAAGTGTTCTTGTTTACGAAAGAAATATCCTAACAAGATAATTTCTTGTTTTAACGATTTTTATATCTTGTTATAATGAGAAAGATACGGAAGATACTACTGCTGAATTTATTTTCCAGCTCTGGCAGTTAAATGCTTCTGCACATTTTAAAGAGTAACTAACCCCAAAACATGTGTCTTTACCAATAGAATCTTTCAGTTTCTGGAGATTTTTTAATATTTTGGTGTAAAGTTGTTTAATTCTACACATTTTGGTCTAAAAACGTCTTAGTGCTGCCCTCTTAGGGTCAAACGGTGGCTACTGCATTTGAATTTTTAAATTGGTGGAGAGCGGTACATCTTTACGTCACAGGTATCGACTGTGTCACAGCAGCCATGGTCTCACAGAGACGCCCCGTGGGTTTCGGGATAAAACTATCGGACATACTGGAGTTTGGAGTTGGATTGCGTTTTTCAGGTTACCATTATTATTACTTTAGCACTTAGTTAGCATAGCTAACATACTGTTTTGAACGTTAGCCTATGTTAGCATTACCACTCAGAGACCGGACCCATCCTGTCTCCCTCCGCCCCAGCAGCAGCGCCAGCCTCGGGCAGCGCTGACTCAGCGCCCCGAGCCAGCGGCTCAAATTGATACGGCTCGCGGCCGCTGGGCTCCATAAAACCTCCCTCTACACCTCTATCTCCGAGATCCGCTGGCTAAGGGCGCCGAGCCAGCGCCGCCCGAGGCAGAGAGAGACAGGAGGGGTCCAGTCTCTGACTGGTAATGCTAACATAGGCTTACGTTCAAAACAGATGAATGTTGATCAGATCGATCAGTCGCAAAACTGCCAACGTCGCGTTGGTCACTGTCCATGTTTCAGTGTCAGATTAGGCAAGGTGTCACTGTCCTCCAGAACACACCTCCACGTTCCCCCCTCCGCTCATCCTCCATAGTTGGCCATACCCCTCCGTTCTTCCTGGCACTGCCCACTTTGTAGAATTTTTCAAATGTTGTTTGGGGGCGGGGTTATGATTTTTACACTTTAAGTACTTTTTGTGTTTAAATGGAACAATGTTTGATAAGGATAAACACAGTCTCTTACAACCAGTAGATGTGCAACGAAATATCGACAGCACTAACTACATTTGGAAATCTCCCAAGTGCAAATTCTCTCTAAAACAAAACATGTACATTTAGCCAGGACAACATATTTGCAACATCAGATCATTAGAGGTATTTGCTCTGTGAATCAGAGACTGGGATGAACCAGGCAGTGTGACCAAAAATTGTGAACTATTTGATATTATAAGTGGACATAGTTCATTCTCAATGCATTAGGCCATTATATGCAGAGGAAATAGTTTTGGACGCATCTTCAATTATTTTCATAATAGTAAAGGCTGTCCATTGGCTCTGAAAAAAATCCCAGATAAAATGAACTTTGAACATTAGACGTGAACCTTTCTATTACTCGTGTAACTCAGTCTCCTGAGGCAATCATTCAGCCTTACTCTAAATCCTCTTGATTCAATGTGTCTTACTGCCAGAGGATGAACAGTGAAACATTTTACTGAAATAGACTTCTCTCAATAGAGGAGGACATAGATCCTACCATTGACTTGAGTAGAGCGGGCTTTTATTTTCTACCTGCCTTCTGCTCTGTAATATGTTATCTGCACTTCCACAGAGCCTTGCATGCTAATCACATTATGAGCACAGTTTTGGGGGTTATGCAGGAAAGTTTAGAACATCAGTGTTTACTACTAGCAGATGACCAGCAACGGAAATGAAAGACCCAGGTAGATCACATAAGGCTTAAGGGGTAAACTAATCAGATGACTGTTCAGTTGGGGATTCACTAATTTGCTAATTGCTCATTATGTCTTTCCTCTCACGACACAGATATAGCCTGGACTGATTAGATTGTTTTCGCTTATGTTTTGCTCTGCAGCCATAGTTTTCTTATTTCTGGTACCTTGAAGAAATTATTTATCCTGATTATCTCAAATATGTTAACAAAGCTAAGCAACATAATTAATTTTAACTTCTTACAGATCAACATGATAGAAGGTGCCCAGTAACCAGCAAATACAGTATTAGAAATGTATCAAACTATAAGGATAAGAATACAAATCCTCAAACTATATTAAGTCATAATTTTTTTTAAATGGGACTTTCCAGAAAACTTGAGTGTTTATGCTATTTATGTTTTACAGCAGTGACCTCTGCGTTACCCTACAGTCTGCCCGGATGACCAGTATCTGCTAATCTTACATACAAGGTTCAAATCTCAGCTGCTGACATATCACATCTGCCCATCCCGCTTCCTTTTTACACTAAAGGGACCACACAGCTCCTGTCTTCACACCTTCTGAAAGGACAGATTGATGAAAAAAAAAAAAAAGATTTTTAACACTCCTCCTGTTCCACGTTCACAGTTTGATAAAGTGGTTAAATGCCTATCATTGAACTGTCAACAACGACTTGAGAGAGCATGACCATCATGATCTGTATTAAGGTGTTTTCTTGGTACTACAGGAGGATTTTAAAAAAATGTCAAAGCGCGTATGAAGCAAGAATTATCTGAAATAATTAATGTTTACCTTATGAATCTATGGGTTGTCCTTTGTCCCTGATGATTAACATTTATGGACTGAGGTTCTAGCTATACTCATTGAGTGGAGTGTCTCTAGTCTGGGCGGCTTTGGAAGAGGATGTTTTCTTGCTGATCTTATTGTGATGGCATGTGCAGTAAGACATGGGAGTGGTTTGCAGCTGAGTGTGAATTACCCAGGATGAGGATTTACAACTTTACAAATTTAGGATGGACGGGTATAGAAAATGGATGGATGGATGGATGAAATGCAAAGTTTTCAGTTTAACTGTTCATGTATAATCTAGCTTTCAGCTATAGTCATAACCTGTGAGTGCTAGAAAATCAAGTGACAAACACAAGCAGTAAAAATTAGCTTCCAAACCTACCTACCTATCTACTTATCTGAACTATGCGTTTATTGGTTTTTGAATATTTGCCAGAATATCAAGAATATACAATTTCCTATATCAAAGGAGTTTGTTGTGCATATGTAAGGACAACATTTGATTTCCGAGCTTTTGAATGGGTTTGTGTTGGAGGTCAGGACTTTGGAGCGTAGTTTCCTTGAGGTCACACCTGAATTCCTCATTAGAACCAATGGTACAAATAAATGCCAAAAGAACATTAAAATACATATAATACATTTTAAAATAATTTTAAATAAAATGTGAAAGTTTGGAAAAAAAGAAGAAATGATTGCAGTTCAAAAGACCCCTGATGACGAATACAAAAAAAATTGACTGTGTTCCCTCACCTGGATACGGGTCACTGGGGTCCCCCTTTTGAGCCAGGCCTGGAGGTGGGGCACATGGACCCCCCTTCCTATGGGTTCACCATCTGTGGGAGGGGCCACAGGGGTTGGTTGCGTTGTGAGATTGGCGATGGCCAAAGCCGGAGGACCTTGGCGTCCCAATGAGACCTGGAGGGGTGTGGTTGGGAGAAATGCCCCCCACCCCAATCTGAACCCGAGTGGTGTTTTGTTATTGGACTTCTGTGCCTGTCATGGATTGTCCATAATGAACACCATGTTCAAGCATAAGGGTGTCCATGTGTGCAATTGGCACCAGGACACCTTAGGCCGCAGCTCGATTATTAACTTTGTTGGTGTTTCATCTGATCTGCGGCCGCATGTTTTGGACACACGGATGAAGAGAGGGGCAGAGCTGTCCACTGACCACTCCCTGCTGGGGAGTTGGCTCTGATGGCGGGGATGGATGTCAGACAGACCAGGCAAGCCCAAACATGTTGTGAGGGTCTTCTGGGAATGTCTGGCAGAGTCTCCTGTCAGAAGGACCTTTAATTCTCACCTCCGGCAGAATTTTGAACACGTCTCAGCGGAGGCGGGGAACATTGAGTCCGAGTGGGCAACATTCTGTGCCTCCATTGTCAAAGCGGCTGACCGGAGCTGTGGCCAGAAGGTGGTCGGTTCCTGTCGCGGTTACAAACCTCGAACCGGGTGGTGGACAACTGAGTTAAGGTATCCTGTCAAGCTGAAGTATGAGTCCTTCATAGAGAAAGCATCGATCATGTGACTCTGGTGGGGGGTACTCCGGGAATATGTGGTACCAGGCCCCTTGATACGTGCTGTTAGGTCCTTGTACAACCGGTGTAAGAGCTTGGTTCGCATTGCCGGCAGTAAGTTAGGTCTTTCGCGGTGAGAGTTGGACTCCGCCAAGGCTGCCCTTTGTCACAGATTCTGTTCATAACTTTTATGGAGAGGATTTCTATGCATAGCCAAGGTGTTGAGTGGATCTGTTTTGGTGGCCTAAGAATCAGGTATCTGCTTTTTACAGAATATGTGGTCCTGTTGGGTTCATCAGGACGTAATCTACAGCTTTCGTTGGAGCAGTTTGGATGAGAATCAGCACCTCCAAATCCGAGATCATGTTTTTGAGCCGGAAAACGGTAGAGTGCCTGTGAGTGGTCGGGGACGAGGTCCTTTACCCAGGTGGAGGGGTATCTGGGAGTCTTGTTCACAAATGAGGGAAAAATGGAACGGGAGATAGATCGGCGAGTTGGTGCGGCGTCTGCAGTGATGCAAGCATTGAATTGGTATGTGATGATGAAGAGAGTGTTGAGACGAAGCTCTTGATTTACCGTTTGATCTACATTCCTACCCTTATCTATGGTCACAAGCTCTGGGTAGTGAGCGAAAGAACAAGATCAAGGATACAAGTGGCTAAAATTAGGTTCCTCCGCAGGGTGTCTGGGCTGGACCCCAGTCTGCAGCTGTGACCCTACTCTGCTATGCGGGAGATCCCCCCACCTCCCTCTCCTCCCATGTGTTTATCTGCTTCTATGTACTGAGGTGGGGTTTTTGTGTACCTCAGCTTGGTCCCCTGCAGTGGGCAGGACTGAGATGCTTCAATCCCCTCCTTGTCACCCTTTCTTATCTGCATATGGAGCACTGCCGGGCTGATCAGTCTACCTGATCCTGTTTAAGTACATGTGTGTGTTGTTTGTATGTCCTTGGACGGGTTGTACTGGAACTGAATTCCCCCTTGTTGGACTAATAAAGTATTTCTATTCTCCCTTACAGATAGGGTGAGAAGCTCAGTCATCCGGGAGGGGCTCAGAGTAAAGCCACTGCTCATCCACATCGAGAGGAGTCAGTTGAGGTGGCTTGGGCATCTGTTTGGGATGCCTCCTGGACACCTCCCTGGTGTGGTGTTCCGGGCACGTCCCACCAGGAGGACACCCAGGAAAAGACCCAGGCACTATGTTTCTCAGCTGGCCTGGGAACACATTGGGATTCCCCCTGAGGAGCTGGCCCAAGTGACTGGGGAGAGAGAAGTCTGGGTCTATCTGCTTAAGCTGCTGCCCCCGTGACCCGACCTCAGATAAGCGGTAGAAAATGGATGGATGGATGTGGTCCTGGCATGATTTTAAAGTAAGGCCTTAAATTGAGATAATCAGATTTAGGACATTTTCCAACTGTTAACACCCTATTGAAACTCTATTGGGGAACATCTTGAATGCATAAAGAAGACAAAGTGATCAGTGTGGTATTTACCTGAAATTTTGGTAAGCCTTGCTGTTCTGAGAAGCAGGTCTGTTCATTCTTTCCAAAGCATAGAGTTGATTAGGAGAAAGTATCTAAAGCGCTGAACTAAAACCCTCCCATTCATCTTCCTGTTGACGTTAAACAAACACAGCATGCCTCCCCTTAGGTTTTGCTGAGTCATTTGCCCTGAGCGAGCTCATCATTACAGCCAGTAAATCAGCTGCCCATACATTCAAACAAGAAGGGGGCTCAAATATAGCCAGTGTCACAGTGACAAGAAGCAGAATATCTGCTAGCACCATCCAACTCAGCAGTGAGGAGACCAATGACACTGACATTTATCTTAATATAACCATGTTCAAACATCAGAGGAATGTAAAAAGTAAGCAAAAAATATTATCAATGCATTTGGCACAAGATGCAGATGTCTGTGTTTCCAGCAATGTTGCTTTATAACAGTTTGATGTATTCAGTTGCATATTTCACCTGTTAAAACACAAGTAAAAGCCTGCACACACAGTAAACCTGTAGGTTTGTTTGTTTATTTATGTATTTTAAACATTTAAAACAATAATAGCTTACAACTAACATTGATCAGTTGAACTATTTGTACCATCACAGATAAAAGGCTAACTAAAAATGTCTCAATACATTATGTTTTACCTAATGCAATTTCTTTCAAAAAGAAGAAAAATGAAAACAAAACAATACACATCAAAACAGAACAGTCAATTAACAAAACAAAGGGCACTCATCTATACACTACAATCTAAACCCTCCATAATTACCCTGGATTACAGTGCTCTTCTTCATTCTTACATACATTAAAATGTGTGCCTTCAATTTTCTTTTGAATTGGTTAATTTTTTTTTGTTGAATTTCCTCTGCTAGATCATTCCATAGTTTAACACCTGCTACTGAGATACTCCAACTTTTTAATGTTGTTCTGATGGCATGTATTTTTAAATTCAATTTCCCTCTTAGATTATACCCTCCTTCCCTTTCTTGAAACAATTTCATTATTTTTTGGGAAGTTGGTTGTTTCCTGCCTTAAAAGCTATGGGCTGTTTTGAATTGAATCAAGTCAGGAAATTTCAATAGTCCTGTCTTTGTAAAGAGTTCATTAGTATGATCTTTATATCTTGCTTGATTTATTCATCTAATTGACTGTTTTTGCATTATATTAGTTGTTTGTAAATAAGCTTTCTGTCTGGAGTGGGTTTCCTATCGGTACCTAATTAAACCTGCACTTACAACTACTGACTGAGCCAGTAAGAGAAAAAAGTATAAAAGCACTCATCATGGGAATATTGTCCTATTCGTTTAGAGCTTTTAAAGACACATCTGACGCTCCTTTTCTAGGGTGGAATGATCATATAGCAAACAACTTTAATGATCTTTCAAAGCAAGAATTGTATGTTTGCACATGCACACGTTTGATTATGTGGTGGATTTTCCCAAATTCACTCAAGGTCAAAATTGTACATACATATTTAAGTTTACAACAAATAATTTAGTCCTTTAGAAATGTTCATTCATCAATGTCTACATGTATTTTTTTATCTGTGGAAAAGAAAGCAAGTTACTTACAGCTTAACATCTGAAATTGTTTTACTCATTAAATAAAATATATTGACAAAAATCCAGCTTGTAGTTGAGGAAAAAGTAAGGACACCTTAACTCTTAATAGTTCGTCTTTCCCCTTTTAGCTGAAACAACTAAAGTGAGATGCTTCTTGTAGCCATCTGGCAGTCTCTGAACTTGGTCTGAGGAAAGATTGTAACACTCTCAGCTGTGGGATATTTGAGTGGATGCTCAGGCTGTTTCAAAAAACCCTACCACAACCCTATCGGATCAAGATCTTGACTTTTACTCTGCTTAAAACTTTCCCTTTCTTAGTTTTCAGCCTGTCCTTTGTTTGTATACTGGTATGTTTTGAGTCATTGTCATGTTGCAGGGTCCAGTTTTGCTTGAGCTTTAATATAACAGATGTTCCCAAATTTCCTTCAAGCACCGTCTGATACATTATGGAATTCATGATGGATTCTATGATGGTGAGCCATTCAGGCCCTGCTGCAGTAAACCATCTCCCAAACATGAGACTTCCAGTTTTGTGCTTCGCAGTTCCTTTTCCTGGAATGCTTTACTTGGAGGATGCCATACATGTCCTCTGTGTGGTGTCCTTATAAGATCAGTCAGTCTGTCCAAGGGAACATTATTTGACGTCATGTTACGGACCACAGCTATATTGGCACAGGCTGTTCTACTTTGAACATTTTATTTTGACATGAAACAATAGCCGGCATTCTGATATCAAACCAAAGAGATGATGATGCACCTGTACTGCTTCAAGTACGAATTGGACCCAAAACTAAGACCACAACCCGGGAATGGTTTAAAGCAGTGGTCCCCAACCTTTTTTTCGCCATAGACCAGTTTAATATCAGACAATATTTTCACGGACTGGCCTTTAAGGTGTGGCGGATAAATGATAACGGATGGTATAAAAACTGGGTATTTTTTAAATTATTACAATAATATAATATTATAACATAAATCCAATACAAATTTGCAGCTTTATTAACAGCGCCCTCCTAACATCGAGCAGACAACATGACATGAGTAACATACATTCAGCCCCCTAACGCTCTCTGGTCGCCACAGTAACATTTAAACATACCTTTAATAATTCAAGATTTACCACAAAAACAAATACAAAGTGCATGAAAAATCTAACTCACCACAATCCTGAATCCGTAAGAGCCTTGGGCCTTTTCCCCTTTCCAAAGAATCGATCCGTAGACATTTGATTTTCATCCATCTTGCTAGCTTGTGGGATTCATTTTAGCGGTAACTATCACGTGACCAATACAAGCCTCTTGACGTGTCAAGAATGAGCTATCTAACTGGGATATCCGGTCTTTTTTCAAAATAAAACAGCGGTCACACTCAGATAATAAATAAAACGGAAATACTGGAACTTATTTATTCTTTCTGTGTGGCCCGGTACCACATGACCAGCGGCTGAGTACCGGTCCACAGCCCGGGGTTGGGGACCCTTGGTTTAAAGGATGTTTTTTTACAATAGAAGAAATGTGCAATATGATCGGTAGCTTCTTGTCTGGATCTGCTTTCTGGGAAAAACACCAATTTAGCTGCAGAACAGCTAAATTGGTGAGTGGACAATAAGCTGAGAATTTGCTGAAAGAAGAGGGAAAACGTTACGTAGAATCTCCTCTGAGATTTTTACCCCAGCAAACTTGTATCATGGTAGAATTAACTGCAAAGGAATAGAGATTATCTGTTTACCGGGGATTGTTTCACCTGTATGACCGTGTGGAGAAGTTGACTTTAGACGCTGAAACCTGGAACGATAGATACTGCAACAGTGGGGTAAGTTGCTGTACACACTCCAATCCAGTTCTCTGGGAAAACCATGGGAAAAATAGATTTTAAAGTGTCCACAATCCAGTAACCAATAGTCTGGAGAACAACCAGGTCAACAACAGTGCAGACAGAGAAGGCATAACAGGTTCAGAATCCATGAGACAATAATCAGAGTCCAGCTACATACACAAAGCAAGGTTCAGAGCCAGAATCAGAATCTCTCATAATACAGACAAGGAGCACGCAGAGGCAATGATGAAGAGGCAGAAAATAGGTCAAGGACACAATCAGAAACACAGACATGGGACAGGACTGTTGAAGGATGATGACAGACTATCTTATACTGAATGAGTGCAGAACAGTTGTTGATATGGGCAGCAGCATAAGTGAGAGCAGTCAGCAGAACGAGTGGGGCACAGAACAGAGGTGCAGAATGAAACTTGGCAGGAAAAAGAGAAATTAGGGCAGCACCTATGCACATTTTAACCCAAAGACCAAGTAATAATGCTTTGGCATCTCCAGACTCCACCAGATATCGCTGTGGAGGTCTATGCATGCCTAAAATAATCAGTAGAATAGGAATGTTCTTTATAGAGTAATATTATATAAAGGCCGATAGTGTTACCAAGTAGATTTTGTTATAAACATTTGTGTATAAATTTCTAAGACTTTAACGGAATACTGACAAGGTCAGTAGGCTAAATGCTCTCGAGTCACCAATGATTTGGGCAGATCCATCAGCATTTTTTTAAATAATCAATAAATCAATCAAACTTTATTTATAAAGCGCTTTTCATACAAAATTGCATCACAAAGTGCTTTACAGATTAAAATGACCCCACATAAAACTACATTCCCATCCCTCCCCCACAGATTTAAAAGCATGGTCACAGTTATACCCCCCTCCCCCCAAACCAACTCCCATGCACACACACAGTTAAAAGCAACAGTAAAACGACATTGGGCCATATGGAGATAAACTATGCAAGGAAACGGCATCAGAGGAGCCATCTGCACCAGCAGCAGTACAGCAACAGCAGCAACCGAGGCACAGACACAGGGGGCCCAGTGGAGGCAAGACCAAGACCCCCACCTCCACCCAAGCTCCATCTGGAGAGCACCCAGGCAGCTACAGCCAACCACCGCTCCCGGGGCAGAGGGCTCCCACAGAGGAAACACTGGAACGGGGATTAACATAACAAATTAAAATATAAAAATTTAATAGCAGTTGAAACCGTGTTAATTAGAGAGCCAAAGTGCGCAGCTGTCTTAATTGTTCATTCAGCAATGAACATCTAAAATCAAAGTGCGCATGCCCAACACATACTCAGTAGACAGCTGTGGGGTACAAGTGCCACGGCCCCAAGCTAACATTTTCCAAACAAAAAATATCAGAATAGTACCTGTCGGTCTTACTTTCTGTCAGATAGAAGTGTGCACCCATCTAGTGTTGGTTATTTTTGCCATCTACAGAGACTAAATGAAAATGGATGAAGTGGATGTTCTAACAAGCATTTCTAGAAAATTGCTCCATTGCTTTCCTTGCCTTTTCCTGACTGCTGAAGGAGGAGCAGCCTCTCTTTGTCTCTCTCCCGATCCATTCACTTTATTTTCTTTTCTGTTTCTTGTTTTCTTTTCTTAACCTTTTCTTAGTTACTTTATCTACCCACCCCCTGGAGTTACTGTATTGGACCGGATCTCTTCTTGGATAACTTTTTTATGGACTTATCAACATGGCTTTTTGCTCAGCTGAGGATTTTGAAAAACTGCTCCACAGAATTGAGGGCATTGAAACGAAGCTACATCGTCTGGAAATTAATTTTGATCTCCACGCTGATTATGGAAACGACACAGGACAACGCTACTCCCTCAGCCAACAGATGGTTAACGGGTAGAACTCCACACTTTGAACACTGGCCATCTTTAAAACGCATGGAATCATCAACCCCAGCCTGTTCTCCGAGGAAGAAAAAAACAAAAGAAACTCCAGCACAGGGAAAACTCTGAACCCAGACCTGCCGCTTCTGCTAACAGTAAAAAAAAAGAAGTTTCAGCCAAAAACAAGAGATATTACTCCACCTGGATTGCCGCTGAAAAACAGATTCGTAGCCCTGAGTTCCCCGAAAGATGACACAGCCCCCGGGACCAGTCAAAGCCACCAGGAGAAACTCAGCCGCATCAAACGGACAAATAACAAAGTAAGAGCCTCCCCAGCAAAGCTTGTTATCATACAAGACGGATCAATTAATGGAATTGAGGCTTTTTGTAGCAAGAACACCAGAGTTTATGGCTGCTACAAAAATACAGTGAGAGAAATAGAAAAAAAACAGAAAATCTTGGACCAACCTCCTACTTTGGAAAAACTCGTCATTCACAGTGGATCAGCAGATATCGCAATGAGACAATCAGAGATTCTGAAGAGAGACTTTTCTGATCGCCTACAGAGACTTGATGGACTTAATGTAAACATCCTCATCAGCGGACCAGTCCCTGAAGGAAATGATGAAAGATTTAGCAGACTCCACATGCTCCATAAATGGTTAAAGAAACAATCAACTGAGAAGTTGTTCACATTTATTAATAATTTCAAAGTATTTGGAAGTGCTAACCATCTGTTCAAAGAAGGGATACGTTATCTGAACATGGCCGGAGTAAGGCTACTGGCAGCAAACATTTTCTCTTATCAATATCAGAAAGCAAAACACTTGCTCCCAAAAGCTGACCTTGAGGCGCCCATGGATATAAGAGAACAAAAACAGCAAGTCAACAAATAAACAACCATCAGAGATCAAGTCTTCATCTTCCTGTAACTCAGCCACATCAAACGAGTCTCCATTTAGAAACTTTACAGACAGACTGAACGAGCAAATCAAATTTGGGACACAATTTACACCTAAACTTAGACTACACCAAACCCCTGGGACTAGTGTCTCTCAGAACTCACCCGGCACCCCTGAGTTTAGCATTCCAGTGCTTATCAGCAGCAGGAAACATAAACCGTTAACCAAACGCTCTCATATTAAACAAAATCTCAAATTGATAACCTGTCAGAAGGTTCAGCTGCCCATCATCATAATACTTAAGTTAGCTTTATTAAACATTAGATCTCTATCCGGGAAGTCTTTTCTTATCAATGACTTCATCACTGAGCATAATTTACACACCCTTTTTTTATCAGAAACTTGGCTAGATGAAAATTATGAAACATCTGCATTGATAGAATCTACTCCTCCAAATCAAAAATTTTTAAGCGAGACAACACAGGCAAGGTGGAGGTGTAGCCACAATCTTTCACAACTCATTGAACTTTGAAAAGGTATCCCTGGGCACATTTGATTCTTTTGAATACCTAGCCACCCAGATAAATGAGCCTAACAAAGCTTTATTTCTAAGTTTATATAAACCAACTTAACTTAACTCTAACTTCTTTCATGATTTCAATGACCTTCTTTCTGTAATATGTATCGACTATGACCAACTAATCATTGTGGGGGACTTTAACATCCATACCAACAAGCCCCAAGATAGACAGGCAAAAACATTAGATGATACTCTCCACAACCTCGGCCTGACCCAGCATGTCAAACAACCAACACACAATAATGGACACACTCTAGACTTAATTATCAGCAAAGGTTTAAATATTTCCAACATCTCGGTAATTAATATTGCGTTATCTGACCATTTCTGTATTTTCTTTAAAAGTACCATCTCTGCTAAATTATCCAGCCACAGCAAGACCACCATAAAAAAGCATTTTCTAGGGGACAGTTCAGCAAAAACCTTTAAACGTATTTACCCTTCCACCACATCCCCTTCATCTCCCAACTCAAACTCAGTAAATAAGCTGATAGATAATTTCCTTGCGAAAATCTCAGACATCATGGATTCCATTACTCCAACTAAAGTGAAAGTAGTCTCAGGTAGAAAGAAGTCTCCATGGGCAAGTAATCCACTGGTACGTAGTGAAAAAAGAGTGTCGACGAGCCGAGAGAAAATGGCGGTAAACTCGACTCCAGGTTCACTGTGAGATCTAGAAAGAGAGACTGAATAGATATTAGCAAACTATAAAAGATGCTTGGGAATCGTTCTTTTCCGAAATCATCAACAGAAACATTAATAATGCACAGACTCTGTTTGCAACAGTGGAAAGGCTAACTAATCCTCCAGTGACAGTAGCCCCTGAACTAAACTCTACCAGGGCCTGCAATGAATTTGCCAGCTTTTTCACTGAAAAGATTCTAACAATTACACGGTCAGTCTGTACCTCAATACTGAACCCTCAACCAGTGCCATCCCCAATCAACAACAATGTGGAGAAAATGTCTGAATTCCACGAATTAAACCAAAACAGGCTTAAAAAAATCATTATCCAATAAAGCTCCTCCTCCTGCTGTCTTGATATCCTACCCACAGCTTTTCTACAGAAAGTTCACTCTGTTGTGGAGTCTGATCTTGTTCAAATAGTTAACTCATCCCTGCTATCAGGTGTCTTCCCTCAGGCTTTAAAAACAGCAGTTATTAAACCACTACTAAAGAAGAACAACCTGGACAACATGTTAATGCAGATAACATCCGCATAAATACAGACTGTGGTAGAACCACAGTGCTGGTTCTGTTGGACTTCAGTGCAGCATTTGACACTGTTGATCATGATATATTATTGGAACAACTGGAGAGCTGGGTCAGACTCTCTGGTACACTACTTGGCTGGTTTGAGTCTTATCTAAAGAACAGGGACTTCTATGTTTCAATAGGAAACCTTTCATCAGAACAAACAGAAATCACATGTGGGGTGCCCCAGGGCTCCATCTTAGGGCCCCTTCTATTTAATATCTGCATGCTCCCACTCGGCAAGATTATAGCAACCAATAACATTAGCTACCATAACTACGCGGATGACACTCAGCTTTACATTACAATGTCACCAGGTGACTCTGAACCCATTCAAACCCTAAATCAATGCATTGACCAAATAAATGGATGGATGTGCCATAAATTTCTCCAGCTGAATAGAAACAAAACTGAAGTAATTATTTTTGGACCCAAAGAGGAAGGATCAAGAGTCAGCACACAGCTTCAATTAATACAGCTAGTAACTACTGATCAGGCACGAAACCTAGGTGTATTAATGGACTCAGACCTGAACCTCCAGGGTCACATAAAGGCAATAACAAGGTCAGCCTTCTATCACCTGAATAATATTTCTAGAATTAAACGACTGATATTGCAACAGGACCTCTAAAAACTCATCCATGGGTTTATCTTTAGTCGGATTGATTACTGCAACAGCATATTCACAGGTCTGCCTAAAAAGTCAATCAGACAGCTGCAGCTGACCCAGAACGCTGCTGCTCGCATTTTCACTAGCACCAGGAAAGTAGAGCACATCACCCCAGTTCTAAAGTCCTTACACTGGCTCCCTGTAGCTCAGAGAATAGACTTTAAAATACTCCTACTAGTTTATAAATCATTACATGGCTTAGCACCAAAACATGTTGAAGACCTGTTGTCACGGTACCAACCACCCAGACCACTCAGGTCCTCCAACTCTAGCCTACTAAACATCCCTAGACTCAGAACTAAACATGGAGAAACAGCTTTCAGTTTCTATTTTCCTCTAATCTGGAACAGACTTCCTGACGAGTGCAGAGCTGCTGAAACTCTGAACTGCTTTAAATCGAGACTAAAAACCCATCTGTTTAGAATTGCCTTTGAGTAAATGATTAATGTCACAAGTATGAAATGTGTTCATGGTCTCCTGCTTTATTGATCTTTCTCTTGCTTTATTGTGTATCATATGTAATGTGTGTTTCTTTTACTTTTAATTTCCAATGTTATATTCCATGTCTGTTTGTTTTGTTTTTTGTTTTTTAAATCTCCAAATCATGTAAAGCACCTTGAATTACCCTACTGTTGAAAGTGTGCTATACAAATAAAATTGCCTTGCCTTGTCTTGCCTTGCCTGCTCTTTGAAGGAGATACTACATGGACTACATCTGGATTTAAAGATTTGAAACATCTTTCGGAACGTCTGGCCAAATATGAGAGCAGTGGCTCCCATGTTGAGAATGCTCTTAAACTGGGTTTGCTTGGTAGTGCTAACATTGTAGCACAGTTAAATTCCCCTTACAAATGTGCCAATAACCTACACAATCAACAAATTGAAGACAAGAGGTATGTGCTTGGGAAATGATCAAATGTCTAAAACTTTGTGGTAAACGTGAAATTGCCTTACGGGACAGGGATGGATCTGCAGCTTCAGTGAACCCTGGAATTTTCAGGAGCATTTCTGAGACTGTGTGAGGGGGAATCCAGACTCAGGCGGCATTTTGAATCACAGCCCTAATTCAAGGGGACTTCAGCCACAATTCAAAATGAACTTCTAGAGTGTATGTTGGAAGTTGTGAAGCAGGTATCAGAGACTCCTTTTGTCACCTTTCAAGCCAACAAACCAACAGATGTTTCATGTATATCACAGATTGTAATTGTACTGTGTTATATGACTGGAACAACAGTGAAAGACCGATTTTGGAGATTCATAGAAATGAGGGATTAAACTGCACCTGGACTTGCTAGTGCAATTAAAGATGTCATAGTTCTTAGGTTTTGTGTTTGAAGTTAGTTCTTTCCTTATTCGGTTTTATCATAATTTTTATTTTTTTATTTTAGTATTTATTTTATGGCACTTCCTTGTTTTCATATTCCCTTCATGCTCTTAGATGTTTTCAACTTTTGTTTGTGTCCTCCTTATTTGTGTTTCCATAGTTTATTTATCTTTAGATGGTTTCCTAATTTATTTCTTCCTTCTTTTCTCCAGTGTTTCCTTAAGTTCCCCTTTAGATTCCTCCTTAGACATATTATCTTTGGTTAGTTTCTAGTTTCTTAAGAGTTTTCTGTTTCCCTTGCCATTCTTCCCTTTCCTGTTGTCTCCTTGCCACTCTGCTCCTTACCCAGTTTAACTAATTGCCCTCACCTGCATCTGCTTCTCACTAATTAGTCCTTGGTCTTCTCTGTCAGTTCCTCATTCCCTCCTCAGTATATATTCAGCTCTCATTCAGGCACAACTTGCTGGTCCGTCATCAATCTTCCCTGTCTGTTTTCTAAGTTTCCTGGTCTCCTTGTTTCCCTGGTTCCCCTGAGATTTTTGTAAGTGTTTTTGTTCCTTGTTTAATTAAAATCTAAGTTCTTAATTTCTCTGCATTTGGGTTCTCTTCCAAACCAAACATGACAAAAGAAGCCCTTGAGCTGTTAGGTTTTAGGGAAAAATCAATTGCTCAAACTTATGATAGTACAGCGTCATGAGTTGGCACATCCGAGGAATTCAGGCATTGATCAAAGATGTGTAACCAAATGCGCAACTTGTGCATTGCTATGCGCACCTGCAGCAAGTTTGCACCACAATAATTTGTAATCTGAAAGTATTATTTGCTGGTTTGTCTGCTTTTGGAACCTTTTTATCCAACTAACCAAAAAGAACTGCTGTACTGTCAGATACATGTGATCGGTACACCCCAAGCCCACCAGGCACCTGGTGGTATTTCAAAAGCAAAATTGTGAATGCGGTTTGGGAGCACCTTATGACTATCAAGTACTGTCTGGATAAAATACAAACGGACCCTGGATAGGACAACGTCACTATTCATGAAGCATATGATCTTGCTATGCATCTGGAGGATGAGGCATTTTTACAGTTTTTAGAAGTTTTTCTACCAGCTGATGCCAGAAGTGGACATTTTGTATAAAACACTGCAAAAACTAAATGTTGATGCTGTTGTCATCAACAGTGCTCTGGGAGGCTTCACAGACTGCGTGGGTCGACTGAGGGAGAAAGTGGTTGACAATGCGAAACAGAGAGAAGCAGTGCCGTTGAAACGGAGGGAAAAAACACTGCTGTGATTATGAATGAAGACTGCAATACTGTGGTAGTTTAGGTGAAGGAGAGATTTTTCCAAAGCGATTACCTTATAGCGGCACAACTTTTGGACTGCCAACTCTTCAGTAAGTTTAGCAAATAATTCCCAAGTGCTGAATTTAAATATGCAACCAAAGACTGGCCAATTAAAAAACAAAGTTAAACTTGAAACTGAACTGAAGTAATTGTACAGTGACTCAGAGTTACATGCAGGAAATACCCATTCTCTGCTGCAGTTGATTTATGACAACAATACAGGATGCCTTATCTGAGACTGTCACTGCTCAAAAGAATTTTAACAACACCAGTGAGCACTGCTAAGTCAGAGAGGAGCATTACAACACTGAGAAGAATCAATACGTTTACAGAGAACACGTTGGAACAAAAAAGGTTAAATGGACTGGCTTTACTGTCCATTGAAAATTTATTCATTCGTGGCTTATTGGACTTTGACACTAGACTTTTTGAAAGGTTTGCCCAAATGAAAGATCGACTTGTATCTTTTTTGTAAAAAAAAATACTGGGGAGTGACCTTTATTTGTAATTTTATGTAAAAAAGGTTTTATTCTTGAATTACATTTATATAAAATGGCATTTCTATTCTGAGTAGCTTTGTGCTATTTGATGTGCTTAATTTAATATTGATCAACGTCAGATTGTATTCATCACAGAAGAATTAGTTGCTGCTATTAGCTGTTGAGTTGTTGTGCCCCACCTACCTGATCATGTCAGAGACGCCCCTGCAGTAATGCCAAAAATCAGGAGCATAGTTGCCAAATTAAGCTGTTTATCCTTGATATGCTCCCCATGGCCATCATTGTTGTTTCTTCATCAAGAATTTAAGCAACGCAGGCCAGTGCCACAACCTCATTACACACACAGGGCTAGAAGAGTTCAAAATAAGTTCTTACAACACTGTTGGTGGTGTGGTTGCTACGGAAATTGTGCCTGGCCTCCTATCTTGCTAAAATAAAAAGGATCAAGCCTTGTTCTCAGGATATTCTCACCATGCAGCTGCAACTAAGCCCACTTTCCATGTGTCAGTAAAAAACTCCATGCATTAAGGGTTTGGTCTGTGAACATCAGCCAATCTGACCTCACACACAAGTAAGTGTCCGTTCTATATCATTTACTGTATATGTCACTTGAACTTAACAATATGTTTTTGTATCCTTGTTTCCTTTGAGAGATGATTATAGAGACCACCACATCTCACAGCACTATATTTCTTAAATACATGTTCCTTTGTTGTTGTTATTTTTTACCTTTCATTCCATTTTTTTGCTGCATGTTTCCCACCACAATTTGAATGGTAGTTGGTTTTTTTTCGCAGTGTCACAAAAATCTGGGTATACAAACTTCACTGGGCATCCCACAGGTTTCACAGTGGGTTGAAGGGCAGAGGATATATCACTTCGCCCTTGGTCTCCGTGGCGTAAGTCCTGGGATCTTATTTACTGTATAAAGCTTGGTTACGCACAAAATAGGGTCTGAAAAATGAGTCACTTTCTATCCTAAGTTTGGGATTTATAGAAAATGTGGCTGAAAAATGTGTGCAACTTTAAGCACCCTAAGAACCTTGCTTACATACATTGTGGATACGAAGGACACTGGCAGCACAGTGAATGTAAACTGTGAATGTAAACAACATTTTCAAACTTGTAGAGCTTCGCACACACACGAACACACAACCAACAGCCCCCACCCCCGTCTCTGAAATGAAAATTAAAATGAGAATCTGAATGAAACTATGTTGCATTTAAGAATTATATCACAGTATGTTAATATGTATGTCTTCAGATTATACAGCATTAATATTCCACTTATTGGTGCATTAATTGTGTGAAGTACAAATATAAATACTATGGTGACACCCCTGCATAATGCTGCACAACAGATGCGCTGGTGCTCATTGAAGATCACGCCACTGGCAGCATTTGAATGGGAAGGCATGTAGACCCCCTAAAGCCAGTTCCTATTAGATCTATGGGCTGAACTGGGACTGTTGTTAGATCTACTGACCAGCTGGAACCATGGGTGAAGCTGCTTAAAACCGCATTTTCTGGTTGTTGTAGCTCGATTAAGAGTAGGCCAGTTCGGTTCGACTTCAGCCGGACTAAGGTGTATACATGCGTATCAAAAGTCCGAATGCTGTTGGACTAATGTATTAATCTGGTCTCCTAGAACTTTCCTGGATGTGGTTTTCTTGTCAATCTGGAGTCTGAGGTGTGGTTCCCTAACTTATAATGTGCTGCTGACATATAAAGTTAAACTGCATGAAACATGTACAAATAGCAGTCTAATGATTGCCTTCACAAGCTTTCTTTTGAAGTAGCCTTTCATAATTTGCAGTCACATTCTAATTGGTTATGTATGTAATGGGGAGTTTAGCATAATCCTAACCCAGTGGGAAAGGATCTGAAACATCCATACAAAACCAGGACTAAATTTAAAATGTGTAAAAACATTTGAATTATGTAGGGACCTGAATCTAATGAAGATTCCCATGAACCAGTTAACTGTCCAGTTTAAAATCCTTTCAACAGAAGTTTGGCAAAGGCAAGATCTTTGCCATTTCTTATGTTCCTAAATCAAAACAAGACTTGCCAATGGGGAACACAAATTGTTAAAGGCAGGGTATACGATTGTGGGAGCGCTCCTTGTGAGAGCGTTATTGAAAAATAGAAAGTCCCACCCCTTGCTTCATGCTCTCCCACTAATCCACGCCTCAATAACACAGGCACGCACAGCCAGCATGGTCTATATATAAACCAGCATGGTCTATATATAAACACTAGATGGCTTACCCGCGCTGTTCGGCAATGGACTCTGACGTAGCAATACAGCGGCCATCTTACTTCAGTCAGCGGTCCCCTTTCGTAACATTGCTGTCAATGCTGCATGTACTATTTAAATAACTCTAACTTGCTAAATTTTCAACCGATTTTCAAATGGTTTGATTTGTTATAAATAGCAGACACGTGGCTGTGAAATATATCTGTTTTGGTCGGGAAACTCCCGCTATTTCTCTCCACTTTCCCGCCGTCTTCCATTATCCTGTCAATTTCCAATAGACCTAATAATAATATATGATTGTTGTAAAACTGGTATGCTTGGAGCTGTACTCTGTGTTCCTGCATACTCAATTTCCTGCATTCACAATTTAAACCATGATCTTTTTATAAATAATAATCAGATAGCTACACACACAAGGCATTTAATCATTCATATACAACACATTTAATTGTATATTACAGTATCTCCAGTATACTTAGCCTATAACTATATACATGACAGTAAAATATGTGTATATATGTATATATATTTATACAGTGGCTTGCAAAAGTATTCGGCCCCCTTGAACTTTTCCACATTTTGTCACATTACAGCCACAAACATGAATCAATTTTATTGGAATTCCACGTGAAAGACCAAAACAAAGTGGTGTACACGTGAGAAGTGGAACGAAAATCATACATGATTCCAAACATTTTTTACAAATAAATAACTGAAAAGTGGGGTGTGCGTAATTATTCAGCCCCCTTTGGTCTGAGTGCAGTCAGTTGCCCATAGACATTGCCTGATGAGTGCTAATGACTAAATAGAGTGCACCTGTGTGTAATCTAATGTCAGTACAAATACAGCTGCCCTGTGACGGCCTCAGAGGTTGTCTAAGAGAATGTTGGGAGCAACAACACCATGAAGTCCAAAGAACACACCAGACAGGTCAGGGATAAAGTTACTGAGAAATTTAAGCAGGCTTAGGCTACAAAAAGATTTACCAAGCCTTGAACATCCCACGGAGCACTGTTCAAGTGATCATTCAGAAATGGAAGGAGTATGGCACAACTGTAAACCTACCAAGACAAGGCCGTCCACCTAAACTCACAGGCCGAACAAGGAGAGCGCTGATCAGAAATGCAGCCAAGAGGCCCATGGTGACTCTGGACGAGCTGCAGAGATCTACAGCTCAGGTGGGGGAATCTGTCCATAGGACAACTATTAGTCGTGCACTGCACAAAGTTGGCCTTTATGGAAGAGTGGCAAGAAGAAAGCCATTGTTAAAGGAAAACCATAAGAAGTCCCGTTTGCAGTTTGCCACAAGCCATGTGGGGGACACAGCAAACATGTGGAAGAAGGTGCTCTGGTCAGATGAGACCAAAATGGAACTTTTTGGCCAAAATGCGAAACGCTATGTGTGGCGGAAAACTAACACTGCACATCACTCTGAACACACCATCCCCACTGTCAAATATGGTGGTGGCAGCATCATGCTCTGGGGGTGCTTCTCTTCAGCAGGGACAGGGAAGCTGGTCAGAGTTGATGGGAAGATGGATGGAGCCAAATACAGGGCAATCTTGGAAGAAAACCTCTTGGAGTCTGCAAAAGACTTGAGACTGGGGTGGAGGTTCACGTTCCAGCAGGACAACGACCCTAAACATAAAGCCAGGGCAACAATGGAACGGTTTAAAACAAAACATATCCATGTGTTAGAATGGCCCAGTCAAAGTCCAGATCTAAATCCAATCGAGAATATGTGGCAAGATCTGAAAACTGCTGTTCACAAACGCTGTCCATCTAATCTGACTGAGCTGGAGCTGTTTTGCAAAGAAGAATGGGCAAGAATTTCAGTCTGTAGATGTGCAAAGCTGGTAGAGACATACCCTAAAAGACTGGCACCTGTAAGTGCAGCGGACGGTGGTTCTACAAAGTATTGACTCAGGGGGCTGAATAATTACGCACACCCCACTTTTTAGTTATTTATTTGTAAAAAATGTTTGGAATCATGTATGATTTTCGTTCCACTTCTCACGTGTACACCACTTTGTATTGGTCTTTCATGTGGAATTCCAATAAAATTGATTCATGTTTGTGGCTGTAATGTGACAAAATGTGGAAAAGTTCAAGGGGGCCGAATACTTTTGCAAGCCACTGTATATATTTACACACACGCATCAGTATCATTTTGTATTTATCTATCCCTGTTCTGTGAACTATGATTTGTATAGAGATGATGTTTCAAGGTTCTTTTGAGGTAAAGACCACATAAACAGTAAAAAAATGTGCACCCAGACAAAAAGGACAGACATCCAAATCACATCTGTCAGCCAGAACTGGCCCACCAGCAATAAAATCTAACCCAGCAAATTATTTTGTATTTTCACTGCTTCTTGACATTTGTTTTCTTATTTATGAACTTTCTTTTGATTCTGGCATGGAATTATTGATTGATTTTGGCATGTTTTCTAAAAAAGTGTATAAATAATCAAAAACAAAACTAGATAGATACTTAAATGATCTTGTGAAGGACATATTCAGGTGTACAGTTTAACAAGATTCCTAATCATACAGATAAACAAACATATAGAAGGTGGCAGTGGTGAGGATGGAACAGCCACTTGGTGGAGAAGAAAAGAAAGCAGAAGCAGCAGAGATGGAACAGCAGTTGTTTCAGAAAATTTTAATGAAATAAAAACCATTAACAGAGATATTGAACAATGTACAAATAAAGGTTTCTTTGGAACAGTTACTCTGAGGGACATCCAGCCATGGCAGGAACCTGTTCAACGCAAGCAGAAACAAAAGTCAAAACACAGACAGCTTGTTATGCAAAAGAAACTTTAGCAAAAGCCTGTTTTAGTCAAAAGTCCTCTCACCAACAGCATGGTACAGGCTACAGAGAGGGCAAATTAGATTTTTGTTTTTAAAAACAGAAAACTGAAGTTAGGCTACCCAACATTTTTGTAACCTTACTCAACTGCTCCTCCTGAACATGGAGAATTTATGGGGTAGCGCCACAATAACACTGAATAACACTGCAAATATTTTAAATACAACATGATAAAAAAAACATTTTAACAATAACATCAAACTATTCCAGAACTTTTCATTAACAACTATTTTGTTTAACGTTGTAGATCCTTTAACATCAAACTATTCCAAAACTTTTCATTAAGAACTATTTGGTTAATCAAGTATTGAGGTTATTGTATTGTAATGAAAAAATTTTTTCATTGTAATTAAGGAAAGGTCCATTCAAATTGTATTTCAATTCGAAATTATAGCCATATTACTGTTAATATGAATAATCTTTAACCTCACTGACTCACAAGAAATTCCCTGTTATCACTCATCAAATCTATTGTGCATAGGCTCAAAAATAGAATGACATTAATTTCAACATGTACAAGTATCCCGTTTAAGTCTATGCATAATAAGGTTTATTATAAGGCAAACCGCTTGTATATAGGCCTACGTTAATATTTCATCGAGTTAAGAGTATTTTCATTCAACCTGATCAGCCTTCATAACACGCAAATAGACGGGTCAAAACTATAGTTCACAATCAAGTTATTATTTGAAAGCAAAAGCGGTCATTTCAACATGTACAATTATCCTGCATCAAGCCTACGTATAATAAGGTTTGTAATAAGGCAAACCCCTTGTAAATCTGTTAATATTTCACCGAGTTAAGAGTATTTTTATTTAAGCTGATCACTCACCTTCCAACTGCTAGCGCAGATGACAGAATGTCAGTTGACTGAAGTAAGATGGCCGCCGTTTAGCTACGCTGTCGAATCCCGCTTGCGGCATCTAGTGTTTATATATGTCTATGGGGTCTCCACCACTTCATTTCAAACTTCCCTCCGCGGGGGGCGCTAGAGAGCCCGAACAAGATGGCAGCATAGCGTGACAGCTCCCTGCAACTTCGCTCACAAAACTGCCCCGAACATCTAAAAACCTGGTCAACTACATAAAACAAATGATGTCTAAACCCCAAGCAGCAAAGGAGTGCGCCATATTCTCGAACGCTCGCCAAACAAACACACGAAGCGGCGCGAAGACGGCGACTCCGTTTCCAACTTCGGTGGTAGCTAGCAACACTGCTAGTGGTACCAGCAACATGGGTAATGTCGCCGACGTGCTACTTGAGCTCAGGTCACTCCGCTCCGAGTTCAGTTCGAAGCTGGACGGAATTAACAACCAACTGGGGGAGCTGAAACACTCTATGTCAGTGATGGAGAATAATTTAGGTGACATTAAACGAGATGTAACAGCTAATGAACAACGAATCGAGGAGGCCGAAGTCCGTATAGCTGCTACAGAGGGCGCGCTGGACAAGACCGAGACGGCTCTGGCTCGAGCAACAAAGCGGCTCACATACCTGGAAGAAAAGACCGAGGACTTGGAAAACCGCGGGAGGAGGAAGAATATCCGGCTGTTTGGTCTTAAGGAGGGAGCTGAAGGTACGCGTCCTCTTTTGGACTTTATAAACGATATGCTACCCCAGTGGCTCGACACTGAAACCGACAGAGCATTTACGTTGGAAAGGGCCCACCGTACCCTGGGTCCAGCAGTTCCCAACCAGAACCGAGCCGTCTTGCTTCGCTTTCTCAACTACCAAGATAAAGAATACGTCCTACGCGCCCCAAGACAGCGAGACATCACTCACGACGGATCCAAACTCGCATTCGTCCAGGATTTTTCAGCAGAGACGATCAGACGAAGACGGGAGTTCAACGCTGTAAAAAAACTGTTTGTTGACATGGGGACCTTCCGAGGATTTCACCTCCAACCGTGCAGGCTGAGAGTGCTACACAACGGGAGGATCCAGATGTTTTCCTCCCCACAAGAGGCCGAGGAATTCTACCGCAGAATCTCCGCCAAATAACCTATATATGACCAGGTTTGAATCGCTTCATATACATGGAGAGGGGTGAGTGCAGTGACTTTTGTGCAGAGAAATAGGCTCAGCACCGGGCTCGGCGGTGGTCACTTAAATCAATTTGCTCTACAACAGTGGGAAATACGAACAATTAACAGCAGAGACATATTGGTTATAACAAACAAAAACTTCTGTTTTATTTTCATGTCATTTTATATTAGTTATTTACTCCTCCACGAACACTTGCAGTCTATGATTGTCACTTTATTTTGGATATGTGAGAAAAAAAGAAAAAAAAGCATGAGAGGAACGGCATTAACATGGGAGCAGCATGTGTATAGGCTTCAATCTGAAGCACACTGCCTTTTTTTTTTCCTTCATAATATGTATATAAAAACCATGCTATATTTATTATTTACTTAAATATTTTTATTTCATTTATACCTGCATATTTGCTGTTAAGCTGAATTAGGTACCACCCAAGAATAATAAGCCTAAATTATTTTCTGGCCTACTCTCCTGCACAGAGATGCACTTTTTCTAAACAAGATGTGCGTTGTTGACGGATAATTGTTACTTGCCGGTCAACTTGACGGTGTTACCTGTTCCAGTGGGGTTGCCTTGTCGTTTGGGGACTAGGCTGGGGCTTTGGGGAGGAGGGGAGGGGGTTGGTAGAGGGGGCCCCTCATGCTCTACCTATGTTACATTCTCTTCTATTAGTTTGTTAGTCTTTTATTGTTTTTCCTTTTACTTTTACTGTACCATGGTCACACAAAACCAATATAACATGCAAAACCCGACATGTCTAGTACACTTAATGTTATAACTTTCAATGTCAGAGGTCTTGGCCACCCAATTAAGCGGAAGAGAGTTCTTACATTCTTAAAAAAGGAAAAAGTAGACATAGCTTTCCTTCAGGAAACTCATCTGTCCAATGAGGAGCATAAAAAACTCAAGAGAGACTGGGTAGGGGAGGTTTATTTCTCTAGCTTTACCAGCAATAAAAGGGGAACAGCAATACTCATTCATAAAAAAATACCTTTCATATTCAAGGAACAATATAGTGACAATGAGGGCAGACACATACTAATTCGGGGGATGCTATATGGACAAGAACTAACATTGCTGAATGTATACGCACCAAATGAGGACAATCCTAAATTCATGATGGATATGATCACCTTATTTAATCAGTATAATACAGACTTAGGAATAGTTGCCGGAGATTTCAATTGTTGTATGGATAGTAACTTAGACAAATCCTCAACTATACTGTCTAATCCCAATGCTTCTAAAACTCTGAGGTTAGCCTCGGTTGATGTAGGCCTGGTCGATATCTGGAGAGAACTTAATCCTACAATAAAAGACTATACTTTCTACTCGGCTAGACACAAATCATACTCTCGAATAGATTAATTTTTTTTACCTCAGGATCATCTCTCATCTGTAGTTTCATGTGATATAGGCCCCATTCTTATATCGGATCACTCACCAGTTTACCTGCGGTTATCCCTTCCCCAGCAGACATATCAAGCTAAACAATGGAGGTTCAATGCCTCACTCCTTACAGACTTTGAAGCTTGTAATAATATTAGAAAATGGCTAGAACAGTACAGACAGGATAATGCGTCCTCCCCAGTTACCCCGGCAGTGATGTGGGATGCAGCTAAAGCAGTAATTAGGGGCCAGCTGATCTCTTACACATCTGCAAAGAAAAAATCTATTATTAAACAAACAGAACAACTTAAGAAAGAGTTAATAAATTTGGAACAACGCCATAAACAATCTCCTACAGAGGAAAACTTGAAAAAACTAAATGCAGTCAGAACTAGTCTCAATCTCATCCAAACAGAGCATATCAAAAAACTTCTGTTCTTTACTAGACAGCAATATCATGAATATGGTAATAAACCAAGTAGACTTCTAGCCTATCAACTCAAAAAAGAACGTACAGAAAATACAATAAAGTGTACACGTAATGCAGCAGGCCAGTTGAAATATGATACACAATCAATATGATACACAATCAATTTTATACACAGCTCTACGCGTCAGAAAATCCCTCCGAAACGGATATTCAGAGATTCTTGGAAAGAGTATCCCTACCCTCTATTTCAGAGGACAAAAAGGAACAATTGAGTGCTCCGTTCACCCCAGAAGAGGTGCTACAAGCAATTAAGTCAATGCCCTCCAGAAAAACCCCAGGTTTAGATGGGTATTCTATAGAATTCTATAAGGCTTTTTGGCCACAAATCCAGTCACTTTTTATGCCCATGGTAACAGATTTTTTTGAAAATGGCGTTCTTCCTGACACTATGAAGACAGCAATAATATCATTAATACATAAGAAAGGACAAAGATGCTGCTGAATGCGCATCATTTCGTCCAATTTCATTACTTTCAGTTGACTTTAAGATATTGTCAAAATTAATTGCACACAGGCTAGAAGACTTGTTGCCCCAGATTATAAACTCCGACCAGTCCGGCTTTGTGAAAGCACGCTATGCATCTGACAATATCCGGAGGTTGTTAAATATAATTGACCACTCGACCCTACATAACACAACAGCCCTACTACTTTCGCTTGACGCAGAAAAAGCGTTTGATAGGGTCGAGTGGTCATATTTGTTTGCCGTTCTGGAAAAATTTAACCTTGGTGGAAAATGTATTGGGTGGGTTAGAACCATGTATAGCGATCCACAAGCCCAAATATGTATAAACGGTACCCTTACTGAAAAATTTAATCTGTTTAGAGGATGTCGCCAGGGATGCCCTTTATCTCCATTTTTATTTAATTTGGCAATTGAACCACTAGCGCAAGCTATACGGGCTGATGAAGAAATTGCTGGTATCAACATTGGGAAAACAAAGAACAAAATTTCACTATACGCTGATGATATAATTCTTTACTTAACCAGTCCAGAACAATCAATCCCAGCGGTCCTAGACCTTATTACTGAATTTGGAACAATATCAGGCTATAAAGTCAATTTGACAAAATCCAATGCTTTATTAATTAATTCATCAGTTTCCAACAGACTCAAGGCCATCTCACCGTTCACCTGGGCTCAGAACAGTTTCAAATATCTTGGTGTGAATGTGACTTCAAAACTTAAAAATCTTTACCTCATAAATTATGTTCCATTGCTTAAAAAGGTTAGGGAAGAATTAGAACATTGGAAAATGCTCCCTATCTCATTTCTCGGACGAATTAATGTAATTAAAATGAATGTCCTGCCCCGCTTTAGTTATTTATTTCAGTCACTGCCCTGTTACTTGGATAAAACATTCTTTAAATCTATAAACAAAATGTTGACCTCTTTTATCTGGAAAAATACCTTGCCAAGAATAGCTTTTAAAACTTTAACAAAGTCCAGAGAGAAGGGGGGACTGGTATTACCAGACTTGCAGATGTACTATTGGGCCGCCCAGACAAAGGGCTTGATTAGCTGGGTGCAAAGACGTATTAATGCACACTGGATAGACATAGAAGAAGAACTGTGTACTCCCATTTCTACAACCTTGCTACCATTCATTAACAATATAAATGCACTACACCAAATAACAAAAACATATGTAGTTTACAACACTCTTCGGGCTTGGCAAGATGTAAATAAGTTTTGTGGGAATTTTGGCAAAATCTCCAGGCTCTCTCCCTTATCCTTAAACCCAGATCTACCACCATCAATTGGTGGCTCCTTGTTTACAAAGTGGAGAGACAATGGTATACATCAATTCCAACATTTGTTTGCCGAGGACACGCTCAAGTCCTTTACAGACTTAATGTCAGAATACAAAATCCCAAAACAGGACCTTTATAAATACTTACAAATTCGCCATCTAATAAATACTCTAAAAAAGGAAAATCGCCTGTCCTTGGGGCTGACAAATCTTGAAGAGATTTTGATGAAATCCACATCATTAAAAGGAAAAATCTCTGTAATTTATAGTACTTTGTTGAACCACTACAGCTCCTCCTTGACCCCACTTAGGAATATATGGCAGAAGGATATGGGATGTGCATTTGATGAAGATCAATGGGATACCATATGTCAAAATGTTTTTTCCTCACAGTCATGTAACAAAATAATCGAACAAAATTATAAATTCATGCACAGGATGTACCTTACTCCACTCCGCTTAAGTAAAATGTTTTCCAACTCATCCCCCAGATGTCATCGATGTAAAACATGCATAGGTTCAACTATACATGTCTTTTGGGAATGCAAGAAATTAAAACATTTCTGGAAAGCGGTACATGATTTAACTGTTAAGGTTGTGGAAACCCAGCTGGACCTTACACCAACACGGTACCTCTTTGGTACGGAATTGGACAAGACACTGGACACCACACGCAAGAAGAGGATTCTCATAATGTCCTATATAGCAAAGAAGTGCATCTTGCTTAACTGGAATCAACAAAGACCCCCATCGTTTAATCTGTTTAAACAAATCTTAAATGAAACTTTAAGACTGGAACAACGCACATACGCTCTAAAAAATAAGGGGGATGCCTTCCAGAGGATATGGGAACCGTTTATGGACCTCTGACACTATCATACCATAATAGGGTTTGACATGCCTACATAACATCCAGAAGGATGAAAGGTGAACTGTGACCATGGACTGATTTGATTTGATTTGCTGTATTTTGTTTTGTTATTGTTTTTCTGGCTGTTTGTTTTTCTTCCCTTATTTCTTTTTGTTTGATTGTCTGTTATGCCACTTAAATGTATAAAAATATGTAAAAAATAAAAAAAAAGATAATTAAAAAAAAAAAAAAAAAAAAACTTCCCTCCGCCATTTCAACCAAAGTCACAAAATATAACGTGATCTTACCTATCCAGGAGAAAATCCGCAACCAACGCATCCGTTTGCAAGCCCTTAGCTTCCTTGACTTGACGCCACCGTGTAAATGCATCAGCTCCGATGCAGATTTGGCTTTAAGCATGCTCTTCGTCTGCTTTCTTCTTTCTCGTTGCTATTTCCACAACAGCTTTGCGTTTTCGGTTAATTTTAGCGGGAGCTCACTTCCTGTTTACAGGCTAGAACGAGCGTTGTGTGCACACGAAGGGGACGCGCAGAGGGGGAGGTGCTGGAACAAGGAAGCGTTGCTTACAAGCCTATTATCTTGGACGGACCGTGGAAGTTGATTGGATGAGGTTTTCCCAGGGTTTCTCGCTGTAGAAAGAATGAAAATTACTAGGTCAAGTGTAAGAACTCCTAACTTATAGATTGCCACTGGTATATGAAGAGCATTTTTTGCAGTTTTAAAAAAAGTGTTTTAAAATGAAATCGTATACCCTGCCTTTAAATGAGGACGCAATAGACAAATTAGGGGGAATAACATCAGGCTAAAACTGAGCGTGCATCTGCTGAGCTCATCAAACAATAGAACTTTGATTAATTCTGACAGGATCAAGCATCTTCTACTCCTATCAAAGACTTACAGCTTCTCTGCAAGTTTAAGTGCAGGCTTAATGGGTCTGCCATTTGTCTCCCTCTGCTAGGGCCTCGTGAGGTCAAATGCTCTCACTGGTGGCTCGGTAAGCATGATGCAACTAAGCTCCAAAACAAACCGGTGTTCTGCTTCAGAACAAAGTTCAGTTTATATTACCAAGAATAGATTTAGTAACACTTAAGCATCTCTAAAGCTTCCAGTTACATAAAACCACTGGGGAACCAGGGTCACAGATGAAAGGCTGAGGAAATAAAAACATTCCAGTTTGTCCCAGATATCTCTGTTTTCCATTGCTATCAATAGCTCTTAGTTTGGGAACCTCTACATTAAATTCATGATCTCGGTTAACCGTTTTGTCTCCTTGACAGTTTCCCTTCAAAGAGAATAGTTACATAAGCTAACTTCCAAAAATATACATAATGTGAACTGACATGACCCAGCAACTGAGATCTCTTGGTTCAAACTTCATTTCCTGAGGATTGTCTCACATTTCTGATCAGGAACACACCCAGAAAGACAGATTCCCTAGACATCACTGACCACCAAGATAAAGGACAGAAGTTCAGACCTCTTTTGCCTGAAATGTTTCATTAAGGCAGTTAGGAGAGATATATTGTCATGATCTGTATGTTTTAATCTGTGTTTTGTTTTTTTCTGGTTTTCCCCTGATGGTTTTCCTGGTCCCATTTTCTCCACTTGTAATTATCCCCTCCTTCTTTATTGTTAAACGATTACCCTTGTGTGTGTGTCTATATATATATATATATATATATATATATATATATATATATATATATATATATATATATATATATATATATATATATAATATGTTCAACTGTGTCCTTAGTTGCTTGCTCGTTCCTCGTCTAATGTTGTCTCCTTCTTTGGTCATGCTGGACTTTAATAAGTCTCACCTCACTCTGTCTGCATTTGTGTCCTTAATAACTCCAGACCTAATGAAATAAGGAACCCAGCGACAGGTGCACAGATGATCACTCTGCTGGAGTTTTGCCACTGGGGAGGGGAGAGAAATATGTGCAGGGCTGAAGAGGTGCGATTGCATTTCTGGGGAACATGATTGGTGTATGCCCTCCTGGGGTTGGTCTCTCCATCTCTATCAATGATGCTGGAGGAAGCAGCACTCCACACCGGCTGAGTTTGACTCCTCTCGCTGCCTCAAAAGCGTCAGCATGGCGCAGTGCGGAACCGCGACCCTTGAGCACCTAAGCCTACCGCAACATGCAGCACTGTAGCACCAGCACCGGCCCTTTTTCACCTTCATTTGGCGGCGAGGGACCAATAGACTTAGAGGCCGGCGGTGAGGGAGCAGGAGACTTGTAGGCCGGCGGCGGAGAACCTTGTGACTTGGAGGCCAGCTGCGGAGAACCTTGTGGCTCGGAGGCCGGCATAGCAGGACCTTATGGCAAGGAGGCCGGCCTAGCAGAGCCTTGAGTCTGGGAGCCCTACGGTGGACCCTTGTGGCGTGGGAGGCGACGGGGCTGAACCTTATGCTGAGGCCGGCACGGCTAAAGCTTGTGGTGAGACCGGCTGGACTGAGGCTTGTAGGTTGAAGGCCGGTGACGAGAAAGGGAACCACCACGAGGTGTAGACGGCCCTCCGGAAGGCGTAGAGGACCCTCTGGAAGGCGTAGAGGACCCTCGGGAAGATGTAGAGGACCCTGGACTAGGCGCTGGACACCCTCAGTGGGAACAGGATCTGGTGGTGTATCCTCCCAGACACCCTCAGAGAAGACAGGGACCCGAGGCGTGTCCTCCTGGACACCCCTTTTGGAAACCGGGACCAGTGGCGTGTATGCCTGGAAACCCCCTGCGGAGACGAGTGACAGAAGCCTGTCCACCCGGACACCCCAGGTGGAGACAGGAGCGGGGGTGTCTGGGTGAGAGGACCCAGGCGCAGAGAGGCATTTAGCGTTTCGGGAACGCATGTTTAATGAAAAAAGGCCCACAAACTCAGGAGTAGAAGACTGAACTCCACAACAAGCCAGGAGGGAAGACGTCGAAGCGATGTCGATCCGACAAAGACATGAAAACACAGAGGGGCATATATACACAGGGAAGGTAATTAGGGAGACAAGGAACGGGCTGGGACAATTAAGGGCACAGGGACGGACAGAGACAGGCGTCACTTCATGACACCTCCGCCCACCCTGGGTTGTTTTTATATATATATAAATTCGACAGATTTGACGCAGATGTAAGCAACATCCCGCCCACGGGACATAGTAGTGACGCTAAGGGGTTACCACCCACACAGTGCCGAAAGGAGTTCCTAGCATGGTGGTGAGCGTACTAAATATTTCCTTACTTGGCAGGTGCCACTTCTGTCAGATGCATCCCAACTAGCTAATTTTTGTGTTGACAATTCAATAATGAAGTCTATCATCTTCAAAACAAACCCACAGCTTTCCAACTGTTTATTTTAGTAATTCAGTTCACTGAGTGAAACACATTATGTAGGATAATTATACACAAACTGATGTCTTTAAGCCTTTATTTCTGTTAACCATAATGCTTTCCTGCTTACAGCAAATGCAAAAAATATGACATTTAAGATTAGAATATTACATCAGACCAATAAAAAAATATTTGTAATACAGAATTGTGGGTTAAATGAAAAGAATGTTTAACACCTGCTTAAAGGTTGTCATTTTCAAAAGGTGCGTTAATCTGACAAAGAAAATTTTACATTAGCAACATCATTAAAGACCATAGCAATATAGTTGTGATGGAAATAGCCTGTCCTTCAAGTAAAAAGTAAGATAAAGGGAGGATGGGTGGGGGGTTATGTTGCTCTGCTTTGGCAACCTAATGAGGAAACAGTGGCTGGCTCTAGCAGTTATGACTGTTAAAATTCCCAGGCAGCATCACTATATCACAGGCTGATGAGCTACAGCCCAGTCACATGAAAAACAACGTGCCTAAATGTGAAATCTGCTCCATGCAGCGGTTCTCAGTCCATTTGACATGGCTGTGTTGCCAGGTAACGTCCCACAAATAAAATACTCTTGGACCACAAACTGAGAACTGAAAAACAGTCACAAGGAAGCTATTTGATTTGAAGCCTACATTGGACATCTGAGCATTTTCTCTGCTTGTGCGCAGCGAGCACACTTTGTTTTTCTACCATTGTTTGATGTCTTCATTAGAATGCTGCACCAACCTCCAGCAACAGGCAGAGTGGAGAGGAAGGAATGATGAAACCAGGGCTAAAAATAGCTGGCTCCCAGGATCCCCCTCGTACAGCGCTGTAAACACAGAGTGAGCCAGCGACAGGCAGCACTGGCCCATGTCTGTGTGTGTATTTATGTGTGCTGGACATACCGCAGTCCTCCTCGCCCCCCTCTTAGTCATAAACCAATGTTTAATTTGGCCTGCATGCATCATCGGGCTGCAGAACAATTAAAGCCATCTGTAGGGTTTTTTCCTTGAACAGGTCAAGGGAACATTACACAGGTCTGTGACAAAAACAAAGCTGTCACCCAGTCACAGTGTGACAGTGAAAATATCTTGTAGAAATCAGCATCATGTCATCAGAAACAAAAATTATATTCTTTGTTGCAGGTAACACTGGTATTGTAAGGGATATTGCTCAAATAGATGCTGTAAGCTTTTATCCATAGGCTTATAGTAATCCTTGTAGAAAACACACAATGAGGATATCTGACTGAATGTTTCACCTCAACATAGGCATCAAACTTTAAATTACCACCTTTTCCAGAAGCTGTGTGTTATTACTAGGGAACTTTAATATTCCACAAGTTTTTTAGGCTTTTGTGTTTGTTGTGGTTGCCTATTCTTTTTGTAAAATATGTTTTATATAATTTATTTAATCAGTTTATTCATGGTTATTGTGATTCTTCACTAGTAGCAGGTTGAGTTGGTTTTTTATGTCTAGATTCCTAGGCAATCCTTGGGTGTTCTTTCATAGTATTTGGTCTGAGTTTCTGTCTATTCTCTTTGCTGTTTATTTAATTCTATCTTAGTATTACTGTATCTTTTATTGCTCAGTCCCTGTTTACTCTGCCTGTTAATTCCTTTTTACATGCCTACCCTTATAGCTTTAGTTTGGTTCAGCTCATTTAGATTTATTTGTTAATTAGCTCTCCTGTTAGGGTGTTTTTTTTCTTCTTTTGCTCACTTTTTAGTGGATTCTTTAGTCCCTTTATGTTTTGCAAAGTATTTCCTAGTTGTGGGTTTGAAGTCGTTGCCACATTAGTTTCATTTATTTTTTTCACAGAGTTAGGTCTCTTTATATTTTCTTAGATAATATTTTCAGAACTGTACATATTATCCCTTTTATTCAGTCCAGTAGTAAGATTTGTTTTTCTCCATCAGGTTACTATTTGTTTTTACCTTCCCAGCATTTTTACTTATCCCACTCACCTGTGATGGTTAACCATCTTCATGTGTTCCACCTGCTCTGTCCCCTATTTAGGCTCCTGTTGTTTTTCAGTTCATTGTAGTATCCTGATCTGTTCAGTTTTTTGCTCATGTTGTTGTTCATCAAATTCTGTTTTGTTTAATTTCTCTGGTATGGACTTTGTACATTTTTTTTTTCTTTCCTTATTTTCATCAAACTCACAGCGGCCATCTACGCATTGGCTCTACTCCTGCTTCACACCCCATGACAGCAACAGAGAATCTAAACATGGGCATCTACTAAATGTAGGAACATGTTTGATCTGTGTTTTTGTCAACTCTGTCTTCGGTTTGTCTACAGCATTCTGTTAAAGTGTCCATAACATTCTGTTACACAGAATCTGTGCATGTTTTTTTTTTTTTTATAGCCTATTTTCAGACAGGTTGGACATAGGGCATCAATGTTCAAACTATGTCACAGATATCCAGTTGGAATTGGGTCTAGGCTTTGACTAGCTGAGGAGACTTCACTTGGTGCACCTGTTCACTTTTTATCTGTGTCTAACCATGTGATATTTTCTACCCCTTTTTGCTCCTCAATGATTATTCATGCTACCTAACTGGATCTCTCTCTGTGATACTCTCAAGATTAGGCTTTGGAGTCCTCCTTATGATCCGATCCTTCACCACAATATATTTAGCTGGACAACCTACCTGTTTTCATGACTGCTAATTGCAGGCCCATTTCTTTGCCAAGACTTCAAGAACTTCTACTGATTCCCTCTACAGTGCTCAGTAGAGCCCTGCCTGAATTGTTACCTAGAAATAGAGTTTACCGCAATCACACACCCCAGACCTCCAAAGCCCTGGAATCCCCACTGCCTGCTCTTATGCTAACATCCACCAACAAGAACAATAATCCTTTGACTTGCCTATTTTTATGTTCACTCTTCCATCTTTGTCAGTTTACTCACCTATCTTCATTTCTGCACAGATTCCACTTGGAAAGCATTTAACAGTTTAATTATGAATTGCCAAAAAGGATAACAGAATATTATTTTAGCTAAACCGAAACTGGTAAGTAAACCTATTTTTTTAGTTTTTTTAGTTCATTTATATAGCGCCAATTCACAACAGATGTCATCTCAAGGCACTTAACAAGAAGTCATTTCAATACATTTATACAAACATTCCAATCAGTTAAAAAGTTTCCTATTTTACAGAATCCCAGCAGATTGCATCAGTCATTGGCGTGAGGTTGGGCAGACTTTCCAACCACAGCAATCCTTTAGCAATCCCTAATACTGAGCAAGCATGTAGCGACGGTGGAGAGGAAAAACTCCCCTTTAACAGGAAGAAACCTCCAACAGAACCAGGCTCAGTAGGAGCGGCCATCTGCCACGACCGTCTGGGGGTTTGAGAAGACAGAGCAGAGACACAGAAGGAACAGAAGATCTGATATAAGAGAACTTTCTATGTTACAGAAAGTAAAACGTTGATAACAGGACACAGTGGATGTTCAGTTACTGGGAGGATCATCCCAGTCGATGCCCCCCGTCCAACAGGACATTCCAGCCAAGCAGGATACCAGACCAGGTATATCTTCTATGGAGAGAAAAACACTGAGAGAAAACAAAGTTAACAGTCGAAATAACAGAATGTACTGTAATACAACTGGAGAGTAGTAGTAGAAAAGGAAGTAGCAGAGTGAAGAAAATTGGTAAGTCTGTCCTCCAGCAGTCTAAGCCTATAGCATCATAACTACAGAGATAGCTCAGGATGACCTTAGCCACTCTAACTATAAGCTTTATCAAAAAGGAAAGTTTTAAGCCTGGCCTTAATAGTAAACAGAGTGTCTGCCTCACGGACTAAAGCTGGGAGCTGGTTCCACAGGAGAGGAGCCTGATAACTAAAAGATCTGCCTCCCATTCTACTTTTAGAAATCCTAGGAACCAGCAGTAAACCTGCAGTCTGAGAGTGAAGTGCTCTGTTGGGAACATATGGAACAATTAGATCTCTGATGTATGATGGAGCTTGATTATTAAGGGCTTGGTATGTAAGAAGGAGGATCTTAGATTCTATTCTGGATTTAACAGGGAGCCAATGAAGGGAAGCTAAAACAGGAGAAATGTGATCTCTCTTTTTAATATTCATCAGAACTCTTGCTGCCGCATTTTGGATCAACTGAAGGCTTTTAATGGCATTTTGTTGACTTCCTGATAGTAAAGAATTACAGTAGTCCAGCCTTGAGGTAACAAATGCATGGACTAGTTTCTCAGCATCACTCCTGGACAGGATGTTTCTAATTTTAGCAATATTCCGGAGGTGAAAGAAGGAAAGCCTAGAAACCACAAGCCCTGTTTAAAAAAATTTAATCCGTTTACTAAGGATAGATTAATCATATTCAAAATGGGGCCAGGAACCAAATGGAACAGTTCTTTAAATAATTTGGTTGGGATTGGGTCCAACATACAAGTTGAAGGTTTAGATGAGGCTAATATTTTTGATAATTCCGAAAGCTCGACTGAATCAAAACAGCCTAAGAACTAATGAGGTTCTACAGTTCTTTCCGATGCTGCCTCATTTACTGAGGAAGAAGTAATCATATTTGGGAGGATGCCAATTATTTTATTTTTAATAGAATCAATTTTATTTAAGAAGAATCCCATAAAATCATCACTGCTAAGAGCTGGGGGAATAGTTGGCTCAACAGACCTATGACTCTGTGTAAGTTTAGCAACTGTACTAAAAAGAAACCTAGGATTGTTTTTGTCAAAGGGTCTTTTTATACAGCAGTAGACTGTTATTCCAGGTTAAATAGGAATCCTCTAGATGTGTAGAATGCCATTTTCAAGAACACACTAGACAGGTCAGGGATAAAGTTATTGAGAAATTTAAAGCAGGCTTAGGCTACAAAAAGATTTCCCAAGCCTTGAACATCCCACGGAGCGCTGTTCAAGCGATCATTCAGAAATGGAAGGAGTATGGCACAACTGTAAACCTACCAAGACAAGGCCGTCCACCTAAACTCACAGGCCGAACAAGGAGAGCGCTGATCAGAAATGCAGCCAGGAGGCCCATGGTGACTCTGGATGAGCTGCAGAGATCTACAGCTCAGGTGGGGGGATCTGTCCATAGGACAACTATTAGTGGTGCACTGCACAAAGTTGGCCTTTATGGAAGAGTGGCAAGAAGAAAGTCATTGTTAAAAGAAAACCATAAGAAGTCCCGTTTGCAGTTTGCCACAAGCCATGTGGGGGACACAGCAAACATGTGGAAGAAGGTGCTCTGGTCAGATGAGACCAAAATTGAACTTTTTGGCTAAAATGCAAAACCCTATGTGTGGCGGAAAACTAACACTGCACATCACTCTGAACACACCATCCCCACTGTCAAATATGGTGGTGGCAGCATCATGCTCTGGGGGTGCTTTTCTTCAGCAGGGACAGGGAAGCTGGTGCCAAATACAGGGCAATCTTGGAAGAAAACCTCTCGGAGTCTGCAAAAGACTTGAGACTGGGGCGGAGGTTCACCTTCCAGCAGGACAACGACCCTAAACATAAAGCCAGGGCAACAATGGAATGGTTTAAAACAAAACATATCCATGTGTTAGAATGGCCCAGTCAAAGTCCAGATCTAAATCTATTCGAGAATCTGTGGCAAGATCTGAAAACTGCTGCTCACAAACGCTGTCCATCTAATCTGACTGAGCTGGAGCTGTTTTTGCAAAAAAGAATGGGCAAGAATTTCAGTCTGTAGATGTGCAAAGCTGGTAGAGACATACCCTCAAAGACTGGCAGCTGGAAGTGCAGCAAAAGGTGGTTCTACAAAGTATTGGACTCAGGGGGCTGAATAATTACGCACACCCCACTTTTCAGTTATTTATTTGTAAAAAAAAATTGGAATCATGTATGATTTTTGTTCCACTTCTCACGTGTACACCACTTTGTATTGGTCTTTCATGTGGAATTCCAATAAAATTGATTCACGTTTGTGGCTGTAATGTGACAAAATGTGGAAAAGTTCAAGGGGGCTGACTACTTTTGCAAGCCACTGTAGTAGAAACCTAAATTACCTCAAACAGGATGCTAAAAACATATTTAATTGAACCCAAAATGTCTGAAATTACGATTCACATCTGGGACAAGTGGCAAAGCAGCTCACCAGTTCATGTGCATCCAGTACAGAGCCTAAACCTATCTGGGTGAAAAGATTAACTGATAAGTCATGCAAGTAATGTTACTGCCTATGTCTCATAATACCATCAATGTGAGTGATTACCAACTGCATGTAGCAAATATATATCTCCTTAGAACCAGAATTTTCACTCATTCTTGTTAGCTAAATGTGGGTAAAATCTCCTAATAAATACTGCTTCAAAGTTTAATAAGGTTCTCTGGTTTTAAAAAGCTGTTGGATTTGCTTTGTAAATTTTCCTGACATGTTTTTCGTAGGTCACATGGATCTCTGTGGAGATAAAAAGCATTTAATATATCATGAAATTGGTTTTATACACTCTAAAAATTGAGTAATTGTTGGGTTCTGTGTTTGTGTGCAGATTGGTGTTTTCCCTTACCTTCTTTCCTACAGGGTGTGACTGGCAGGGGCTGCACCAGCTGCAGCACATCTGGGCTGATTAGGGTGGCAGCTTAAAACGGGAGCTGCTACCTGAAGCAGACGCCAGATGGTTAACCTTTACCAAGCGGTAACTAGGCTCTTACCCGTGTTCCCTGACCTTAGGAAAGTATTGAACCCTACCGCTTCGTTGTTCCTCTCTGCAGCTCTTGTGTCCTCCGAGTTTCCCTGCCAATAGGCCTCCGTGCTTGTTTTCAAGCCTCCTTCGTTGTCCTCCATCTGATCACGGCATCTGCTCCTTCAAGTCTGTTTCCCTGTGGGTGTCGTTCCCTGGACTGCCACGCTGAACCTCACCAACAATCCCACCTCGCTCACCTGTCCGTCCAGCCTCGACCCTGCCCGATAAGGAAAGAAGGGATCAAAGGATTCATCATTCACCAGGTCTGCCAACTACATCTGCACAGCCTCACTACCTCTCCAAACTCACCTTCCCCTCGGATCCACGGAAGTTCACCGTTCCCCTTCTCCTGAAAGAAAAACACACACATTGACCTGAAACCTGCAACCCAAAACTCCCCGGTCTCTCACCTTCTTCCAGAGTCGCTGCTCCCTGCCGATACCCTTTGCTGCCCTCCCTGAGACAGCACACCAGTAAAATAAATAAACCGTTATTAAAAGAACTGTTTTCTGAGCGTGGGTTGTGTTTGCACCAGAGTCTCCCTGAGGAACCATGATAGTAATGGTGCTACTCAGAAACGACACTCACTGATTTCACATTCCTAGTAAAGTGTTTTAAACCACAGACACAATACAAGTAACAATAAGGTATTCCCCATTGCTTTAAAGGTTTTAAAAAGCTCTGACAGTTCTGACAGTGATTAAACTGCAAAACCAAATACAAGGTCTGGACTTCAACTCGATTGAAGACAAAGGAACAAGTATGCATAAAAATACATCAAATTTAAATACACATGGTTATCAGCTTGTGTTACGGGCCAAATTAACCTTTGCTTTTTCTGGCTGGCAGCAGAATCAGTGTTAGGGTCTGACGTCATTTCTAGATCTGAGAACCAACTTCTAATGCTAATTACAATAATTAAGTAAAGCAGTAGGAAAACAGTCACCTGGTGCATATCATGCTATCACTAACATAGCTAGCAAAAACAAGAACATCAACACAAAAGAAAGAAGGGATTACTTCCATACTGCTGAGCTAACACTAGTGGCCCTTTTCCACTAAAACCTACTCAGCACAACTAGTTTTCCTCTAGTAATGGTTATGTGTTACCAGACCCTTTATTTTTAAAACCTACTTTGCTGGGGTTCCAAACATGCTGAGTCGGGCTGAAAACATGTCAAAACACTTCCAGTCACTGATTGGCTAAGGAGTGGAGTCAGTGGTTGTACTCAGGAGCAACTCCCTTACAATAATCCAACCCCCATTTGTAAAATCTCACAACTACTGACTCTGATGAAAAGCCAGAGTCTGAGCATCTTCCATTGTTGCGTTGTGTTTGTGTCATGTACATATCACGGTGCGCTACTTTTCGGATTTTGAGACCCGCTGACAATATGAACCAAAAATCTCCCAATCCATGTAGAGTAGAGTAGCTCTGCTGCTAGGTACCAGAGGATAAGGGCCATATGGCATTGCTTTGGTAACATGACTTTAACATTTTTAGCTTAAAACAATTTACTAAAAGGTGTTCCATAAAGAGTACATAAAGAGTGTATCAGTTCGTAGTAGGTGCCAACGGCAGAGAGCAAGGGTTCACCCATCCATCGCAGACACACAGGAGAAACAACCATGCACACACGCACACATATTCCTAAAGTAAGCTTAGAGATACCAAATAACCTAACATGCATATATTTGGACTGTGAGAGGAAGTAAGGGGTTCCTGGAGAGAACCCACATACAGTAGAACATGCACAACCCATACAGAAAGACCCCCAGCTGGGATTCAAACCTGGAACCTTCTTGCTGCATGGCAACCATGCAAACAACTGTTCCACTGTACTGCTCATTATGCAGACAAGAAAAATATAATTGCATTTCTTAACATGCTTTGAACGAAGTGTTTGATCTTAGATCTTCAATAAATATCTGTTTCAATGTTTTAAACATCACATTGGAAAAACTGTTGGGAACTACATCAGACTGTATAGAATTGGTCTAATAAAAACCCTTACTCTGTCATTACCAGATATCCCAAAATACACAGCTCAAGAAATAGCTCTACCCTCTCAAATGTTTTTTTAAAAATTACATTTGGAATTAATCTGTCCATGTAATAAGAGAAGTTCAAGCCCTTGCCCTACCCTAAGGTTAACTTTATTCCCTGAGAGACTATCCAGTTTTCACACTGTAAACGCAAATATGGTGCTGTGTTCATACAGCAATTCCTACTGATCACAAAGTAAGCAATATAGGAAAAACAGGCTTCTTTCTCCTTTCATCTTAAACAAACATCCATACAGAACCTTCTGTTCCATATGAACGAAATCAGAAAGGTGATATCAATGATATCTGTGATTCTACAGCAAAAGAACGGGACATCATGTGGACTGCTGAGGTGTCAGGAGATTTAAGGTGAAAAGTAAAACCAGATGAGACTTCAACAGCCGACAAAAGCAAAAGGAGCACCTTCACCACCTTCAACCTCCGACCTAACTGCACCGCTTGTTTCTTAGTGCTGATTCAGATCATCAATACAACAAATGAAACGAATCAGCATGTAGATTGGAAATGGACTTATGTGCACTAAATTCCAATCGGTGCTATAAACTGCACAGTGTAAGATGAGCATGTTGAGCTTCTGCCTGTATCACATCTCCACAAGATGATTATACAAACAACCAGGTGACTGGTTCTCTATGACAATGATGTATGATGTGATGTATCCATTTCAGGAAGGATTTTGGTAAGGATGTGAAGTGGTCAGTGTTTAATTTTTATTTAGTTCCACTGCCTGTTCAACATGCAATATCCTTATATTTCATGTTCTGTTTATTTTTTTCCTCCATTTATGTTTGTGGTTACTAAGGCTGCATGTTAGTTTGCCTGTTAAAACATTTGTATGACTCTTCCTACTTCCATTTTGTTTTTCCTCTTTGTTGCTCAGTATTTTAATAAATTATGGAGCTAAATAGTAACAAAAATGCTCAAATCTCATTTTTATTTCAATTTAATTGTATGTTGTTTATTTATTTTGGCTCTTATTTCTGTTTGGAACAGTTAATTAATCAAATATAACAGATAGGGACTAAACTTAAACCTAAAGAACTTGTATGCAACCTCCTACAGGTAAATATTATTTGTGGAGCCATAAACCCACACCACTTTACAGTAGATTGTAAGTAGAACCCACAACCAGTGCCATCCCCAATCAACAACAATGTAGAGAAAATGTCTGAATTCCACGAATTAAACCAGAACAGCCTTGAAAAAAATCATTATCCAATTAAGCTCCTCCTCTTGCTGTCTTGATATCCTACCCACAGCTTTTCTAAAGAAAGTTCTTCCTGTTATTGGTTCTGATCTTGTTCAAATAGTGAACTCATCACTGCTATCAGGTGTCTTCCCTCAAGCTTTAAAAACAGCAGTTATTAAACCACTGCTAAAGAAGAAAAATCTGGACAACACGTTAATGCAGAACTACAGGACAATCTCTAATCTCCCATTCATCAGTAAGATTATTGAAAAAGCTGTGTTTCAGCAGTTAAATGGCTTCATAACAACGACAAACCGTTTTGATGCTTTTCAGTCTGGTTTCCGCGCTCACCACAGCACCGAGACTGTCCTCGTCAAAGTATTTAATGACATCCGCATAAATACAGACTGTGGAAGAACCACAGTGCTGGTTCTGTTGGACCTCAGTGCAGCATTTGACACTGTTGATCATGATATTTTATTGGAACGACTGGAGAGCTGGGTCGGACTCTCTGGTACAGTACTTGGCTGGTTCGAGTCTTACCTAAAGAACAGGGACTTCTATGTTTCAATAGGAAACTTTTCATTAGAACGAACAGAAATCACATTTGGGGTGCCCCAGGGCTCCATCCTGGGGCCCCTCTTATTTAATATCTACATGCTCCCACTAGGCAAGATTATAGCGACCAATAACATTAGCTACCATAACTACGCGGATGACACTCAGCTCTACATTACAATGTCACCAGGTGACTCTGAACCCATTCAAACCCTAAATCAATGCATTGACCAAATAAATGGATGGATGTGCCATAACTTTCTCCAGCTGAATAGAAACAAAACTGAAGTGATTATTTTTGGACCCAAGGAGGAACGATCAAGAGTCAGCACACAGCTTCAATTAATACAGCTAGAAACTACTGATCAGGTTCGTAACCTAGGTATAGTAATGGACTCAGACCTGAACCTCCAGGGTCACATAAAGGCAATAACAAGGTCAGCGTTCTATCACATGAAGAACATTTCTAGGATTAAAGGACTGATTTTGCAACACGACCTAGAAAAACTCATCCATGCGTTTATCTTTAGTCGGATTGATTACTGCAACAGCATCTTGACAGGTCTGCCTAAAAAGTCAATCAGACAGCTGCAGCTGATCCAGAACGCTGCCGCTCGCGTCCTCACTAGAACCAGGAAAGTAGAGCACATCACCCCAGTTCTAAAGTCCTTACACTGGCTCCCTGTAGCTCAGAGAATAGACTTTAAAATACTTTTACTAGTTTATAAATCATTACATGGCTTAGCACCAAAATATGTTGAAGACCTGTTGTCATGGTACCAACCACCAAGACCACTCAGGTCCTCCAACTCTAGCCTACTAAACATCCCTAGACTCAGAACTAAACATGGAGAAGCAGCTTTCAGTTTCTATGCTCCCCTTATCTGGAACAGACTTCCTGACGAGTGTAGAGCTGCTGAAACTCTGAACTGCTTTAAATCGAGACTAAAAACCCATCTGTTTAGAATTGCCTTTGAGTAAATGCTTGATGTTATATGTATGAAATATGTTCATGCTCTCTTGCTTTTTTTTATTTTTCTCTTGCTTTATTGTGTATCATGTATAATGTGTGTTTCTTTTATGTGTTTCTTTTAAATCACCAAATCATGTAAAGCACCTTGAATTGCCCTGCTGTTGAAAGTGTGCTATACAAATAAAATTGCCTTGCCTTGCCTTGCCTTGCCTAAGTTGTTGAGTGTGAAACGGGTACAAAACACCAGCCCCTCATGGATACAATACTTTCCACTTCAGATGGCTCAAAATAATCAGGACCCATTACAAATAGTTTTTTGTGACTCCCAACATGTCTTTCTTTTTTTAAAATTCTTATTTACAGATGGTGGAAACTTACCTATGTGCTATGGTAACATATCTTTGAACTTCTTTAAGATTCTAGGATTTCCTGCTCCCAAATGTCAGGAAAAAATGGGTTTCAAATAGTGCAATAAAGGAAAATGAATGAAAAGTATTTAACCAATGAAATATGTATCAAACATAACACTACAAAGCCAGCCCATCTCTCGCAATAATACTGCCTTCACATTCTCACATCACAGACAAAACTGAGGAAGACAGGTTTCCATGGCAATACAATATTTTTTCCTGCACCCCAGCTTGACGTCACATCGAGCTTCTTGTCAACCTGAAGCACAAAAGAGACCAGAGGATGGACTAACACATAAGGGCGAGGGATAAGACTGGACAAATCTGTACTAGTTGTGACTTTGATGAAAAGTACACACTTTCCCTACTGATTGGCCCACAACTTGGTGTTTTTTTGTTTTTGTGAAATTGCACAAAGTAGTTTTTAATTTTAAATTAAATGAAGGATGCATTTAAACCAAGTAGATTAGAAATGCTCATCCACGTAGAATTAGTTCAAAGTACCAGATAAAAGAACCTTTTAGCTGACTTTATATCTCCTTGTCTAAATGGTCTCATTTGTTACATTTCAGTGAGGAGAATTTGCTTTACCCTAGTTTTAGTGTCTCATTCTGTGTTAAATACTGCCCTCTTTTGGTTTTGTGTTACCTTTACACTTTTGGAGATACTAAACTGTATCTTAAAGGCTTGTTTTACTTTCCTCTTTACAAACAATGGTTGTGAGAGTTTGCACATAAAGTCTGTATTTTTTCATCCCATAACAAAGTCAATGTCATGATATGTCAAAAATATTTACACACCAACCCCCTCAAAAATGTTTGGTTCTTTTTTACAAATGATGTTGTGCAAAGCATCTCTTCTTCCTCGGTCCTGATAGCAAGCTGAAACTGTTGGCCTGGTATCTACATTGTACAGAGTTTGTGAGTGGAAAAATTACTCAGAATCACAGTATATTTTTTTAATCTGTAAAACATCAAATGTTTCTCAGTTTTTTAAACTGCATTTATTTTTCAACAGAGAAAAAAAAAACTAAAATGTATCTGCATTTACTTGAAAATGTTGACTTAAACATGTAAAAGTATTTAATTGTGCTAATTTTCAACACAAGTTTATTTTTAATTAAAGGGATGAGACAAGTTATACCCAAAAAACACTGCAACTGTCATGTTTTTAGGTAGATGTCTGACTCACATGCACGAAAGCTTTCAGGAGACAAGTAAAATTTACCTTTACTGAACAAAGATATGAATATGGCTGAGTCTTGATTTGATCATATCTGGGGAGCAGGAACTGAAACACTATAAGGGAAAATAGAAGGATGAGTCTTGGGTAGAAGGAAGGGGATCTTTCTGTTAGATCAGAGCAGCTTACTGATGGGTGTGGTGAAAACACCAGGGAGGAATGAGTGGAGTCTTGGGTTGGTGGTCAGTGTGGTGGGATTCTGGAGAGACTGCAAGTTCTTGAGAATTTGAGGTGGAATTTGGAAGTACTGGGATGGTGAGTTGACAGATGAGTACTTTAAACAGATGAATGTGCAGAAAGGAAATGTCGATGATGAATTCAGTTTCAATATTCAGTCTTTTTAGTAGGACTTGGTCTTTTAGAAAACCACATATTAAGATGGTAACGTTTGACCACTTTACCTTACATCAGTTTTTCAAAGGTATCACTGTAAGAAAATCCCTTGTCTACAACTATCTTAAAACGACTCCTCAGTTACTCTGTCAACTTTAGTTCTAGACTCTGGCTCAACCATTCCAAAACCTGAATCTGTCTCTCATGAATATATATAAAAATTAGGGCTGTCAAACGATTAAATTTTTAAATCTAATTAATCACAGGGTAGCTGTGAATTAATCACGATTAATTGACATTCCTAAATGTAGGAGCCAAATACGTGTTATTTTGCTTTTCTTCTGTCTTGATTGTTTAGGTGTAGTTTGTTATGTGGGCATGTCATTTTTGTTGTCTATTGGGCGGAAATAAAGGTAGTGATGTCATTGTTGACGTTAGGCATTATTCCGGAAGGGCAAACAGGTTTTGACCGCTGTGGCGTGAAGACGCTGAATTGGAAATGAATTACCTTTGTATTTATCACTCTGGAAAGCAATCAACATTAAACAAGAACATCACCTCAACATAACCATGCTTAAGGCTGTTTATTCTAAGTAAGTAATTCAGTCAGTCAACGTCGGATTAATACAGAGTGTCAACCAGGTCCCGGACGAACGGCCTCATTAGTTCAAGTACTGGACTTGGCCCAACACTAAATATGACTGAAAATCTATTTTTCAATTACAATCTTACCATTTTCGCTGTAAATAAAGGACAAAACCGGATGCTTTTGCACTTTTTTAAAGAAGATACAGGAGAGATCCATAGAACTTTTGTTTTGAACTCCACAGTCATATTTACACGTGGCCCTTTTAACCTACTAATCTTTTAGCCAGTCACTAATTCAAACTAACTGGTTAACATTTTTGAATGTAAAGCTGACTGTTTCTTATTAACCCTGAGGATCCTCTTCATTGGACTATCCTACAACAACAAAGTGTTTTCAGTCAGAGGTTTCAACAGTTTTGCTGCAACACAGACTGCTACAGGAGATCCTTCCTCCACACAGAAATCAGGATCTACGAAAACAACTTGAAGAATTAAATAGTATGAGTTACAACAACACTTATTTTCCCACTGGGATCAATAAATAATTTTTTACTGAACTGTTTTCTTCTGAACAATAGAAGGATCATTTGCTTTTCAACATGAGCAAAATCGTGTGGAACCTTTACATAACTCCAGTTCCCACTGTTATTAGTGGTTACCTTGGAGCTGCAGTGTTGGTTAGCTATGTTTGTTAGCCAAGGATTACCTGATAGCTGCAGATTGTTGCTTTTTTAATCATCTGCTCATTCTAATCACTTCTTGTGACAGTTTGCAAGACCTGATCGCGTTGATTTCTTCAGACTAAACGCGCAGTAGAGCAGGTGAATGACGTAGACCGATAATCCCTCTATCTGGCCTGTAATATGGAAATAATCAGGTTAGAAGGATGATCTCTGTTGTAACCGGGATAGTGACTGTATGTTGCCGTTATGTTGAACAAACGTGTTGAGAATTCAGTGGTATGTGTTAGATCTTCGGCCGATGGACGTCAGAACAACTGAATATCTGCTGGACACTCTGACCCAGGGAGACTGAGCTGCGGTCTACTATAAGGGTGGTAGTGATGCTGCTGTGCCGGAGCCGGTCACCTAATCTAAATAGGGGCTGCTGAAGATAGTCTTTGATTATCCAACACTATATACAGTGGCTTGCAAAAGTATTCGGCCCCCTTGAACTTTTCCACATTTTGTCACATTACAGCCACAAACATGAATCAATTTTATTGGAATTCCACGTGAAAGACCAATACAAAGTGGTGTACACGTGAGAAGTGGAACGAAAATCATACATGATTCCAAACATTTTTTACAAATAAATAACTGAAAAGTGGGGTGTGTGTAATTATTCAGCCCCCTTTGGTCTGAGTGCAGTCAGTTGCCCATAGACATTGCCTGATGAGTGCTAATGACTAAATAGAGTGCACCTGTGTGTAATCTAATGTCAGTACAAATACAGCTGCCCTGTGACGGCCTCAGAGGTTGTCTAAGAGAATGTTGGGAGCAACAACACCATGAAGTCCAAAGAACACACCAGACAGGTCAGGGATAAAGTTATTGAGAAATTTAAAGCAGGCTTAGGCTACAAAAAGATTTCCCGAGCCTTGAACATCCCACGGAGCGCTGTTCAAGCGATCATTCAGAAATGGAAGGAGTATGGCACAACTGTAAACCTACCGAGACAAGGCCGTCCACCTAAACTCACAGGCTGAACAAGGAGAGCGCTGATCAGAAATGCAGCCAAGAGGCCCATGGTGACTCTGGACGAGCTGCAGAGATCTACAGCTCAGGTGGGGGAATCTGTCCATAGGACAACTATTAGTCGTGCACTGCACAAAGTTGGCCTTTATGGAAGAGTGGCAAGAAGAAAGCCATTGTTAAAGGAAAACATAAGAAGTCCTGTTTGCAGTTTGCCAAAAGCCATGTGGGGGACACAGCAAACATGTGGAAGAAGGTGCTCTGGTCAGATGAGACCAAAATGCAAAACGCTATGTGTGGAGGAAAACTAACACTGCACATCACTCTGAACACACCATCCCCACTGTCAAATATGGTGGTGGCAGCATCATGCTCTGGGGGTGCTTCTCTTCAGCAGGGACAGGGAAGCTGGTCAGAGTTGATGGGAAGATGGATGGAGCCAAATACAGGGCAATCTTGGAAGAAAACCTCTTGGAGTCTGCAAAAGACTTGAGACTGGGGCGGAGGTTCACCTTCCAGCAGGACAACGACCCTAAACATAAAGCCAGGGCAACAATGGAATGGTTTAAAACAAAACATATCCATGTGTTAGAATGGCCCAGTCAAAGTCCAGATCTTAATCGAGAATCTGAGGCAATATCTGAAAACTGCTGTTCACAAACGTCCATCTAATCTGACTGAGCTGGAGCTGTTTTGCAAAGAAGAATGGGCAAGAATTTCAGTCTGTAGATATGCAAAGCTGGTAGAGACATACCCTAAAAGACTGGCAGCTGGAATTGCAGCAAAAGGTGGTTCTGCAAAGTATTGACTCAGGGGGCTGAATAATTACGCACATCCCACTTTTCAGTTATTTATTTGTAAAAAAAATTTGGAATAATGTATGATTTTCGTTCCACTTCTCACGTGTACACCACTTTGTATTGGTCTTTCACATGGAATTCCAATAAAATTGATTCATGTTTGTGGCTGCAATGTGACAAAATGTGGAAAAGTTCAAGGGGGCCGAATACTTTTGCAAGCCACTGTAGTAGAAGGTTAGGATGTGGGGAGCAGGTCAGCATATGCGAATGCTCTGCAGTGCTGGGCACCTTCTTGATACAAGACGAATTAAAACTCTTGAACCACCGAAGGAATACCTGTGACAGAGAAGAGACGCTCACATGGACGCAGTTCGGGTCTGCCATGCTGTTTACTTCAGGAGCAGTTAACGCAGTGCGGGCTGAATTGTAGGATGAACATCCTGTACATAAGTTAATTGTGTTAAATAAATTAATCGGGACAATGCTACAAATTAATCGACCTGCAGTAACACATTATTCTTGACAGCCCTATATACTGTATATATATATATATATATATATATATATATATATATATATATATATATATATATATATATATATATATATATATATATACTGAGGTAAAGAAGTATTTTGCAAGTTCTCCCATTCAGAAATGATGGGGTGCGAGGGTGTGAAATTCACATTGTAGGTGCATTTTCACTGTGAGAGACAGCATTTTAAAAAGAAATTCAGGAAATCACATTGATAAAGAATTTATTTGTATTTTAATGCTGCACATAAGTATTTGAACACCTGAGAAAATCTGTGTTAATATTTGGTACGGAAGCCTTTGTTTGCAATTATAGAGGTCAGTCGTTTCCTGGATTTCTTGACCAGGTTTGCACACACTGCAACAGGGATTTGGCCCACTCCTCCACACAGATCTTCACTAGATCTGTCAGGTTTCGGGGTTGTCGCTCAGCAACAGAGTTTCAGCTCCCTCCAAAGACTTTCTATTGGATTTAGGTATGGAGACTGGCTAGGCCACTCCAGAACCATCTTACGGAGCCACTCCTTGGTTATCCTGGCTGTGTGCTCCGGGTCATTGCCATGTTGGAAGACCCAGCCATGACCCATTCTCAATGCTCTGACTGAGGGAAGGAGGTTATTGCTCAACATCTCACAATAAATGGCCCCATTAATCCATCCATGCATCCATCCATTATCTGTACCCGTCCATCCTATACCTAAAAACAGAACCAAACATGGAGATGCAGCTTTCAGTTTCTATGCTCTAATCTGGAACAAACTTCCAGACAACTGCAAAGCTGCTTAAACACTGAGTTCTGTTAAATCACAACTAAAAACATATGTTTACAGCTGCCTTAGAGTAATGCTTAGACGTGTCATATGTTTTGTGTATGAATTTTGCTTTATTGCTGTTTTTACTTTATATACTTTGTGTTCTACTGCAACTTTTATTTTACCCCTTAATCATGTAAAGCACCTTGAACTTTTTGGACTGTGGGAGGAAGCCGGAGTACCCAGAGAGAACCCACGCATGCACAGGAAGAACATGCAAACTCCATGCAGAAACACCCAGGCTGGGATCTGAACCCTTCTTGCTGCAAGGCAACAGTGCTACTAACTGCGCCACTGTGCAGCCCGGCCCCATTCATCCTCTCCTTAATACAGTGCATTCATCCTGTTCCCCTTGCAGAAAAGCAGCCCCAAAGCATGATGTTTCAACCCCCATGCTTCACAGTAGGGATGGTGTTCTTGGGATGCAACTCATCCTTTTTCCTCCAAACACGGCGTGTGAAGTTTAGACCAAAAAGTTTTATTTTGGTCTCATCTGACCACATGATTTTCTCACATGCCTCCTCTGGATCATCCAGATGGTCATCAACTTCAGACGGGCCTGGACATGTGATGACTTGAGCAGGGGGACCTTCCGTGCAATGCATGATTTTAAACCATGACGGAGTAGTGTTCCACTGACAGTAACCTTTGAAACTGTGGTCCCACCTCTCTTCATGTCATTGACCAGCTCCTACCGTGCTACTGTAAACCCGAATAAGTTCAGTGAACTCTATTTATGAGGAAACTAATTACATAATAATTTTTAAGTAAACGTACAAAACTATAAGTTCACCATAACTTAAAAAGTTTGGCCTGAATAAAGTCAAAGCATTTAACTACATCCAACTTATAACTTAAGTAACTAATAAAGTTTAATTTCCCTAAACTTACATATTTTATTTGAACTTTATTACATTGCTTTACTAACTTAATTATAACTTATATAAACTCTAAATGGATGTATTAAACCTTAAGCTAGGTCTAACAGTCAAAAGAAAAAAAGAAATGAGACAGAATTGCAATTGGAAGTTTATTTATAACCACCTGCACAAAACTTTACATGCTTCTGCATTTGAACATGTTTTTAATGCTCAATGTAAAACTTTACACTCGGCTGCAATACATGCTTTTGTTTTAAACAAAGATCCTGAAAGATTTTGCTTTAGTTTTTCTTACACCTTGAACATGGTCATGCCATTATCCAATATTAAATCCAGAATCAGGCACTACAAGACATCCAGAAGCCAGTGCCAGAATCCTGGCTCAGATTGAACCGTAGCAGAGAGAACCACTGTTTAAGCCAAAATTCTGACCATCCCTCCAGCTGAGAGGGAGATTATAGAACATAAACAAAAGTTGGCTTAGTTTGAGGTAAAACACCATATGATACACTGTGAGAAATGAACATTTTAAAACAAATAGTGCTTTAGCCTTCTCTTTGGCTTTTTTTTTAAAGAATTTGTGAAACAAAATAAACAATGCATCAGCCTGATGTTGTTATAAAGCTAACAAAATATATTTTTTAAACCAAAATAGTCTAAATCTATTCTTTGGCTTTTCCCTTATAAAACTTTAACATAAATAGTATTTGTATAACAAAAAAAATAATGTGCAGTTTTTTTCTCCAGTTCCCTTTTAAAAAAAAAAAAAAAAAAAAAAAAAAGTACAAATAGAATTTCTGAAACATTTAAAACAAAAAACGTATGAGCATTTTCTTACATGTTTTCATTATAAGACTAACCCCTCCTTTCCACCGGACGTGTAAGCGGCACGTTACAGGAGCAGCACGTTTCACTTTTGTATTCTGCTGCTTGGCCCTTTCCACCATATGAGGCGCATAGCAGCAGGGAAGCAGCTGTCACAGAGAGCACGAAATCACGCGAGATTAGCAAAATCACACGTGGTTTCGTCAGTAAACACAACAACCATAGACATATATAAACGTCTATGACAATAATAACCAGGAAAAGACAACAACATGGCTCCAAAAGGTTGGTGTTTTATGTTATGGCCGTTTTATATTTGCCAATAAGTTTGTTATGTCAGGGAATATCCAAAATCGCTCATCTGTGTGAGGACACACAAATGAGACCCTCCCCCGAGGTACTGACTTCTCACCGGGCCGCACAGGTAGTGACTTTTTTTTTTTTTTTTTTTTTAAGTAAAGCAACCGCAAAGCAGTAAGATTTTTATTTTGAAAATTTCTGGTGCCGAGCCGTATATTTCCTGCCTCTCCTATCCAAAATGTACGTGTTTCAGAGGCGTACTGCGTAGAAAATAGGACTGCTGCGTATATTTAGAAAAGTCATGTCGCTCCTCAGACGCGGCAGACTCGTGCTGCTTTCGCCTCTGGTGGAAAGGGTTCTATTGACTATAGTGGTGGCTATCAGCTGCGTATGACGTGCTGCTCCTGTAACGTGCTGTTTACGCGTCCGGTGGAAAGGAGGGGTTAGTTAAATAGAATACACACCATACAAAACAGCTACAAAACTGATGCGAGGCAGCAACTTCATTAGAACAGTTTGACATGTACCAACAGTAACATGTCAATGTATAGTGCCAGCACCTGTTCATGCTACTCTGGCAGTAAAAGATTGTTTTTGAGGCGAAGAAGACATGGTTTCAACTGTTTCCCATCCTCAATGTCCATCAGTAGTTTCTGGATGAATGTGAGAAGGTTTTTTGGATAGTCTAGATGCAAGACATCAAACAATCCGAACAACAAGACAAATGCATCAGCCCACTTGGGAATGTCACCTACCACAAGCTCATCTTCCACTACAACTGCTGCACTGATTGGACTTGTACTGTCCTCATTGACAATGGTCAGAATACCAACAGAGGTGTTGCTGATGTCTGGCTCTGGTGATTCTTCAATCTGCAAAGGACAAAACAGTTTTGCATTAAAGACACAGATTTAATAATTACAAGGAGAAAAGGATGCTTATTTATTAAGCATCCTTTTTTTTAACAGGGAAGGAACAGTATTGGTTCGTGTGCATTGTTAGCCATTTACACAGAAATTACTGCATGTAATTGGATGACATTTTCAGGTAAGGTCAGGAATGACACATGGAAGTAGTGATTAGATTTTGGGAGTTGTCTGGCTCACCGTCTGGATTCAGAAATCTTTCAAAGCCGGTACAACTTAAGAAAAGCAAAGGGCGGTTCACTATTCATTTGCAAAAGGATGTGCTGGAGTACACAATTTTTGGAGACAATGTTCTCTGCCACATAACATTGCTTTGGCAGTGGTTTCTAGTTCGGTCATATTGTCTGCACATTTTGGATTATTGACCAGCACAGTGTTGCTCTTAATTTTGTAAACATTGGAATTCCCATGCTGCTTTTTTAATACACATGGTTCCGTTTCAAATTTTCAGACAATGAAACCTAAAACAGGGACCCCATTTGGCTTATGTCACATTCTGTAAATTCAGTAGCGTCTGTGACCCAACATTTAACTGGTTCTAATTATTGAAAACATTATCCATAAGTACTTACATCCCAAACTTTGGAGAATTGTGGCTCCTCCTCCCGTAGGTATTTTGGAAGTACATGCAGGACCAGAGTACGTCTGACATCAGCATCCTGTTCATACTGCACAGACAGACAAGATATAAATTAACAAGGCAAATATATTTCCCAAGTGCATTTACACGCTTCAGTCTGGCTCAGTTCAGCTCTCATGAAATACCTTTAAGTTCTCCAGCAGTTTTCAAAATAAATTTTTTTAACTCCTCATACATTAATTTGTGTATACTTAAACAATTGCATTGGGATTGATGTTGGTATTTTAAAATTCAAGAACTTAAAAATTCACAGAATTAAAATCTCTTGGTGATTAATTTGAACGCAATTGACCCAGACCTACTTTGATGCATCTTAACCCTAGCCAAACAAATACATAATGTTATCAATGCCTTGCAGTTACACTTTACCTGTTTATCATACAGATTCACCATGCCGCACAGAGCCTCTGAAGTCTTGGCAGTTTGCGCCGCTTTCTGCCTCAACAAGATCAACAGTCATGGTGTCAGTCTGTCCAGTTCAGAATAAAACTGGTTTCGCAAGTTAACATTTGTGATGCGATGAAACTCGGCACAAATCTACAAAGTAGTAGAAGGAAAAAGAATTGTTAAACACTTCAGAAAAATCTACTCAAACAACAACAAAGAAGAAGAAGAAACCATTTAACCTGTGAATCAATGCGAAGAGCGGGCCATTTCTGTAAGAACTCGCTGATCATTGGGTCTTCTTTGACAATCTTTATTGTGGGCAGTATAAGGTACACCTGTGCACTAATCATGATGTCAGATCAGCATCTTGATGTGGCACACCTGTGAGGTGGGATGGATTATCTCAGCAAAGCAGAAGTGCTCACTATCACACATTTAGACTGATTTGTGAACAATGTTTGAGAGAAATGGTAATATTGTGTATCTGGAATGAATTTTAGATCTTTAAGTCCATCTCATGAAAAATGGGAGCAGAAACAAAGGTGTTGCGTTTATATTTTTGTTGAGTGTATGTTCAATGACATCCATCCATCCATCCATTTTCTTCCGCTTATCCGGGGTCGGGTCGCGGGGGCAGCAGCCTAAGCAAAGAGACCCAGACTTCCCTCTCCCCAGCCACTTGTTCCAGCTCCTCGGGAGGAACCCCAAGGCGCTCCCAGGCCAGCCGAGAAACATAGTCCCTCCAGCGTGTCCTGGGCCTTCCCCTGGGCCTCCTCCCGGTGAGACGTGCCTGAAACACCTCACCAGGGAGGCGTCCAGGAGGCATCCTGACCAGATGCCCGAGCCACCTCAACTGACTCCTCTCGATGTGGAGAAGCAGCGGCTCTACTCTGAGCCCCCTCCGGATGACTGAGCTTCTCACCCTATCTCTAAGGGAGAGCCCAGACACTCTGCGGAGGAAACTCATTTCAGCCGGTTGTATCCGTGATCTCGTTCTTTCGGTCACCACCCAGAGTTCGTGACCATAGATGAGGGTAGGAACGTAGATCGACCGGTAAATCGAGAGCTTCGCCTTTTGGCTCAGCTCTCTCTTCACCACGACAGACCGGTAGAGCGCCCGCATAACTGCCGATGCCCCACCAATCTGTCTATCGATCTCCCGCTCCATTTTTCCCTCACTCGTGAACAAGACCCCCAGATACTTAAACTCCTCCACTTGGGGAAGGACCCCATCCCTGACCTGGAGGAGGCACCCCACCCTTTTCCGGCTCAAGACCATGGCCTCGGATTTGGAGGTGCTGATTCTCATCCCAGCCGCTTCACACTCGGCTGCGAACAGCTCCAGCGAAAGCTGTAGATCACGCTCCGATGAAGCCAACAGGACCACATCATCTGCAAAAAGCAGAAACCCGATCCTGAGGCCACCAAAACGGATCCCCTCAACGCCTTGGCTGCGCCTAGAGATCCTGTCCATAAAAGTTAGGAACAGGATCGGTGACAAAGGGCAACCTTGGCGGAGTCCAACTCTCACTGGAAACAAGCCCGACTTACTGCCGGCAATGCGAACCAAACTCTGGCACCGGTCGTACAGGGACCTAACAGCCCCTATCAAGGGGCCCGGTACCCCATACTCCCGGAGCACCCCCCACAGGGCCCCCCGAGGGACACGGTCGAATGCCTTCTCCAAGTCCACAAAACACATGTAGACCGGTTGGGCGAACTCCCACGCACCCTCCAGGACCCTGCTGAGGGTGTAGAGCTGGTCCAGTGTTCCACGGCCAGGACGAAAACCGCATTGTTCCTCCTGGATCCGAGGTTCGACTATCCGTCGGACCCTCCTCTCCAGAACCCCTGAATAGACCTTACCAGGGAGGCTCAGAAGTGTGATCCCCCTGTAGTTGGAACACACCCTGTGGTCCCCCTTTTTAAACAGGGGGACCACCACCCCGGTCTGCCAATCCAAGGGAACTGCCCCCGATGTCCACGCAATATTGCAGAGCCGCGTTAACCAACACAGCCCCACAACATCCAGAGCCTTGAGGAACTCCGGTCGAATCTCATCCACCCCCGGAGCCTTGCCACCGAGGAGCTTTTTAACGACCTCGGTGACCTCAACACCAGAGATTGGAGAGCCCGACCCCAAGTTCCCAAACCCTGCTTCCAGATTGGAAGGCGTGCTGGTGGGATTGAGGAGGTCTTCGAAGTATTCCATCCACCGACCCAAAACGTCCCGCGTCGAGGTCAGCAGCACACCATCCCCACTGTAAACAGTGTTGGTGGCAGACCGCTTTCCCCCCCTGAGACGCCGGATGGTGGACCAGAATCGCTTCGAAGCCCGCACGGAAGTCGTACGAGAGCCAGCTTCTGCAGCCGAGGATCGGACCGCCAAGGTCCCCGCCTTTGGCCGCCGCCCATCCTGCATAGCACCCGACCCCTATGGCCCCTCCCACAGGTGGTGAGCTCATGGGAAGGGGGGCCCATGTTACCTCTTCGGGCTAAGCCCGACCGGGCCCCATGGGTAAAGGCCCGGCCAACAGGCGCACGCCAACGTGCCCCACCTCCAGGCCTGGCTCCAGAGGGGGGCCCCGGTGACCCGCGTCCGGGCGAGGGAACACTGAGTCCATCTGTCGTTTTCATCATAGGGGTCTTTTGGGCTGCACTTTGTCTGATCCCTCACCTAGAACCAAATTGCCATGGGTGACCCTACCAGGAGCAAACGCCCCCGACAACATAACTCCTAGGATCATTGGGACACTCAAACCCCTCCACCACGATAAGGTGGCAGCCCAGGGAGGGGTTCAATGACATCAGTATGCTTAAAAATTTCTTGAATCATCTGAAGTATTGGCATACATACAGCGGTATGTCCAGTGTCCAAGACATATTGCACTGGCATGACATCAGGATAATGCCTCTCAATGTTTTTCTTCGTTTTGCAGATGATAAATCTTAGCCCTTTTCCGTTGCCTTGAGAAACAAGTTAGCATCAACAACTGAACTGACCAAATCATTCACGACAACTTCAGTAGCAGGAACAGAATGCTTCTGCAATATGTCTTCAATAGCACCTTTTAAGAGAGGCTGAGATAAAATAAATATCTCCCTCAGATGATCAACAATATCTTGGCAAACTCTCTCAGAGACATGAAGAATTGCCTGCATTTTGAGAAACAAAGGGGCCAAATTTTCGTGCAACTGGGCTCTTAGCAAACTTGTCTCACAGATCCAATCTTCAGATTGAGCGGGCACATCTTCAGGTTGACCTAAACTACGTTCTTCATCAAATCAGAAGTAGCTGGAGCTGCCACTCTCTGTAGACACAAAATTATCACTAAAATCTAAATCACTGCCATGTGTCCTACTCTTATTAGCATTAAAAGACGAATAAACATTTGTGGTATAACTACAGTTCTTAAATGGACATGGAACAGTTTCATTGTTTTTTAAGTGTCCTCTTAAATGACTAAATAATGTTTCCTCTGAAAAAGGCTGACAGAATTTGCACAATGAACAGGTAAACAGTGACACACCAGCTTGTCCCCCCAATACCTGCACAACCTTTGTGTTGGTGAGACCTTGACAAATGAATTTTTAAAGCATTAAAATATGCAAATGTACAATTCCACATCTAAGCAAAGAAATAGGGGATGAAATTATACTAATTATACTCACTTTAGAAACCCCGTGCCATTACAAGCCTCAGAATCACGTCCAAACGCCCTCAATGAATCGACTCCTCCTCCTGGAACGGTCTCTGGTGTCTGTTCCTATAACACATTTAATAAGTAGTATTATTTCAATACATTTGATTCATTCTATAAATTAATGCAATATAAGTTAGCAATAGAGAGGCTAGGGGTTCCTGATAAACTCCCGATTCTTTAGAATCCCACGTCTAAGCAATGAAACAGGATTAAATTATACTAAAATCAAGCACTGTTCAAACTGCAACTACTACTGCTGTTGCTCCCAAAAGTCAGTCATCAAGTTGTCCTTAAATATGATGATAAAAAGATTAGAACCTCTGTATGTTTACACTACTAGCCTACCCAAATTTAACCTTTTAGATATGTGTTAAATTTTTACCACTTATATATTTGCAATAGAAAAATAAAGCCAAGCAAAATGTGTCCCTTTTGCAGAACACCTTAAATGTGTTTATGAAAATTGAAAAGTTCTTATTGGTAATGTGACCGTACATGTTTACAGCTTTTTTTAAACTTGTGTCTATAACGTGTTTTATAGAATATGGTTTGATAAGAAAAAAAAGTGGACATGAAACAGTGTATGTATGTACAACAAATCACAACCATCGGCCAAATACCTTTTTTAGTACTGAGCAAACTACAATGGTACATTTCTCTCTAAACCCGAGCCTAATTCAGAATAAACATATATCTGATGTAAAACACCAAATTAAAAACAGTTAAAACAATCTTTTTTTGTATTTTTTATGGATTAAAGCCAAATGTGCTCAATGTAGGTAAATGTTTACTTGGCCCGGGTGGGGTTCATATATAATTTGCCCTCCTGTCTTTTGTCTTCTTCAGTAAACGAATAATACAACGATATGATTAAAATACAATTAAAAACTTACCTCGGAGCTCGGTTAGAACTCTCTCTAATGCTCCAAACCCACTTTAACTGGTTACCACGAGAGAGCTAGCTGACTCCATGGAAAGGAACTGCCCCCCAAATGCCTCGCCATTTATTTTTAAAATTTTTTTTACATGTCCTGTCTGGCAGTGTGGAGCTCAGAATTGGTGTCTGAGTACCAAGTGGAAACCCAACAGAAACAAAGAACAAAGAAAACACAGGAAAACATTGAAGTCTGCCAACATTGTGAACTTAGAACTACACAACCACATCACACAAAATAGATATAAAAATACAACAACAATGTCACAGAAAAGCTCATAGTATCGATTAATCAAGATCTAGTAATGATAATCTCAGCCCAAGAATATATCTGTAAACACCGGAGACCCCACACCTATGTGTGTGTGAGAGCATGCTGTTGCATATAAGGTTTCTCCATAAGAGAGTTCGATAGCTGGTGTGAGCAGCCATCAATCTGTCTCCCAGGAATCGATGCAGACACGAAGGAGATCGGAGCCAAGACGTCCTAAGGACTCCCAGAGCCCCAGGCGGACCAGCGCGGGGCCAACCGCATCCCCCAAGAGAGGAGCAAAGGAGAACCCCAGAGGAACGTTCAGCGGCTGCGATGCAGGGACCCGGGGGGCCGCAGTGACAAGCCCACGGGCTCCGCCGGCAACCGACTGCATCAGGGCGAGGGGCCCCGCCACTGCGAGGGGCCGCCGCCGCTACCTCAGGCCAATTCTCACCACCAACATCCGAGCGCCCCATCCCATCCCCATGTCGGGGCGCCCCACCGATAGCCGCAGCGGACGGACGGCATCCCCAGGCCAAGCCCAACCACCACCTGGATACCAAGTCGTACCAGATCCCGAGTCCTGATCCCACGCAATGCAGAGCGCTGAGACCAGGCATCCAACAAAGGCCAGGGCCAGTCCAACCCGCCAATGAACCGACCACGCGCGAAGCGCACAGAACAGGTGATTGAACGAGCAGATCCCAATCCCAAACCTGGCACCCCTGAAAGAGGTGCCCCAACCAATAAAAGGAAGACATCAGCCCAGCACATCGGCCGACCGACACAGCGGTCCACCCAGGCTCGGTCAGGCAAGCACCAGGTCCGAACCGGATTGACCACCAATGCACCAGCGGGCAGGGCATCAGTCACTGGCAGGGAGTAACGGAGGGGAAATATGCCCCCCATTAAATGTAAGGCCTGTATCGTGCCAGGCGAGAGGGTAGCCCAAGACCCAACCTGACAGGTAGACAGAGAAATACAGACACATTCATACGTTCCCTCCCTCTTACACACATACACTCTCACCGACACACCAAGACACCCAAGAAAGGACGCTGTACCCTCACTCACACACCCTATACACACTCTATGCTCCCAGGTCCAGGTACCGATGCCCCAGTAGAGCAACCAGCCCCCGGACCCAGGAGATGGACCCCCTACCCTCTAGGACAGAGAGAAGCAGACCGCCAAGGCCCCCACAGTGGCGAAGCAGCCCACCAGCCAAGGTCCCCGACCAGACCACCTGTTCCTCCTCCGGACCCCAACCCCTCATGGCCTATATCGAACAGGGGTGTGGAAAGACCCCTAGCCTCCATCCTCCCGCTCTAATATGGTGTTGATGCGTGTTGTTATTATGTGCCTTTAAAACAGAGGGGTGGGATGTGGGGAAGGCAGCCATACCTCCCGCAACTCCCACCCCGAGCTCTTAGTGTCTATATGTGGTTTAACAGTGGGGACCGGCCCCAGAGGTGAAGCTGATTGAACAGCTCCCCCTCTGGATGCAGAAAGGTGTGCACACCCTAAAGTCCCTACTACCTAATGTTATAAGGGGGAGTGTCTAAGTTGTATAGGAAAATTGGGACCCAGGCCGCCTCCCCTCCTCGCACCCCAGTGATGTGCCCATGCCCCAAGACCCTTTATGAGTGGTAAAGTGATGGAGTGGGTGGACAGAGGTGTTCATGGATGGGGAGGATGGACTGGGAGACAAAATGGCTTCCCAGGGAGCCAGCTCCCCCACTGGTCCCAATAAGCACCGCTGTTCAGGATCCACCAGGGGAGGGAGGCCTTGACACGTTCAACCCGGGGCCCACGGCCACAGCACCACCAAGCCCCATGGACCCCAAGCAGTCCCCCCAACCCCATCCCAGAAGGAGAGCTATACCCACCCTGACATTCGCTCTACTATCCGAACACAAAAGACACTAGACACCGAGGTTGAGTACAGCGCCCCCTTCTCCCGCACACCCCTCCCCTCCAAGTGCACCCTGTAGGGGGGGAGCGCCTGTTGCTAGATAGCAACAGCCTCCCTGCCAGCAAAGGAGGCCCCAAGTGCCACATCCTCATCGCGGGCCCCCCGCATGCCTCCCAATGTCACTGGGACTGCATCCATCTATCCATCCAGCTATCCATCCTTTTCATCCTTTACAGATATTTGGATGGTACCACCTACTTTCACATTACTGCAGACCATGAACACCTTTTCATGTGAAAGCTGTTGCCTCTTTTCACCTCATCCCTTTTACTGTCATATTGGTAGGAACCTTTTTGACCCACATGCAGGAACAGGAGCGGAGACAGTATAAAACTTAAGATCGTTTATTTAACAATAATTGAAATGTGCAATCCAGAGCATTTCCGGAGCGAGAGATCTCAAACGGCGTCTAGAATGGGAGCATGGAGTTAAACAGAGCGGATGTTTAGGTGAACAGGCTTACTGGCAACATGAAGCACGGAGACTTTGGACGAGATCCTTCAAGATCCATGGTTCAGTGTGGGTGACAGATGGCTCTAGTATGAGTCCAGCTCCACAGGTGTGAGAGCGTGGGAGAGCGGGCAGGCAGGTAATGCGGAAGCGAGACAGCAGGCAGTGATCGTGGATATTTGACAGGTGGAGGTATTTTCTAGTGATGCTACCTGCGAGACCCCAGATTAGAAGCTTCACCAAAACGAACCACTGCGAAGTGACGCACTGTGTCAGAGCTTGATTTGTTTCCTGATGGTCACATGACCAATGATGTTCATAGCTTCGTTTCACACACACACCCACGTGACTGCTTCTGACGTTGGTTCAAATCTTTAAAGCGTCCCAAAAAGGGTTGCACTGTTGTTGGTGTTTGTAGTGTTGAGATACTGAGAGTATTTGCTGAGAAGTCACTGAGTAACATATCAGTAATGGAACCCGTTGCAAAGAGAGGGCGTTCTGAGATGTGGGAATTTTAGAATTTAATTTCTCCAAACAAGTTTTGCAAATTTATATGGTCTAGTGGAGTAAATTTATAGTAGGTATTACTAGAATATTGAGCTTCATACCATACATGGACAGGAGCTTTTTAGACAGTTTGTTCATTTGTAATTCCTTATATTTAAAATAAATTCTAGTTTTGAATTATATTACTATTATATACTATTATATTATTATTAGTGTACTTGTAATTAATAGGTATGTTATTTAGGTAATACAAATTATTGATGAGGCAAGGCAAGGCAATTTTATTTGTATAGCACACTTTCAATAACAAGGTAATTCAAGGTGCTTTACATGATTAAGGTGGAAAATAAAATAGCAGTAAAACACAGGCAAAGCATATAAAGTAAAAACATCAATAAAGCAAGAAGCATGCACAGATACAATAGAGGCATTACAACGCATATAATGCAAAAACAGCAAGAGACATAAACAAAACATGACACATCAAAGCATTACTCAAAGGCAGCTCTAAAAATATGTTTTTAGTTGTGATTTAAAAGAACTCAGTGTTTCAGCAGCTTTGCCGTTTTCTGGAAGGTTTTCAGTTTGGCTTTGCATGTTCTATTTGCAAGAAACATTGGATTTTGGTATGTTCTATCCTTTTTACATGTGAAAGAAAGTTGTTTTGTCATTGCATTACTTTATTTTTGTAAAAGCATGCACAATGTGAGCTACATGTATTAGTAAGGGGGTAGGGATAAATAATTATATACTTCTGCCAACTAATTTAGAAACATAATTACATACAATTGTACAATTCAATTGAATTGAAAGCTTCATTGGTTCAAAAGGCTTCACATCACCATATCTAGTATTTTCTGAGGAGATCTGGCTGGTTTCAGAATTCTGGGTCAATTCCACAACCTGGAGACACAGGACAACGGGTAAGACATCTTAAACATTGAAAAGGCAACAAGGAGACAAACTGAAAGAGGCACACGAGGAAATACAGCTTGACACTACCAACAATGTTGGACCATCAGGCGCCGAATGATTGACTTGCAGCATCTTTTAAACCTCAAATCAGTGGGATTCTCCTCTGGTGCGCTGATCAGCTTGCAAAGATTTTCTCAGGGAGAAGATGACTCACACACTTGCATTGGATTGTTTTGGAGGAAATGCGTTGTCTTATACATGAACACGTATAACGCGTTATTGTGAAGCCAGGTACACTGTCAGTTCAGGCTTAATGTTGGGAAAAAAACATAAGATCTTTTATTGGTGCATCGCTATTAACATTGCATCATCAGAGGTATTTATTTTGACTTAGAACAGTTAGATGGTAGTACCTGGATATTCATTTGATTTGATTTGTGAAGGGACATTGACACTAATTGGCTGCCATTATTGAACAAATACTAATAAAGGAATATTGTTTTTTGTGAGTGATGCAAAAACCAATGGAATGTGGGTTTGTTTGCTTTAATAATTTTTTTTATAATTTTCTTTAAATAAATATTTATAATTTTCCTAATGCTGTGCAATGCGTCATTATTTTAAGATTTTGGATTTTTTAGCACAAATCAAATAGCAGCTACAAAATTATGTTAAATCTGACTTCCAGGTAAGGTAGTTGTTACAGAGCGAGAGATGAGACTGATTTACATTTAGATCATAGCATTACCTGTACATGTTGTCTTCAGTGTGCTAATCTGATGTTCCTAATAGAATAAGACCTGAAAGTATGTCTCATTTACTGCTTTATCTCAGCATTGCACACGCCGAGAGCTAAAAAGAAGACGAGGCTTTTAAACTGCAGACTTTGCATCTGATTTGTGAGCTTGCAAACACTTGCACATCACCCACCACACACATGCCAAAACCACAGAATCTGATATTTACACCATACAAAGTTGTTTAGAAGATCATTTCTTAATTTGTGATGCTAAAAGGCTTCTGAACATTTGCTGACTTTTTCATGCACCGGATTAAACACAAAATGGTATCTTGGTTTATGAAATTGTACCGGGCCTATACCTGGTGGATTCTGCTTAGCAGCAGCCAGAGCACAGAGTTAGCATAGATGTCATTAACGTTTCTCAGCAACGGCAATGCAAAATAATTAACGGATGTCTGAAGTAACAGCATGTAAAATTAACTAATATAGAGTTCTGATGCATCTGAACAAAGAGTAATAACCCAACATATACAGTGTGTAATATTTAACATCAAGACAGAACTCTGAGTCTGGTTTATTGTATTTGCACTGAACCAGCTCTAAATGAAGGTCCCAGCAGGTCTTCATGAGTGCCAGGTGCATGCTCCAAAGGTGCGAACAAGCCAGCACATGCAGGTTGAGTGGCAGGTGTATGAGGGAGGCTGTGAGGACATCTGATGTCTCATGATGTCCCTGGCAGAAAGCCACATAACAGGTACACAACCTCTCCACAGTTGGTCCTCTCAGAGGACAGAAGGCTGACAAGAGACCTAAACTATATTTGACTCCATGAACTGAAGCTCCTAAGCCAGGTTATAGGCAGAGCCAGATTAAATAAATGGACTACACTAGGCAGGCTGTATTTTGTGGGCCCCCCCTCCATCGTTGTTATTTATGAATTGAAATCTGAAACTTACCAAAGTTACTAATAAAAGTTAATTCACATTTTACATAGCCTAGTCTTTGGTTGCAAGTTGGTTGTTTGTATGCCAAAATAAGTCATGTGTTGTATATTAAATTGTCTATCAGACTATTTTTGGATATTCATTATTTATACATCATTACACGGCTCTATTAAATGCTATTAAATTATCCTTATCTTATCCATTGGGAGTCATTGTTAAGGCAGTAGTACCAGTAAATAACCAATAGGTGTCAGTAAACTATGTAAACAGAGCAAATAAGATTGATCTCATTTGCTCTGTTTACATTTAATCAACACATTTATTTAAATGTGTTGATTAAATTGAATAATTAAATAAGAACCAGGAACACATTCTTTCACATTTCTTTACTAACCTGCTCAGACAGCCAAGGGAAACGAGCCTGAATAGGGTGAACAAAAATTCTTGTCCCTTCTCCTGGAGCCCATGTTCACACCTGTGATTAAGTATAGGAACAAGAAGACAAAGATGACCCCTTCACATTCATCAAGACCATTTAGAAACTGTCCAACAATAAATAATAATAAATAAAACCAGCAGCACTTTCTAAGGAAACCATTTAGCATACTCCACTCAGGGATCTTCAGCCTTCCAGCATCGCAGGCCTCCATTGCAGCAGAAACATGTCTTGACGGCATCATCACAGTCTTGTGGAGAAATAATAAAATGTATACATTTGATTTTGTATACAGTGATTTTAATATTCACAGTGATTTTAATATTCACTTCACTTATTCAGATTTAGATGTTTACATGGAAAACTTTTACTTGTTTCAACAAAGAAAATGATCTTCCTCCTGAAGAGTTTGCAATCGGTAATGTCAGATACATGCGAAGGCAAATGTCCAAAGCATCCCTCAAGCCTAGCTCTAGGAACTTCTTGTACATGGCCATGATTGAATCTTCATCTTTTACCATTGAGATGAACTGGCAAAACTCTGCTGTGAAGTCCTCCTCAAGATCCTGGGGGTATGTTTTCTTCAGCTTTTCTGTGGTACACGGATTTGTTCAATGTTCATTGATTTCGTTTTAGTAAGGAAACTAAATTTCTCCTCCACATTTTTGTATGCGTCTTTACGTTGTTTCAATTCTTGTGACAAGCATTCACAGATGACATAATGTGTGTCAATCAAGGATGCTTCACGGCCTGAGCGCCGCACCTCTGGACCTGCAGACTCACCAAACATAACTTTCTTCACTCGTCTCCTTTGGCTATCCGCTTTGTATCCCTCTGTCGCTGTGAGAGTCTTGGCCTCTGCTTCATAGACATCAAAATCATTTCTGGCCTGTCCTATGTATTCTATGAGTGATCTGTACAGAACAGGAACTTTACATACATCAATTTGTACCTGTTGCAATGCTTTGCTGGTTAAATTGATTCTTCTCAGAAGTTCATCCCACAGTACTGTCATAACTGCAGTTTCAAGGGTGTCCATCACTGTTATTAAATGACTCACCTCAATGAACAGCTCTGGGGGCTCCATGGTCAACTTTGATTTAATTCAAAGCATCCTGTATAGCTTTGTAGCCAAATCTCAGAGCTTTTGTTGCATCAGCTTTTGCAGACCACCATGTGCCGGAAAGGCTCTTCAGTGTCAGACCTCACTCACATTTTGTGAGATGGGCTGTAAAAATTTCCCACTGCCAAGTTGAAGCTGAGAAGAAGTTGTAGAGATTTGGAATGAAGCCAAAAAATGAAACTGCTTCTAGGCAACATTCTGCTGCACATGCACCAACTAAATTAAGAGAATGTGCAGAACATGGTATGAAGTCAGCATTAGGATTTTTATTTTTTGCTCTTGCTTGGAGTCCAGAATATTTCCCTGCCGTGTTATTAGCATTGTCGTAGCTCTGCCCACGACAGTCCATCAAATCAATGTCCAGTTCTTTTAACTCAGATTTGAGTGTTTCCTCCATGTGTTCTGCAGTATGACCATGTAGCGGTATGAACTCCAAAAATCTCTCGACAGGCTCAACACTTTTCTTCAGGACATAGCGAATTATCAAAGCAAGCTCATCAACATGTGTGACGTCAGGTGTTGAGTCCACAATGATGGAGAAATACTTGCCATCTTTAACTTCTTTTACAATGGCACCCATAACTTTCTTAGCCATCAGCTGAATAAACTCATCAGGTTTCTTCCTGTTAAAGGGGAGTTTTTCCTCTCCACCGTCGCTACATGCTTGCTCAGTATGAGGGATTGCTGAAGGATTGCTGTGGTTGGAAAGTCTGCATCAACGGGGCCCAACCTCACGCCAATGACGGACGCAATCTGCTGGGATTCCTTAAATAGGAAACTTTTTAACTGATTGGAATGTTTGTATAAATGTATTGAAATGACTTCTTGTAAAGTGCCTTGAGATGACATCTGTTGTGAATTGGCGGTATATAAATAAACTGAATTGAATTGAATCACAAACTGTAGATGACAGGTAACTGGTATCTCCCCTGCCCTTGTTTCCATATCTGGCTAGATGCTCTGACAGAAGTGGATCAAAGTGGGGGTGATCCTACTAACTCATCGTCCCCAAGGAAGGGCAGTCCTCGTGAAGAAAGAAACTGAATTGTTGCCACTATACGTTTCAAAATGTTCAGCCAGCATGCTCTCTCAGACTCCTTGTACTGTACTATTTCAATTCAATTCAGTTTATTTATATAGCCCCGTTGATGCAGACTTTCCAACCACAGCAATCCTTCAGCAATCCCTCATACTGAGGGATGTAGCGACGGTGGAGAGGAAAAACTCCCCTTTAACCGGAAGAAACCTCCAACAGAACCAGGCTCAGTAGGAGCGGCCATCTGCCACGACCGTCTGGGGGTTTGAGAAGACAGAGCAGAAACATAGAAGGAACAGAAGATCTGATATAAGAGAACTTTCTATGTTACAGAAAGTAAAAAGTTGATAACAGGAGACAGTGTTTGAATCTATGCGTGCATTTTTATTTCCAAGTGATGATAGACTCAGCACAGCAGTATGATGATCCGTACTATTCTCATGTGCATGCAAGCGATTAGCACAGATTTTCCAGTCATTAAATCCAGTGACAAATTGATTGTCTCTTATACTGAACAACGTGCAGCAGTAACAGAATACAGTGGCAGTAGACGGTGAGTGCACTAACCATGTTCTTGACAGGGTTTCTCCATTTAGCTTTTTTCTAAAGAAATGTTCCTTAGTAAAGCTTCGGTTACTGTCTCCATATTTCCTCTGTGATGCAGAGAAATCTCCAATATTTTGACAGGGAGGGTTTAGTGCAAAGTACTCACCCATCCTGTCTAATTTGGTCCCACTTTGCAGGATCAGATGGGTAGCTTGTTAATACCCTTTCTGGGTCTAGAGGCTCCCGCTTCAAAACGATATTGGGTTCACTTCTGGCACATCTGGCTGGCTGCTGTTTTTTCCATCAGTTTGTCCTTCTGTGAAGGCGCTGATGTTGACGGCACCACAGCGTCTTCCACCGGATTTCCCGCTGCGTTCTCGGGCCATGTCCCCGGGCCTGGCTCGGCCTCTGGCTCTGCTGACTCGAGCAGGTTCACAGCTGTCGGACGGCTGCTCAACAGAAACTTCTGTAAAGCCCCCCGCTGTCTCTGCTTTTGTTCCTCTTCATTTTTTTATTTTTGTTTTGTTTTGCTGCACCTGAAAGCATCTTGAATGTTAACCTACTCAAAAAACGACCTGCCTCATAGCTTTGTTGTCCCGCTCCGACCTCTGACCGCCGCTGACGTCCCCTCGGACTGGCTGGCGTTAATGTGACGTAATTTAACAGTCTATGGTTAAGATAAACATCGTCACTATTTTTTGTTAATTAATAAATATTGAAATAAATTGTAGATAGGACATTTGTACATTTTTATTTTATTTTATTTATTTATTCTTTTGTCCCTCTGTCTGGGCCTCATCCCGCCAATCGGGACCTAGGCACGTGTCTATTTTGCCTTTGCGTTATTCCGGGCCTGGTTATAGGGCACTCTTTTATTTCATGTTGTTTGGGTTTTTCATGTGACCTGTTACATCACTAACCATATCATACAGAAATGTTGGTTTCCTACATCTTCCAGGAAAACCTTTACTCTACAGAAAGGATATCTAGAGATAGTAACTGAACTGCTTGACTGACTTTATAAAATCAGTGTTGCATCAAAGTGGACAGGTTGCATTAAGAACATGAACCTGTGTTTGAATGACATTCAACATTTAATTGCTAGCATGTAATTATTGGTAAGAGTGGGCTACACAATGTGTGTATCAGAGGTCGCGTGACAATTTTTTGTTGTCGGTTATTTTTGACTGATGGGGTCAATCCATCAATTTTTAAATAATAATAATAGCATATTCAGTAGCATTTAATTTTCATTCTTTTTATTTAATATTCAATCTGAAAAAAATGAAGAAAGAATCCACATCGTGCCATCACACATCGAGCAGATTAATAAGGTACACATATTAATTATTAACATTTCACCTGCTGTGGCCTGAACTACACTCCTGCTTGTGCGTAATGGAGGCTGAATCTACGCTCTGTTGCCACACTGGAGACTGGAATTACGAGCGCCACTCAAGCCAGAGTTGTGAAATCAGGGAACATTTTTCCAACTGAAGCGATCAGAATCAGCAAGACTTTCTGAAAAATGACTTTTCTGATCTGGGAGGAAATCCCACAGCATGCGCTCCTTCTGCGTCAGTGGTTAAACTGCAGTGATCTGTCACCGCTGGTTTGTGCAGTAATGCCTCTGTAACTCTTCAACACGCTCTCAGCTCTAGGATACAGAGATGCATTGGGTATGGTGTCCAGGTCTGAGATGATGCTCAGATGTTCTCATGAGAATCATTTTTAGATTGATTCAGTTACCTGAACTCTATGCATAAAGTTGAAAATGTCTGCGCAGCTGTACCAAGTGGTCAGGGTTGTGAATTGCAATCCATCAAAATGACCGATGGCCACTATGTTTTCTGCTCCTCTTTAACCCCCAGGTGTTTGTATGAGGAGTTTCTCTTGTTTTTGGTTCAGTCCTTATTTATTTACTTAGGTATTATCTTAGTTACTCTCGCATTAGTGTTTCGTATCTAGGTTAGGACCTATGGTCACTTCCATTTTATTAGGTTGATTTTGTATTATGTCTTTATCTCATCCTTCGGCCCTGCTTTACTCTATTTCCTCATTAGCATTATTCTCTGATTTAGGTTCTTTCTAAAGTTTATTGTGTTTCTGTTATGTTTCCCTCCTCTCTTGTTATGTTCATTACTGCCTTAAGTTCTCTTAGTCTCCTTTATTCTTATTTTTCCTAATGTTCATTATTTTTAGTTCCACTCTGGATTTAGTCTTTTTGGAGGAGTATTGATCTCTTACCAGGAACAATGTAGGTGTTCAAACACCCATCCTCAACAGGTGTGACACCCATTTGCAGTGGAAATAATAGCTGCTGGTATGTTGTATCAGCTTCAGCTGAAACTCATACATTAATTTAGCCGGGTATTTTCCCTAAGCCTTTCACTGACTAATATGATTTTGTTGAAAGAATAATAGTTTCCTCAAACTTGCTGTAATCTCACAGGATGTGCTGTTCCTTTGCTGTCTTTCCAACTCAACTCTTAGCTCCATTAATTACAGAAATTAGTCTTCGGACATACTCCATCCTATACCCTTATTGTATTCACTCTGTTTTGGTCTGTCTCATCGGAACTGTATTCCCTCAGAGCTTCTGAGATGGGTAGCATCAACATGAGGTAGAAATGTCCCCAAAACGAAGTCCATACTTAATGACAGGAAGACCTATAAAAGAGATGTACAATGACCTTGCTCTTTTATCTATTGAAATACATTTCAACCAGATGTTAGAGATGATTTTATATGTTGTAATTTGATCCTGGGAAGAATTCTAATCCAAAGATTTGAAGTGATCTATAGTAGAATGGTGCTGAACTGAAGAAAATCAATATATCTACAGCATCTGTTTGATGTACTGACAACATGAAATGGTCTTAACATATTGCTTATCCAATAATTTCCTCTTCTCATGCTGTGTTGCTGTGGAAACACAGAGGTCAGGGTGATTTAGTTGCTTTTTACCATTATGGCATAATCAATGTTGATGTTTCTATCCTTTAAATCTTAATCTCGATATCTTCCTAGTTCCCTGGAGAAGAAACCTATGAGGTAATTATTACTCCTTTTATTCACAAAGTTCCCAAAGGGGCCACAGTTTTTCTGCTCAATATTTCCAGTCGGGGAAAGTCTGCGTCACTCTGCAGTAGTAGCAGTCAGTCGGCATCTGTTAGAAAATAGAGGAGACCCTCAGTCGCAGTCAAATATGTTTGAAAATTGGGGCTGGATCTGGATGTAGTTGAGTAGTGTCAATTGATTGTTGCGATGAAAAAAAGCCGATAAAAAATTGGCTGGGTCACGACATCATTTGTGAGACAACTTTTAAAACTGTTTTAATCTATACAAAATTTTGAACAAAGATGCACAACTGAAGTAGGCATAGTGAAAACTAACAACTATTTATTACATTGCGATTAACCTGAGTTGGTCAACATTTTTGATTTTTCACTCATGAAATTTACATTTGAAGAGTCATTTTAATTTATAGAAGTTTGTGATACTGTAGGCATCTTAATAAATTCAGAATATAATGTGCTGCTGCAGAAAACAGGTTGGATTAAAATCATGGACTAATCAACTCATTTTACATTTTGACTGTTTTATTGACTACCAAATAATTACTAGGTGCAGGTAGGATATAATAAATGGTGTACATCTCACAGGTCTGCCTAAAAAGTCAGACAGCTGTAGCTGATCCAGAACGCTGCTGCTCGCATCCTCACTAGAACTATAAATCATTGAATGACTTAGCACCAAAGTATGTTGAAAATCTACTGTTACTATACCAACTCCCCAGACCACTCAGGTTCTCTAATTCCAGTCTACTCAACATCCCTAGAATTAGAACCAAACATGGAGAAGCAGCTTTCAGTTTCTATGCTCCACTAATCTTTAACAAACTTCCAGACGACTGCAAAGCTGCTGAAACACTGAGTTTTTTTAGATCACGGCTAAAACCCCATCCGTTTAGAGCTGCCTTTCAGTAATGTTTTCATGTTATCATATGTTTTGTGTGTGCTTCATGCCTTATTGCTGTTTTTACTTTATCATAAATTCAAGTAATGTTTTTATGTGTCATGTGTTTTGTCTGTGTTGTGTTGCTATTTGTACTTTACCCCATAATCATGCAAAGCACCTTGAATTACCTTGTTGTTGAAAGTGTTCTATACAAATACAATTGCCTTGCCTCTGCAGTTAAAGAGAATTATTTAGACCAAAGTTGGGAATAATTTAAGTAAAAAAATCTGGGGACATACATGTTCAGTAAGAAACACATTATACATGTAAAACAAAACATACTATTAAACAGATAGTGTAGTTGTTTTGTGTGGGATCCTCAGTCAAGAAAAAAAAACCTGTCTGTTGGTGTGAACTCCTAGCCTTTTCTAAATGTGTCAAGAGTGGGAAAGTTATTTAGTGTGTCTCTAGCTTTAGATGTGTTCTTCTAAATCAGTCTTTCTGCTTTAGTCCCAATGTATATTTTATCTCATGCTAAAAGAGACACTGTTTGCATGTTCTCTATTCATGTGTAGCTTGTCGCTGATTGGAGGTGCTCAGATTGCATCACTGACAGACAGGTGAAGGGCAGTCTTTCTGATGGTTACACTTCCTGTGTGAAAGCAGCCTGAAAAGCCCTCACTGTGTCCCTGTCCTGATTTTTAAGCAGGCTTTGAAATGACTGACCTATAAGATGCAAATCAAACAGAAGTACTTCACATAACATCACTTTGGAAAAAGTACAAATTAGGAATTTAACTGTTGACCTCACATATTTTAATCAGATCAGTGCAGTACAGTTTTTGTCACATTTCATTAACTGTTCCTAAAGACACTAAATTAAAAATGATCATTACAAAGAAATGTAGTGTTGTTGTTGAGTTTTGCCTTTTCACCCATAAATGCTTGCACAGCATCTGTCAAAGAGCCCTTAAGAATGTTCTTTGCATAATGGACTTCAGTCATTTTCTTACTAAAATCTGATTATCTATAAACTGTATAAAAAGTAGTTTAAATAAAAACTTATATTTCTACTTGTTTTCATGCATTGTGACACAGAGATAGATATTTTATAATTCATTTGCAAATGTATGTGTCTGTTTAATTTTATTAATAAATTAGCTGGACTGAATTTGCAGATATTTTTTACTAAAGATCTTAAACATAGCTGTGAATGAAAAGTACAGTTTCACTCTTTGACATGGCTTTGAGGGCGTTGCACCACACATGAGCCACAAGGGGGCGCTCAGTAGCTCAATGTTCTCCCACCCCCCACACACCACCACTCCTAGCCTGCTGTCTCTCATTGAGAGCACCTTACAAACATCCAAGCTTTGAAGTGAATGGCCCCAGCTGTGAGAGCATGCTGGCAGCACTCCCTTTGTGTTTTTTAGTGTCACTGTGTTGTTCCAGCATCCTGAGCATCAGCACAAACAGCAGCTGCCATGTTCCAGGCTCACAAATCCCGCTGAGTCATCAGCAGGCGGCTCCTCTTTGTCCACAGGCTTAGGTGAGCTCTGACCCTCAATGGTTCCACCAAAGACACAACTTGTGATGGTCCTCGCTAGGTCAGATAAACAAGAGCACGCACACACACACACAAAGCACACTGTTGTGACCTCTAACACTGCAAGCACTAACAAAAAACAGGTTGATGACCATGTGCTTTCAACATTAACTTTCTGTATGGTGTTTAAAAAGCTTCAAAAGTTATATTTATTTCATAGAGGTCATTTCAGAATGACTGACAACAGGATGACCTAAGTGCTTTACAATCAAAATTAAAACATACAATTAAAACAACAAATTGGAGAAAGTGAAAATTAAAAAAAAGGTTTTCTTATTTAGGTTTCTTATTTAGGTTTCTGTATAGGTATAGGTAAGTATGAAATGTGCATATTCATTGAGAATATGTTAGCCTCAGCAGTGCCTTAAGCTCATTCCAATCAAACTGGATGAATGGACCTTACCATGTCATTGATGACATTAACTCTGTCAAGTCACCATTGCAATGTAGATGAAATACACCTACAGCAAATAAACTGTCTAATAATAAAAATTAGTGAGGTCCGATATAATGGGCCAACTACTATCAACTGATATTGACATTAAAATTTAATTTTGGAAAATATCAGTATCAGATTTTCCTTCTTAATGACAACTTTTATACCTTCCTATCATACCATGTACATATTATACATCATACTCTTTGGCGAGTTCTCCTCTCACTCAAAATGTCAACGTATGACAAATCCGAGGTATAGTTTTTGAGATATTTTTGTTTGTTTGGCAAAACTCGCAATATATCTAGTGACTTCTGCATTTCTGAGCCAACCTTGAATGTTTAGGTAGATGTCTATCGGCAGTATCGGCTAATACTGGTATCGGACATATCAGTATGTCGGATATCAGTTAAAAAAAAGCGGATATCGAACACTCCTAACAAAAAGTGATTATGGTGCAAACACATATGTATTTGTTGTGAGTTATCACAACAAAACAAGTGTAAGGTGTCATTCACTTCCGATAATGGCATTGGGAAACTGCTGCCATAAGTAAATATATATTAATGAAACTGATTGGGACAAAATGCATTGTTATTATAGACTTTCTAATAATAATAATAATAGCAATAATAATAATAAACAAGACAATAAACCATGACTACAAGAAAGCTTCACCTCACATAATTCCATGAAGACACTAGATAGATAGATAGATAGATAGATAGATAGATAGATAGATAGATAGATAGATAGATAGATAGATAGATAGATAGATAGATAGATAGATAGATAGATAGATAGATAGATAGATAGATAGATAGATAGATAGATAGATAGATAGATACTTTATTTATCCCCAAAAAGGGGAAATTCATTTTGTCCAGTGCTCACATATGTAGAAATATATATTTGATTAAAATAAAACAATGACAAATAAATAATTTTAGAAACATGTTGGATGTCTGTGTTGAACAGTTTTATGGCTGCAGGAACAAACGATTTCCTGAACCTCTCAGTCCCGCATCTCAAAGAGATCAGTCTTTCACTGCAGCTGCTTCTCTGGCTGGTCAGGACTTCGTGGAGGGGATTAGAAACAGTAATCTTACAAAGTGAGCTTGAGATCTCCAGATATTGTGTGATACAGTTTAATTGAATATTCTTTGTTAAGACTCAGAATCCTATAATACCCTTGGTTAATTAATGATTGGAAAACTGGTTGGATAATGGTAAAAACTGCACCCACTATGTGTGGAAAGATTCACAAAATTCAGGGTTCTGTGCATTTCTGTTAAATAATTTTTCAGGTGGCAGCTTGTTGCAGAAGCTCTATTATATGCATATGGGAACCTGTTCAAACATATGGCAATTAGACCTTTCTGATTCTGATATGTTTTTGAAACTAGTTGTCCTCATTTTCTAACTGAAAACATAAATGTTTTAATGATTTTCATTCTGTTTTGGATGCTGTGCTTCTTTATGGATTTCTGCCTTTACTTTTTAATTTTTAACCACCTCTTATGATGAGTAACCATAGTAACAAGAGATCTGTTGACTGGTTAATCTGAAATGATACCAGAATTGAGATCTCCTAATGCCTGATGAGTTAAAGAGAGACAATGTAGATGTAGACCAACAGCAAAGTGGAGAAGGAGAAAGAGGACATTTAAGCCAATCTCTTCCCTCCATTGTAATGTTCAGTATGAGATCTTTGATAAATAATAAGTCTGACTTTCTGACAAAATGGGAAGACAAAGGTTTGAAGGGGTAAATTAGAAGTGAAGACAGTGGAACAACATTGCTTGTCAACAACAAATGGTGTCATTCAGGACATGTTAGTATGATATTAACCTATTACCTGTAACCTTTCATTCATGCTATCTTCTGAGGGAATTCACTAGTCTCATCTCAGTAGCAGTATAATCAGTTATTATGAGTCTCAGCTACAGCTGCAACACCTCAATGGGTGATATCTTCAGATATACGTTTTCGAAATTCTTCCAAATTTAAAATTACCATCCATTACATGGGGCTGCACAGTGGCGCAGTTGGTAGCACTGTTGCCTTGCAGCAAGAAGGTCCTTGGTTCAAATCCTTGGTCTTTCTGCATGGAGTTTGCATGTTCTCCCTGTGCATGCGTGGGTTCTCTCCGGGTACTCCGGCTTCCTCCCACAGTCCAAAAACATGACTGTTAGGTGAATTGGTTGCTCTAAATTGCCCTTAGGTATGAGTGTGTGCGTACATGGTTGTTTGTCCTGTATGTCTCTGTGTTGCCCTGCGATGGACTGGCGACCTGTCCAGGGTGTACCCTGCCTCTCGCCCCTTGACTGCTGGAGATAGGCACCAGCCGCCCCGCAACCCTACATAGGATGGACGGGTATGGAAAATGGATGGATGGATCCATTACATGATCCATCCCTCCATCCATCCATACCCACTTGTCCTTACAGGGTAGAGGGAGAACTGGTCCCTATATCCAACAGTCATTAGGTGAGGGACAGAGTACACCCTGAACAGTTTGCCTGTCCATCACAGTACAATACAGAAACTCAGAGGACAACCAACAGTCAGCAAACACTCAGACTTAATGCAATTTACAGTAACCAATTAATCTAACAGTCATGTATTTGGACTGTGGGAGGAAGCCGGATCACCTGGAGAGAACCCACACATGCATTGGGTGAACATGCAAACTTTATGTTAAAAGACTCCAGGGCAGGATTTGAACCCAGGACCTTCTTGTTGCAAGGCAGTCGTGCTACCAACTGTTCCACAGTGCACCACAAGCTGTTGCACTTACTTTCATTTTGGGCCACATTAAGATTAGCAATATCCTCAAAGGGCTGGTCATGGCAGACTTTATTGATAAAATGTTGTATTAACAAACTGTTAAAATATCATAGCTTTCTATGCATTCGATGGGTGCTTCTAAAATTAAAGGATTTTTAACATCTTTTCACATTGATGTAATTTGGCATTATACAAATAAAAACTGATTTGATTTGACTGACAAAATAATATTTAAACACACAACTGTTATTTTGAAGCTATATTTATGTGGCCCTTTAGAGTGTAGAGTACTATAAATGCTTATGGAGGGCCGGATTAGGCCCATGGGCCTTGAGTTTGATAGATGTGTGCAACCATATAGAACGGATAAATAAACACAGGAACAGAAGGTCTTGCAGTTGATGATGTTTATTGGTAAGCATTATGAGAAGTTCTAGCTGTCTGATTTTGGAAGCTCCATAACTTTCCTGATAGAACCAACAGTTGCCGTCAAGGCTCCCCATTCAGTAGGACTGCCATACTCCCCTTTCTCCAACAGATACTGCCGACCACTGAAGTTGGGATGTTCATAGAACACCCAGGAACCCTCAAGGACCTTGCAGGACATGATTTCATGCTGGAGCCATTTTTCTCGCAAGGACTTCATACTGTCTGTCACCTCCAGAGTTTGACCATTGAAGTTTGGTCGACCATACAGCCTCATTTTGAATGGACCCTTGCACTGAAAACAGCAACAGAAGTGTGTTTAGTTGTGTGTACAAGGTGTTTTTACAGCGTCATGTTTTCTGTAGACTCACGTTTTTGATGATCTTGCAGGATCTGACACAGTCATTGAATCCCATCCATTGACCATAACCTTTGTACTCCCCTGGACCAATAATATACTGGTAACCTGAGAAGTTGCTACGCTCATACAGGACCCACCAACCGCCCTGTACCTTTACAGAGTTGCATCGGCGAATGAAGCTATCCAGGTCTGCTGAGTCCCCTTTACAGTCGTAGGACTTTCCCTGGAAGTCCTGACCCTCGTAAAACACAATCTGAAAAGAAGAAAGACACATTTCCTATCAGAAGTCTGAGTGAAAATCATCAGTGGTTTGAGCAGGCATTACTTCCCCCAATAACTGTCCCACCTTCTCCATTTGTAGAGCTTAAAATACTGCAGTCACTAACGAACAGAGTAGTCTTTATACATGGCAGGAACAATACTAACAAATGCAGGGCTAGCAGGACATGTAACACTTATCACAATTCAAATATTTGTCTAGAGTCTACCTTTTGTTCTTACTCACTGAATTATCTCACAACACACAATGGTTGTATAGCTGTGCCAAGAATCGAAACCTGCCCCATCAAATCACATTGGAGCCAGTGGAAGTTGTGCAGTTTGATTTAATGGAAGATAGAAGCAGTGCACAGCTGATGTTTTGGGAGTTGTTTTTTCAAAAAAGGTTCGAATTCTGAATTTATGTGTAATTTTTTTATTCACTAGTGATAATTCAATTCAATTCAAAACTACTTTATTAATCCTAAAGAGAAATACAATGTTGTATCTAGTTATTCAAGGTTTTTCAAAGAGTTTTTGTGGATGCTGATAGCTGTGGGTAGGAAGGATCTCCTGTAGCAGTCTGTATTACAGCATAAGAAGCCTCCGACTGAAGACACTCTGTTGTTGTATGATAGTCTCATTAAGAGGATGCTCAGAGTTGTCTGTAATATTCTTGATTTTATAAAGAATCTTCATCTGCATCATCATCTTTAGCGGTTCCACAGTGGTCCCCAGAAAAGAATCATCCTTCTTTATCAGGTTGTTGAGCCTTTTTGAGTGCCTGGTTCTGATGCTGCTACCCCAACAGATGATGGGAGAACAGATTACTCTCTCCACAACAGACTTCTAAAATATATGCATGATCTTGCTACAAACACCGAAGGACCTAGGCTTCCTCAAAAAATCCAATCTGCTCTGTCTCTTCTTGTAGATGCTTCACTGTTGAGTCTTTAGTCCAGTCTGTTGTCCATTCTTTCTTTCAAGGCAGGCCTTTCCTCTCTAACACTGTTATAAATCACGTAATAGCAGAGGTGGGTAGAATAGGCAAAAAAGAGGCTCAAGTAAGAGTAAAAAGCATTTGGTAAAAAAGTACTGAGTAAATGATTAAATTTAACATCTGATTTAATTTGTGAGAAATTATGTAATCAGAAACAAAAAAAAGTATAAAATTATGTGAGAATTCTGGCATTTTAAAGAATACAATTAAATATAAATGGGCAAAAATAAATAACATCAATGCAAAATAGAAAAATCTGGCAGAAAACTGCACATTTCAAAATCAAATTTCTGTTACAGCATAAAGCTTATAATTCAATTCAATTCAGTTTATTTATATAGCGCCAATTCACAACAGATGTCATCTCAAGGCACTTAACAAGAAGTCATTTCAATACATTAATACAAACATTCCAATCAGTTAAAAAGTTTCCTATTTAAGGAATCCCAGCAGATTGCGTCAGTCATTGGCGTGAGGTTGGGCCCCGTTGATGCAGACTTTCCAACCACAGCAATCCTTCAGCAATCCCTCATACTGAGCAAGCATGTAGCGACGGTGGAGAGGAAAAACTCCCCTTTAACAAGAAGAAACCTCCAACAGAACCAGGCTCAGTAGGAGCGGCCATCTGCCACGACTGTCTGGGGGTTTGAGAAGACGGAGCAGAGACACAGAAGGAACAGAAGATCTGATATAAGAGAACTTTCTATGTTACAGAAAGTAAAAAGTTGATAACAGGACACGGTGGATGTTCAGTTACTGGGAGGATCATCCCAGTCGATGCCCCCCGTCCAACAGGGCATTGCAGCCAAGCAGGATACCAGACCAGGTATATCTTCTATGGAGAGAAAAACACTGAGAGAAAACAAAGCTAACAGTCGAAATAACAGAATGTACTGTAATACAACTGGAGAGTCGTAGGAGAAAAGGAAGTAGCAGAGTGAAGAAAATTGGTAAGTCTGTCCTCCAGCAGTCTAAGCCTATAGCATCATAACTACAGAGATAGCTCAGGATGACCTTAGCCACTCTAACTATAAGCTTTATCAAAAAGGAAAGTTTTAAGCCTGGCCTTAAAAGTAAACAGAGTGTCTGCCTCACGGACTAAAGCTGGGAGCTGGTTCCAAAGGAGAGGAGCCTGATAACTAAAAGATCTGCCTCCCATTCTACTCCTAGAAATCCTAGGAACTACAAGTAAACCTGCAGTCTGAGAGCGAAGGGCTCTGTTAGGAACATAAGGAACAATTAGATCTCTGATGTATGATGGAGCTTGATTATTATGGGCTTTGTATGTAAGAAGAAGGATCTTAAATTCTATTCTGGATTTAACAAGGAGCCAATGAAGGCAAGCTAAAACAGGAGAAATGTGATCTCTCTTTTTAATATTCATCAAAACTTTTGCTGCCGCATTTTGGATCAACTGAAGGCTTTTAATGGCATTTTGTGGACTACCTGATAGTAAAGAATTACAGTAGTCCAGCCTTGAGGTAACAAATGCATGGACTAGTTTCTCAGCATCACTTCTGGACAGGATGTTTCTAATTTTAGCAATATTCCGGAGGTGAAAGAAAAAAATCCTAGAAACCTGTTTAATATGGGATTTAAATGTCAAGTCTCGGTCAAAAATAACGCCGAGGTTCTTTACGTTATTACTGGGGGCCAATTTAATGCCATCCAGATGAAGTGATTGACTAATCAGTTTCTGTTTAAGAACTTCTGGTCCAAAGACAGCAACTTCTGTTTTGTCAGAATTTAAAAGCAAAATGTTTAGGGTCATCCATGTTTTTATGTCTTCCAGACATGCCTGTAATCTACCTAACTGACTGGGTTCATCAGGATTTATGGATAAATATAGTTGTGTATCATCTGCATAGCAGTGGAAATTTATCCCATGCTGTCTAATGATTCTACCAATTGGGAGCATATATATGGTGAACAGAATTGGTCCAAGCACAGAACCCTGTGGAACTCCACAAGTAACCCTTGAGAGTGAAGAAGATTTATCATTTAGATGAACAAACTGGAATCAATCAGACAAATATGATTTAAACCAGCCTAGTGCTGTTCCTTTGATCCCTGCAACATGTTCAAGCCTTTCTAAGAGAATATTATGATCGACTGTGTCAAAAGCAGCACTGAGATCTAACAAAACCAGAACAGACACTTGTCCATTATCTGAGGCCATGAGAATATCATTAGTAATCTTTCCCAGTGCTGTTTCAGTGCTATGATGAGCTCTAAAACCTGACTGAAACTCTTCAAACAGCTCGTTATTGTTTAAAATTGTTTATAACAAAAATACTTACAGGATGTTAAATGCATCTGTTGTGTGAAAGTTTCAGAGGTTTATTAGAGAACATTAGAGAATAAGGAAAGCACCCAGAGAGCGCAGACCTCCGCTAAGGCAGCTGTGGAGAAGTTTAAAGCGGGTTAAGATTCTAAAACAATGTCCCAAGCTTCGAACAGCTCACAGAGCTCTGTTCAACTTATCACCTGAGCATGGAAAGACTAGAGATTTTCAATTAACTATACTGATCCTGACTCCCAGAATGAAAGAACAAAAAGGAAAACTTGATCCGGATTACAATCAGGTATCTAAATATGCTGTATATTTTATGACAATTTAAATTTTACATCCATCCATCCATTATCTATACATGTCCATCCCCAGAAGGGGGCGTGCCTATCTCCAGCATTCATCGAGTGAGAGACGGGGTACACTCTGGACAGGTCGCCAGTCCATCACAGGGCAACACAAAGACTCACAGGTCAAGCAACCATGCACGCACGCACACACACACTCATACCTAGGGGCAATTTAGAGAGGCTAATTTTAAATTACAATTAAATTTAAACTTAATTTTAAGTTAAATTAAACTTTACAACGTTTGTAATAATTCACACTTATGAATAAATACTGCCTGCAAGATGTGTGTGGTAGGAAGAATCACCAGATGTATTGTGCACAGCTGCCGATACAGTGTGTCTGCTCCATTCAAACCTAAAATCTGTAAATGATCAACAATTCTGGACAGCTTCGGTCATTTTAATCGGTATATCAGAACATAAACACTGAAAGTCATTTTTAGGTACCTGCGAAGGAACTGCATATAATGGTCATTCTCTAAGTGTTAACTCAGGGGGTGAAATATAAATGCAGACCAGTTTTTGAATTTTTCTTTGCAAAAGAAAATATTTATACCGTATATATACATTTTCATCGTTTTGACATTTGTTCTTGTATGTATTCACAGATGAATATTAAAAAGAGAGATCACATTTCTTCAGTTTTAGCTTCCCTTTATTGGCTCCCTATTAAACCCAGATTAGAATTTAAGAGCATCCTTCTTACATACAAAGCCCTTAATAATCAGCTCCATCATACATCAAAGATCTGATTGTTCCATAAGTTCCTAACAGAGCTCTTCACTCTCAGACTGCAGGTTTACTGGTGGTTCATAGGATATCTAAAAGTAGAATGGGAGGCAAAAGAACAGGGATCTTAAATTCAATTCTGGATTTAACAGGGAGCCAATGAAGGGAAGCTAAAACAGGGGAAATGTGATCTCTCTTTTTAAATATTTACCAGAACTCTGGCTGCAGCATTTTGGATCAACTGAAGGCTTTTGATTGCATTTTGTGGACTACCTGATAGTAAAGAATTACAGTACTCCAGCCTTGAGGTAACAAATGCATGGACTAGTTTCTCAGCATCTCTCCTGGAAAGGATGTTTATAATTTTAGCCATATTCCAAAGGTGAAAGAAGGAAATCCTAGTAACCTGTTTAATATGGGATTTGAATGTCAAGTCTTGGTTGAAAACAACCCAGAGGTTCTGTACGTTATTACTGGATAGCATCCAGATGAAGTGATTGACTAAGCAGTTTCATTTTTAGAGCTTCTGGTCCAAAGGCAGCAACTTCTGTTTTGTCAGAATTTAGGAGAGAAAAGTTCAGCATCATCTACGTTTTTATGTCTTCCAGACATGCCTGTAATCTACCTAACTGATTGGATTCATCATGATTTATAGATAAATAGAGTTGTGTATCATCGGCATAACTGTGGAAATTTATCTCATGATTTTATTTTACCTATTGGAAGCATATACATATTCTAATTGTGGTCTTAGATGTTTGTCTATATATACAATTTTTTTTACTTTCTTGTTGTTTACATCTTCTTGTGCGTGTGTGTATATATATATATATACACACATACATATGTATATATATATATATATATATATATATATATATATATATATATATATATATATATATATATATATATATATATATATATATATAATAAAGAAGAATTGGGCCAAGCACAGAACCCTGTGGTACTCCACAAGTAACCCCTTGAGTTGGAAGAAGATTTATCATTTACATAAACACACTGGAATCTGTAATATGATTTAAACCAGCCTAGTGCTGTTCCTTTGATTTCTGCAACATGTTTAGGCGTTTCTAAGAGAATATTGTGATCGGCTGTGTCAAAAGCAGCACTGAGATCTATCAAGACTAGAACAGTCATAAGTCCATTTAATGAGATTTTAAAATTAGTGGTAATGTTGCTGGCCATCCATCAGCCTGTCTGAGGGTGATCATTATTGTTTTGGTGGCCATAATCGTTCACCTCATGTTAAACTAAAAAGACACCTGCCAAAAATAAGATAACAAAGGTATATGAAACAAATATAACAAAAATGAGGAAATAATTTTTAGAACAAATGTAAATGAGTAGAAATTAGGTCCAGTAGCAAATAAAAACTTATTACAGCTACAGCTTTTTACAGTCACTTGAAATGGCAGCATTAACGTTTTAAACATTCATCTTTCTTTACCATGTGTCAGATTAAGTGATTGTAAAATTGACAGCTTGTTCACAACCTGTTTTCGTAAATAAAAGAACATACTGTAATTAAAGACTTCCTTAATTTTTACAATGATTTTACATTTATCCGGAAAAAAAATTGTACACATTTTCAATTTATTTATCTTGATCTTTATTTTTATTATTATTTTGTTTTCCTCTAAGTTCGTTGAGAATACAGTTTAAAGGAGAATATTGCTTATCACAATCAGACAACTACTAATAAGAAGCTGATCTAAGGAAAAGAATAAACAAATAAATAGGAATGACACAAAAATACAAACACAGTGGAAAACCCAAACTACCCCAAATCTTGACAGATCCGGGGAGAACTTGGGAGGTAACCTTGGGAAAATACAGAGAGCGTGAGGTTCAGCATAAAGCTAGGTAAACACTAGGAGATCAACATGAAAAATACAATGAAGGACTAGAGGCACCACATGAGTTGACACTCAGGGAGATCAGTGGGAGAGACACAACACCACCCAGAATCCTGACAGTAGGGTTACAAGATTCTTTTCTTCCATAGAAAAAATATGGATTAGGCCAAAATCTTGTTAGAGAGTTCAGCATAGCCAATTGGCCAACACTTTCATGTTGTCCATGCACAAAACAACACCAAGCACCACCTAGATAACAACATACCCACAAAGTAACATGATGGTGGCAGCATGGTCTTTGGGGGTTACGTTTCCTCAGATAGAACAGAAAGGTTTGTTGCAGTGGGTGAAATCATGAACAGTTCTAGTACTCTATAGTAAGTCCAATCTTTCATCAATATTCATAAAACAATGATTTCATCAGTAGTAAATTAAAGTATTTGGATGGTCTAGCCAGGATACAGAACTAAATTTGGCAAAAAAGATCAGTGAGGTCACCTGAAAAGTGATTTGGACAACAGATCACCTCACAACTGGATAGAATTTGCAAGGCAACGTGAGCAAATATAACCAAATCAAGAAAGGAAAAGCTGACAGACTCCTATGAAAGAAAACTGACTGCTGAATTGGATACATTTATGCAACTATGATATAACACCTTTGAGAGTCACAGTACATATTACTCTATACTTCCCGGTGATAAATTGTCTTTATTTTTATGTAATTCTGTAGTTACAGCAATTATTATCCAAATTAAGAATGCATGAAAGATATTGGAATTTGTCTCAGTCAGGACCTAAATGTCTTTGTGTTAATTTACTTTAAAGTCCCCAATCCACAAGTGACGTTTTAATGTTTTTAATACATGTAATAATTATGTGACTCTTTTTAGTATTATTTGATACGTTCTATACTTAAAAGTCTAATGCTTCGAATAATCAAGTTAAGGTAACACTAAAATAAGACATGGGCAGAAATGGTATGTTGAGAAGAGATTTATTAATTATTACTTTTTTAAATAATTAATTAATTAATACTGAGGCAAAGGGTAGGTGAGCAGAGGTGATAAGGAGTTTTCTAAATGATCCTTTGAATCCAGAAATGTGATTGAACACAGACTCTGGCTGTCCTGCCGGTTTGGAAAAACTGCCTTCTGGGATGTTCAGGATCATTTTTTAGTCCACACTTCTGTAGAGGTTCTGGTGGTCTCTGCTCTGGGGTAGCGGAACCCTGCCATCATCTAGAACTCTGTGATCATGCGGAGGGATCCAGCTGTAGGAGAGTTGGCGCCCCAGTGTGTGTAGTTTGGGTACTCGCCACGTTCTAGAAAGTATTGGTGTCCCCGATAGTTAGGCTGATCATAAAGGACCCAAGCCCCATCCACCACTACAGAGGAGCGGAACTCCTTGAACTTAAAAGCCTCATAAACTGAAGGGCAGTCCTCAGCACACTCTGCTACCTGGCCTCCAAAATCCTGCTTGTCGTAGAACCTGATCTTCCAGGACTTTCCATACACCTGGGAAGACATGAGGAAGAGATCAGGAAAAGTGTATCGGTAAATCAGATTTATAGAATGGTAACATTTGTTCCCTCTTTTAGTTTAGTCCATGGCCATGAATGGTTTCCTTGGCTGTCATCTGAGTTTCAAAAACTGATGTGAGTGAGCATGGCCATGAAAGCCTCTTGCTGCCAAATCATAAGCCTTTTATCTCTCCTTTTTGTCTGCTAGGCTTTAAGTGAATATTATTTGGTTGGTGCACTCTGTGGTATGTTGGTGGAGCTGGGCTCACAATGGCACCCAATTAACTTTCAATGCCAAAGCATTACGTTATACTTAGAGTAAACTACAAGTTGGCCTGACAGAAGGGATGCATCATAGCATCTGTAGGAAATTAACATATGCATTGAGCTTACATTTTTAATAAAGTGACATGACTTGATGCTCTCATTGAATCCCATCCAGTGCTGGCGCTCAGGGTATTCCCCAGGGCTCAGGATATACTGGGCGCCAATGTAGTTGGGCCGCTCATACAGCACCCAGCAGCCACTCTCCACCTTAACGGAATTACAGCAGCTCAAATAGGAGCTCAAGTCCGGATTGTCACTACTGCACTCATGACTTCTTCCTTGGAAGTTCTTATCTTCAAAGAAAACAATCTGGATGTGAGGAAACATAGTGATACACAATTATAGGTACAGTGCCGACATGATTGAACACTGACAGCAAACTAGACAACAGGTAGATGTGGTATATTTTTACAATTAAAAACCTGGATGACTTTAGAAAGTAGTATTAGCTTCTTACCTTCCCCATGGTTTTGTTGTTGCTTGCCTCCCATCCAACTGCAGCTGAGCTGTGGTTTATATCAAAATGCACAATGTGCAGACAGGCCAAAGCTTTTGTCATTTAAATCAGCCTGATTTGCATATCAGCAAAATGGTTTGGTCAAGTTTGATTTCCCTTTGTCCACATGTGATAACCCCTGATCAAACAAGTGCCAAATCAATGTAATGCCAACCCTATAAAGACCATTCTGTGTTCCATTCTGCAGTACTGAAGAGCTAGTTTCTTTGCTTACTGGTGTCTCTACAGTAAGTTGTTCTTTCTTTTCTTACTTTGTCTTTGGTCATTCTTAAACATTGTGAAGTATGAGATTGTACTTCCACAAACATTCTGACAGCAAATAGATCGTGCTCCACAAGACAGACTTCAATTCATCAAGAAAGACTGTGGTGTTTCCATATGACGAGATTTCGTGCCACACGATGTAAGTATAGATTTAGTGAGGATGAAAGAATTTAAGAAACAAAATTGGTAATATTATTGCTGGTTTTAAAGCCGATCTTCAAATGTTTTTCACTTTAATTTTGGGGATTTTTTCACATTGTATATTTCCACAAAATAGTTTCTTGCAGGTTTGTAGTCAGGTCACCACCTCAATGACAGGAGAATGGTGGTTAAGCTGTCATCCCTGTTGGACAACATCTCCCAACCCATGCAGGGAACTCTGACAGCGCTGAGCACCACCTTCAGAGGCAGGTTGGTGCATCCACGATGTGGGAAAGAGATTCAGAAGATTTTCCTTCCAACTACAGTCAAACTCTACAACAAATCCCTAGAAGCTGACTGCTCATATGCATAGACTAGCAGACATACATATCCAATACATAATAGGAGTTTCATTGATTGGCTTCCTTGCAAATACCAGCCAATAGCAGGTCAAGTGTGTCAAGGTATTTCAGCATCCAAAGCTGAATTTTCTTTTGAAGATTTTAGATATGCTTTATGAATAAATTCACAGAGAAGAATGCCCTTAAAGTTTAGTCGATGAGTGAAACAGCTCAGCTTAAGAGAGAAGCAGGGTCTCCAGCAGAATTACATCTTGTTCTCCTTTATTGAACAGTAAATAAAAAGGAAACAGTGTGGGGAGAGAGGCGTAAGACATGCAGCAAATGGCCTGAGACGGATATCGAACCCTGGACAAATGTGTCGGGGACTATAGCTGCTGTACATGGTGCACATGCTCTACCAATTGACCAACCCACCCCCCCCCCCCCCCCCCCCCCCCAGGTTGTAGATTTCAAGACTACAATCTTCGTTGTAGCTAAATGTTCATTTTATACTGATTGATGAACACATCTATCTTATGAAGATTCTCCCATGCAGCCTCGCTGCCTCCTACAGCAAGGCTAACCCACAGATGTAGGACCGTGGGCAAACCTCACTGGGTCAGAGGGGGCAGAGTTTTACCAGGCCAGATGGTGTCCCTGACATTTGACTCTGCAAGGTCTATCATGGTTAGTTGAACAAAGACACAGCAAACCTATTATTGCTGTATTGGTGTTATTTAAAACGGTCTCTATGTCCTGAAACCATTATTTCCACATAAGACTCCATCCAAACACTGGGCTACCATGGGCATAATTTTAAGGCTAGCTCTGGTCAACACAGAAGGAATGTTCAAATTTGGACTCTTTTTTTTTTTGCCAGTAAAGGTAACCTCAAAATGATGTATTGCCCTTGCAGACATAAATTATTTTTAGTTATTTAGGTTCATCCAAGAAATTTGTTTGTCTTTTTAAAATGTGTTGCATGTTCCCACTGTCTGATACATTTATCTGGGAAAGGTGCTCTATAAATAAATTTTACTTGCTTATTTACATTTAGGTTAGAAGGCCTCCTTGCCATCACCCCAATCTTTAGCTCCCTCAACAGATTCTCCATCAGATTCATGTCAGAAATCTGGTAAAATCAAAAGATCACTTTAAACCTGACCCCTGCCATGAATCATTTTGGACCTAACTGTATATCCTGTCTGGTCTCTGGACTAGACTTTTAAACAGCATGTTGACATCAGTATGTTTTGTGGACAGCTTCTTGTCTTTCACTGTTCGGTTGTACGATCCATTCTTAAGAAGGAAGGGGACATGCTCTTATATGACCCCTTTTTTGGAATGAAGTTTTAAATATTTAATTGAATCAGATAAGTAAACTTTTCCAAAGGAAGAAACGTTGTGCTTTCTGAAGTTGGAATATTGATTATCAGCATGTCAGAGTAAATTGGTCACAATTTCAATATTATAGCATAAACAAAAAGCTTATTTTATTTCTTAAAACAGCTAAATCTTTTAGCATTAACCAGAACTTTCTTCCTTTTTGTTCTCTGCTTAGAAAGCATTGAATGAATGTGTAAAGTATACAACTACAAAAGTAATTTTCTTAAAACATCAACACAAATAAAATAAAGCTGTTTAAATATGATGAAAAGTATTTTTTAATCCTCCAGTCTTAGAAATATTCAGTTCAGTTCTTCTCCCCTGTGTCTTCCACCCGTTTCCACTGTCTTTGTTCTGGATCATGATGGCACAAATGAAATTAACAGCGATCGCAGAGCTGCTTATTCATCAGCTTCCAGATAATTTGAATAACAAAACCCTGTAACAGCATGTATAAAGTATAAAAGCCGCTTGGCAGCCACAGGTTGTTGGACAGAATCCCACAAACGCACATCAAACATGGGCAAGGTGGGTAGAGAGTTCACCCGGAAAACTGTTTAGAATGTAGACAGCCGAGAAGCAATGCAGACGAGTGTGATAAAATAACATAGAAGGAGATCTTTATTCAAACCTTTTCTTCTTTTTCTAGATCATCTTCTACGAGGAGAGGAACTTCCAGGGTCGCCACTATGAGTGCATGAGTGACTGCTCAGATATGTCCTCCTTACTGAGCAGGTGTCACTCCTGCAGGGTGGAGAGTGGCTGCTTTGTCGTATACGACCGCCCCAACTTCCTTGGAAACCAGTATTTTCTGAGAAGGGGCGAGTATTCCGACTATGCGTCTTTCGGTATGAGTGACTCCATTCGATCCTGCCGTTTAATTCCCCAGGTATGCACAGATGCACAAAAGACATTCTACATGTCAAAAATGTTACACATATCCCAAAAAGTTGATGGAAATTATATTTCTGCAGCAAAATCAAAGGAAGCAGTCTCGTTCCTATTGCACATGCTGAGCTCCCTTTTGATTTATCCAACAGCACCGAGGTTCTTTTAGGATGCGCATCTTTGAGAGGGAGAACTTCCTGGGTCAGAGTCAGGAGCTGGTGGACGACTGTGACAACATCATGGATCGCTACCGCATGTCAGACTGCCAGTCCTGCAGCGTGATGGACGGCCACTGGCTGATGTACGAGCAGCCCCACTACAGAGGCAGGATGATGTACCTGAGGCCTGGAGAGTACAGGAGCATGAGGGAGCTGGGGCACAGCGGCATGAGGCTCAGCTCTGTCAGGCGCATAATGGATTCCTGCTGAGGCAGTACACAGTTATGCGTCCATGAATAAAATAAAACATACATCAAACAAGTACTTGTGGTCTTATCATTCTATCCTGTTGATGTTTGCATGTGTGTGTGTGTGTGTGTGTGTGTGTGTGTGTGTGTGTGTGTGTGTGTGTGTGTGTGTGTGTGTGTGTGTGCTCTCTTCCACCTATCCAGTGTCACTCTATCCTAAATGGGGACCTGTGTCATTCTGTACTATCCAACAGGGGACTCTTTACATTCCTTACTAGCCAAACGTGGACCTCTTTCATTTGATGTAAATCAAAAATTGACCCGGTCTACAAAGCCACCCACTATGATGTGTGAGTAATACTGAACATAATTATATTAGATTTTTGTCATTAGCTATGTAATAAAATAGAAACACATCAATGCAGGAGTGTGTGTGTCGCTCTATCCTATCTTAGTGGGGACTTGTGTCATCCTGTACCATCCAACAATGGACTCCAAGCCAAAGGTGGACCTCTTTTATTTGATGTAAATCAAAAATTGACCCAGTCTACAAAGCCACCCACTATGATGTGTGAGTAAAACTGAACATAATTATATTCGAATTTTGTCATTAGCTAAGTAAAAACATAGAAACTTGAATTGTTAAAAAAACAAGTAATGTGTGCTGCAGTAGTTTAACACAGGACTCTCCTCCAAAATTATCCCTCGTTTCTCAGACAAACTGATAACTTTGTTCATTTTCCCAGTAAACCTAACATTAAATAACAAGAGTAATGGTGCTACTTTACATTGTATTAGGTTTAGATGAAAAATGGCTCATTAGAATAAATAGTTTTGCTAAATTCTTCCTTATAAACCAAAAAATTAAAACAAACCGAAAAGATGGAACTATTTACATTATAAAACACTCTCCTCGCCACGTTGTCTCTGGCTCAGGTCCTTGAGAGAGGGCTTAATGAGTTTCAGCTGGGTTGGTGTCCTCTGAGGCAGTGGTTCCCAAACTTTCCAGCTTTCAAACAAGAAGCTCCAAATGAAAACCTTAACGCGTTTCTTTGAAATGCAATCAGAAAACGGTCACCTTCCTCGAGTTTTTAACACTGATAAACATGATTACTTAATCCGATCAGAGGCTGAAGAGCAAGGGAGAACATTTTCACAACTTCTATGTAGACAAGATCATTGCAAGGTAAATAGGTCCTCTCTGGTTTCACATCAGTACAGCAGATCTGCGTTTGGGGGGGAGGGGGATTATTAATTATATGCCATCAGACCTGCCCTGAACATCTCAAACAACAACAGTTGTGGCAGCTGATAATTTGGCATGTATGGTCAACTATACAAAGTCAGATCTAAGAAGGCTCTCTCCTCAACGTTTCTGGGTGCTCGCACGGCAAACTGTTGAATTGAATCTGCAATTCTACTTGGCTATGTAAACCAATTCCCTCAACGCTGTGGCATTTAAAACAAATTAAATGAAACAAACAAACAAATCCCACAGCGTTCTGTCCTCTTTCACCTGCTGGAAGAGAGAATGTGTGAGCATTTTGACACTTGAGCCTTAAGCTTTAATTTATAACAAAAATTACCAATGAAAAATAAATACAAAACTATATACACATATTTGAAATATAACATGTTAACTTTGTACAACACAAACTATAAGAAAATTATAAACATCACACTATTTAAATTATGAAAAAGTAATTAAAACATATTACAATCTCACCAGTGGCAGCGTAGGGAGAAACTTACTGTAAAGCCGTTTTCATATAGAAGTTCTGGAATATTTGCGGACAATTCCATCCGGTCTTTAACTGGAGTTGTGTTTTCAAACACGCCACTTTTTTTTGGAACATTGCCTTTCGTCGGCTTTCACACAGCAAGAAATAATGTCTGGGGGATTGTATGTGGATATGACGTAAACTTAGTGCGGCGGGCGTACATTATTTCCCCAAACAAAGGGCTTATTGGACAGATGGTCGACGAAACAGCAGATCTACTCGCAGTGCTCGCCTTTGATGTGTGCAATTTTGCCAAAAGGAAACGCTTTAAAGACATCGAGGAAGAAGCTGAAAGGAAAATAGTGACATCTATACATCAATGTGTGCGCTGACAGCGTTCCCTGCCCCCCTCCCCTTCATTACCTGACAGTCTGAATGCAAACCCCATACCGCGAAAAGTCAGCTCTTATTACTAAGGCTTGATCTGTATGTAATATTACCGGTAAAGGGTAACCGGACAAAATCTGAAAGATTGCTTTCAGACACAAAAGCAAAACAGACGAAGTCCGGAAAATTACAGTTTTTTCATGGCCTGTTTGGAAGGGGCTTAATTGACGTCACAGAAATGGCCACTGGTTTTCCTCAGTGCGTTCATTTTGGACACAGTGGTATCCAGCAACATCACATCAAAAATCTAATAACCATTGGAAGTCACATTGTCACTGGTCTAGGTCTTTGCAGAAGGGTTTAATTAAAATGAAGGTCCACACTTGGATGGCACAAATTGACAGGACACAGAGACAGAATGGAGCGACATACACACTCCTGCATTGGTTTTTAAAAAAGAATTTAGCAAAACTATTTATTCTAATGAGCAGGCTTTCATCTAAACCTGATTTGATGTAAAGTAGCATCATTAATGTTGTTATTGTTTTTTCATGTTAGGTTTAGTGTAAAAATTTACAAAGTTATCAGTTTATCTGAGAAATAAGGGATTATTCTGGAGGATGAATGAAGATCGATCCTGTGTTAAACTACTGCAACACATGTATTGTTTTTTATACTTCAAGTGTCAATTTTTTCTCCAGCTCATAACAAATTTATGATATAATTATGTACAGTATTACTCACAGTCTTAATTCAGAAACAAGAATGTTAAAGCCACAAAAACATGTAAAAATGAGTTGGACTTTCAGAAAGACTACTAAAGAAGGCTAGATATTAAAACGCATGTTTGGAAAATACACGTGAGCTACAGTAATCATTAAGTGTTAAAATCCATTAGAGGAAAGAACTAGGGTGGTAGAAATAAGGTATTATTATGCTGACTGGCTGATAAAATAATTTAGGACCAAATATGGGGAGTAGTACAATCCCTCATATTACATTTTTAATGCATCCATTTAGATCAGGACACATTAACCATCCTATTGATCCACACTGAAATTTAAGGAATTTTCAAATAACCCAGTTTCAGTTCCATCTGGAGCAGATCTCTGATAAATCCAGCCGTGTCTTTCCCTTCACTGTCTTCCGGTATCTAAAATATCCTGATATTATTTCTCCTCAATCTGTTTTGGAGGTCTTCGCATTTAGCCGGGAGGTCGATATCACGGTGTAGCACATATCTCAGTGCCCTACAATGGAGCCTCTCCGCATCCTTGGCGGCACCGATTCTCTCCTCCAGTCTTCCCATTCTCTCTTCGTGTTCCGTCAGCTGGCCCTTTATTTCTGAAACAGTTTGTTCAACACGGCCAAGGGCCAGTTTAGTGTGATGGTGTCCGTCTTTGTTTTCAGAGTTTCTTCAACACCTCCAGTATTGATGCATCGGGTTGACACGTGTTGCTGTTAGCCTTGTTTTTGCTAGGTGGACTCGGTTGATTCGGGTTGTTATCATCTTTTCCCCGCTTGGGATCTGGTTTGTCCTGTTTCCTTTGACCGATTGAGGAACTCATGTCTTATTAATATATATTTACCATCTAGGCGTCAAAATACTGTTGATGTCGCTTTTATCTATATTTTTGTCCACCAGAGCTCGATTACTATGCTGCAAGCACATCCATGACGTCACCCTAATGAGCCATTTTTCATCTAAACCTAATACAATGTAAAGTAGCACCATTACTCCTGTTATTTCATGTTAGGTTTACTGGGAAAATGAACAAAGTCATCATTTTGTCTGAGAAACAAGGGATTATTTTGGAGGATGAATGAAGAGAGTCCTGTGTTAAACTACTGCAACACACATTACTTGTTTTTTTAACAATTCAAGTTTCTATTTTTCAACTTAGCTAATGACAAAATTCTAATATGATTATGTTCAGTATTACTCACACATCATAGTGGGTGGCTTTGTAGACCTGGTCAATTTTTTATTTGCATCAAATAAAAGAGGTCCACCTTTGGCTTGGAGTCCATTGTTGGATGGTACAGAATGACACAAGTCCCCACTAAGATAGGATAGAGCGACACACACACTCTTGCATTGGTGTGTTTCTATTTTATTACATAGCTAATGACAAAAATCTAATATAATTATGTTCAGTATTACTCACACATCATAGTGGGTGGCTTTGTAGACCGGGTCAATTTTTGATTTACATCAAATGAAAGAGGTCCACGTTTGGCTTGGAGTCCATTGTTGGATTGTACAGGATGACACAAGTCCCCACTAAGATAGCATAGAGCGACACACACACACACTCTTGCACTGGTGTGTTTCTATTTTTTAACTTAGCTAATGACAAAATTCTAATATAATTATGTTCAGTATTAGTCACACATCATAATGGTTGGCTTTGTAGACCGGGTCAATTTTTGATTTACATCAAATAAAAGAGGTCCACCTTTGGCTTGGAGTCCATTGTTGGATAGTACAGGATAACACAAGTCCCCACTAAGATAGGATAGAGCGACACACACACTCTTGCATTGGTGTGTTTCTATTTTTTAACTTAGCTAATGACAAAATTCTAATATAATTATGTTCAGTATTACTCTCACCTCATAGTGGGTGGCTTTGTAGACCGGGTCAATTTTTGATTTACATCAAATGAAAGAGGTCCACGTTTGGCTTGTAAGGAATGTAAAGAGTCCCCTGTTGGATAGTACAGAATGACACAGGTCCCCATTTAGGATAGGGTGACACACAAACTCTTGCATTGGTTTATAAGGAAGAATTTAGCAAAACTATTTATTCTAATGAGCCATTTTTCATCTAAACCTAATACAATGTAAAGTAGCACCATTACTCTTGTTATTTCATGTTAGGTTTACTGGGAAAATGAACAAACTTATCAGTTCGTCTGAGAAACAAAGGATTATTTTGGAGGATGAATGAAGAGAGTCCTGTGTTAAACTACTGCAAAACACATTGTTTTTTAACAATTCAAGTTTCTATTTTTTAACTTAGCTAATGACAAAATTCTAATATAATTATGTTCAGTATTACTGAAACATCATAGTGGGTGGCTTTGTAGACCGGGTCAATTTTTGATTTACATCAAATGAAAGAGGTCCACCTTTGGCTTGGAGTCCATTGTTGGATGGTACAGGATGACACAAGTCCCCAAAAAATAGGATAGAGCGACATAAACACTCCTGCATTGGTTTGTAAGGAAGAATTTAGCAAAACTATTTATTCTAATGAGCCATTTTTATCTAAACCTAATACAATGTAAAGTAGCAGTTTAGTTTTTCATAATTCAAGTTTCCACTCTTGGAATGAATAGAATGACAGAGGCAACTTATTTTTTACAGAGGCAACTTCTTCTTATTAAGGTACTAGAATTAATTTGTATTACAGCCCATGCAAAATGCATGTTATCTGCTATAACCACAGACCTTGATATTAGTTCATGGAGCCATGTTAGGTCTGAAAAGCATTCAATATATTATTTTATTTTCAAATGTGGCTATAATTATTTTTTGTGATATTTTATTGCACACTCTTAATAACAACATAATTAGAGATAAATAATCAAATATGAAAGAGACCAATAAAGTCATTGTATTAAACCAACTCTCATTAGGTGGAAGAATAGTTACAAACAGTTCCACTGCTGCATGTGGAGGTCCTCTCTTGGATAGGTAGATGTCGCTCGGTCCCCTCTTGGATTTTTTTAAAACAATTTATAAAAGTAACATTTTCAGTAATATTCTGTCAAAAGACCTTAAAAGTGATTTTTATTTAGTATTTTTGTTTTGTTGAACTCATGTGTTTGTCCAGAAACAAAAGTCCCCTCTTGGCAGGATTACCCGACAGTCCCCTGTTGGTAAGGTAAACGTATTATAGGGGTGTGTGTGTGTGTGTGTGTGCACATATCGTATAAGTTCCATTTATTAATTTTTTAATATTTCTTGCTATACATTAAAAATGCAGCATAACAACTAGTTTAAAATTCAGCACTCAACTTTCTTACTAAAACCAGAAAGGAAAACACATTAGACTCCATTTCAACATCTCTTCGCTGGCAACCAATATGTGTTAGGGTGGAATTTAGAATTTCATTAATAGCATTTAAGACCTTTTCTGGTATCGCCAATAAGTTTCTGGCAGATCTTCTAAACAGTACAGTAATGTCAACTGAGAAATTAGAACAATCTAATGTCCTCTGGCTGTCTGTGGTTCAGTAGCTAGAGTAGGTGTCTTGCAATCGGAGTGTCATAGGTTCAATTCCAGCTTACTCCTGTTACATGTTGATGTGGTACTGGGCAAGGCACTTAACCAAGTTGCTCTGTAAATGTGTGTGCAAATGGGTGAATAGTGTAGTGTAAAGCACTTTAAGTAGTCAGTATGACTAGAAAAGTGCTATATAAGTTCAGTCCATGCACTCCTAGAACAGGAGTAATTTGTGTTGTTTTCACATGTTGTACTTGTTTGATGCAAACTCATGAAAACATCAAAAATGTCTGACTTTACAGAGGAAACTGAACCATATAACTGTGGCAAGTTTTTTTTCTTAAGGAAGGTCCATAATAGTCTGGTATGGAAATTTGGACTTCCATTCTCGCAAAAAACTACATCATATAATAGACAAATCATCTAAAATGACGCATCACACAATGGACAGTAGGAATCATCTCGGACCCCTCTCACCTTGCATATTATTTGTTCACATTGTTGCCTTCTGGTAGAGGCTATAGGTCCCTGCTTCTGTCTTCTCTGTCCAAAATGTGCACATTATTGTCTTCAAATGAGTGTCATTTCTCCTTGAGATGGAGATCAATTGTTTTTTGTTTTCTGTTTTCCGCCCCCAACTCTCAATGCCTTTTTGAGGCCATATCCAAACTAAGGGGTCTGCCAAAATTCAGATTAAGGCATAATCAGACCACTGAGAGGTGGGGGAAGGATGTACTATGGTGGAGACTTGAGAAGATTAATCTTTTTCTGGAGTAAGTAAGTTTGTTATTTTTGTATTACATCTCCTTTACATGCTTTACGCATTTTTATTTAATTATGTTGCTATTGTAATTGCTATAACTATAATGATCTTTGGTGCCCCCCAGTAGGGCCCTGCGGTACCCGATGCACAATCCCTGGGAAAAGAATCCAGGATTTTTAAAATGTATTTAAAAAATTTTATTAATTTAATTAATTTCCATTTTAGGCCACACAGAGTTTCAGCTCCCTCAATATATTTTTTGTTGGATTCAGGTCTGGAGACTGGCTGGGCCTCTACATGCTGGAAGACCCAGCCACAACCCATCTTCAATGGTTCAAGGAAGGAGATTGTTGTCCGAAATCTTGCAATGCATGGCCCCATCCATTCTGTACTATATACACTGCAGAAGCAGTCCCTGGCCTATTTTCGTGTTCAAAATGATTTTCAATAAAAAATGGTTAACTACTGTTTTATGCAATAACAACCAAAAGTAATTATTTAATAAAAAATTTAAAATGTCAATAAATTCCCAAAATATTCTCAGGTTGTCATGTCTATATATTGAATCACGTTATCTTATTTTCATATCCCTAGATCAAGAACTTTTTCGATAATAAATTGTTAACGACTATTTGATACAACAATGACATATTAATGCATTTTATTACAAATGCACAATTCAAGAAATTACCTAAATATTCTCACATGGTCATGAGGTCATAGTCATATGGAATCATTCATATTCTATTATTTCCATGTCCCTAGAGTAAAGGGTTTTTCAATGGAAAAATAACTATTGTTTTATACAATAGCAACCAAAAAAAAGGTCACATTTTGTCAATAAATTCCCAAAATGTTCTCAGAAGGTCATGTCTACATATGGAATCATGTTTTCGTTTGGAGTAATATTATTCCTTTATGATTTCCATAGATTCAATGCTTTTTCGAAAAAGAAAAATAACAACAGCTATTTCACAGCATACTGACACAATTAATAAGATCCATTACTCATCAACAAGTTACCAAAACATGTATGTATATATATATATATATATATATATATATATATATATATATATATATATATATATATATATATATATATATATATATATATATATATATATATATGGCATGTAAATATCTTTTCATTTCTATGTTCCTTGATCCAATACTTTTTCCATCCAAAATTGTTACATGTCATTACCAGGATAACCATCCCAAAAAAATCATACAAATTATAAATTAATCATAAAATTCCCCAAATATTCTCAAATTACCATGTCTTTATGGGGAATAAAATATATGCTTTGTAATCCTTCTAGACTTGATGGCTATTGTACCAAAGAATATTAACCTTCATTTAAGCAATATCATGATTAGTGAATCCCAATTCAAAAACTTCCTTAAAAATACGGAGTATTTCACAAAAATCTCAAAACATTTACCAATGATTAGTGTCATGTCTTGAAACTTCCAAATATTTTGTACAACCATAATCTAAAACCTTTTCAAACAGAAAAAATCACAATTTCCTACACTGGGGCAAAAAAGTATTTGGCGGCCGCCGATTGTGCAAGTTGTCTGAATTGAACAGATGCGAGAGGTTTGTAATGTTCATCATAGGTACATCTCAACAGTGAGAGACAGAATGTAAGAATTCCAGGAAATCACATCATATGATTTTTTTAAAATACATTTTTATATTGGTGCAGAAAATAAGTATTTGGCCTATAGCAAAAGTTCACCTCAACCCTTTGTAAAGTAACCTTTGATGACAATGACAGAGGTCAAGCGTTTCCTGTAGGTCTTCACCAGGTTTGCACACACTGTAGCTGCTATTTTGGCCCATTCTTCCATGCAGATCTTCTCTAGAGCTGGGATGTTTTAGGGCTGTCGCTGGGCAACACAGACTTTCACCTCCCTCCACAGACTGGATTGAGGTCTGAAGATTGGCTAGGCAACCCCAGAACCTTGAAATGCTTTTTACATAGCCACTCCTTTGTTGCCCGGGTGATGTGTATGGGATTATTATCATGCTGGAAGATCCAGCCTAGTTTCATCTTCAAAACTCTCACTGATGGGAGGAGGTTTTTGCCCATAATCTCATGATACATGGCCCCATACAGTCCCAAAGCATAATGTTTGACGCTGTGGGTGCTGAGGGTGTGTTTGTTCCCCCGCATCATCGGCACCCACACCCTGGGTGGGGTTGGCCAAAGGGCCTTTCTGTGTGGAGTTTGCATGTTCTCCCCGTGTTCCCTTGAGCAGCTAATGTGAGCTACTCCCACAAAACATGCACTAGTCCTTGGGCTATATATTCTGCCTCCTCCTGGCTGGCCGGGGCGCCTGAAGGGTTGGGGAGGATCTGGCTGGAATAACGTGGCCCTTCCACATGCTACGTCCAGCCAGGGAAACCCCACCCCATCAGGTGAAAAGAAGGGCCTGCTCACTCCCCAAGCATGAAGGAGGCTTGGGTTTAAGTGCGGGGCCCTCCCGGGGCTGGCAGAGGGAGAGCGGAACCCCAGGACTAGAACTAGGTAGGAGCAAAGATAAATAATCGGAAAAAACCGCGGGATCAAAAAAAGCATAATGTTTCCACCCCCCTGCTTTACAGTGGGTATGGTGTTCTAGGGATGCAACTCAGCATCTTCCTGCTCCAAACACGGTGAGTGGTGTTTATACCAAAGAGTTCTATTTTGGTCTCATCTGACCAAATGACATTCTCCCAATCTGCCTCTGGATCATCGAGATGTTCTCTGGCAAACTTAGACGAGCCTGGACATGTGTTGGCTTAAGCAGGGGTGCAGCAGGATTTTAATCCATGACGACATAGTGTGTTACTAATAGTAACCTTTGTTACTTTGGTCCCAGCTCTCTTCATGTCATTGACCAGTTCCCCCCGTGTAGTTCTGGGCCGTTTCCTCACCGTTTTCAAAATCATATGTTCCCCACAAGGTGAGATTATTCAAGGGGCCCCAGGTCGAGGGACATTGTCAGGGATCTTGTATTTATTCTATTTTCTAATAATTGCTACAACAGTTGATCTCTTCTCACCAAGCTTCTTGCCTATTGTAGATTGGCTCATCCCAGTCTTGTGCAGGTGTACAATCTTGTCTCTGGTGTCCTTAGACAGCTCTCTGGTCTTGGCCATGGAGGAGATTGGAGTCTGACTGTTTGAAGGTGTGGACAGGTGTATTTTATACAAGTTCAAACAGGTACCATTAATACAGGTAACAAGTGGAGGATAAAAGAGCTTCTTAAAGAAGAAGTAACCAGTTTGCGAGGGCCAGAATTCTTGCTTGTTTGTAGGTGCTAAATACTTATTTTCTGCACCAATATACAAATGAATTCTTTAAAAATCATATAATATGATTTTCTGGATTTTTCTTTTGCATTCTATCTCCCACAGATAAAATGTACCTATTTTGAAAATTACAGACCTGTCTTCTTTTTTTGAGTAAGACAACTTGCACAAAAGGTGGCTGGCAAATACTTTTTTGCCCCACTGTATGCTGCGTAGCATATAAAATTATTCATTTGTTAAACACAAAGGGGCGCTCAAAACGGAATAATATTTATTGTGGTTCATAGGCAGGATGCTTAGCAGAAGTGTGCCAAATTATAAGATGTTTGGCAAAACACAGGTGGAGCTACAACTACTAGCCTTGTTAACAACCTTAATAAATAGTACTGGCATGCATTGATATAGAACTGCAAATTCGGTTCAGTACTTTTTGGCTTCAGATATTGAACATATCTATGTTTGTTTGTTTTGTTTTTAATCACCAAATCATGTAAAGCACCTTGAATTACCCTGTTGTTAAAAGTGTGCTATACAAATAAAATTGTCTTGCCTTGCCTATGCTAAAGTTTTAGCCCTCTAAAGTCAATGAGTAATTCTTTGTGAATTCTGTAAGAGCTGAAAGGTTAAGCCTACATTTTAGTACATAAGCCAGGCCCACCAAATATTATCATATTGATAACATAGTCTCATGGTTGCATCATGAAGATATCCACCAAGTTTTATGTGAATCTATTTAGCTATTTTATCAGTATAAATTTTCCCCCTAGAGTTCAATCAGATTGCAAATGCAGACATGCACTTTACTTAACCTTCGGCACAATTGGTATGAAAACCACAGAAAAATTTTAAACATTTATAAAGTAAATCACGCTAAACTTTTTTTTCTGCAGAAAACGTGTGTGCATAAATCATAAAGTACACCTTTTTTCAAAGGTCTCCCCACATTGTTTGGTCAGCCGTTCGTTCCATCTTACCATGCAAAGTTTCGCTTCAATTGGCTTTTAGCCTTGGGAGGACTTAACGGAAATAGCGATGTGTCTACTAATTAGCATAACTTTAAGAATTTATTTCAAAACTCACTACATTGAGAATGACTAAAAGAAAATGTAGAACAAAAGGTTTTGTGTCTACACCTAGCAGTTATAGAGAAACTAGCTAAAAAGTAATTTTTGTTATAACACCACCACCTATTGGTCCAAAGCTCAAATGTGAGATAGCATATAAGGCATCATAATCATATTCAAAGTGTGGCCGCTGAGTTTCTTTATGAACATCTGTACGAACTTTGGTGTAAATCTGTCAAGCTGTTATGCATTATGCTTAATTATAAAATATAGGAGAGATATACATATTTCAATTTTCAGCTAACTAGTCATTGGCAGACAAACAGGCATGCCTTGCAGGCCTGTTCTGCGCACTCCGCGGGCTTGGAACCTTATTAATTAACAATCTGTACAAAAACAATAGGGTTCCCTGCAGGGGCATGCCTGGACATGGAAACATTAGAGGCTGAGCCCACACCCTCTTAGAGGAATCTGGGATAACCTACGCAGCAAAAAAGGCTTTTTATTAAAGCTTTTTTGAGCATTGTGGCACCTTGTTTAAGGCCAAATACAACAATATGTACTTCAAAATGTATTCATTTTCAAACTTAAACATGACTATGTAAAGAAGATCTCTAAAATCAGTATTAATATTAGATAAAAAAGGATGATTAAATTAGTCAAAAGGTAACAATTGTTTTCATGTCTTTCTTTCCTCAGACAAGCAGAAAATTTAGTTCTGTGTCAGGTTGCATGGTGGACCTGTTTCTGCTGCTCTTTTCTTCATTCTCTGTACTGTGTAGGTCATCTGTAAACCAAGCATAACATCAGATTTCTTTTATCTTAATATATGTTATCAAAAGGTAATCATAAAAGGAACTGACCTTTGCAACATGATTAGCATTTAGGTGTCATTTTTTGTGGAAAATTGGCTCAATTATATAGTTTTAACAAAAAGCACTCGGAGAGCGCAGACCTCCGCCAAGGCAGCTCAGTCCCAGTCAAGACAGCAGTCTTTGCACTTAGAACAAACGTAAAACTGTTGGTTTAATCAGAGCTGTAGTCTAGTTTATTCTAGTAGTATACTCCCAGACAATCATCAGTCAAAATGTTAAATCAGTCATTGATTAGTCAGTGATTTTAATCCAGCCCTTCCTGAAGCAGCTCCTTCTATTCTGTATTTATGAAGATGCCTATTATCACTTCTTGTGTAGATAATAGTCTAATGAAGTCTGATAAGACAGAGAAACAGCTTTAATTAGTTAGAATTATTTATGGATTTTTAAGTATTTATATTTACATCAATCTTTAAACCCCCGTGTTGTGATTCTGATGTCTGTCACTCAGTCTAGGCCCCGCCCCCTTTGTATTACAGCCCTCCTTTTATTTTAGTGTGACACCCCAAGATCATCACTGACCCCCATTTAGCCATCTTTAAAAACTTCCTAGATACACCCCTGCTCACCAATCTTAATGAAGTATTTTTAGGCTTATATAAACATTATATAAACATATTATTCAGATATTATTACCTATAATCATTTTGAATAAGATGTACAGAATTAGACTCACTTTAGGGTTAAACAAAGCGGGTTTGACCCACATTAATAAATACTGTCATTAATTCAAGAGAGAAAAGTCTCTGTGTTGGATCTTTGTGCAGAAAGTTCTGCTAAAAGCAAGTGGCCAGTTACGGGCCGGGAGAAAGCTTGTAATGAGCACTCTGGGGGATGAGGAGCCATAGTGAGACAGATCAAAGGGTAGACGCAGACCAACGCATGTCGGTCCAAAATGTCTGAAGATTTTGTCTGACTGACCTTTTTTCGAAAACACTGCTGTGAATCTGCCTAATGTTCATATAATTTGAAGACATAAAGTATATAAATTGTTTGTTTACCTGTTTTATGTGTTGGCCCAGAGTTTTGTCGCCCACTGCCAACCGTCGCAGCTAAAGAATTGTTCCTCTTATTTCGGTCAAAAATCGTCTGATCTGCATTTTCTGTCAGGACCGCTCAAGAGGTTATATTAAACACCGGGGTGTCAGCTAATAAGACACGGAAGATTCCCCGCACAACTCCTCTCTGATCGGTCATACCGTCGTGCCTCTGTTGCATTCACCGTTAATGTCACAGGGTAGCTCAGTTAATGTAAACTTATTCCTTCTAGGGTGAAAAAAAAAAACATTCGGGGCTTGAGGAGAAATGTTCGTGGCTAGAGCCGGGAATGCCCAGGCCAGGCACTGGTTCCCTGCTCTGCTGGAGCAGGCGCATTGGCAGTTCTGTCCACTCAGTGGTCTTGAAACCCCAATAAAATGAATAAAAAAATAAATACATTAGACATTGCATACTCTTCTGTCTTTCTCAATAGGACTAAATAGTAAAATTAATGTTTTACTCGGTTCACAGATCAAATTAATCAGATGTCGTAGAAGCAAGTGACCATTAAATACTAGTTTGAGTAAAATGAAGTAGAGTTGAAACAAACTAAAGAGAAAGCATGTTTAAGGATTGGATTATAATTGAAATAAACACACTGTTATGCATTCAGATGATGGACTGATAAGTGTTATGAATTTCTAACAGTGCCTTTTATCCCTGCAGATCAATTTTCTGCTGTCACCCACCTGTACCCCATAGGACAGCCACTGCAGTTGGCACTGCACCAGATGCATACACACTGGAATAATAACCATTTACAGAGCGATTTAACAAACATTATAGCCCTGTACACTATGCTGCTGAGTAAGATATTCAAAACAATGGCTCCATAGATCATTTAGTCATCATGATGGGTATAAAAGTGACAGAGTTTGCCTTCCCAAAGTACCAGTGCAATCAGGGACACAGCTGACCATCAAAATGGGCAGAGTAAGAGAGCCTATTGGGTTTTTGTTATAATATAAATGTCTAATCAAATCATATCTGCAACTTTTGTTTTTTCCAGATCATCTTTTATGAGGACAAGAACTTCCAGGGTCGCTCTTATGAGACCAGCAGCGATTGTGCAGAGCTCACCTCTTACCTAACCCGCTGCAACTCCTGCAGGGTGGAGAGCGGCTGCTTCATGGTCTACGAACGTTCAAACTTCATGGGCCACCAGATGCTAGTGAAGCGAGGAGAGTACCCTGATAACCAACGGCTTATGGGAATGAGCATGAGTGACTGCATCCGCTCCTGCCGCATGATCCCCATGGTAACAAACCATAATCACACTGCATCATCTGCTGTTTATGTAAGGTTAAAGACAAAGCATAAAAAAAATTCATCTGCAACCTGCTGGACCAAAGGTTTTCAAATGGGAAGGGCATTTCAAGGTCATTCTTACGACACAAGACGTTCACATGATGTGTTATGTTCTACTCTAACTCATTTGTTAATCACCAGCCATTGTATGCTTCTAACTATCTTTTAACTGTAATTTGGTTTTCTGGGTCTATGCATGCATACTGTGCTGGTGAAATTCACTGTGTCCAATATTTCTGTTTATCTGTGGGAAAAGTGTTTTCTGAAAGTAATCATGCATCCTCTCACAGCACAGAGGTCCATTCAGAATGAGGATCTATGAGCGGGAGAACTTCAGTGGTCAGATGAACGAGCTGGTGGACGACTGCGACTCCATCCAGGAGCGATACCGCATGTCCGACTGCCAGTCTGTTCACGTAATGGACGGCCACTGGCTGCTGTACGAGCAGCCCAGCTTCAGAGGCAGGATGCTCTACCTGAGGCCTGGAGAGTACCGGAGCATGAGAGACATGGGAACGGGTCCCATGGACATGCGGATCGGCTCCATCAGACGTATCATGGAATCCTGTTAGGTGGGACAGAAAAGATGATTTTGATAAATTGAGAAAATCATTTTGGGTTAAAAATGTTAGATAAAACCACCTGAAATTAGCTGTTTATTTATTTCAATAGACAGTTTATTCTGGAGTGAATCGTTATTATCGTGTCAAGCAAGCTAAGTGACCTAATCCACAAGAACTTAAAAAAATAAAAGTTAAAAAGATGAAAAAGTAGTCTGATTTTGAGTCTCTGATTTTTCTACCAGTTCTAGGTGTGTTTTCTGTTTGTTTTTCTTTATATCCACTTTGGCTTTCAAAAATAATGTGATTTTTTCACCTAAATGGATTTTGCTGATGATCAAAGCTGGGAGTAACATTTGTAAATATGCATCACATATTTGAAGTTTTTGGCTGGATTCCTAAAACTAACAAGACAGTGAAATCCTAGCCTAAAAATCTAGACAAACCTAAGCAGTAGCACAAATTTTGCTCTGCAGGTTGGTCTAGCCACACTACATTGTAGCCTCAGCAGGTCTACCACTGGCTCAGCTAAGTGTAGGCCGAGTCAGTCACACCGCTCTATGTTTGTAGAGCGACGCTGGGCAGGCTTAGCACCATAAAGGCAGAGCTTTTTTTTTTGTTTGTACAATGAAAGCAGGGTGACAGAGCAAAACCACAAAGCTCAGGAATGTTCTGTTGTCAGTACACCAGATTTTCTCATGTTTTTTCTGAACAAAACAACAAGTCGTTAATGTTGTTGCTAGACGCCATGACTGCCCCATACTTTCCTTCAACGCTGTATGGCAGACCGCCCCATTGACTGATTTTCATGGCTATCAATACATTACATTGTTTGTTACACTGGTTGGTCCTAGATCTGGCCAATTGCGTGCAGAGATAGTTTGAAAGACAACCGTAGGTTCCGCCCCTAAAACTGAGCTTCTCAATGGGCTGTGGCCAAACTACTGTATATAGGATGGCGTCCCAGGCTAGTGAAATCCAGCACATTACTGGAAACCGAAGAAAAGAGGATGAAATCCTGAGGAACAAACTCAAATTTCTCTGGCCTCATTATTTCTGCATTTGATCTATAGAACAGTTAAGCAATCCCTTGTTAACAAAGATTTTCTTAAGATTAAGAAAATAACAGATAGCTTAATTCACTTCTGAAGAAACTACAATTATTCCTCCAAAATAGTAAAAGGTTTGGTTGATTATTCAAGTTTAAGAATATTTTTTGAAAACTGTCAAGAAACAATAATGATGTGCAGATGTTGCCAAGGACTACATTACTTTTCACTTCACATTTGAATAAGAACTGCAATTTGCTGATAATTTTGTTTTACTATACAGTTGAAAGCAAATGTTTGCACCCACTATATAGAATTCAGAGCAATAATTTATTGTTTTACGCCACTGAGGACTATTCACATTTGCCAAAAACAAAAGTAATGAGAGAAACTTTAAAGATTGATTTTATTTCTTCAAAGTCAGAAAATTATCAGAAATTTGGTAGACATTTCTCTAGACAGAACTTCTGTAACTGATTCGAGTTTAGGGATTTATTGTCACTTCATAACTAGTTTAGTGGTATTCTTAGGGTCATTGTCCATTTGGAATACCCATTTATGTTAAAGATTTAACTTCATGAATGACATTTTGAGATGTTGCTTCAGTATTTTAACACATTGCTTTTTCCTCATGATACAATCTACTTTCTGAAGTGCACCAGTTGGTTCAGCAGCATAGAACCCTGTGACGATGCAATATTATTATGTCACACATCTTTTATAGTAAACATTGGGATTAATCCGACTTAGCTCTGATATTATTGAATAACAACCACGTCTGACGAGGGGATGCATATATCCTCCTGTTATTAGGGGAATGTCAAAAGGGAAACCTGTGCAAACACATTTGTATTTGTAATATTGAATCACTGTGGTAGTGTAAATGACTTTGGTAAATATGGAAATGTTGTAAAAATAAATAGGTAGCTAGATGAATTGTTTTAGGGTGACTATTTTGTTCTATGTGTATTGTCTGGCCCAGCCCCCTCCCCCCCCCCCTCCATAAGTTGGTAGGATCCAGTGAGTTGGAGAAGCTGAACCTGTGTATTAATGACAGATGTGTCAGTTCATGGAGGTGTAGGAGCAGGATTGATTGGTTTGTGAGAACCTTGAGGAATAAACAATGCGGGATGTCTCCGCTAAATGAAGAACACACTTCTGTCTACCTATCCGGGTGCCTCCAGGGTTAAATAATCAACCGCATCGCCACACACCCCAAAACATAAATCTGCCATCACTGTACTTTACACTTCAGATGCTGTTTTCAGGCTACAAAGGTTACACCCCTGATCCCCCTCTGGATGTAGCCAGAAACCTTTAAGCAACATAAACTGGATGAGGTAATATGGAATTGCAGAATAAGTGTAACATAGTGATATAATACAGATCTAAGACAGCAGCAGCTGTACAGTCCATGGATGTCCACAGAACACACCCATTGGACGACCCTCCAATATCCATCTTATGATAAATATATTGATCAGCAGAACATTTTGAGGATTGTGCAAAACTTGTTTTCTTGTATTTAAAGCAATAACTTCATTCAGACCAAAACACAGTGTTTAGATAAAATCTGGAGAAAGCCACCACACCCCTCACAAATCCTGGGCAGATTGCTCAGGTAAATGCTGCCCGTTGTAAGCCACATCCCATTGGTTCTGCAATCTCAGCTACAAGATCTAAAAGTGTGCACAGTAAGTGACCTTGATAGATTGATTTGTAAGATTTGAAAGGACAAAGTGATCTGTAATTGAGTTGGGGGTTTTCTTTTATGGCCACAGTGGCCTTTATTGAAACAGTGGACAGCACAGTAAGGGGGTGAGAAGTGGGGAAGTGACATTAGCAAATGGCTGCGGGGTGGAAGCGAACCCCAGGACAACTACACCAAGGACTAAGGCCTTTGAACAAGGGGTGCCAGCCTTAACCACTGTGCCATGCAACGCCCCAAGTTTTTGTTGTTGTTGGTAAATTTTGGAACTACGACATAAAAGGAACTTTTGAACAAAATCAGCTGTGTTGTTGCCAGAAGATCTTGGTTAGTGAGAGTTGTTAGGGAACTGAAGACTTGTGATGTGACTTGTGGAAACATGGAACACTAAATTGGCCCTAACCCTTAGGAGCAGTTGAAAGAAGCACTGGTGAGCAATCATCATATCCCTTTGAGTAAATAAAGGTTTGAATCTTTCCAACTAGATGAAGAATTCAAAAAGAGTGTGAAACAGAAAAGTCATGGGCTATGTTCCCTAGAGAGGAGGTGTGGCTGGTTAAAACAAAGAAGTTTCAAAATAAAGGTAAGAGGTTCTGAATAAAAATTCTGCTTACCTAGACTCAATTATTTTCTACCTCTGAATGCACATTAATAATGATCTAGTAATATGCTTGTGTTATATTACCAGTTGTGGCACTGTTTCCAACAGAATAGTTTTAACCAACATAAAAGCAACACTTGCTCTACAACCAAAAGGTAGGACAGGACATGAGGCATTACATCTCACTCAAAGCCTCTATCAGATTATTTATTTTGTTCTATTTGACAAAAGCCTGAAATGAAACCCACTGAAAACACAGGACAGCCAGTGTATTCAATGCTGTCTGTCTTCTGCTGACCATTAACAGTATAACATTTTTAAAAGGATAATTTAACTGATTCTAATCACAAAAAGAAAGGTAGAAAATTACATCAAGAAATATGAAGTAATTCTTTAACCAATCGATTTGAAGATGATATGTTGACTAAAACATCATTTAAAACCAGAACATATTTCCTAATCAGCTTTCTGCTGCTGAGTTTGCACCTTGAACTAGGGTGGGGAACCACTGCATTTAAACCATTTAAATCAAAGCTAAAAACCCATCTGTTTAGAGCTGCATTTGACTAATCTATTAATAATAGCTGGAATGTCATGACAGTAGTATGTTTTAATGTTCTTTATGTCTTCAATGTTGTTTTCTGTTTTATTGTTGCTTTAATTTTTTCCCTAATCATCCAGATGATGGATGGTTGGACTCAACAAGTTTATATTATTTGGTATGAAAACTGTGACTTTTTGCCAGATGGTGGGGCTGTGTTCATATATTAAATAGATTCATTACACATAGAGTGAAAGATTTAAAGCCTTTATTTTTTTTATTCTGATGATTATGGCTAGAAGATAATGTAAAAAAAATCAGTGTCTCAGATAATTGGAATATTGTGAAAAAGGAAAATATTGGAAATTCAAGGTGTTACGTCCAAATCAGCTAATTTACTCAAAACACCTGCAAAGGTTTCCTGAACATCTACATGGTCTCTCAGTCTGTGTCAGTGGGACACAATCATGAAAATGAATGATGACTGGACAGATGTCCAGAAGACAGTCATTGATACCCTCCAAGAGGAGGGGAAACCACAAAAAGCCATTGCGAAAGAAGTTCAGAGTGCTGTATCCAAGCATAGGCCTACTCATAGAAAGTTGAGTGGAAAGAAAAGGTGCACCAGAAACAGGGATATTCACAGTTTTAAGAGGATTGTCAAGAAAATTCCTTTCAAGAAGTTGGGGGAGTTTTAAAAAGAGTGGACTGAGGCTGGAGTCAGTGCATCAAGAGCAACTACTCACAGGCCAATCCTAAAAATGGGGTACAAATGTTGCATTTATGGTGTAAATGATGGCGTGAACGAGAGACAATGTCAGAAGCGTTTTCTGGGCTAAGGAGAAAAGGAACTAGACTGTTATTCAGTGGTCAAAAATTTCCATTTAATTGGGAAATCAAGGTCCCAAAGTCTGTAGGAAGAGATGACCCGAATCCATCTTGCTTGAAGTCCACTGTAAAGTTTCCACAGTCAGTGATGATTTGGGGTGTCATGTCATCTTCTGGTGTTGGTCCTCTGTGTCCTCGGAAGTTCAGAGTCAATGCAAAAACTAGCAGGAAATTTTAGAGTACTTCATCCTGCCTTCTGCGGACAAGAAGAACCCCATAGAAAATCTATGAAGCATTGTCAAGAGGAAGATGAGAGACCACAGACCCAGCAATGCATATGATCTGAAGGCCTCTGTCAAAGTAACCTGGGCTTCCTTTACACCTCAGCAGAAATACTGGCTGATGTCCTGCCATACCACATTGATGCAGTAATTCATGAAAAAGGAGCCCCAACCAAGTATTGACTGCATATAAATGATCATTCTTTTCAACAGCTGGAAATGTCTGTATAAAATATCATTTTTGTTTATCTTTTGTAATAAAGTGGAAGGATGTTAGCTTTTGTGGTAGTACTAGTTTCCGCTCTGCATATTAGTGCATATTAAGGTATATTCGGTATGTGAACTATTAAATTAGGCAGTTCACAGAGTTTTTAGAGGGGATCTAAAGTATTCACGGATTTAAACTATTCGCGTTGTGGTCCCTAACCCCTGTGAATACTGGGGATCCACTGTATTCCAATTTTTGAGACACTGAATTTTGGGTTAACATTATCTGTAAGCCATAATCATCAAAATTTCTAAAGATAAAGGCTTGAAATGTTTTCCTTTGTGTGAAAAAGAATCTATCAAATATATCAGTTTCACTTTCTGAAATGAGTGACAAAAATATTTTAACTTCTTCACAACATTCTAATTATTGGAGCTGTAGCTACAGTACTTGTTTTTAAATCAAATCTTCTTAAAAGTTTGATATGATTAATATCAATCTAACTTGACACATAACTTAATAAAACTTTACTCTGCTGTGGCAAAATCTTTCCAAGACACGCCCAGGAAGATTTTAACAGCCAGCCCCAGTAGATGCTTTGGCAGATGCTTATGATTCAGGCACACCTATGTGAGCCGTAGTCAAAACCACACAGGAAGTCGTCCATTTTGGATCAAAAGCACCTTTTTGTGAAATTTACACAAGTTCTGTTTGAGCAAACCCCTCCTACAGATTTCATCTTAGCAACTTGAAAATTGATCGATTCTTAAGCCATTAAACTGAAGGTTATTAGCAGGTTGCCTGTTAAAGTATTTAAGTGCACCTAAGTCAGGCTTTTTGAAAGAAAAATTACAATTACTTTAACCTCCAAATACTACCACCACAAAACGTTTTGTATGTTATCGAAGTGCACTCTTCATCTCATATATCATCTATATATTAATATCTTTCTTATACTTTTCTGACATAATTTTGGCATTGCCGATTAGGAAAAGTAAGGCACATATTTTTTATGGTGGAGTTTTCACTTTACTCCTGTTAATCATATCAGCTTCCATATTTTACTTACACCATACCTTTTTGTTGCCTAGTTTGAACTTCACAGGAAGTCATCCACTTTGAATTGTGCCCTGAGAGATTGGATATGAACAAACGGAGGTGGCAAGGCTCAATAACACATGCCTTAGCTGGTCTAGACTTACTAGTCAATGCTGCTTGCAGCTTTAATCCTTTTATGTTTTTGTGTGCATGACTGTTTTGTTACTGACTGTATATAAAACTCAGAAACATAGCTCTTTTAATGGTGGCAGAAAAAAAAGTAATCTCTGTATATTGGTAAAGTGTAGTGACTTTAGTGTTTATATCTGTCACTATGTATTGGATCAGCCAGATGTTTAAAACACAGATGCACTCTAGTACAGTTCTCTTAAAATTTCTTCATGGATCTGACATATTGAGGGTTTTTGAGGTGAAATCATGTTTTATATGAATGTATTCTGTAGTTAAATGATTTTGTTTAATCAATTAAAATATAATCTTCCAAAGAAGACAAGCACAGCTGTCATATTAGGTTTAGAAGCTTCTCATTATTTTTCATTATGTTAAGCAACAATGCTGTACGTATGCAGTGCATGCATTTTCACCAGAATAGCATAGTGCTGGATAATGACCCTTTAATGCCCTGGCTGCTCCGAGTCCTTTATGGCATGTTGCTGAGTCTGAACTTTACACAATGGAAGCCCAACATACATTTTTATTTTCAGCAAGTATAAAAGTAACAGTTGCCACTGCCAGGAGCACACATCATCCACAGTTCAGTTCTAAAGGAACCAACTAAAGACTGGGATCATGGGCAAGGTAGGTTCATCATGAAAACCCACCAATATTTTGAATGAAATGTAAGGAAGCAAATTGTATCCTTGTTTTTTCCTAAGAGATTTCAGTTGATGATGTTGTCTTCTCAGATCATCTTCTACGAGGACAGGAACTTCCAGGGTCGCCACTATGAGACCAGCAGCGACTGTGCCGAGCTCACCTCCTTCCTGAGCAGGTGTCATTCCTGCAGGGTGGAGAGCGGCTGCTTCATGGTCTATGACCGCCCCAACTACATGGGAAACCAGTACTTCATGAGGAGGGGCGAGTACGCTGACTATATGAGCATGATGGGAATGTCTGACTGCATCAGGTCCTGCCGTATGATCCCCATGGTACTACATCACCCTCCTGCACAAGATTGTATGCTTACAAGCAAAGCCTGATCAAATCTTTTTTCAAATATTTTACAGCACAGGGGATCCTACAGGATGAGGATCTATGAGAGGGAGAACTTCGGTGGTCAGATGCACGAGTGTATGGATGACTGTGACAATATCATGGATCGTTACCGCATGTCCAACTGCATGTCCTGCAACGTGATGGATGGCCACTGGCTGATGTACGAGCAGCCCCACTACAAAGGCAGGATGATGTACCTGAGGCCTGGAGAGTACAGGAGCTTCAGGGAGATGGGATTCGGAGGAACCAGGTTCATGAGCATGAGGAGAATCATGGATTCCTACCACTAAATTCCAATAAAGCTATTCACTCACTTTTCTAATTCTGGTAAAATGCTTGTTTTTTTATTTCTTGAGAAGTGGCAAAAAGGGTGTTTTAAATCGCGAGTCAAAACACATAACAGGTTCCAGAACCCTGAGTAAAGATGATGATTTTGTCCACATGAATTTTCAAATCAGTATCCTCAAACTGTGTTCAAATAAAATGACAAACTTGATTAAAATCAATCTGGTTTCCCCCAGCTGTAGACCAAGAACAATGAGATAATCCCGTATGTAACTGTCTGTCCAGCATATATGTGCGTTTCATTCAGGCACAAAACATTAATTCTCTAATTCCTTAAATACCTTTCTTTTACAACTAAAATACCTTAACCTTTTTAGATCCAAAACTTTAACTGCAGTGTACTTTTTGGGGGTTAAAAGCATAATTTTACTTATCGGACAGATATATATATATATATATATATATATATATATATATATATATATATATATATTATATCAGTTATGTATAAAACCATGAAACCACATCCACTAGCCCTACATCTCTGCTCTTTTAGCAATTCAAATAAGTTTATTTTTATAGCGCCAATTCACAACACATTTCATCCCAACGCACTTTCAATTATCATACAAACATTCCAATCAGTTTAAATGTTTTTTATCTAAGCAAACCCGGCAGATTACTTCAAGTCATAGAACTTACAGCATTCACTCCTCCTGGACCAACATGTAGCATCAGTAGACATACACCTGCATTGTGTTTTTGACTTCACAGCAATCTCTCATACTGATCAAGCATGTAGCGATAGCAGAGAGGAAAAGCTCCCCTTTAACAGGAAGAAACCTCCGGCAGAACCTGGCTCAGTATGAATGCCCATCTGCCACAATCGACTGCGGGTTCGAGAAGACAGAGCAGAGATACAAAAAGAACAAAACAACTGATATAAGAGTACTTTCTATGTTAAAAAAAGTAAAAAGTTGATAACAGGACATGCAGAACGTTCAGTAACTAGGAGCATTATCCCTAGCTGATGCCCCCCTCCAATAAGCCATCACAGCTGAGCAGAGAGGCAGACCAGGTGTAGCTTTTATGGAGAGAAAAACACTGAGAGAAAACAAAGTTAAGAGTTTAAATAAAACCATATCAACAATTGCAGAGTAGAAGAGAAATGTAGCAGAGTGAAGAAAATTGGTTAGTCTGTCCTCCAACACCCTAATGCGCTCTTTGTCGCCGTCAAAAAACGCTCCCAAAGTGACTAGTTTGAAGCCTTTACATTTTTAAGCCTGAAGCTTGCAAAGCCTGCCACTTGCTGAGCAAAAAAGAGGGCTTAGGGAGTGACGGATCACATCGAAAGAATAGGTTGGCTTTATTTGCTTAACAAAGCTAGACAATGCTGTCGTCGGGTGCATCAGCGCTGGTTGTGGATACACCCCATTCTTGAGAGGTGTTCTGAGTTTTTAGAGTTTAACCATTTGCTCTATATTTCATCAAATACGTGTATCATCCACAAAAAGCCAGCGTTTCAGGACACCGTAAACGATCGCTGGGCCACACGCACTTTCAGCTCCCTCCAAAGATTTTCTATGGGGTTGGGATCTGGAGACTGGCTAGGCCACTCCAGGAACTTGAAATGCTTCTTACGAAGCCACTCCTTTGTTACTCGGCTGGTGTGTTTGGGATTATTGTCATACTGAAAGACCTAGTCACGGTAAACACGACAAGTAGAGTTCTTTCTATTTTGGCTTCATCTGACCATATGACATTCTCCCAGTCCTCTTCTGGATCATCCAAATGCTCTCTAGCCCAGATTATAACAACCAATAATATTAGCTACCATAACTATGCAGATGATACTCAGCTTTACATTACGATGTGGTGACTTTGAACCCATCCAAACCTTGAGTACATGCATCGAGCAAATCAATGGATGGATGTGTCATGACTTTCTCCATCTGAACAGAAACAAAACAGAAGTAATTACTTTTGGACCTAAGGAGGAAAGATCAATAGTGCTCTAATTCTAGTCTACTCAACATCCCTAGAATTAGAACCAAACATGGAGAAGCAGCTTTCAGTTTCTATGCTCCTCTAATTTGGAACAAACTTCCAGACATCTGCAAAGCTGCTGAAACACTGAGTTCTTTTAAATCACAACTTAAAACATATCTGTTTAGAGCTGCCTTTGAGTAATGCTTCGATGTATTATGTTTTGTGAATGCTTTTTGCTTTATTGCTGTTTTTTCATTATATGCTTTGTAATGCTTTGATGTATATGTGTATGCTTTTTGCTTGATTGTGGTTTTCACTTTATATGCTTTGTCTGTGTTTTACTGCTATTTTTATTTTACCCCTTAATCATGTAAAGCACCTTGAATTACCTTGTTGTTGAAAGTGTGCTATACAAATAAAATTGGCTTGCCTCTAGCAAACTTCAGATGGGCCTGGATATGTACTGCAGGATTTGAGTCCCTGGCGGCGTAGTGTGTTACTGATTGTAGCCTTTGTTATTTTGGTCCCAGCTCTCTGCAGGTCATTCACCAGGTCCCCCTGTGTGGTTCTGGGTTTTTTGCTCACCGTTCTTGTGATCATTTTGACCCCACGGAGCGAGATCTTGGGTGGAGCCCCAGGTCGAGAGAGATTATCAGTGATCTTGTATGCCTTCGATTTTCTAATTATTGCTCCCATAGTTGATTTCATTTCTATCTTTATATCCAACAACTCAAACTTATAGGTAAAAATAATGAACCACTGGTTGTAATAAAAACAGGGTTGGTTTATGGGTTTAACCTAACTGGATTAGGTTTTTAATTCAAAATCTATCTAAGATATTACAGAACAGTTTAATACATTTACTGAAGTCTCTGTAGATCCAGAACATTCTGTGAAGAATGATGAGGCTCCTTTTAGTCTGGGTTGCAGTTTATGGTCCAGAGTTAAAACCTACTCAGTCTGTCAACAGTATATACCAAACATTTGGTTTAAAGAGAAAGCCCAGTAGTTTTTTATGAATGAAGGTTGACAGAAAAAAGCCTTTCAGTTTTGTCATAGGTTGCACGAGTAGTATGGCTGTCAAATTCACAACAAGTAATCTCAACGTACTTTTCAAGATAAAGGGGGTCCAGTTAATATTCACTTATAAAGAGATAATAAAATACAGAATACAAAGTAAATAGTCCAAAGAGTGAATGAAATATCTTTCTAAAAAAATTCTAAAAAGATATGTATAGATTAAGATTATTTATTATTGTCATGAAGTGACTAGCTGTAGATTATCTGGACCTGAATTAACTTGATACTTAGATGTTACAATCTTTGTTGACTTTAAAATTATGGGAGCTATGTTTTTTAGTTTTTTTTGCTAGCTATTCATGATGTAGCCTGCTAAGACAGGTGCCTATTATCCACACTGTGAGCTGGTACTCAGGTGCTTCACTCTGTCAAGGTCAACCAGTCCATTATTAACGAGCTGAATGCGGAAAAATCACAACCTCTTGTAGACGTACCCGATTTAAGTTTATGTTCTTTTTTTACCCCCATTTTCCCTGGACAAATGCACAGAAAAAACAATTGCAGTTCATACATTAAGTTTCAGCTTATATTTTTAATGTGGGACAAATCAAATCAAATAACCTTAATACATTTTAGCTATACATGAACATGTATTGTTTTTGTAAAACAACTAATATCAGAATATTGTTAAAGTTAGAGGCATTATTGGTACTGAGGGAAAAAAAACATAGCATTTTAGATCAGCTGTTGGTTCGTTTCCATGACTTCTCTGCACAAACAATACATAATAACATGAAACATTTACAGGCAGTCTGTGGCAGAAAATATTTATGTAATAAACATTAACACAAAGTGCAAATTGAATCCACAAGTAATTTAGCAAACAAAATCAGTCTTTATTTACAGCCACAAGCATTAACACACTAGAGGATTTTTTTTATTTTGTCTGTCAATTATAGATGAAAACTATTTCCAGAAAAAAAAATGTTTCCAAAAGAAATTGCTAAACACAGGTTATGGCCCCACTGCTATATGTGTAAGCAACTCAAAATGCTCGAGGCTTCAATAGTATTTTGCCAGGTCAGGAATTTAAACAATAGAGGGGTACACTGTCTTTGTCTAGTGTCAGGTATAAATGTAAGATTCTCAGGCAGGCAGGGTATCAGTTCAACTACAGTATTCTGAGAGACCTGACAAACCACCAAAACCACCATGGGCAAAGTAAGAATTTGGAACAATTGTTACATCAATGTTATATTATTTACAATGACTCATCTAGTAAAGCTTAATAGCGGCTATGATCTCTGAAAAAACCTATTTCTCACAGATCATCTTCTACGAGGACAGGAACTTCCAGGGTCGCCACTATGAGTGCATGAGCGACTGCGCCGACATGTCTTCGTACCTGAGCAGGTGTCACTCCTGCAGGGTGGAGAGCGGCTGCTTCATGGTCTATGACCGCCCCAACTACATGGGAAACCAGTACTTCATGAGGAGGGGCGAGTACGCTGACTACATGAGCATGATGAGTTGGAGTGGTGGAATAAGGTCTTGCCGTATGATTCCTTCGGTATGTATTAGGCAATAAGTCCTTTTGCTCTATAACTGGGGCAACCATTTTCATTATTTTGTATTTGCTGCAAACAGTACAGGGGATCCTACAGGATGAAGATCTATGAGAGGGAAAACTTTGGTGGTCAGATGCATGAGATGATGGATGACTGTGACTCCATCATGGATCGCTACCGCATGTCTGATTGCATGTCCTGCCACGTGATGGACGGCCACTGGCTGATGTACGAGCACCCCCACTACAGAGGCAGGATGATGTACCTGAGACCTGGAGAGTACAGGAGCTTCAGGGAGATGGGATATGGAGGAATGAGGTTCATGAGCATGAGGCGGATCGTGGATATGTGCTAATTGAACATTATTAACTTCAGAAAGTAAATAAAACATAAATTTTTTGATAATAGTGTCTGCAATGCTTTAATAATTATTAATAATAGTGGTGCTCATATTATTGTTTTATCAAGGCTTAAAGCTGGGTTTGGAGTTTGGATTTTTTAAAGTAACCTAATAATGATTACATTTGACTATCTGGGTGCGGTGTTTGGTTTATTGGTAGAGCGGCAGCCCCATATACAGAGGCTATTAGTCTTCGACGCAGCTGTCCGGGGTTCGCTTCCTGACTTTGCGACCTTTGCCGCATGTCTTTTCCATCTTCTCTTCCTGCCTGATTTCTGTGTGACCATTGCAAATAAAGGCCACTAGTGCCATAAAACCCTTCTAAAAATTACTATTTAACCCGGTTCTATGATATAAAGTATGTTTTCTTTCAGAATTTATATTTCTAAGTCGTGGCCACGAGTTATTAATGCATGGGAACGAGGTAGATAAGTCGTGGTCCTGCATTACAAACACATGAGAACGTGTTTTGTGGAAACAACGCTTATATGGCCTAGCTGTTGTAGTGAATAATGGTAAATTATGTGCAATCATAGAATTATCTTGTTAGCTGAATTTATTAATTAAAATATCTAATAGTAACACCTACATTCTGGTTAATAGAAAGGGTGTATTGTTTTAGTCTGACTCAATTGTCAGCATAATTCCCTGGTTCACAAGTTTATGGTTGATAAGTTCATAAGTTCCGTTTTCGCTGCTTGTCTCCCTAGTTGCCTTCCCTGTGTATTTATACCGCCCTGTGTTTCCACGCCTTTGTTGGTTCATCGTCGTTGTCTTCATTGTAGTCCAAGTTCCTGTTCCTGAACCTGAGTTTTTGCTGTAAGTCTGAACAAGATCTTTATTAAAATAATTAATAATAATAATAATTATCTTCATGAAGCGCCTCTCTGCATTTGGGTCCAATCACCAAGACATGACAGAACAAACCGACCAAAAAGACCAAGCAGAAGATCAGATGATATCTTTGTTGGAGTGTTGCAAGAGGGAGGCAGCAAAGAAATCACCCCCGGCAAAGAACTTACCTTACTTTGGCACAAGGTTGGTGATCTGCCCCCCCGGAGTTTGACCACCTCGGTTCCAGGCTTCAGCTCCCTCTAATGGACTCCCAGGGCTTCTACGTGTGTTCCTTCGCTACAAATCCCCAAGTCTTCTTCGTGGGCTCCTTCGCCTTACTTCTTCGGCTCTTCATTGGTTTCTTCGCCACAGACCCTCAGGCCGCCACGGAGCCCCACCTCTCCGTCGTGGGTCCCTTTGCCACCGCCTTCCAGGGTGACATCAGGAGACCTTACGGCATAATGTACTGGACTTATTCCTGGGGCTCTTCCAGCCACACGGCCGACCCCCAAACCACTCTCACTGATTTTTTTCGGCCACACGGCTGATTTGACTACAGAAATTGTCTTTCGAGACATTTTTTGGTATTTACTTTTTTCCTAGTAAATCTAATAGAAATCCTAGTAAGTTTCTGGCTCCTCCCCCTGTCCTGAGCCTCCTCATCATGCCCTGGTCTGGCAGTTTATTGTTTGTTTGCCAGGTGGCGCACCTTTGGGGGGGGTGCTGTCACATTGTGGTGTCAAACCCTGTCTCTGTCAGTGCCTGCGTCTTTGATTGTCCCCAGCTGCGAGTTTCCCTTATTGTCTCCCTCATTGCCTTCCATTTGTGTTTCAACATCTTTGTCACTTTGTTGTTGTCGTTGTAATTTCTTTGATTATTCTTGATTTTTAATTTCCATTTTTGTTTATGCGGAATAAATAGTGAACCAAGATATGTGTTCGAGAGATCGGCATTCCTGAAAAGCTGATGATCTCCCCTTAACAGCCCCAAAATAGTTACTTTTTTGTTTATATTAAATTTTCCCATAAAGTCACTGATCTTTCTTTTAAAGAATAGTAATAATTTGTTTTATGCTATTATTCAAATCATCCAATGATGCAGGTCTTTTTCTTTCAGCGCCATGGACAGCAGCATTATATGTCTTGTCCTGTGACCATACATACTTCAATTGCCTAACATGCTTCTTTTGTCATTGTTAAAAATAACATTCCACCCTGTTTTTGATTACACAAAGTGCATGCAGTGACTTTTTCTGGGTTTGGAGGTCACAGAAAATATTTATATGAGTCTTTAGCTGAGATTCTGAGGTTTATAATGATAGGACATGCTTAGCAATCAGTGACCACAGGTCAACTAAATTCGAACATTTCCCCGCCCTTCCCCCACAGTGACCCGGCATGGGGGCTGTGGGGTGGAACAGGTTAAAGCGTGTCTCTCCCCCTTATTGGACTTGTACCTGTTTTCATACCAGACCAACAGGTCCATCCAAGATGCCATAGCCATTACTCTCCATTCAGTGCTGAGTCACCTGGAACAACAAAGGAGCTACGTCAGGATGCTCTTTATTGACTTCAACTCGGCTTTCCATACAATAATGCTGGACATTCTGATACCAAGCTAACCAGCCTGAGTCCCCCACCACTCATCTGCTCCTGGATAAAAGATCTTCTGAGTCAATCAACCCCAGCAGGTGAAACTGGGTCCTTACTTCTCCTGCATCCGATCTCTCAGTACTGGCTGTCCTCAGGGCCGTGTGATGAGCCCAGCTCTCTAATCCCTCTGCATGTCAGACTGAAGTTCTTCCCACCCAAATAACATCCTTTTCAAGTTTGCTAATGACACAACAGTGGTGGGACCAATTACAAGGGGAAACGAGACAGCCTACAGAGATGAGGTCCAAATGTGCATCAAATAACCTGGCACTCAACATCACCAAGACCAAGAAACTCATCCTGGCTTCAGGTGGAACAGAGCCGCCCTCGCCCTTCTGCACATAAACAGTGACTGTGTAGTGAGTCCACACCTCTCCTGGTTGGTCAACACCAAAGGGCTGGTCAAAATGGCACAACAGCGACAGTGTGGTACTCCAGCTGTATGGAAGCTGACACGAAGAGACTGCAGAGGGTGGTAAAGACTGCATGAAAAATAATCTGCTGCCCTCTACCCTCCCTGACTACCATCAATAACGTTGGTTACGTACTGTAATCCCAGATTCTATGAGTATAGGCGCAGCCCTTTTGGTGTGCAGCTCAACACTGAAAAACATTCATAAGCCTTGCTTCTGTCAGTGTGCCCCAGGGCAGCTGTGGCTACTAGGTAGCTTACCACCATCAGTGTGAATGTGTGTGTGAATGAGTGAATGACTGAATGTAGTGTAAAGAGCTTTGTGGTCCTCTTGACTGAAAAAGTGCTATACAAATGCAGGCCATTTATTATAAGTTATGCAAAGAACAAAGAATCCACTCCCAAAAACGGTTCTTTCTTCAGCCATTTAGGCACAAGTGAGGCCCAGCCCTTATGAACTAGGTTATCAAGGTTAAGAACTATAGCAGTGTAATGATCAATCAATAAATCAAACTTTATTTATAAAGCACTTTTCATACAAACATTGCAACTGAAATTGCTTTACTGATTAAAATGACCTAAAATAAACCACATTCCCATCTTTCCCTGTGATTTAAAAGCCTGATCACAACTATACCCCCCTTCCCCCAACCCAACCCCCATGCGCACACACACTCAAGAGCAACAATAAAAAGAACAATGAAACACCATCAAAGGAACCATCTGTACCGGCAGCAGCACATTAACACCAGCAGCCAAGGTCCTGACACGGGGCGCCCAGAGGGTGCAAGGCCCAGACCCCCATCTCCACCCAAGCGCTACCTGGTGAGCACCCAGGCAGGCACAGCCGACCACCGCTTCTGAGTCAGAGGGCTCCCATAGAGGAAACATGGGAAGAAAGATTAAAATAACAGGTTAAAATATAAAAATAAAAAGTGGATAAATATAAGACTACGTAGTAAAACACTGATGAAATATAAGCAACTAAAACATGCAGGGCAATTAAACAGACTATAATAAATAATTAAAGCTGCAAGCAGCCTCGAACGGCCCTTGCAGCTTAGCGCCACTCTGGTCTGTGCTGCGACCGTGGGACTCGCAAACCGCCACCTCAATGCTTCCACTGACCCTGCTTATCAAATCTGTATGAAAACGTGGTCTAAAGGTACAAAATGGCAGCTTTCAAACAAAATGGCCAACTTCCTGTGGGGTATGGAACCATGATTCAATATATTTTAATAGGTCCTCATGAACTACAAATGTCTACCGAATTTTACAATCCCACTGTAGTTGAGAGAATTGCATGTGGCTGATTGTTTTAATGATTCTATGTGGCGGTGTTCAGGAATAAGGCCACATCCAATAAATATTTGCATATAAATCTGTTAGGGGTTGGACTAATATCCATATTGTTGAATATTGTACAGATCAGACTATGGATGTGGAAATTAGAATGTATTTCTGTGGCGTGATGCCATGCTTCGCCATGCCGCCTGCCACAGCCACACCCTTTTTTGAAAACTCTCAGTACTGCATAGCAAGTTACCCCAACTTGTTTTCAGTCACTAACCACAGCTAGATGTTGATTAGGTAAAAGGCGTCAAATAAGGACCTTTCTAAGTAAAATGTTACACTTCCTGTTCTCGGGGGGCGGGGCTTAGATGACATGAGTAAATGAGCGTATAAATGGCTTGAGTGGTGGTATGTGATGAGACTCAGGAAGTTTGGTACAGCTGTGACTTTGTATGTTGAAGTCAATACACCGTTTACTTTTATGGTGAGAAGCCTTACTTTGAAGTTTGGCCACGCCCACCTGATTTGACGCATCAACAATCTTTTAATAACTTTTAATCCCAAATGCCTGAAGACAATCCTCACTCATTTTGAAGTCAAAACTCTAGGAGGAGTTTGTTCAACATGTGTAAATGGCAACAGGGAGGGTTTGATCCAAAATGGTCGACTTTCTGTGGGGTTTGGACCATGGCTCAAGGAGACTTTTTTTGTAGCTCCTGAGACGCTACATCGGTATCCCGAGTTTCATAATCCTCGGATAAAGTATGGCTTGGGGATGGTTGTTTTAAGGTTTCTAGGGGACGCTGTTGAGGAATTTGAGGAACGCCTGGAAATTTGCATAAATATATTTCAGGGGTTGGACTAATGAGCACCCAATGTAATTAGGTGCAGATCAAATAACTTTTGTGGAACTTAGAACCAAACGTATGGTCACGGCATGATATAAGACTTTGCTGCCACAGCCCCACCCTGTTTCGAAAACTCTCAGTACTGGACAAGTTACCCCAACTTCCAAATTGTAGAATTGCTCTGCTCTGGGTGGCTGCACGTTGGAGTGGCTCTGTTGGCTACATATTAATTTTAGTTTTTTTGTACATTGGTTCCTCTGTTTTATTGAGGAAGATTGCATTTTTATTTACCTGTATAGTTTATAGTGTTTGGTGCTGTGAAGCTAGAAGGATTTTTGCTCTTAAATTTCCACTTTTTGATAATTTGTTATGATGCGTAACCATGGCAACAATGTGGTTTACAGCCAGGAGCAGCTGATTAACATCGCAAAAGCTGAAATAATACCTCAACTGAAGCCACAAATCTCTGATGAGTTGATGAGGAGACGTGGCTGCAGAGCAGGAACAAAAAGGAGACAGAGAAGGAGGAAGTTCAAGCCATATCTTCCATCCATCATAATGGGCAACGTGAGATCACTGGCTAACAAGATGGATGAACTCCAAGCTCTTACAAGGACTCAGTCAGAGTTTTGGGAATACAGTGTTATGTGTTTTACTGAGACAGGGCTGCAGGATCATATCCCTGACTCCAACGTCTCTCTGCTAGGCTTCCTGACTGTACGAGCAGGCAGATATCTGAAGACGAGCAGGAAAAGAAAAGGAGGTGGAGTAGCAGTGCTTGTCAACAACAGATGGTGTCATTCAGGACATGTTACTGTGAAGTGTTGTCTCTGCAGCCCAGATATCGAACTCTTGGCAGTACGTTTCGTCCATATTATTTACCAAGAGAGTTCACCAGTGTAATTTTGGCAGTTGTTTACATTCCATCTTTAGCTGTTGCCGACAATGCATGTGATGTCATCAGTTCCGTTGTTGCTAAGCTACAGACACAGCACCCAAATGCATTTGTGGCAATATCTGGTGATTTTAATCATGCCTCATTGTCGTCTACACTTCCAACATTTCAACAGTTTGTCAACTGCTCTACAAGAGAAAACAGGACCTTGGATTTGTTTTATGCAAATGAAAAGGATGCATACATGTCCAAACCAAGACCTCCTCTGGGACAATCAGATCACAATCTTGTTTTTTTCTGTTCAGAATATAAGCCACTTGTTCAGAGGCAACCTGTTACAAAGAAAACGGTGAGAAAATGGTCACATGAACCTGAAGAAGCCCTGCAGGGTTGTTTTGCGACCACAGACTGGATGACTCTTTGCAAAGCACATGGAGAGGACATCAATGCCATGACTGAGTGTGTGACTGACTATATAAACTTCTGTGTGGACATCATCATCCCCACCAGAACAGTGAAATGCTTCCCTAATAACAAACCCTGGATCACCAGTGACCTGAAGAAGCTGCTAAACAAGAAAAAAGAGCCTTCAGGGAGGGAGACAGGGAATCACTGAGGAGTATACTGAAGCAACTTAGGGTCAAGATCAGAGACAGCAAGGAGGCATACAGGAAGAAGTTGAAGGACAAACTACAGAGGAACAATATCTGAGATGTCTGGTCAGGAATGAAAAAGATCACAGGCTTTAAGGACAGGAAGATTGGATAGATGGAAGTCTGGGCAGAGCCAATGAAATGAATACATTCTTCAACAGGTTCAGTTCAGGAACTAGCTCAGCATCCTCCTCTCCTGTTCCCAGTCAAACAGACATCCCACTCTCCTCAGACCAACAGCTTTCCTGTAACACCTCGGATGTTTCATCCTTCACCTCAGCCATGGACTCTTCTGATTCCACTTGTTTGACTTCAACCAAGTCAGGAAATGCTGCTAACCCCTTTGCCTCCCACTCCCACAGTCATCAATGACTATAGACCTGTTGCTCTGACATCCCACATCGTGAAGGTCCCGGAGAGACTCCTGTTGGCCCACCTGAATAAGCAAACTAGAACATATCAGGACCCGCTGCAGTTTGCTTATCGCTGTGGAGTTGGAGTTGAAGATGCCATCATCCACCTGCTTCAACCAACCCACTCTCATCTGGACAAAGCTGGCAGCACTGTGAGGATCATGTTCTTTGATTTCTCCAGTGCATTTAACACAATTCGACCTGATTTGCTTCGTCAGAAACTCTTGAAAACACAGGTGGAGCCCTCAACAATAGCCTGGATCAATGACTACCTGACAAACAGACCACAGTTTGTGAGACTGAAGAATTGTGTGTAAGACCAGGTGGTCAGCAGCACAGGAGCACCACAGGGGCCCGTACTCTCACCATTCTTTTTCACTCTGTACACCTCAGACTTCCAGTACAAATAAGAGACCTGTCATCGGCAGAACTACTCAGATGACTCTGCAATTGTCGGGTGTATCAGAGATGGAAAAGAAGCTGAATACAGAGAACTGGTGGACCGCTTTGTGACATTGTGTGAAAACAATCGTCTTACCTTGAATGTGAACAAAACAAAGGAGATGATTGTAGATTTCAGAGGAAACGGATAAGCCAAACACTGTTTCCATCATGGGAGAAGAAGTGGAGGTGGTTGAGGAGTATAAATACCTCAGAGTTCACCTTGACAACAGACTGGACTGGAGACTGAACAGTGAAACCATCTACAAGAAGGGACAGAGCAGACTGTACTTCTTGAGGAAGCTTAGGTCCTTCAAAGTTTGCAGCAAGGTGCTGCAGATCTTCTACAAGTCTGTTGTGGAGAGTGTAATCTCTTCAGCCATCATCTGTTGGGGTAGCAGCATCAGAGCCAGGGATTTAAAAAGGCTAAACAACCTGATTAAGAAGGCTGGTTCTGTTCTGGGGACGACCGTAGAACCTCTGGAGATGATGATGCAAAGAAGGATTCTTCATAAAATCAAAAAATTTGTGGACAACCCTGAGCATGCAATACAGACTGCTACAGGAAATCCTTCCTGCCCACAGCCATCATCATGTACAACAACTCCTTTAAGAATTATTTATATATGCGTTATACCAACACTTCCCTCTGGGATCAATAAAGTATTTTTGAATTGAATTCTAAAGTACTCATACTAAGCAGTGACGTTCTATTGGTGTTTATTACTCCTTTCATTAAAAATATAATAAACAAGCTGAAGGAAGCTAATAAAGACTAACAACAAACTTGTTGTGCCATGGAGAACAGCAGAGACCAGCGTCGAACGGACAACATAGGCCAAACTGGAGCTCTTATACTCTCTTTGCACAGAAGCTGTGACGTCACATCCATCAATTATTATACGAGGAAATCCTTTCCGGTACGTTGCGCAGCAACTAAACAAAAGAACAATGGAACCCCCTGCTAAGAAATGTACTTTGAAAAAAAAAAAGGAGCAGTACCACGAACACTGCTGTGTCCCTGAGTGCACTGCTAGTTCAACTTATAGCGCTGGCCTCAGTTTGCATGCTTTTCCACTTGACGAAGCTCTGAGGAGATGGTGGTTAGTGTTAATTCTTTGTGATCAGTTTGTTGTGACTTCACACAGCAAAGTGTGCAGCCGTCACTTTCTCCTAGGGGACATATCTGAGGCAAAGTAAGAAGGTGGGAAGAGACGTCTGAAGAAGGAAGTTGTCCCTATGTTATTCAAATTGAACAACTTCAAAATCTCCCCATCAAGACCCAGTGTGTGGGAACGTGTTGATAGACCGGCGTACTTTGACAACGCACCCCCCCCCCCAATGAACAACCCATGGAGTGCGCTGTTGTTGTGGTGGACCACAATAATGTAATAATTCTGTCCCAGACCCCGCTGTTATGAACATGGCAGTGACCGAAAACCAGCAGTACGGTGTTCATTTTAGGACATCCTCAGACTCAGGTGTCAGATTAAGAAAAACATCCGTCATCCTCAGACAAAACTCTCTCAGCGTCAGAAAAACCTCTGTCATCCTCAGACAAAACTGCTTCAAACCAAACGGCCTCAGAAAAACCTCTGTCATCCTCAGACAAAAGTCCCTCAGCGTCAGAAAAACCTCTGGCATCCTCAGACAAAACTCCCTCAGCGTCTGAAAAACATCCGTCATCTTCAGACAAAACTCTCTCAGCGTCAGAAAAACCTCTGTCATTTGCAGGTCACCATAGTTAACAATGGAAGAACAATGTTCAATGTTCAATAGGGCAGTGACGGATGCCCCTACCTACTAGGTTTGGGATTGTTGGATTCAATTCAATTCAATTCAATTCAAAAATACTTGATTGATCCCAGAGGGAAATTAAGTAAGGATGGTGCCTGCTCTGTGACTTGGCGGGATACGGTTCCAACGTCTCTGCTCGTTCGATCACCTGTTCTGTGCGCACGGTGCGTGGTCAGTTCATTGGCGGGTTGGACCAGCCCTGGCGTTTGTTGGATGCCTGGTCTCGGCGCTCTGCGTTGCATGGGATCAGGACTCGGGAGCTGGTACAACTTGGTGTCCAGGTGCTGGCTGAGCCCGGCCTGGGGATGCTGTCCATCCGCTGCGGCTATCGGTGGGGCGCCCCAACGTGGGGCAGGGGTGGGGCGCTGGGATGTTGGCGGTGGGGATTGGCATAGGATGGCGGTGGCACGTGGCGGCCGGCCGCGGCCCCTGCGGTGCCGGGTGCTCCTCGTCGGCCAGTCCCTTTTCGGGTCACTGCTGGGGGGTGGGGCGTCCCTGGGCCCCGGCTCTCCTGGCCCATGGAGCGGCCCGCCCTGGCGTGGCTGGTTGCTGGTGGGGTCCGTGGGCTTGTCACTGCTGCCCCCCGGGCCCCTGCATAGTAGCCGCTGGACGTTTCCCTGGGGTTCTCCTTTGCTCCTCTCTTGGGGGATGCGGTCGGCCCCGCACGGGTCCTCCTGGGGCTCTGGGGGTCCTTTGGACGTCTTGGCTCCGATCTCCTTCATGTCTGCATCGATTCCTGGGAGACGGATTGATGCTCTGTCTCAGCTCTTTTGACATTTTTCACAGCTCTGTCTCAACATGGCTCCTTGAGCATTCCATTTTATTTTAAACAGTTAAAAAGTGCTTTTTAGCTTCCTGACTTTAATGTAAAACCACATTAGCTCCAACACTCTAGAGACACCATTACATCTGATTCTAACAATTCAACCATGACAAATTAAACTTGTAAGAGCACTAAAAAGAGAATTTATTCACCCACAGCTATGTTGAAGCAGATGCTCATCCTTTTGTTGATTTTAAAAATGCATCATTACATAGTCTTTAAAAACAGATAAGGATAAAAAAAAAACATCACTTTAAACCTGGTTGCTTTAAGCTGGAAATAAGGAATCTACCAAACTACTAAAGTTACTGATAAAAAACAGTCCACCAATCGGCGTTTGACACGCCCCTGCTCTGCTTTGTATTCGCTGTATTTATCACGCCCCTGACTTCACCTATGTCCGCAAGTCAGGCAAACCGGTTTGGGTAGTGCTCACCGCACGGCATTTACCTGTATAAAAGGCTGTCGGAAAACGGTTAATCTCATTCAACAATCCGACCTTAAGGACACGGAGTGCGGTGCTGCGACGAACAAAGAAAACAGCGGTTTCACGAAGACGGTGTCACCGGCTTCATTCGAGGGGAATCCCAAAAGCCTGCGTCATTGTCAGACCGCGTCAGAGTTGAGTCCTGGCAGGAATCCCGAGCTTCCCCTGCTAAGAGCTGAAGTTACGGGTTCAGCGGTGAGATCAACTTCACAGCGACTTCAAGAAATCTTCACATCGGCGACCTGTATTATCGGTTTGGAGCGAGGTGAGTAAATGTTTTTTAGCTCGCAATTGTGCGATCGTCTACAGATGTTTCATAGCACCAAGCTGGATTCGCTGTTGGCTTATCGATAGATTCACCATAGCATACATACTCTGTTACAGCTAGAAGTATCGCTCAACTCCAGTTGCTGCTCTGAGCTGGTTTCGGGCTGGAGCGGGAAAAAGGCGCTGGGGATTGTTACAAAGCGAAACTCCGCTCTGAGGTGAGTTTACTGTTTGTTAAATTCTGTTGACTGTTTAGATATGGGTATTACCCTGTTTGTATTTATTTTATTATATTCCTGACTTTTACCTGCGCTTTATCATAGATTGTGATCGAAGCACAGAGCTGTTTGCAATTGGATCTCAGCGGATCTGCCCAACGCCCGCCTTGGCGCTCCGGTTAGCTGTGAGACTCAGTCTGGAGTGGAACAAAGGCGCCAGGGATTGTCTGACTCTGAATGTTTTTTCATGTCCTTTTTTTTTTTTTTTGATCGTATGTTTAAATCCAGTCGCTATGAATGTCTCACAGGAGCTAAATAGTCCTCAACCGTCTAGTCAGGAAGATGAAGAATTTCAGATCAATGTACGTGACGAATTCTATAACATAGAGATCCGACACAACTTTGTCCGGCCTGAGGGTGATCATCCGTGTCCGTATGAATTTCATAATCACATAATGAATATGCTCAGGGGTTTATCAGACCGGGTGACACCGCTGGTTAACACTAACGATATTGTGCAGATAGAGGTTAATGGACCCGGCGTGTCTCGCAGCGTGACTTTCTCTGCCGATGAATGGGGGAGTAACGTCATGCACCAGTTCGAAACGTTTTTAGATGATCTGATGCAATCCAATGCCGAAATAGCCTCAACAGAGCGTTTGGAGTTTGTAATTCAAACAGTGCGTGATCTTAGCGGGGGAGCTAGACGAAAAGCTGAAATGTCTCTCGATTGCGAGCTGATCCACAAGAAGAGACGGCACCTATATATTGTGAACAATGATCGAGATGATAAACTGTGTTTTGCTATTAGCTTAGCCTGTGTTGCAGACCCTAGCCTCGGCTCCGATGCGGCTATACAGCTCGGTAGAGAGTTGCAACAGCGTGCAGGCCTTTCAGAACACACCCCCGTCAGATCAGGGGATATCCACAAATTTGAGAAGTTATTGAACAGAAAAATAGTTGTTTTTATCAGAAGTGAGGGAGAGAGAGCTCTAGGGAAGATTCAGACCGACTCTGAGGACCGAAGCAGGACTGTTTTTCTATTGCACTTCCGAGACCATTACTACGGGATCAAAAACTTGAAGGGTTTTATAGGGGCTCGGGATATTTGCCACTGCTGTTTCGATCCTATAGGGCATAAATACAATCATGTATGCAAAGGTTCGTGCGCTGTCTGCAACGATGCAGCGTGCGCTCAGGGGGTTACAAATCCGATTCTTTGTCATGACTGTAACAGATATTGTAAGAACCAGACATGTTACGATAGACATAAAGTACCTGAGCTAAAACCCAGGGCACGTGTGATGGTCAGTCATTGTGATCAGGTGAAGAAATGTCCTAACTGTGGGTTAAACTATAACCAGAGTCTCACAACAGGCAAGAAGCATGTGTGTCAAGGGAAGAAGTGTAGGATTTGTGGGGGTAAGCTTGACAAGGACCAGCCAGCATCAGACCATAAATGTTATATCCAGACATGTTCTGTCGATACCGAAATAAGTGAGAAGGTGATTTTTTACGATATTGAAACTTTCCCTGGTGCGCAGGGTGAGCATGTTCATATTTCTGATCTGTTCAAAGTCCACATCTGGTGAGGAGTGGTCAGCCTACGGCAGTGATTGTATTCGGGAGTTTATTCGTGAAATCAGGAGGCCAGGCCGTCGGAATTACACATGTGTAGCCCATAATGCTAGAGCTTTTGGTTCCTACCTTGTTCTGAATGCAATGACGGAGATGGGTTTAAATCCTGACATCATTATGCAAGGGTGTAAAATTCTGAGCATCACTGATCCTGATTACGGTTTGAGGTTCATTGACAGCCTATCTTTCCTTGCCACGAAGCTTAGTAAAATGCCTGAAGCCCTCGGTTTTCCTGACCATAGCAAGGGCTATTTCCCACACCGTTTCTCATCCTCTGACAATCTGAGCTATGTAGGTTCTTACCCGCTTCCATCATTTTACGGTGTTGAACGAATGAATCGTGCTAAGCAGGAGGAATTCTATACATGGTACGCTGAGGTTAGCAAGGGCGTGTTTGACTTTAAAAAGGAGGCTCTCTTTTACTGTAAGAATGATGTGGAGACACTCCTACAAGGATGTACAAGGTTTCGTCAGGAGTTTTTTAACGACAGTGAGATTGACCCTTTTAACAGGATCACCATCGCAAGTGCTTGTATGAAAGTGTTTCAAAGTAATCATCTGAAGGCGGACACTCTCGCTGTTCCTTCACCGACAGACTACAGCGAACAGTTTAAAAAGTTTTCCACAGCTTCCATTGAGTGGTTAGAATATGTTGCATATACAAGGAATGTTAGAATACAGCACGCTCTAAGGGGTGGTGAGAAAAAGATTGGATCATACTTTTTAGACGGTTACCTGGAGGTAGGGGAGCGTAAAATAGGGTTTGAGTTCCATGGCTGTGAGCATCATGGCCACAGCACCTGTCGCTATCCAACAGCTGAGAGTCCATTGACCGGTGTGCCTTATGGGCAGCTCTACGCTGCGACCATGGAGAGGGAGCATGTGCTGAGGACTGTGTACGGTTTAGAGCTCGAGGTAATGTGGGAACATGTGTGGGAAGAAATGAAGAAGAGTAACGCTGATGTGAAGCAGTTCATGATGACCTACTAGGCTCCTGCACCACTTACCCCCCATGAAGCGCTTTTTGGAGGGCGTACATGTGCAGTCAGGTTGAGGTACTCTGCAGACCCCGGTGAGCAGGTTCTTTACCAGGACGTGTGTAGTCTTTACCCATTTGTTCAGAAGACGAAAAGCTTTCCTGTAGGGCACCCGATCATAATCAGGGAAAACTTTGATGATCCTAGAAATTATTATGGATTTATCAAAGCAGTCATTTCACCACCTCGTGGTCTTTATTTCCCCATTCTACCATTCAGAACAGATCATGGAAAGCTTGTATTCACCCTCTGTCGCACATGTGCATTGGAGAACAATCAGAGACATAGTTGCACCCACACTGACACTGAGAGAGCCTTAACAGGTGTATGGGTGTCTGAAGAGGTTAAAGAAGCCCTTTCACACGGCTACAGAATCGATCAGATCATTGAGGTGTGGCACTTTGAGCAGCATAGTGATCAGATCTTTGCAAAGTATGTCAACTCCTTTTTGAAGACCAAGCAGGAAGCTTCAGGTTATCCCGAGGGTGTAGAGAGCGAGGAGGGCAGACAGAAATACATCCAGGATTTCATGGCGAATCACGGTGTAGAGTTAGACCCTGAAAAAATAAAAGTAAACCCGGCAAAACGTCAAGTAGCCAAGCTGTGTTTGAATTCGCTTTGGGGGAAGTTTGCTCAAAAAAATGACCAAACCCAAACCTCAATCATTGAACTGTTCCTGTTTTCAGGGAAGTTCGTCGTGACATACTTCAGCTTTCTGAACCCCAAGATGGTTATGATTCAATGGAGGTACAACAAAAACTGTGTAATGCCCCTTAACAAAACCACCAATGTGTTCGTTGCTGCATTTACAACAGCTTACGCACGACTAGAGTTATTCAGATACCTACACCAGCTCCAAGAACGGGTACTCTACCTTGACACAGACAGTGTGATCTATGTTGTGCGTGAAGGCGAGAGCTCTCTCCCGACAGGTAGCTATTTGGGTGACTTGACAAACGAGCTCCCACCAGGGGACACCATTCAGGAGTTACTCGTATCAGACAAAGCACAGGGGGAAGGTTGTGATGAGAGCAAAGGGGATATCGCGAACCATAGAATGCTGTGAAAGGGTGAATTTTGATACAATGACGGGACTTGTTGACGGTTACCTGGGTGGTGAGAGAGGCGAGGTACTCAAAGCACCGCAGCATTCCATCAAACGTGATAAAAACGGGTTCCATCTGAGGAATCACTCATTTACCAAAACTTTCAGGGTGGTCTATGACAAGCGGAGATTGTTCCCAGACGGAACGACGCTACCATTTGGTTTTTGAGGGGGGAAAATGCAGCGTCAGGGTGAACTGGAAGCGATTAACTTTGACCCAAGATTTAAAACTCCTTTTTCAAGTCTTGTGGTAGGCCCGAGTGGCTGTGGGAAGTCTTTTTTTGTAAAAAATGTTTTGATTAATTGTCTACATGTGATGGATTCTGTACCTGAAAATATTGTTTGGATCTACACTTCATTCCAACCATTGTATACGGAGTTGATGAAGATTAATAAATCAATTAAATTCATCGAAGGATTGCCTCATTCCTTTGAAGATGATGTTTTATTCCCCCCAGATCAATCGCATCTATTGATTCTCGATGATGTACTCTTTCAAGCAGCTGAGCATCCAGAGGTCGTGAAAATATTCACGCAATATCGACACCATAGAAACATGAGCGTTATGATGACTCAGAATGTGTTTCTCAAGGGGAAACATACTCGAACTATCAGTCTTAATTGTAATTATATGGTCTTGTTTAAAAACCCACGTGACAGATTGCAGGTAGCAAATTTAGCCCGTCAAATTTTCCCTGGACAGAAGCCCTTTTTCATGGAGAGTTTTGAAGATGCTACGAGCCAACCACACGGCTATTTATGTGTAGACCTAACCCCTGACACACCAGACCAATACAGGCTCAGGACAGGTTTACTTCCTGGACAGTGGCCGGCTGTTTACATAGCTAAGAACAAGTGACCAACATGTCGGCACGCATAAAAATAAATGCACCGTTACTAGGGGGTCTTTTTCATTCCACACCCCAGAAACGTAAAGATATCCTAACTCATTGTTCTCCCGACTTTCTACAAACCTTGCGCGAGATTGCTTTAAATGTGCTGAAAGGGAACATCAAGCTGTCCACAACACAATACAACAGACTTAAGAAACAGAAAAAAATCCTCAGGCTGTTGGCTGATCGGAAGGTGGGGTTAAAGCGCAAACGACAGACATTGAAAACCCAGACAGGAGGAATTCTCCCGCTGATTGCAGCTGTAATACCGTTTCTCGGAGAATTGGTGGCTGGAATATTCCGCCGGTAGAAGTGTATTATGACACTGAGAGCATCACAGAAAATGTTTCTAGTCTCGCCGCATCAATTAAATCGTCTGAAGCAACGGGATAACTCCGGAACCATACGACAGAAGGCTCAGGATGACGCTGATGAGGACATGCAGGCAATATTGGATGACCCAAACAGTGCATCGTACGAGAAAATTAAACGCTACCACGCATTACTTCAGAAATACCTAACCCTCCTTAAGCAAGGAGAGAACGAAGAGCTGCGTGTCACCCTATTGCTGCAGAGAGACTGTGCGAATGACGACCCCCCGAAGGACAACCAGATCGTTAGTGGGTATAGCCGAGGTTTAGACGGTCTAGACTCCGCAGAGACCTCTTCTACACCTGCCATTGAGAGTGTCGTGGATGAGAGGGCAGGCAGGAAATCAAAAAATAAAAAGCACGTATTGATGTCACCAGTTTGGCCGTCTTTAAAGGCTCCAACTGCTACAAAACGCAGGGAAAGAAGGAGGTCGTTCATGATGTCACCAGTTTGGCCTCAGAATACGCAGGTACCACGCAGAAAGCGTAAGAGTGTTACGTTATCACCCCTCTGGACCAGAGTGGAAGATCATTTCAGTAAAAAGTCTCTTCGTAAGGCAACCCGAGCCCCCAGCTGGCTTACATTCTCCCCCTAGCTGCATGACTACTGAATAAGCGTTGTTTCTTTTCACAATAAGTGATATCTGTTCACATAATTTCATGCGTACAGGTTTATTTCATTCCATGTTAAACATCATAAGTCTAATACATTTATTTGCATATTCTCATACATTTCAAAACCCGTAACAATCTTTAAACACATCTAGAGAACAGGTTCTATGTGTGAAAAACGTTGTGTTTCGCTTCATAGAATATTTCACATACTTTTTGACAAAGTTAGATACAATCTCATCATTTGATTCAGGAATTTGACAATACTTTGATAAAACTTGTTGCATGGAGAGACCACAGGCTCTATGCCATAAATAAAAAATACAGTGATGCCCACAAACAGAAGATTGAACGCTCTGAAATTGTTGGTTATGATACATTATCACAGACGAACGATCTTTCAAAAAATCCAAAATGGATGAAGTGTAATAGACAAATTCTGGTGAGTACCCGTAAGAGTCAAAAAACGTTGCTTTACCACCCTCTTCCAGAGTGAGGGCTAGCCAGTGTTCCCCAGGCATGTTAGAAGGGTGTGTATTGACGATAAAATAAGCCGGTCTGGGGAATGTTTGTGGTAGCAGCTCCAGTTGGTCGCTGGCCCATACACCGCAGAAAAGCTTCCCAAGCAGATGACTGAGTATTGCATCGAGTTCGTGATTATTCATGTTTCCAAGTGGTTAATAATAATCCACCAAAACTCTTCTTTTAGAGTCTATTTCCAGGATGGAGTCGTAGCACGCGTATACAATCAGCGTTGTTGTGTGCGGTAACGGTGTTCTGAATCTCATTTCTAGCCTAATGTTACCACTGCGTACTGGTGATAGTGCTTCAGATTCAGCACATGGGTCGAGATTAAAAGCAAATAATGCGTAACCCGTGTTAAAGTCCTCCCTAGTTATGCTTAGGGGGAGATCCTTTAAATGCCTCCCTGTGGATGTAAACAGGTTGTAATATTCTCGTACAGAATTACCCTGATCGAAGTTGGGCTGGAAGGCCTTAGCAGGAATCTGTCTACCATCACGGGACAGAGCTAGATACTCCATATTATAATGGTTGAATGAAAACGGATTAGAATTGCGCGCTCCTGTGAAGGCCTGGTGATTGACCATCGAAATAACCACATATTTAGGTGTCATACCCAAGAACAGGTTCTCCTGAGTGCATATTCTTGAATGTTCAGGTATAGAGTATGTTTTTACATTTACACGTGATACCGGGTACAAAGCATTTCCTTTCATTAATGCAGTCTCATGACCGAGCCGTACGGCGGGAGATACAGTCACCTTTTTGACAAAGAGCTGCACCTAAAATCCATAGTTTGAAAGTAGAATCTGCAGCACCCATAAGACAGAACGCATCGCTTGCTCGGGTTAGCTTAATTCTCATGTCAACAGAGTTCAAAAGTAGTCTTTCACAGAATAATATGTCAGCATGAAGCCGTCCTAGCAGGTGCACCTCTCGAGATTGGGTTGTAAAGGAGGCACGTTGGTTTAATCCTTCATTCGGTCCATCAATAGTCTCTGTAGAATCAATTTCATCGGCTGTATCTTTATAAAAAAGCCCTGCACTGAACTGGCTTTTAAGGGTTTGATCTGAATAATTAAGCAATGTTTCGATCATAGCTCTATAAGGATGCGTAGCGCTGGACTGCGATATTAAACGGTCTCCAAGGGTTACATCACATTGGGAAAAAATTGTGTTCAGAGGGTAGTTAATTAAGCCGACCTTAGCGTCACGAGCCATGGGCGAACCGTTAGCATTCTAATTTTAACTCTGAGATGGATCAACATGTCAATTAAATCGGTATACGACTCGCCCCCACCAGGGATAAAAAATTCTATCGGTCCTCCATCGGTGATGGCTGAAAGGGGTGAAATCTCAGTGTACAGCTTATCCTCTACCGATTGTTGATTCATAGGCGCTGAAAATAAGTCAAGCTCACCGAGCGTACACTCTCCCGATTTGACGTGTAGTAGAGCCATATTCCTATTCAGTTAAAATATGTCAGAGCCTCTGCCAGACTTCCTTCCCCTCTGCCTGCTCACCCTGAGTGGTTTCTTTTTCTTTGTCTTGGCTTGTTTTCTAGTCATCCAAACACGCTCTCCAGGGGGTTCTCTTTCGACCTCGTCTTGATAAGATCATTATTCCTGAACCTTCCTGAGCATCAGAATTCTGACCGATCTTGCTCTTGATTTTATTGACCGCCCTCCCAAAGACGTCCGAAGCTATATTTGATGCCGCAGCTTTAAGGTGCGGTTTAGCAATCGACACTCCTTTCTTAACAAATGGGGATATAAACCGGAAGAGGCGGGCAAACACATATCCAAATCCACGACCATACATAAAAGGCTGTCCTGAAAACCCGGGTAGCTCTCCACCCGTCTGGTTCACATAATATTGGACAAACCGCGTTGGTTCTTGTCTGTGTGTTAGGTATGCCATTTTACCGCAGGTGTCAAAACCGGTTTAAAGTGCAGCTTCACGATCGTCTTCCCGTATACAAAGTTCACACACTCGTTACGATCTGTTTTTACCTGTATGCAGATTATCTTAATATAGCTTTTTGAAACGGGGAGCTAATGTACTGTGTTATACCTCACACCAATCACGTCACCGAATTTACCATTTATGTTTACGACACCGAGCAGAGGTGAGTGACTGTCACCAACAGTTTGGAAATGGATTATGTCTGTGTAGATAAACAGGTTATATACACCAGTGCCGAGATCCGCTGGGTGGGGCGCAGGTCTGTTGGAGATGGTCCACCATTCGTCAGCGTTCAAACCGAGCATGATGGAGAGAGGGCTGCTAGCTCGAATTTTGTATCTTCCATCCCCCCTGAAGTCAAAGTTTTTCGAGACATTATTGTAGGAGAGATCGATGCTCCTGTCATATTTCTTCACGGCTGGGACTAGAGCATCTGAGAGGTCTTGAGGTCTCTCAAAATACCCCCCTCCGGAAAACATGGACCTGGCGTATTCTATACGGGGTGTATTCCTCTCATCTTTAGATTTGTCTCCCACCTCATAAACAACCTTCTTTAAATCAATGTATGAATGCTGATCCGACAGGTTATACCATGTATGAGGGTAGACGATTTCACACAGTCCCACTACCCAGTCTCCACTTAGCTCAATAGCCTTTCGAAGGTCTGTAGTATAATTTGAGCTCGTGTTATCTTTAAATACCTCTCCGCTGGCGTTGGAAGGTAGAGTTACATAGAACCCCTCATCAGACATTGTGAATTTGACTGAGCAAAAAAGTAATCTAAAGGCTTTGGAGGGTAAGGTTTACTAATTAATCATAGTCTGTAGAACCCACGCTTTATAGTGAATCGACGATGTGTTACACGGTTTTGTGGGCGATATTATTTGACACTTTTAACATCTGATGCTCTGACCCAACTGTTGAATTTTTTGGGCCAATTTGTCCACCTCACAAAGACTTGGTCCTCCCCGTTGACTCTCCGCCGCTTTAAAATCTTGTCCACGTTATACACCCGCTCACCATTAATTTTTACTTTCTGCAATTCGGCCTCATAAAACGATCCGTGTATTCGATCCTGATCATAATCAACTAACTCGTACACTGAGGGGTAGCGGAGTATGCAACGGTCAACCGTAAATATTTCATCCGTGAAGCTGTTCTCATATTTCTTATCAAATACCCCACGTAGCTTTGATATTCTGACCAGATCCCCTTTCTTAAACTTTGTCTTTATTTTACCAGAGTCTATCGATGGGGTGATGCAATAGAGGTTTTTCATGACTTTAGGAGTATTCTCTGACGTCACTTGCATAGGTGTCATCTTAATGCTTGAGTGGAAGCTGTGGTTGTAACTCTCCACTAGCTTTTGAAGGACGTCGATGTACCAGAAGGTGTTATTAGCGGTGAAATATCTCCACATTCTACCCTTCAGAGTGCGATTGAAGCGCTCAACAACAGATGCCTTTAGATCACTGGCTGTACTAAAGTGGGTAATACCATATTTCTTCATCATTAACTTAAATTGTTTATTTTAAAACTCTTTACCAGCATCCGTCTGTAATTTTTGTGAAATTTGACTGATTCAAACCCCTTAACGACCTCACATCCCGTCTTTCTCTTCAAAGCACGCACATACGCCTTTTTTGAAAAGACATCAATCACTGTTAGTAAATAGTTGAATCCGTCGTTATGTGTCGCCAAGTCTTTCATGTCACATAAGTCGGCCTGGAATTGCTTCAAGGGTTTGGTTACAAAAACACGATTCCGGGGAAACTTTACTCGTGCAGGTTTATGCAACGTGTAGGTGTCCTCGCCTGAAAGAAAGTCTTTTACTTTTTCGACACCAATCACACGCTCTTCTCTGTCCTTTAAACCCCTTCTCAATCTGTCAACACCCCCATACCTCCCCGGATGGACGGGTCATAGTATGCATTGGTCAACACCCTCTGTGCTGACATTTTACTTTCGAATGATAGTACAGGAGAACGGCTAGTGTAATTTAACCCTTGTATTAATCAGATAGATGAACCATATGATTGGATCAAAGTTTTTTTTATTACAAGTTTAAAACCATAGCATTTCACAATTATAAAAACAAATGAATAAAAAACAAACACGTCAGGATTAAACTAGGGCATTTATATCAGAGGAGATATAACCAACATTAGTACATATCAGATTTCATAACCATAGCATCGGGAGACAGTCCTGAGTTCTTCCTGGATGGCTTCATCATCCCTATCGCCATACACAGCTTGAATCGTGCTGTAGACCCCCTGCATACTCCTCAGCTCATGTAGAACGGTTTCAGCTACTGTTTTCACCTTCAGATCATCATCATGTATGCTCTGATTTACCAGCAGAATTTGAATAGCTGGAATGAATCGCGGGGTAAGAAGTTGTCGCATGACGGATTGAAAGTGGAGTTGGTAATAATCCTCATCCATTAGCTCTAGGCATTGATGTTGCAATTGACTGGGATGGCTAATTTGACATCCATAACAGTTATCTTTCTGATAAGCAGCACTGTTCATGTGAAATAGATGCAGAACAGCAGTCTTTACAGCCTTGATGAACCTGGATGACATCAAACCGTCCACCAGGTCCCATTCGTCCCCCTCAAACAGAGCCGGAGAATCATCCCCCTCATCCTGAGACGCACACCCGTGTTCCGGTGTCGCGCATTCCGGCGCATCAGGGGTCCCACCACCGCTGGGCGCTGAAGGTCCATCACACTCTCCCTCGAGATCGGGCATAGGCACCGGGGTTGAAGTAGATAGAGGGGGTCTTACACTGCGATGTTTCGATGTAGGCGGCCGATAGTAGTTGAAATAAGGGTGACCCGCTCCCCCAGCTTCAGGGTTGTATGATCCCTCGACCCAAGCGTCGGGCTGGGCATCTGCAGGCAGAATCTCCGAAAGAGAGAACGCAGGGGATGGTGGAGAGTAGCACGGCGAGAGCGATGAAATTGACGGTGGATGATACGGGTTAGCGTAGCCAAACCCCACAGGCGATGACGGAGCGCTCAACGGCTCATACGGCTGGCCGATCCCCCAGTATGACGGTAGAGTGGTCTGCTTGACGAATCCTCCCATATCCATCGTCTCGGAGCGAAGATTACGGCGGCCTGGAAGTCCTGGATGTAATGCCGAAGACCAGGAGGTTTATATAGGAACCTAGCGTACGGGGCGGGGCCAGTAGACTTGTCTGGACATGTTCGGCATGAGGGGTGTGATAAATACAGCGAATACAAAGCAGAGCAGGGGCGTGTCGAACGCCGATTGGTGGACTGTTTTTTATCTGTAACTTTAGTAGTTTGGTGGATTTCTTATTTCCATCTTAAACCAACCAGGATAAGCTACTAAAAGAGGGTAGGACCTGTTTGTAACAAATTTTGCTGGGAATAAAACATGTTTTGCTTTATAGCATCTTCACCTAAACACTGGTGCTCCTGCTGACTGCCTCCCATTTTCCAAGAGTTACATTGTTTAGGTATAGGTGCATTTTTAAAATCAACAAAAGGATGAGCATCTGCTTCAACATAGCTGTGGGTGAATAAATTCTCTTTTTAGTGCTCTTACAAGTTTAATTTATCATGGTTGAATTGTTAGAATCAGATGTAATGGTGTCTCTAGAGTGTTGGAGCTAATGTGGTTTTACATTAAAGTCAGGAAGCTAAAAAGCACCTTTTAACTGTTTAAAATAAAATGGAATGCTCAAGGAGCCATGTTGAGACAGAGCCCAGACCGTATATCATTAAAGGGACTTGTTCGGACATGTTCTGATGACACTGAGGAGTTAGATTCAAACCATTGGGGGTGCTATATATACTATAGGCTGTAATGTTAATTTTGAACCACTAGAGGGAGGTATTTATATATTTTGGTGTAATACTATTTATTGGGCCACTAGGGGGAGCCATTTTTACATTTGCATGTAATTTAAATTTTGAACCACTAGAGGGAGGTATTTTCACATTTAGGTGTAATGTTACTTTGATCCACTAGAGGGGGCCAATTATACAATAGGCTGTTATATTAATTTTGAACCACTAGAGGGAGGTATTTATATATTTTGGTGTAATACTATTTATTGGGCCACTAGGGGGAGCCAAAATATACAATAGGCTGCTAAATAAATTTTGAACCACTAGAGGGAGGTATTTTCACATTTAGGTGTAATGTTACTTTGACCCACTAGAGGGGGCCAATTATACAATAGGCTGTTATATTAATTTTGAACCGCTAGAGGGAGGTATTTAGATATTTTGGTGTAATACTATTTATTGGGCCACTAGGGGGAGCCAAAATATACAATAGGCTGCTATATTAATTTTGAACCACTAGAGGGAGCCATTTTTACATTTAGGTGTAATAGTATTTATTGGGCCACTAGGGGGAGCCAATTATACAATAGGCTGTTATATTAATTTTGAACCACTAGAGGGAGGTATTTATATATTATGGATCCGGAACCGGAAAGGGCGGGGGTCACCGGAACCGAAAGGGGCGGGGGTCACCGGAACCGGAAAGGGGTTTTGACAGGGGTGTGGTCTATTTTGACAGGTGGGCGTGGCCTATTTTGACAGGTGGGCGTGTCCCATAGCCAAGAGGGACATGTCGACCGAAAGGGGGCGTGGTATATTCTGACAGCTCATTTGCATTTTTCACAGGTGGGCGTGGTAACCGGAAGGGGCGTTACCTATTTCGACAGGTGGGCTTGGCAACCGGAAGGGGCGTGGCCTATTTTGACAGTAGAAAATATTTACATGGTCAAACTACTTCTACACCGTTCTGGGCTTACTGTGCATCTGGATGGAAAAAGAAGATGTGCAAGCCAATCTCCCTGAAGTGTTCCAGGACTTCTCAGACACCCAGGTCATTGTGGACTGCACTGAACTGAGATGTCAGACGCCATCATCCCTGCTCCTACAGAGTGAGATGTATTCACATTACAAGTCTCACAGCACCATGAAGGGAATGATTGGGATGGCCTCCCATGGTGCAATAACTTTTGTCTCTTCCTTGTATGAGGGGTCTATTAGTGACAAGGAACTCTTCAGATTTTCAGGCTTACCTGACCTACTCACGGGTGACATTGCCATCATGGTTGATAAAGGATTTTTGATCTCCGATGTGGTGAAGTGCAAGGTTTACTGCCCCCCCTTTCTACAGAAAAGGAAACAATTGCCTGCCCAGAGTGTCTTCCAGACACAAAAAACAGCACGTCTAAGAGTGCATGTTGAAAGGGTTACTAGGAGAGTGAAAGAGAAAAAGCTTTTCAGTAACACTATTCCACTATCGATCAGTGGTAACATTAACATGAACTTTTTTCTGTCGCCTGCCTGCTTGTAAATTACCAAAACAAACCCCTTGTCAGAGCATGGGTTAAGTGATTTGCTGTATCAAGTGTCAAAGTTACAATGTTTTAAAGTTACAATATAGCTATATCTAGATAGATATATCTATTTAGATAGATATGTATATATTTAAAAAGTATTAAAAAAAATTCTTATGGGTGTCAATCAATTAATTACAGCCATATTTAGCACGCTATGTTTTTTAATCGCGTTAATCTAATTTTTAATCTTTAATTTTACAGTTTCTGCATGCGAGTTCCCTTTAAATAAAACCCATTTTATGCACTGGGCTTCTTGTTTTAACCCGTAATACAGCTGGACTCAGAGAAGATATTTACCCCACTGCGTCCAGAACGCTAATGAATCGCGCATGCTCGAGACTAACAACAAACCAGTGTTGCCAACTTAGCGACTTTGTCGCTATTTCTAACGACTTTTCAGAACCCCTTAACAACTTTTTTCCTAAAAAGCGCCTAGCAACAGATCTAGCGACATTTCTGACCACCCTTAGCTACTTTCTGTGAAACTCTGTCGCTGATATTCTCTACAGATTAGAAACCTGGCTTGTTCTGTATCCAGACTGTTTCCAGACACTCAGAATGGGAATGACCTGCGCATGTGCATGGAGTATTATCACAGTACATCTGACCAATCATAAGCCTTTCTCGGATCATTTCACCCACTTACAAACGAAGTTGTTTTGTTTAAAATTAATTCAAACGTAAAAAAGAAATCTACAAGTATATAAGCCCGATCTTTCTTTTAGTAAGCCACACAAACATCAGACAGAAGGTTGTCTGTACTACAGTCGTGGTCAAAAGTTTTGAGAATTACATAAATATTGGAAATTGGAAAAGTTGCTGCTTAAGTTTTTATAATATCAATTTGCATATACTCCAGAATGTTATGAACAGTGATCAGATGAATTGCATAGTCCTTACAATGGCAGACTTGACATGTTAAAAGGAGAGTGATGCTTGAAATCATTGTTCTTCCATTGTTAACCATGGTGACCTACAAAGAAACGCATGCAGCCATCATTGCGATGCATAAAAATGGCTTCACAGGCAAGGATATTGTGGCTAATAAAATTACACCTATATCAAGAATTTATAGGATTACCAAGAACTTCAAGGAAAGAGGTTCAATTCTTGTTAAGAAGGCTTCAGGGCATCCTAGAAAGTCTAGCATGCACCAGGATCGTCTCCTAAAGAGGATTCAGCTGTGGGATCGGAATGCCACCAGTGCAGAGCTTGCTCAGGAATGGCAGCAGGCAGGTGTAAGCGCATCTGCATGCACAGTGAGGCGAAGACTTTTGGAAGATGGCCTGGTGTCAAGAAGGGCAGCAAAGAAGCCACTTCTCTCCAAAAAAAAAAATCAGGGACAGATTGATCTTCTGCAGAAAGTCTGGTGAATGGACTGCTGAGGACTGGGGCAAAGTCAAAATCTCCGATGAAGCCTCTTTCCAATTGTTTGGGGCATCTGGAAAAAAGGCTTCTCCGGAGAAGAAAAGGTAAGCGCTACCAACAGTCCTGTGTCATGCCAACAGTAAAGCATCCTGAGACCATTCATGTGTGGGGTTGCTTCTCATCCAAGGGAGTGGGCTCACTTAAAATTTTGCCCAGAAACACAGCCATGAATAAAGAATGGTACCAAAACACCCTCCAACAGCAACTTCTTTGAACAATCCAACAACAGTTTGGTGAAGAACAATGCATTTTCCAGCACGATGGAGCACCGTGCCATAAGGCAAAAGTGATAACTAAGTGGCTCGAGGACCAAAACGTAAAAATTTTGGGTCCATGGGCTGGATACTCCCCAGATCTTAATCCTATTGAGAACTTGTGGTCAGTCCTCAATAGGCGGGTAGACAAACAAAAACCCACTAATTCTGACAAACTCCAAGAATTGATTATGAAAGAATGGGTTGCTATCAGTCAGGATTTGGCCCAGAAGTTGATTGAGAGTATGCCCAGTCGAATTGCAGAGGTCCTGAAAAAGAAGGGCCAACACTGCAAATACTGACTCTTTGCCTAAATGTCATGTAATTGTCAATAAAAGCCTTTGAAATGTATAAAGTGCTTGTAATTATATTTCAATACATCACAGAAACAACTGAAACAAAGATCTAAAAGTAGTTTTGCAGCAAACTTTGTGAAAACTAATATTTGTGTCATTCTCAAAACTTTTGGCCACAACTGTACACTGCATTGCACACCTGTGGTGCATTCAAGGAACATTCGAAACGCATGGTGAGTTCCATAACTTAGGACATTTAAAAATTCTAACAAAAAACACACTGAAAATAATACCATAAGCCATAAACTTTTGTTTATTGGCAGATGGCAAGCAGTGTTCAATGAATAATATATGTCCTACTTATTTTTACAAAGTACCTTAAAAAAAAAAAAACATAAACTATAATCTCTATTAATTTCGTCTTCTTGAGATCTCTCAGCAATTCTTTCTTCTGAACTAAAAGTTTTGTTTAAAAGGTCTTGGATTTCTAGTTGCAATTGATAATTTGTAAATTTTGTACCAGTTCCCTTAACAGTATACTTCTGGCAAAATAAGGACATATTCCACAGTCAAGACAAAAGTCACATTTCAAAAAGTTGCATGTTTCCACTGTTCAAATAATGTATTGTTTAACCCTGTATGACCAAATCCTAATCTAAATATAATTACTTCCTCCTTTCTGTCTCATTCTGTTTTCCTCATTATACCAACTTTCCTTTGAATGTTAAAAAGCCACCTACCAATTATTTCTTCTTCCCATTGTTTCAGCCATCTTTCCTTGGTCTTATGAAGCTGCCCTTTTCTGTTCTATGGGTTCTTTTATTTTGACATGTCTGAGCACACTGGTTTTGCACACTGTTTTTATTGCAAACTGGTTACATTGATATTGGATGTTTTGGAGAAAAAAATTAAGAGAGCCAGAAGAGTGATGATGTCATAACGTCGACGTGACGGGATGTCATCAATATGCAAATTAGCGTGTGACGTCATCTGGCAACATCTAGCGACTTTCTGGGTCAACTTCAGCTACTTTCCGTTAAAGAAAGTTGGCAACACTGCAACAAACTTACCGTGGCTTGTTGTGCCATGGAGAACAGTAGAGACCATGACTCACTAGCAGTGGTTGACAAAATTGCTGTAATTTGCTGTGCACTGTCCAACCTCTCTGAGTCGATCGTACCTCTGGAGTAATTAATGTTCATGGAATACAATACATATTTTTTTTTTGTAATACATGTTTAAAGTTGTAATTATTGTACATTTATTGTTCATCTTTGAAAACTACTTTTTTGAATTGATACTTTGTTAGCGTCCATCATTGTATATATGAATTGTTTGTAAACATGTAATTAGTTACTCTGACATGATTTTTATTACTTGCTATTGATTGAAATAAATGCAAGTACTTTTTTGAAGTTGATTCATCTTGTAACATTTATTTGGGAAGTACAAATAAGTTTGTACACACTGTTTTTTAAATGTCTTAGAATAAATTTAAAATGTACAATAAAATCTTAGATACAGATTGATTTTAACAGATAAATTCAGTTTTTAAATAGATGAAAATCAAAAAAGATTATGACGTGTTATACTAACAAAAACAAACAATCTGATCAAGTCAGATAGCATTTGATCAAAAACTGATTTCAAAAGAACTTTCTACATATTTTAAGTCCTGAACCAAAAACTCCCAACATTTTTCATGTTTAGATTTTCTGGAATAATTAATCACGTGTGAATTTCTGTTAAATGGATTAAAAGTTAAGCCAACAAAAGCAAATTATGGAAATCTCATAAAAATAAATACAACGTTGACTGAACAGAAAAATAAATCTATTAAATGTGGTTTATTAAACATAAGATCTCTCTCCTCAAAGACTTTGTTAGTAAATGACTTGATTTGTGATAATCACATTGATTTCCTTTGTCTCACAGAAACCTGGTTGCAGCAGGAGGATTATGTCAGTATAAATGAGTCAACGCCTTCCAGTCATTTAAATTTTCTCAATTTTACTCTCAATTCTTGGATCAGATCTCACATTTTTTTATCTGATTTAGTATTAAATACTGATAGGGTTATTATAGTGGGGGACTTTAATGTTCATGTGGATACTGAATTTGATAGCCTAAATGCAGCCTTTAATGCTATTTTAGACTCAATTGGCTTTACTCAAAAAGTACAGGGATCGACCCACTCGGGCAAACACACTTTGGACCTTGTACTGACATACGGTATTGAGTGTGACGAAATAACGGTCCACCCACATAACCCGGTCCTGTCTGACCACTTCTTAATAACTTTTGAATTTACTTTAACTGACCATCTTAAATCTGAAAGAAAATTTCATTATAGTAGAGCTTTATCAGACAATGCTGTCACAATTCTTTAAGAATCTGTTCCATTCTTACTTTCCTTAGTGTCTCAGGGTAACACAGTGGATGGCAGCAATTCTATCTCTAACCCTTCAGAAATTGATGATCTGGTTCACAGCGTTACGTCCTCATTGCGTTTGGCATTAGATAGTGTAGCCCCCTTAAAAAAAGAAAGTGGCTAGCCATAGGAGGCTGACTCCTTGGTTCAACGCAGAGTTGCGTACTTTAAAGCAGAATACTAGGAAGTTGGAGAGAAAATGGGGCTCTACACACATAGAGGATTCCTATTTAACCTGGAATAACAGTCTATTGCTGTATAAAAAGACCCTTCGACAAGCTAGAACAGCATATTTTTCATCATTAATAGAGGCGAATAAAAACAATCCTAGGTTTCTTTTTAGTACAGTTGCCAAACTTACACAGAGTCATAGCTCTGTTGAGCCAACTATTCCCCCAGCTCTTAGCAGTGATGATTTTATGGGATTCTTCATAAATAAAATTAATTCTATTAAAAATAAAATCATTGGCATCCTCCCAAACATGATTACTTCTTCCTCAGTTAATGAGGCAGCATCGGAAAGAACTGTGGAACCTCAGTTGTGCTTAGGCTGTTTTGATTCAGTTGAGCTTTCGGAATTATCAAAAATATTAGCCTCATCTAAACCTTCAACTTGTATGTTGGACCCAATTCCAACCAAATTATTTAAAGAAGTGTTCCATTTGGTTCCTGAACCCATTTTGGATATGATGAATCTATCCTTAGTAAACGGATACGTACCACAGGAATTTAAAATAGCTGAAATTAAACCTTTACGCAATAAACCTTCCCTTGATCAAGATGACTTTGTGAATTACAGACCTATATCTAACCTTCCTTTCTTATCCAAAGTCCTTGAGAAAATTGTTGCTAATCAAGTCTGTGAGCATCTAAACAGTAACGAGCTGTTTGAAGAGTTTCAGTCAGGTTTTAGAGCTCATCATAGCACTGAAACAGCACTGGTGAAGGTTACTAATGATATTCTCATGGCCTCAGATAATGGACTTGTGTCTGTTCTGGTTTTGTTAGATCTCAGTGCTGCTTTTGACACAGTCGATCATAATATTCTCCTAGAAAGGCTTGAACATGTTGCAGGGATCAAAGGAACAGCACTAGGCTGGTTTAAATCATATTTGTCTGATAGATTCCAGTTTGTTCATCTAAATGATAAATCTTCTTCACGCTCAAGGGTTACTTGTGGAGTTCCACAGGGTTCTGTGCTTTGACCAATTCTGTTCACCATATATATGCTCCCAATTGGTAGAATCATTAGACAGCATGGGATAAATTTCCACATCTATGCAGATGATACACGACTATATTTATCCATAAATCCTGATGAACCCAGTCAGTTAGTAGATTACAGGCATGTCTGGAAGACATAGAAACATGGATGACCCTAAACTTTTTGCTTTTAAATTCTGACAAAACAGAAGTTGCTGTCTTTGGACCTGAAGTTCTTAAACAGAAACTGATTAGTCAATCACTTCATCTGGATGGCATTAAATTGGCCCCCAGTAATAACGTAAAGAACCTCGGCGTTATTTTTGACCAAGACTTGACATGTTAATCCCATATTAAACAGGTTTCTAGGATTTCTTTCTTTCAACTCCGGAATATTGCTAAAATTAGAAACCTCCTGTCCAGGAGTGATGCTGAGAAACTAGTCCATGCATTTGTTACCTCAAGGCTGGACTACTGTAATTCTTTACTATCAGGTAGTCCACAAAATGCCATTAAAAGCCTTCAGTTGATCCAAAATGCGGCAGCAAGAGTTCTGATTAATATTAAAAAGAGAGATCACATTTCTCCTGTTTTAGCTTCCCTTCATTTCCTCCCTGTTAAATCCAGAATAGAATTTAAGATCCTTCTTCTTACATACAAAGCCCATAATAATCAAGCTCCATCATACATCAGAGATCTAATTGTTCTTTATGTTCCTAACAGAGCCCTTCGCTCTCAGACTGCAGGTTTACTTGTAGTTCCTAGGATTTCTAAAATAGAATGGGAGGCAGATCTTTTAATTATCAGGCTCCTCTCCTGTGGAACCAGCTCCCAGCTTTAGTCCGTGAGGCAGACACCAGGCTTAAAACTTTCCTTTTTGATAAAGCTTATAGTTAGAGTGTCTTAGGTCATCCTGAGCTATCTCTGTAGTTATGCTGCTATAGGCTTAGACTGCTGGAGGACAGACTTACCAATTTTCTTCACTCTGCTACTTCCTTTTCTCCTACGACTCTCCAGTTGTATTACAGTACATTCTGTTATTTTGACTTTTAACTTTGTTTTCTCTCAGTGTTTTTCTCCCCATAGAAGATATACCTGGTCTGGTATCCTGCTTGGCTGCAATGCCCTGTTGGACGGGGGGCATCGTCTGGGATGATCCTCCCAGTAACTGAACATCCACTGTGTCCTGTTAGCAACTTTTTACTTTCTGTAACATAGAAAGTTCTCTTATATCAGATCTTCTGTTCCTTCTATGTTTCTGCTCTGTCTTCTCAAACCCCCAGACGGTCGTGGCAGATGGCCGCTCCTACTGAGCCTGGTTCTGTTGGAGGTTTCTTCCTGTTAAAGGGGAGTTTTTCCTCTCCACCGTCGCTACATGCTTGCTCAGTATGAGGGATTGCTGAATGATTGCTGTGGTTGGAAAGTCTGCATCAACGGGGCCCAACCTCACGCCAATGACTGACGCAATCTGCTGGGATTCCTTAAATAGGAAACTTTTTAACTGATTGGAATGTTTGTATAAATGTATTGAAATGACTTCTTGTTAAGTGCCTTGAGATGACATCTGTTGTGAATTGGCGCTATATAAATAAACTGAATTGAATTGAGTTGAAGTATACCCCTGCCTGAAAAAATACTCCCTTAAAATACCAGTAAATGTAAATGTTACTTTTTCCCTATGTTTCCCTAATAAATACCTCATTGCTGCTGTAGATAGCTTTTGTGTCTCTGGGTAGCATATGGACTTGATCAAAGCCTTCGATGGTCTTTCATGATTGCTCTGTAAAACTCGCTTTAGTTTAGAGGCCGTTATCCTTCCTGCTCTTTGGCTGTACCAGATAGTGGATGAGCTCTGGGCCCTGATATCCTCCTCTACTACTTTTATCTGGGATTCACCAAGATCCTCAAAACAGAAATCCCTGCATGTTGCCTTTAGCTGTGCTGGACATAACTGAACAGTCTCTGGTGTTCGGTAAGCAAGAAGAGATTTTGGTAACAAGGAGACAGACTTGGGGACAAACTCTCTGTGATATGGTGCCCTGGACATCAAAGCAGCACTTCCTGGCAAGTTTTTTTGTGAGGTCTCAAAAAACCGCATGTATGTCTCAGAATCTTTCCCTACTTTTGGACAGTTGTGGATTTCTGTTATGTGACTCTCAGCTGTTTTGCCCGCAGAGGTGGATCCAAAAGAAAAAAATATTTTATCTCATTTTTGAAGGACCTAAAGTTAAAACAATGCATTTTTTACCACAGCTTTTATTTAAGCAATACAACTGATTTACAAACATGCTACCTGTCCTCCCTGTAATAGCTTAATCAAATTTCCTCTTCTGTGACCTTGCTGATGCAAAATTAATCTTGGCAACGGTTGCAGCTGGTATCTGAAGTTATGAAAAATAAGACATACTCACCCTAATATTATGAACAAAATAAAACCATATTACAATATATCAATTTACCTTTTTGATGTGTGACGGCATTAGCCATTTACACTTTTCTGTGGTGCATGAGGTGCTCTTCTTCATCTTCACCCCTGCCTCTGTTGCAAAGAGAATTGCTCCCACGTGGGAGCAGGATTCTGACAATCTGTAACAATAATTAGGGATGATTGAGTACAGCATTATCTGTATCTGTATCTGTTAACCATATGAATTATCTGTATCCGTATCTGTACTCGGACTGGGTGGGGCCTAACCCGGTAGTGGGCGGGGTTTAACCTGGACGTGGGTCGAGTTGTCTTGAAATGGGCAGGGCTTTAACCGGTATGTTATTTTAAACATGCAATTGATATGGGTTCATCAGAAATTGTTATATTTATTTCTGATTAGAAAACTATTTACATGACAGCATCAGCATTGAGCTCCAGATCAATGGTTTTGATCACGATAACAAATAAAGTATATACAGAACAAGTTTTGCAACAATGAATACAACACATGCGGTTGCACTTATGAAGTAAAATGTAATGAACAAGAGTCTCATTTCAACATTACTTTCTTTTTTTAACATAACTTTTTTATGATCAGTGTGATAAGAAAAAAAAGTTTGGTTCTTATTTATTTTCACACCAGGTATGTGTGTCTGTGTGTGAGTGAGTGTGTTTGTGTGTGTAGCTTAATTTGTAATATTATTTATACCTTTTTTTTATAAAATACAGCAAGAAAGTGTCACTCAGTGCGTGAAGTAAAAAAAACTGGTTAGAACCAGCTGACGGTAAAACAAAAAAAAAACTCAGATGACCGACAGAGAGAGGGAGTGTATCCAATTAATTTGTAATATGGTTTTATACCACTACTTCCTTTTTTTTAATGAAATACAGCAAGAATGTCTCACTCAGTGCGTGAAGTAAAAAAAACTGGTTAGAACCAGCTGACGGTAAAAAAAGAAAGAAAAAAAGAATCTCCAACAGGCTGAGACGCGAGTCACATTCTACCAAGCAGCACCACGTCTGAACAAACCCACGTTTATCAAAACTCTACGGGTTAATAGGTAAGTAGTACTACAGTAAAAACACCTGAACAAACGCTAGACTGAGGGACTGAGGGAAAGACAGAGAGAGAGAGAGTGCTGTTCGCTTCTCTTCTTTTCTCTTGTCTGTTGTGTGTGTGTGCGTGTCTGTGTGTGCGTGAGTGAGCGAGCGAGTGTGTAGTAGAGCGGCGCTGCACGATGGGTCGACAGCTGAACACTGCTGTGTTCTTTTGTGTACCTTGTCAGCTAAATATAATTCAATGGTCATTTTTCACACATTTCCATCATATGATCACTATGAAAAACATGGATTGTGAACATTAGAAAGGAAAACTTCATCATCTCTCACCTCAGCCGTGTTTGCAGTCAACACTTTGCAGCACAGGACGTCAAAGAGCCGAGCGAGGAATGAGGCCAAAGCCCGGCGCCATTCCGGTTTTATTTCATTGGAACAACTATTCTAGTAGTGTAATGGCACGTTCACACCGTTCAGCGCGTCCAGGCGTCAAATCGCTCAAACGGACGAAAGTTGACGTTTAAAATTAAAACCCAGCTGCTTGCACACTTTGTAGTCTGCGTTGGCGCGTCGGGGCATCAGCGCATCACGTCATTACGTCAGCGTGCGGGCGTGGATTTGTCTGTTGCTAGTTGTTTACAACATGACGGATCATGTCGAGAGAGTTGCTTGGGTTTATTTAATTAATGAAACCACACAAGCCAGACAACGTCGTCGTTTGCGATGTGTGTGGGTACACCCCATTCTTCAGAGGCGTTCAGACTTCGGAGAGTTTCACCATTTGCTCCAGGAGTTGCGTATGGATGAGGTTCGGTTTCAGCGCTATTTTTGTCTGTCCCGCGCCCATTTTGATGACCTCCTGACCCGGATCGGTGCTCGCATCACCTACCAGGACACCAACTACAGGCGCTCTATTCCTGCTGAAGAGCGCCTGTCCATCTGTCTTCGGTTAGTGGGTACATTGTGATTCTGGAAATGTTTTTTTTGCTAACCTACTTAAGCCCAGACATAATATGTTCAAGCTACATGTAGGTACAATGTATGATCGGTCTGTATTCTATTTGTTCTTTTGAATTATTGACATAACAGCAATTTCGCTAATGAGCAATTTGTATAAACGTTTAATCTGATGCTCATGTGCTTATACTATGCATATTAAAAAGTCACTGTAAAACCACACTGTCTACTTACCAAATATGCCTTTTTTGCATTTGGTACCAGTTTTTTTTTCCCCACACATAAAAAAGTAAGATTAAAACAGTACACACAGGCAAATAAACAAATTAATTGTCCTATATTAACGTGCAGCCAAATAAAAGCCATAGGTAACAACATAGGTAAATGTATATTTAGTGAACAGATAACCTCACCCCACTGTCATTTCTCATCTCCTGCCCGATATATACTCACACAGCATTTATCTTATACATAAGTAATATACATTACAGTAGTTAATAGTAGATTTAATAACTAATCTGGCCCACAAATAGTCTATTCACTATCGTTTTCTCTTTTATGCAGGTTTCTGGGGACTCCTACAGGACCATAGCCAGCAGCTTCAGAGTGGGCATTTCCACTGTCTCCACCATCATCCCTGATGTGATGACAGCCATCTGGGATGGTTTAGTGAAGGAATTCATGGCTGTGCCAGGAGAAGAGGAGTGGAGGTCCATTGCGGACGACTTCAAAGAACGGTGGAACTTCCCTCTGTGCTGTGGTGCTAATGACGGGAAGCACGTCAGCTGAAAGGCACCCCCCAACTCTGGTTCACTTTTTTTTAATTACAAGGGGCAACATTCCATCGTGCTCCTTGCTGTGGTAGATGCCGGTTACAGGTTCAGGGTGATAGATGTTGGGGGGTATGGCAGAACTAGTGATGGAGGGATCTTGGCCAACTCCACCTTTGGTCAGGCTCTGCGGGACGGCACACTTGGTCTGCCTCCAGACCACCACATGCCCGGAGCTGCACACCAAAGACCCCAGCCCCATGTGTTTGTGGCAGATGAGGCTTTTCCGCTGCGCAGGCATTTGATGCGCCCCTAACCCTTTAGCAGCGCGTCTTTAACTACCGGCTCTCCCGGGCCCGGCTGATGGTGGAAGATGCATTCGGGATCTGGTCTGCACAGTGGAGAATGTTTCACCGCACACTAGAAGTCAACCCCAAAGTTGTGGAGAAGTGTGTGAAGGCGACGTGTGTTCTCCACAACTTCATGAGGGTTTCTGGAGATGGCCAGGTACCTGCAGTGAGGGGAGCTGCCGCTGCTCATGGAGAAAGACCACTTCCAGCTGTGGGGCGAATCGGAGCCAACAACGCGACCAGAGAGGCAGTGGAAACCAGAGAAGTTTTCATGGCCCACTTCAGTGAGGAGGGGTCAGTGCCATGGCAACCGGCAGAATAGTCATGTCCATACAGGACTGACCCAAAACGGCTCTTTTAAGAGGCACCCAATAAAAAAATTAAGAGCAAAACTTTCTGAAAATTTCCACATCTATATTTACTATATTATATTTTATTAATTTGTTTTTCTCTATACATTCATATATACATTCACAAATCCCTTTCATTTATGGATTATTGTTTGTTCTGTACCTATATACTTTTGACCTGTTCACCTGTACCTCTCATTTCCAATGGCTGACAGACTGCTCTGCTTTCTCCCACAAACTCGTCTATGGATATGGTGAAATCAATCAAATAAACTCTCAAATAGTTCTTGCTTTTGTACTTCTGTGATATTTTATATAGTCAATAAAAAGGTATATTTCATTAAGGTAATTATTATCTGTTATTAAAAATAATATTTTCACCCAAATGGCATTACATAGGACAGTAGCATTAAATTAAGGAAAGTAGCTGACCAAAATGTTACATATAAAAATATTTAATATAAAAAATACATACAACATGTATACATATAATAAACAAACTATAAAATAAGGAACAGGAAGAGAAAGGAGCTTGTTTGGAGGAAGTGCGGTGGAAGACAAGAGGGACACAGAAAGGAGTCTCCTTCCTCCCCTGAAAAAGGTGTCAGCTCAATCAGTAAAACTACTGAGTATTGTCCAAATGGGTCAAATTGAGTGTTACATTAATTCTTTCAAAAATAATTTTATGGATTTCAAATTTCAGGATGTCTCTTTCCAGAGGTGACACCCTTTTCAGGAGAGAATGGAGAGAAAGAAGGAAGTGCATGTCATCATCAATGTTTTGAGGAGCAGGAGCTGGTTCAGGCTTGAGGGCATCAAGCAGCTTTTGGCTCCGACGAGTCCTGCTGCCTCCGCCTCCGTTTTCTTGGCGGCCCTTTGAAAAAACACAGTAGAAAATGTACAAACTAGATAAAATTAAAAGCAACATTTTAAGTCTGTATGAAAGGCTGAGTGTCTAGAATTTCAGGGTATACACAGACATTTCAGAAAGTAAAAATAATAATTCGGCAAGTGTCTGGCAACCCAAAGAGACAGATTGACATCTTTGAATAAAACCTACATTCCCAACCTTTCCAAACAGCACTACACACCTGCAGGTGCTGGAGCAGAGGAAGGGCCAGGCTGGTCAGAAGAAGAAGCAGCAGCAGAGGAAGGGCCAGGCTGGTCAGATGCAGAAAACGAAGGGCCAGGGGACTCTGGTTCAGCGATGTCACCTGCCTCCATGTTAGCTGGATCTGTCATGACAGAAAGGAATATTATTGACCCTCCTGTTTATTATGCTTTATACCAAGATCACAAATACTACTTCTACTGCTAGCACTAATAATAAATAGCAAAACTTTGTAGTAGCAAAATTATGTAGTTTTCAGCTTTACAATAATTATTTTCCTTTTTTTGAGCACGTTTGTGTGTGTGTGTGCCACTATGTCTGAGTTTCTGCTCAAAAGCACCAAACCTTCTCCCTCTATCCGCCCTGCTGCTTCTTCTTCTGGCTCCTCTGGGTGGTCGTACCCCTCTGCCTGCTCCTCCTCGACCCCCATGTTGCTCGATGTTTCGCGGGGGGCGATGAAGGGTTCGAGGAAGGACAGGACAGAGAGGTACTTCCATTTCTGCACTTTCCCTCCTTCTGCTCCACTCTTCCTTCTCTCTTTCTCCTTTCTGCTCTGCCTGACATATGTGTCCCTCAACGTCTTCCACCGTTTTTTGCAGATTTCGTCTAAATACACAATGGGAAACTGGCAATGCGTATTTAGTACCGTAGTTGCCCTAACCGGGTTTGGCTAGCGTTAGCTAACATAACAAGAAAGTTAAAAGAAAAAATATTTTTTCTATATTTAACTGCTTACCTGGCACTCCAATATCCTCCGATATCTTCCTCCAAATAAGATCCAATCTCTTCCTGTCTTTGTAAAAAGACGAAGTTGGGTCATACAATTCACGGAGATTACACAAAGCGATGATTAGTTTATCTTATCTTGAATAAAAAAACTTGCCGATCCACCCATGGAAGGAGTAAATACGTCAGTACAACAACTAGCTCTGATTGGTTGATGCCCCGTGTTTGCTGCCCGAAAGTTAAGTTTTCCCAACTTCACGCAGCAGCTGCTCCGAAGGTCCGTCAGAGCGTCCGGGCAGCAGGTGTGTGAACGCCCTGATGCCAGCTGCGCCGATGCGCGCGACTTGCTGCGTGGCAGCTTGATGCCCACTTGATGCGTAGATACCATAGACTTGCATGTAATCTAGCTGCCCTGCTGCCTGGACACGGTGACCGGTGTGAATAAGTATACAGCTTCTCGCTCTTCTTCATGGATCTGAAGCAGCTCGCCCTCACTGTCACTTCGCCTGTCTCACTCTTGTTGGAAAGAGTGAGAGAGAAAAGTAGCCGTGGCTTATTAGCAAATACAGATAATGCTAACCTAAGAAAACAATATAAGCAAAGCATTTATCTTAAAGAACAGTACAAATACATTTCTGTGTTAAATGTGAGCTTAATATTCATTGTTGAACATTAAGCTTACCAGTGTAATAATCAGACTAACATATTAATATATCTGTCTCAATGTCTTTTGATGATGCTACCTCCAAGCTACCACCATTAGCCAAACACATACCTTCTTAATCATGAATAAAGTTGGTTATATACAGCTTAAAGCCCTTCACCCGCTTGCTCGCAGAAGTCGCTGTGTGTTTTTTTTAAAATCCGGTGGACATCGTATACGGTGATGGTCTTGAAGATAGTGGGTATAAAACACCATTTTGTCCAAACTGTGTTGGGAGAGTTTTGAGGCGGAACCAGGAAGTGACTGTGCATAAATCCCATTGTTTCAAAAGTCCCACCCGTAAAACGAGAGATGAGGATGTGTAGCAGCAGATTTGAGAAGATGTGTTCACTGACATGTACTTGTAGCAGGAAAATTGACACAATTTCTTTTTTACAATTTAAAATTCGGAACAAGTTTGTGAGAAAATTTACCACAGCTGAAAATTTTACAAACTCGTTCAAGTTAATTTTACATGTATTTTTTTACCATTTGATACAAGTAAAAATGTAGTTGAATACGTGCAGATTCAAAATACAAGCGTGTGGATCTAAATTACAACTGCGGATTCAAAATACAAGCATGTTGATCCAAATTACAAGTGAGGATGTTTTGAAACATATCTACCTTCATAGTAATGTAATGAGCCACGTAAATCCGGAAGTGCACTTGTCAGGTGAGACCAAGGGGGAAAGTAAACTCTGCCGCTCAGAATTGAGGCCATCCCAGAAGTAACAAAAATTGCAGTTCACCCCTCATCCGCTGGGGGCTGGCTCCAGAAAGGAGCAATTTCCCATTGACTCCCATGTTAAAAACGCCAACTTCACAGCAGAAATAAACAAGTTTACAGCCTGGTTCAAAAAACCATTTTAGGTTTAATAGGTCAGGTTTATAGTCACGACAACTCTGAGGGGGATTAATTTTTTTTCTAACTCATCCGTTCAGACATAATTTCATCTTGAAGTTATGATAATTAGGGGTGTGTCTTTGATTGACAGGTCTCGGATGAGCAGTCAGCGCTAGGGCTAGTGTCTAACGGTGGCTAGCAGCTTGCCGCCATAGACTGCTTACCCCCCCCCGCTTGCTCCGGGGAAGCCCTTCAGCCTGGAACTCACGTTAAGACTTTGGCCATTTCCTTTCTCTAAACTTGAACATCAGTTGTATCCGCAAACTTTATAAGTGTGTAGATATAAATCGTGCATTTATTGGACAAAGATGGCTTGCTGTGGTACTGATTGCACTAACAGGGTTAGCTATCTGCTGCTATATAAGCTCCTTAATTAGCAAAGTAGCTAGTTAATCACGGTGGGAAACTACAAACTGAACTGGTTAAGATGTTGTGCATTTAAGATAAGGCTGCTTGGTCAAAAATGGGTTGAAATGATCACATTTCTTATTTACTTTACATGTTGATTTGTTCAAATTTCACAGTTTTAGTAAAAGCTATGGACAAATGGGGCTTCGTGATATATAAATATATATACGTGTGTGTGTTTGTGTATATATATATATATATTTTTTTGACGCTTTTAACATGTAAAGTAGATAAGAAATGTGATCATTTCAACCCATTGTCGACCAAGCAGCACATTTGTTTAAAAAAATTACCACTTTTTTTCCAACTAACTCCAGATATATTTCATATTTTGTTGTCAGAGATTTTTTACTTTTTAAAAATGTACGAGAGTTGTCAGTTAAGGCATTAACCATTTCCAATATATGGGATTTACCTTCATTTTTGTACTTTTATACATACACCCATAATTGTTATGTCTATGTGTTCATTTGTTTACAGCACGTTTCAATTCAATTCAATTCAGTTTATATAGCGCCAATTCACAACAGATGTCATCTCAAGGCACTTAACAAGAAGTTATTTCAATACATTTATACAAACATTCCAATCAGTTAAAAAGTTTCCTATTTAAGGAATCCCAGCAGATTGCGTCAGTCATTGGCGTGAGGTTGGGCAGATTTCCAACCACAGCAATCCTTCAGCAATCCCTCATACTGAGCAAGCATGTAGCGACAGTGGAGAGGAAAAACTCCCCTTTAACAGGAAGAAACCTCCAACAGAACCAGGCTCAGTAGGAGCGGCCATCTGCCACGACCGTCTGGGGGTTTGAGAAGACAGAGCAGAACACAGAAGGAACAGAAGATCTGATATATGTTACAGAAAGTAAAAAGTTGATAACAGGACACAGTGGATGTTCAGTTACTGAGAGGATCATCCCAGTCGATGCCCCCCGTCCAACAGGGCATTGCAGCCAAGCAGGATACCAGACCAGGTATATCTTCTATGGGGAGAAAAACACTGAGAGAAAACAAAGTTAAAAGTCGAAATAACAGAATGTACTGTAATACAACTGGAGAGTCGTAGGAGAAAAGGAAGTAGAAGAGTGAAGAAAATTGGTAAGTCTGTCCTCCAGCAGTCTAAGCCTATAGCAGCATAACTACAGAGATAGCTCAGGATGACCTAAGCCACTCTAACTATAAGCTTTATCAAAAAGGAAAGTTTTAAGCCTGGCCTTAAAAGTAAACAGAGTGTCTGCCTCACGGACTAAAGCTGGGAGCTGGTTCCACAGGAGAGGAGCCTGATAACTAAAAGATCTGCCTCCCATTCTACTTTTAGAAATCCTAGGAACTACAAGTAAACCTGCAGTCTGAGAGCGAAGTGCTCTTTTAGGAACATATGGAACAATTAGATCTCTGATGTATGATGGAGCTTGATTATTAAGGGCTTTGTATGTAAGAAGAAGGATCTTAAATTCTATTCTGGATTTAACAGGGAGCCAATGAAGGGAAGCTAAAACAGGAGAAATGTGATCTCTCTTTTTAATATTCATCAGAACTCTTGCTGCCGCATTTTGGATCAACTGAAGGCTTTTAATGGCATTTTGTGGACTACCTGATAGTAAAAAATTACAGTAGTCCAGCCTTGAGGTAACAAATGCATGGACTAGTTTCTCAGCATCACTCCTGGACAGGATGTTTCTAATTTTAGCAATATTCCGGAGGTGAAAGAAAGAAATCCTAGAAACCTGTTTAATATGGGATTTAAATGTCAAGTCTTGGTCAAAAATAACGCCGAGGTTCTTTACGTTATTACTGGGGGCCAATTTAATGCCATCCAGATGAAGTGATTGACTAATCAGTTTCTGTTTAAGAACTTCTGGTCCAAAGACAGCAACTTCTGTCTTGTCAGAATTTAAAAGCAAAAAGTTTAGGGTCATCCATGCTTTTATGTCTTCCAGACATGCCTGTAATCTACCTAACTGACTGGGTTCATCAGGATTTATGGATAAATATAGTTGTGTATCATCGGCATAGCTGTGGAAATTTATCCCATGCTGTCTAATGATTCTACCAATTGGAAGCATATATATGGTGAAAAGAATTGGTCCAAGGACAGATCCCTGTGGAACTCCACAAGTAACCCTTGAGAGTGAAGATGATTTATCATTTAGATGAACAAACTGGAATCTATCAGACAAATATGATTTAAACCAGCCTAGTGCTGTTCCTTTGATCCCTGCAACATGTTCAAGCCTTTCTAAGAGAATATTATGATCGACTGTGTCATAAGCAGCACTGAGATCTAACAAAACCAGAACAGACACCAGTCCATTATCTGAGGCCATGAGAATATCATTAGTAACCTTCACCAGTGCTGTTTCAGTGCTATGATGAGCTCTAAAACCTGACTGAAACTCTTCAAACAGCTCGTTACTGTTTAGATGTTCACAGACTTGATTAGCAACTATTTTCTCAAGGACTTTGGATAAGAAAGGAAGGTTAGATATAGGTCTGTAATTCACTAAGTCATGTTGATCAAGGGAAGGTTTCTTGAGTAAAGGTTTAATTACAGCTATTTTAAATTCCTGTGGTACGTATCCGTTTACTAAGGATAGATTCATCATATCCAAAATGGGGCCAGGAACCAAATGGAACACTTCTTTAAATAATTTGGTTGGTATTGGGTCTAACATACAAGTTGAAGGTTTAGATGAGGCTAATATTTTTGATAATTCTGAAAGCTCGACTGAATCAAAACAGCCTAAGCACAACTGAGGTTCTACAGTTCTTTCATGTACTGAGGAAGAAGTAATCATGTTTGAGGGTGCCAATGATTTTATTTTTAATAAAATGTATTTTATTTATGAAGAATCTCATAAAATCATCACTGCTAAGAGCTGGGGGAATAGTTTGCTCAACAGAGCTATGACTCTGTGTAAGTTTGGCAACTGTACTAAAAAGAAACCTAGGATTGTTTTTATTCGCCTCTATTAATGATGAAAAATATGCTGTTCTAGCTTGTCGAAGGGTCTTTTTATACAGCAGTAGACTGTTATTCCAGGTTAAATAGGAATCCTCTAGATGTGTAGAGCGCCATTTTCTCTCCAACTTCCTAGTATTCTGCTTTAAAGTATGCAACTCTGCGTTAAACCAAGGAGTCAGCCTCCTATGGCTAGCCACTTTCTTTTTTAATGGGGCTACACTATCTAATGCCAAACGCAATGAGGACGTAACGCTGTGAACCAGACCATCAATTTCTGAAGGGTTAGAGATAGAATTGCTGCCATCCACTGTGTTACTCTGAGACACTGAGGAAAGTAAGAATGGAACAGATTCTTTAAAAATTGTTACAGCATTGTCTGATAAAGTTCTACTATAATGAAATTTTCTTTCAGATTTAAGATGGTCAGTTAAAGTAAATTCAAAAGTTATCAAGAAGTGGTCAGACAGGACCGGGTTATGTGGGTGGACTGTTATTTCCTCACACTCAATACCGTATGTCAGTACAAGGTCCAAAGTGTGTTTACCTGAGTGGGTCGATCCCTGTACTTTTTGAGTAAAGCCAATTGAGTCTAAAATAGCATTAAAGGCTGCATTTAGGCTATCACTTTCAGTATCCACATGGATATTGAAGTCCCCCACTATAATAACCCTATCAGTATTTAATACTAAATCAGATAAAAAATGTGAGATCTGATCCAAGAATTGAGTGTAAGGGCCTGGTGGACGATACAAAACCACAAACAAAAATGGTCTTAATGTTTTGCAACTTGGATGAGGAAAATTAAGGGTTAGATGTTCAAAAGAACTGTAGCTATCAATTGGTCTGGGACTAATTAGTAAATCAGAACGGAAAATGGTTGCAACTCCTCCTCCTCGCCCAGTATTTCTAGGAATGTGAAAATTTAAATGACTGGAAGGAGTTGACTCATTTATACTGACATAATCCTCCTGCTGCAACCAGGTTTCTGTGAGACAAAGGAAATCAATGTGATTATCACAAATCAAGTCATTTACTAACAAAGTCTTTGAGGAGAGAGATCTTATGTTTAATAAACCACATTTAATAGATTTATTTTCAGTCAAAGATGTATTTATTTTTATGAGATTTCCATAATTTGCTTTTGTTGGCTTAACTTTTAATCCATTTAATTTTGGCCGTGGGCAAGACACTGTTTCTATAGGGTAATGGGTAGGTAACAGTACAGAAGCAGCAGAGAGGTGGGTTAAACTACGACTCTGCTTCCTGGTCTGGACCCTGGGTTGTCAGTGTTTTGGAGGACTAATAAATTCGGCCATATTCCTAGAAAGAAGAGCTGCTCCATCCAAAGTGGGATGGATGCCGTCTCTCCGGATCAGACCAGGTTTTCCCCAAAAAGTTCTCCAGTTATCAATGTAGCCCACATCGTTTGCAGGACACCACCTAGACAACCATTGATGGAATGACAGCATGCGGCTAAACATGTCGTCACTGGTCCGATCAGGCAGGGGACCAGAAAAGATTACCGAGTCTGACATTGTTTTGGCAAACGTACACACCGAAGCAACACTAATTTTAGTGACCTCCGATTGGCGTAACCGGGTGTCATTACCGCCAGCGTGAATAACAATCTTACTGTATTTACGCTTATCTTTAGCCAGCAGTTTCAGGTAGGATTTGATGTCGCCCGTTCTGGCCCCTGGCAAACATTTGACTATGGTCAATGGTGTCTCTAATGCCACGTTTCTGACTATGGAGCTGCCAATTACCAGGGCCGGCTTCTCAGCGGGTGTGTCGCTGAGCGGGGAAAATCTGTTAGAAACGCAGACCGGTTGGTGGTGGCCCGGGGGCTGGGTCCTAGAACTATGCTTCCTACGTACAGTCACCCAGCCGCCTAGAGCTCCCGGCTGCGCGGGCTCTACCGGAGGACAGCTAGGGGGTTCTATCCTTGTTGGCTCCGCGCTGGCTAATGGGCTTCGGCTATCTGCTGGTTTTTCAACAGCGCGGAGCCGTGCTTCTAATTCTGATACCCTCGCCTCCAAAGCTACAAAAATATTACATTTATTACAGTTACCATTATCACTAAAGGAGGCAGGGAAGTAACTAAACATCTGACAGAGAGAGCAAGAGAGAAGAGAAGAGTTAGAGACAGGAGAGAGAAGAGTAGCCATAGCCGCAATGAAGCTAAGCTAACTGAGCTAGCGAGACCTTCCACCCAAAGAAAAACTGTGTGAAACACGAGGAGTTCCCAAAACGTAAAGTACACCACCACAAAATGTGTGTTTTAGTGTGATTGTGTGTTAAAATAACTTAGAAAAGCCTCAGCACAGAGAAAATAAGATCAATTCAAGAGCGTTTGAACACCAAAACAGCTCCACGGAGCACAGCAGTGACAACAGGAAATGACGCAATACGGCTTACCCCGTCACCACAACGCACCAGGATCTTCTGTTACTGTTTGTCTTGTGGTGAGTTGGTTTCCAACTAAGATTGGCAATGCTGAAATTTTAAGTTGTTTTTAATATACTTTTTTTTCCCTTACAGATTATATCAATCACCTAAAAGTACAGGAAGATCATAAGGATAAGTACTTAATGTGCATCACCTTTAATGCCACTTCTTTCATATCCTTAGGTGCTGTCCGTTTTTTGTTTGTTTTGATTAAATAAACAACAAATGAATGAAGTTTCTCTTTTTCTTTCACACAAGATATTTTTTCCATTTCGAGAAAAAAAATCATAGTTTTCTAGCCCCATAAGAAGTATGATTTGGCTTTGCAATATTGCAGATGCCAAGGTTTATTTTAATATTGAGATGTTGAGGGAATTTATCAAATTCAAAAATGCAGTTGACTGATAAATTATTTGTTTGTCTTATTTCTTCCCTTGTTATATACTGTTGAAAGAATTTTCAGTCATTATAGAGAATAAAACGTTAATTTTTTTAAACACAAGATTTTATAAAAGAAAAAGATACAGAAAAACAAAGGGGGGCCAGAAAGCAAAAGAGACTTACTTACAGTAAAATGGGGTTGGGGGGAGGAACAGAGTTGTCAACAGTGTTATGGCAACAGATGTAATTGTTGAAATAAAAACAACTACTCATTAGACATAACAATTAGGGCTATATTTATACTTTTTGCTTTAACATCAATTGTCCAAAAGGCCAGATTCAAAAGCAGCGACACTCCTAACTGGGAGCTTTTCACTACTGTTCAAGATGGCCTTTAAGAAAATTAGCAATATCCCTTAAAAATAGGGTTGGGCATTGAGAATCGAGCATCAATTGGAACCGGGACTCATATGTCGATTCTCTCAGAATCGTTCAATTTTTAAAATTACGATTCCTAGTTTCGATTCCCAGTCCGCCAACCAGAAGAAGAACCCGCCGAATACCAACGAAGAAGAAGTGTTAGGGTTATTGCGTAATCATGGAAGGTGTGTGGAGACACTCTAAGATTTGTCTTCACTTTGGCAAACAAAACAACAGGGCTCAGTGCTATACCTGTAAGAAATAACCGACCGCTCTGTGTTTGAAGCACTGCGCCGGCTTACCTCATTAGCACTTTTTCCCTGACAAATCCGGTCAGTAAAACACGTCTGATGTCAACATTTCGGCAGCAAACAAGTTGTACTCGAACCGTTGTTCAACTCAACTGCAAATATCCAGCTAACGTTAGCTCGTGTATTTGTTTTCATAGACAAACAGTCTGAGATTGCTAAGCTAACGTTAGCCAGGCAGCTGACAATACTCCGCGATGTGCTCCGCCTCCTCCGTTCACCACAAGGGGCAAACTGTGCCGCTCAGAATTGAAGCCATTCCGGAAGTAACAAAAATTGCAGTTCACCCCTCATCCGCTGGGGGCTGGCTCCAGAAAGGAGCAATTTCCCATTGACTCCCTTGTTAAAAAGGCCAACTTCACAGCAGAAATAAACATGTTTACAGCCTGGTTCAAAAAACCATTTTAGGTTTAATAGGTCAGGTTTATAGTCACGACAACTCTGAGGTGGGTGATTCTTTTTCTTTTTTTTTTCTTATAAACGTGTCCTGTTTGGCAGTGTGGAGCTCAGAATTGGTGTCTGAGTACCAAGTAGAAGCCCAACAGATTTACTTTCACAAGCGGAGCAGTACAGCTCTTGCTATAGTCCTCCACTTGATATATGTGTGAAAAATCTTTATTATGAATTGTTGGGGTTTTTATTTCCTGATGTTATGGACACGGAGACGGAAAATTAAGGAGAAGAAAGAAGGAAGATGAAGAAGAGTCAAGAGAGAGGGTGAGTTGAAAATACAAGAGAGGAAGGGGAACAAAGAAAACACAGGAAGACATTGAAGTCTGCCTCCATACCCACAGGACGGCAGAGAGAGGGGGAAAAACAAAACAAAACACGAAAAAGGAACATCGACAAAACAAAACAAACATTGTGAACTAAGAATTACACAACCACATCACACAAAAATAGATATAAAAATAAAACAACAATGTCACAGAAAAACTCATGGTACCGATTAATCAAGCTCTAGTAATGATAACCTCAGCCCAAGAATATATCTTTAAACACCAGAGACCCCACATCTATGTGTGTGTGTTAGCATGCTGGTGCATATAAGGTTTCTCCATAAGAGTGTTCGATAGCTGGTGTGAGCAGGCATCAATCCGTCTCCCAGGAATCGATGCAGACATGAAGGAGATCGGAGCAAAGACGTCCAAAGGACCCCCAGAGCCCCAGGCGGACCCGGGCGGGGCCGACCGCATCCCCCAAGAGTGGAGCAAAGGAGAACCCCAGGGGAACATCCAGCGGCCACTATGCAGGGGCCCGGGGGCAGCAGTGACGAGCCCATGGGCCCCGCCGGCAACCGGCCGCGCCAGGGCGGGCCGGTCAATGGACCGGGAGAGCCGGGGCCCAGGGGCACCCCACCCCCCAGCAGGGACCCGACAAGGGACCAGCCGACGAAGGGGCCCCGGCACTGCAGGGGCCGCAGCCGGCCGCCACGCGCCGCCTCCACCCTAGGCCAATCCCCACCGCCAACATCCCAGCGCCCCACCGATAGCCGCAGGGGACGGACAGCATCCCCAGGCCGGGCTCAGCCAGCATCTGGACACCAAGTTGTACCAGCTCCCGGGTCCTGATCCGCCGCAACGCAGGGCGCCGAGACCAGGCATCCAACGAGGGCCAGGGCCGGTCCAACCCGCCAATGAACCGGCCACGCACGGTGCGCACAGAACAGGTGATCAAACGAGCAGAGACGCCGGATCCGCATCCCACAGAGCCACCGAGCAGGCACCACCCAACAATCCCAAACCTGGCACCTCTAAAAGAGGTGCCCCAACCAACCAAAGGAAGATATCGGCCCAGCGCATCGGCTGACCGACACACCGGCCCCCCCAGGCCCGGCCAGGCACGCACCAGGTCCGAACCGGATTGACCACCGATGCACCGGCAGGCAGGGGTAATAATAGATTTAATTTGTTGATATTCTAAGAATTTGTTTTTATAAATTCCATATTGTGTAATTAATGTATTAAATGGGATAAAGTCTGTTCCTTCAAATATGTGTTCGAGGTATTCAATTCCATTGCACCTCCAGTCTGGAAAACTTATCATACATTTTTTTTTGCAAGATGTCGGGGTTATTCCAGATGGGTGTACGTCTGCATGGGATTATTGTGGACTCTGTCATTTTTATCTATCTCCATTACACCTTTTAAATCACCAAAAGTAATTTTCAAACATGGAATATAAGAATCCACAATACTATTTTTTCTCTGATTCCCCCACAAACTTAGTACCACACATTCCAACTGAGTATTTAGAACCAATCTTTGATACTCCACCACAGTTTTGACAAATATTGCACACACCCCCACCTGGCCTGTCATCACGATCATTCCTCACAGCTTCGTACCCAGGTATAACAAAGTCTCAACAAGATCTCAACCAAGTTTCTTGAACACATAAAACCTCCAGTTTAGAGCCTTCTCTAAACTGACTTGTAAACAACTTAAGCTCCTGGCCATTAGCAATAAGGCTGTGAGCAACATTTACGTAGTACCAAGCTTACTTGTTCCATCTGGGGCACTCTGTATACTATGTACATGAGTTAGGTTCTAAAGCTCTGGAGAAACAGATATATCAAAGTATCCACCTCCCTCTTTAGCTACCATAGCTTTTATCTCAGATGGCGTATTAATCTTATTAGAGATCCAAAAAATTTCAACAACAAATGCCAAGAACGCTTTTTTATTAATAATAAATACATTTGCTGGGATTTTCATACCCGGTGACAAAGACTGTCCCTCCACCAGAGGGTTCTGACCCGCTACCCTCATTCACTTGTTTAACAACCTCTGCATATGAAACACTCTCATAACTTCTAACTTCTTTCAATATTTAGCACTTGTATAACATGGACACAGCCTCAGCCATGTGGTTGCCGCCACAGTTGCAACATTTTAGCAGGGCAATCATATGGCTGGATAAATGAGAAAACCCAAACTCACTCACTGGGGCATAGTCTCCTCTTTTAAAGTACACCACCACAGCAGTGCTATCTTTCCTCTCACCATCTCGCATCGTTTGGAACCTCCTGACTCCATACACCTCTGCACCTTTTACATTTTGAATCAAACTCTTCTTCAGATATTTCTATATCAACGCCATATATCACACCTTGCACACCATTTTGACTAAACCCAGGTATGAAACTTTCCACTGCTCGGCCATCCAAAGTTTGTAGTACAAGCGCCTTATCTCTTTGAGCCTTAGTCTTACAGAAAATCAATAATTCCCATTTGAAAAAACTTTTGCAAAAGGAATGTCTCCTATCTTGTCACGAACAGCTGCTGAGCGTTTCAAAGAATACAAAGGCCTCTCCGAACCACCTTTAAATTTGATAATTACTTTAAACTCCTCTTTGCTTTCCCGAGACATTTTGGTGGTAACCCTTTCATTCGAACTATCAGATCTTGGTCTACCTCTTTTCCCCCCACCCAGGGAAGTCCCATTTTTTCTCCCCCGCATACAATTAGGGTACCCAACTCAGAGAAACAAGAGTCTACAGTGCCCAGGAGAATTACAAAAGAACTATGCCAACTTTAGACCGTGCCAAGCCCTTCTTCCAACTATTTCAAGGATCTTTTTATTGAAACTTAATGGTCTCACAAAAAGGGTATAGTTGTATAGTAACAGTTTTGTTTGTCCCTCTCAAGATTTAACACTTGCCAGCAGAGAACCACTGAGCAGTTGCAGATTGATAAGAACACCTCTTAGCTACCCTCTCAACCACCCTCAAAACATGTAGGCTATACATACATATAACTAAAACAATAAAGGGATAAAAATAAATAATCAAATATTTAATCAACACAAAAACAAATAAAATAAACAAAAAATAAATAAAAGCTACTCAGAAATGACTGTCGTGGACTTCAGGAAGGGGCCCCAAACCCTGTCAAATATGTTTACTGCTTCCAGTGTGATGAAACGAAATTTCTCCTAAATTAAAAAAATTCATCATGTCTCTGACCCAGTGTGAGGAAGAGGGGGGTGGAGTCCCTCCATTTTAACAGAATAACCCGGCAAGCCACCAAAGAGAAAAAGGCCGGAGCTTTGCATTTCACTTTCGGTAAATCAATGTCTGGAGGTAAGCCAAAAACAGCAGTCAAAGGGTTTGGAGCCATTGGATGATCATTCATTTCTTAGATGTACTGAAAGTAAGATGCCCAAAATTTACATAACGAGGGGTGGGACCAGTACATATGTAGTAGCGATCCAGTGGTGGATTTACATTTATTTCAGGTGGGGTAGACCTCAGGATAAATACGAGCCCGTTTGGTTTTAGACATGTGAATTCAATGGACTACTTTAAATTGTATAAGAGCATGTCTGGTGCAATATACAAAGAGTGTATATGTTTGAAGACTAAGTCCAAAGTATCCTCTGTAACAGTGAATTTGAGATCTTGCTCCCAGGCAGTTCTAATAGCAACCAAAGAAGCACTATGTTGAATAGTTTATTATTATTGTGTCTTGCATACACACTGTGTATGCCCAGCCCTACTGGGTTTATAAGAAACCAATACCACCAACAGAAAACCTTGCCAGACAGATGGGCACAACATACATTAATTTATTTAAATAAACAAAACTGGCGCCTCCTTCAGGCATTACAAACAAAAGTAGCCAATTTAAACACATAAAAATTAAACAACCATTTCATCTAGTCGTCATCACTGATCCAGAACATTTCAGGCTTTTGTACAAACAATTCACCAAATAAAACATTTCTAAAATCATCGTACCTTGGACGGTATAACACAAAATGAGTTTCACTTTCAACCTCTCCTAACTCACACACTGTCCTCTTCAGGAGTTTGAGTGAACCTGGCAGTTTCTAAGGCCAGAGGAAAAATGGCCACTTCACAGCTGAGCCACCAAAGATCTTTAGTTCGTTCTCAGGTTTGCCTTTACATACAACTCTGTTTCAAATACATCTTTGATTTGTAATTAAGTCCTTAGCTGTGGCTTAGCCATAATCCCAATAGACCATTTCTGTTTAAAATTTGGCATCGATTTGTTGTAACTATTAATAATAAATATTTGTTGTCTGGTTTTCTGAGCATCAATAATTATAATCAATAATTTAATATTAATATAATTATTGATGACGTTCGAGTTTAACCTGTTTATTAAAGATTTCGGGGCACCAATCTCATAAATGAGATAATTTTAATTAAACCAGACTGTCAGTCTCTCTGAAAAGGCGTAGATCGACCGCGGGGTTAAAACAAACTTCACAGCACACACTGAAATAGCACAGGAAACTCTCGTTACTTAAGGGAATTTATTAATGAAATAGGTCAACCTTACAGATTACATTTAATTCATAATTTCCATCTATTCTAACGCATGCAAAAATATAGAACAAAGTTAACGTCGAGGGAAGGGGGCGTGTGTGTGCGGCTGTGTGTGTGTGTGCAGCGCTGTGTGTGTGGGATGCAGCGAGCGGATGAGGGGGGTTCAGTTTAGCACACTCAATGCGATAAATAACTCAAGTCTTATCAATTGGCGCGATCGGTTCACAAAGGAAGACAAAGGAAGACCGCGTGGCAATTCAACAAAACGCTAGTTTCATTAGCAATGCTGGCTTGGACAAAGGAAACGAGGGCGACGGAGAAAGGGGATCAACTGAGGCCACGCGACCTGTCTAAACAGACACGCGCCGACCGCAGCAGACAATAAACAAACAAGGAAATAATACAATATAATATACTGCTTCTGGTTGCAACCAAAGTCACATAATAAAACACAAAAAGCATGCACATTCAGGGTCGGTGTAGCGCGACAGACAACCAAGAATAACAGTGGTTAACAAGTTTACAGACTTATTTTAACCAACAGAAAACGGATATTAACCGTCAAGACCTTCTCCTCTACCCAGACCGAGAGAAATAAATCAGTTTAATCCTACTTGGTGGGGGCAGCTCTCCACAGTCCACGACGAAGAACGTAGAAAGTGTCCAGTTTAAAGGAGCGGTTTGCGCAAAACCGAGGTCGGAAAAGCGGACGTCCGACTTTTAGGCGCTGAGGGACTCAGGCCTGTTTTCAATAGAGCTCAGATGGCCAGCGGACTACCTGGTTACGCTGACGGGGAGTCTGTCTGATCGGCCGATTCACTTCGAAGTATAAAAGGGAAGTTCTTCCTGGTCCAGCAGGTTTGAATGGAAAAAGGGAAAATGCTAGCAGTGGATTAAAGTGTCTCCTCACAGGCACCGCTCTGGGACCAAAAGAGACGCTGATTTCAATATTCGTGCTGCTTTTATCAACTCTGTGATGTCATCACTGGCCACAGACCAATGAGAATGGGTCGAGGGCAGCGCAATGGGTGCTGGGAGATGCAGTTTGTTCAGTGGAAGGATGCTGGGAGATGCAGTTCGTTCAGTGGAAGGATGCTGGGAGATCCAGTTCGTTCAGTAAAGGCCATAGCCTCAACAGATTGGATCTGATGTTATTGAAGCTACAGGGAAAATGATTACAGAATACATACTTGAGTTGTACATCAGCAAAAACAGTCCGGAGCTCTGCTCTTCTTTGTTACTCTATTTTCGGGCAGGTTAATAAGTCGCCTTTCCTTTGGACAGATCCCATATCACCCTGCCCTGCCAGCACTAGGACAAACTTACGTAACCCCAAGAAGCAGCCGATTGGACCCTTTTCAACAGCGTCCAAGGTTGGGCTCTGCACGTCCCCCCATACACCAGCAGCATAGTTTAACACAGGGGACACACAGGCAGCATACAACTCGAAAAATTTACCATAGCCAAGATCTTTACAGATTTTTAACTTGTTTATCACAGAACCCAGGGCTCTATACTGGCTAAAGCAACCAGGATTTAACTCCTCTGTCAAACGACATAAATTCATTGAATACCAATCCCAGATACTTATACTAGGCTGCATACTCAAGAATGGTATTTTACAAAAAGTAAAAACTTTTGTGCTTCATGGAGCAACACCTTTACTGAAGTACATACTTTAAGTTTTTGTTTGATTTATAACAAGTCCCTATCTACAGCACCAATTTTGAAAACATTTATCATTTACTGAAGATCCTCTTCAGTTTCAGCCAGTAGCGCTACATCATCAGCATAGAGCAGAATGCCAACAATGACATTGTCTAGGCTCACCCCTAAGTTTAGATGTTTAATTCTAAGAGCCAAATCATTTATGAACAGCGAGAACAGGCTTTGGGACAAAATTACCCCCTGTTTTACACCAAAAGGAATACGAAACCATTCAGTCTGCTCATCATTCACCTGAACACAAACCACACAGTCTGCATACAGGGATTTATTTATATATATATATATATAAAGGATGCACGATATATCGGCATCAACATTGGTATCGGCCGATGTTAGGCATTTTTTAACATATCGGCATCGGTCCGACAAGTAACAGAGGGCCGATATGTAGTGATGTGCGGATTGATACTAAAATATCGATACCTCCAATACCAGCTTTGTATGTTCTAGAATCGATGTTCTTATAAAAATATTGATATTTCAGTCATTTGGAGCAAATATGTAGTTTATTGGAAATAGAAATACAGAGTAAAGTAACCACAATTACCCTAGTTTATCTGAATAATGCCCACTTCGGAACTACTTGTTCTTCCGCCTGCCAAGTCATGTGCGTAATATGGCACTGTACAACTGCAGAGCATGCTAATCCAGTCCGCTGGTATGTTGTCGCTGTCAGTCCGGCGGATTCAATATGGCTGAACGCAAGCGAAGTTATGTGTGGAGCTACTTCACCTCTATAAACTCAAAAGATGCGATTTGTGACACGTGCAAGAAAACAGTGAGGTATTGTGGTAATACCACAAACCTAATCAAACATCTACAAATAAATCACAAGACAGAATATGACGACGTCATTGCGAGGCGTTCAGACGAGGAGGAAAGGAGAGGCACAGGTGCTGCTAGGGCGAGACAGACATCGCTTTCAGAGTCCTTTGGTGCAGGCAGGCACTATCCAGGTACAGAGGGAGAAAATGTGCCGGTGTGGCTGTACTTTGGGGGCTTGAGTTTTTGTGACAATGATAAAACAACGGCGGTTCCCTGAATTCTTAAGACAAATTCGTTTTAGAATTTTGGTTATTAAATAAATAATTAAATGATTAAATGACAAAAATGTCTACAATAGTTCAGCTTGGAGTAAAATGTGTCCCTGAGATAATCGCACATCAAATTTAGTTAGGTAAGGTTATCTGCAGAGTAGATCATTTAAATTACATTACATTTACAAACCTGCATTGGGCTTTACAGTACGTTTGCCAAGACAAGTATTTGATAGGTAAGAAGACAGATAATATTGTATCAATAGAATAATTCTCAGTTGTACTATTCTCCGTCTCATTTGTTTTGACTGATGGTTAAAAAAAAAAATCAAAATGGGTTTTGACAAATATGAAGTAATTATGGTACTTCTCTGATTATGTATTGTACCAGACATTTCAATTTGAGTTACAGCAATTTTTTTTTATAAAATTGAAACTGTATGGAAAGTACCATTTCCTTTCTACTTTGTGGAACCTATTTTAAAAGTTTGGTTTCATAGATCAAGTAAGATCAAGCATTCAAAGCAGTTTATCATTTAATTTCTAAACTGCTCCCAACAAACAGTTGTTTACATCAGTACCATCTGTAACTTTGCATAACTCTGAATAACTTTACACATAATTTTTTGCACAGGCTAAATAATTTTACACAGTATAAATGCTGTCTTCTTTTTTCTCCTCATGTTAAAAAAAGGTTTTTTTCTTTCTATGTCCTGCCTTTACATATGCTTTGTTTTTGCTGCTGTGACAAAATAATTTCCTTGCCGTGTGACTAATAAAATATTTTATATTCTATTCTAACTTGCCCTTTGTATTCTATATTATTTAGATGATTCCCCAAGAGCAGCAGAACTCACAAAACGCCTGGGAGAGATGATAGTAAAAGACCTCCAGCCGCTGTCTATAGTGGAGGACCAAGGGTTCCAGGGATTTGTGAGAGCTCTTGATCCAAAGTACAAACTCCCAGGAAGAAAAAAGCTCACAGAGACTCATATTGTAAACATGTATGAGGAATGTAAAGGCAAAGTAAAGTCATCTTTGCAAAATGTTAATAGTGTCGTACTTACCACTGATATGTGGACTTCAGTGTCCACAGAGGCATATTTGACTGTAACATGTCATGTTATTGAAAACTGGAAAATTAGGGAATTTGTTTTGGAAACCCATGTGTTCCATGGGCTGCATACAGCTGATAATATCAGCTTAGAGCTTAGACGGATCACAGAAGAATGGGGCATAACTGAGAAAGTGGTTGCAGTTGTGACAGATAATGGTGCAAATATGGTTGCAGCAGTACACAAGGCAGGATGGAAGCATCATCCTTGTTTTGCACATACACTAAATCTAGTTGTAAAGGACAGTCTCAAAAATGTCCCAGAAATGGTGAAGGTCCTGGAAAAATGCAGGGCAATTGTCTCCTTTTTTCACCACAGCAGTAAGGCCACAGAGAAGCTCAGGGATATTCAGAAACAGATGAAAATAGCAGAACACAAGCTAATTCAGTCAGTAGAGACCCGCTGGAACTCTGTATTTTACATGCTAGAGAGGCTTTATGAACAAAATGAAGCTGTAACTACAGCCCTCTACCTTTTAGGAAAACATGCACTGTGCTTAAATGTGGGAGAATTATCATTCATAAAGCACAGTTGACACACTCCAACCATTTGAAGAAGTAACCCGGGATGTTTCCGCTGCAAAACATGTTTCAGTGTCCAAAGTGATTCCAATCGTGTCACTCATTCACAGGTCAGTGGCAGCTTGTGAACGTCAGGGCAGTCCACTTGCCACACAGCTGGCACAGCAGTGTCAGCGCAGATTCAGGGGTATTGAGAGCATTCACTGTCTAGCTGCCAGTACCTTTCTAGATGTTAGGTTTAAGCATCTTGGATTTCGAGACAAAGACAATGTTGAGGTAATGAAAAAACGCCTCTGCGCTGAAATGCAGGAAGTTTGTCAGACAGGAGAGTCAGCTTTCACTTTAACTCCAAGCTCAATGCCTACTGCTAGCTCTAGCTCAGTGCCTTCTACCTCAGGGTCTAATCAGGGTCCTACACTATCTGGTCCAGCTGCGACCAAAGGAGGGATATGGACCGCTTTTGACCAACAGGTGTTGTCAAGCCAACATCATCGGTCAGCTTCCACTGATGTACTCATTGAAGTACGGCGGTACTCAGAGGAAAAACTGATCCCCCGAGATAAGGATCCACTACTTTGGTGGCAAGCGCATGAACAAACCTTCCCAGTCCTGAGCAAACTTGCAGTGCGATATCTGGGAATCGTTGCTTCTTCGGTACCTGCAGAGAGAATCTTTTCAAAGGCAGGCGAGGTTTTGAGCAAAAAAAGGAGCAGACTCAAAGGAAAAACTGTTAATATGTTGTTGTTTCTAAACAAAAACCTGTGAATGAGAAAAATTTTGAGGGAAGGTTAAAAATCTTCAAGGGGACCGGATTAACATGTCACTAAACCAAAAAGTGTAAATGTTTATTGTTTTATGTTGAGATGTTCAGGTAGGCGTTTTAAGACACACATGCTCAGATGCTGTCAATAAATATGTAAGTTGGCTCTTTTCTTGTATGATAATTCTTCATCAATAAACAAGAAGAACCAGTTATATGTCTTGCATTCAGTATGAAGTGACACTTTTAAGTACACTACTTGTTACTTTAATTTCCCAAACAGTAATATTTGAGCAAAGTATCGGTATCGGATCGGAATCGCCGATACTCTCCTTCATTTTACTTGGTATCGGATCGGATAGGAAATCCGTGGTATCGCACATCACTACCGATATGTCCGAAACTGAAGCCAGCTCCTCACAGGTGACGCCTGGTCCCACCCGCGTCCCCAGCTTCTTTTTCCATGGCTGTAAAAATACCAGACTTTTGGCTGCACGATCCTCCTTCATGGTTCGTCAACATTGAAGCCTCGTTTGCTCTGCGTGGAAACCACTATGTGGTTGCCTCACTGGATCCGCTGTCTACGCGCCTTACAATGTCCCTTCTGCAGGACCCCCCAACCCATGGAAAGTACGCTGCCCTCAAGGAGCGCTGCAGGACCCCCCCAACCCATGGAAAGTACGCTGCCCTCAAGGAGCGGGGCAGAGAAACTCCTCTCCCTCCCTGGTTTGGGTGATGGCAAAGCACTTGAGCTCATGGAGAGCATTTTATCCCTGCTGGGTACTGATGACGGCAGGTTCCTTTTCATCCACCTGTCCTCCGACAGCTCCCAGCTCCGGTGCGGGCTGTTCTTGCAAACTCCCCGCTGCTGCTGTGAAAAGACTACCACTCACTAGCGGAAGAAGCCGATCACATCCTCATGGATACAAGAGCTTTACAGTCCAATCGGTGTCTCCTGCATCCCCAGCAACATCTGCTGAGCCTCCGGCAGCGTCCTCAGGGGCTGGTGAGCAATTGGTGGTGGCAAGGATCGCTACGCAGAGCCTTCTGCTTCTACCACCAGCGGTTTGGAGCCAAAGCCCAGCGTTGCCTCCAGCTTCTAGCCGCAGGGAAACGACACCGCCAACGCTCAGTAGCAGCCATTGGCGACAGTGAAAGGCTGCTTTTTGTTGAGGACTCAAGGTCGAGGAGAAGTTTTCTGGTCGACTCTGGTTCCCAGAAGAGCCTGATTCCCCCATCTGGCTCTGACAGGCTAGCTGAATGTTGCGGTCCACTGTTGACTGCGGCTCCCCCATCAGGACATTCGGTGACTGTCTGCTTTCACGGTAGAGACTTCCAGTGGAACTTTGTCGTAGGTGCCAGTTTGGTTGTCCCGCAGCATATGGCTGAAAAAGATAAGTGGTTGTCAAATCCCACAGACCCGCTGCTCTAACACCACCCCTACTGTATGTATGTGTGTATATATATATATGTGTGTGTGTATATATATATATATATATATATATATATATATATATATATATATATATATACACATACATATATATATGTATGTATGTGTGTGTGTATATATATATGTATGCATGTGTGTGTATATATATATATATATATCTTTGTCTTTTTAGCCTGTCCCATTGATGTATGTCATGATAAATACAATTCCTTCATAAAATGCAAATCAGTTACAGTCTTATTCAATTATTGCGATTGACTCATGTATTTGATTATATTTATTTATTTATTAATATATATTTTTTTATTCTTGTCCATTTTAGTACAGACTGTGAGAAGCTATAAATTATTTTGAACACACATATGCCAACATAGTTATAAACTCAGCAAATACAGAAACGTCCCTTTTTCAGGACTGTGTATTTCAACAATAGTGTTGTAAAAATCCAAATAACTTTACAGATCTTCATTGTAAAGACTTTAAACAATGTTTTCCATGCATGTTCAATTAACCATAATAAATTAATTAACATGCACCTGTGGAATGGTCGTTAAGACCTTAACAGCTTACAGAAAGTAAGGTCACTAAAAACGCAGGACACTAAAGAGACTTGTCTACCGACTGTGAAAAACACCCAAAGAAAGATGCCCAGGGTCCCTGCTCATCTGCGTGAACGTGCATTAGGCATGCTGCAGGGAGTATGAGGACTGCTGATGTGGCTAAGGCAATAAATTGCCATTTCTGCACTGTGAGACGCCTAAGACAGCGCTACAGGGAGACAGGAAGGACAGCTGATCATCCTCGCAGTAGAAGACCACGTGTAACAACAGCTGCACAGGATCGGTACATCCGAATATCACACGTTTGTGACAGGTACAGGATGGCCACAACAACTGCCCGAGTCACACCAGGAACACACAATCCCTCCATTAGTGCTCAGACTGTCCGCAATAGGCTGAGAGAGGCTGGACTGAGGGCTTGTAGGCCTGTTGTAAGGCAGGTCCTTACCAGACATCACCAGCAACAACGCCGCCTATGGGCACAAACCCACCTTCACTGGACCAGACAGGAGTGGCAAAAAGTGCTCTTCACTGATGAGTCACGGTTTTGTCTCACCAGGGGTGATGGATGGATTCGTGTTTATTGTAGAAGGAATGAGCGTTACACAGAGGCCTGTACCCTGGAGCGGGATCGATTTGGAGGTGGGGGGTCCGTCATGGTCTGGGGCGGCATATCACATCACCATCGGACTGAGCTTGTTGTCATTGCAGGCAATCTCAATGCCTTGCAGTACAGGGAAGACATCCTTCTCCCTCATGTGGTACCCTTTATGCATGCTCATCCGGACATGATCTTCCAGCAGGACAATGCCACCAGCCATACTGCTCGTTCTGTGCGTGAGTTTCTGCATGACAGCAATGTCAGTGTTCTGCCATGGCCAGCGAAGAGCCGGATCTCAATCCCATTGAGCACGTCTGGGACCTGTTGGATCCAGTGGCGGCTGGCCAATAGAGGGTGCAAGGGTGCCGCCCCACCACTCACCACTTCCTATATTACATTGAGTAAAACGTTTTAAAAAATGTATAATAATATACAAAAATTGAAAAATATATGTGCGTTTCTTTCAGATGTGCATGATAAATATTTTATAGTTCATGGTGAGTTGAGTTGTTACGCTCATCGGCGTTGTCTGATTGAGGACGTATTTCCGCCTTGGGGTTCTGAAATCTTTGCCCATAGACTGTCGTTAAACGTTGTACATGTGCAGTGGCTCCTCTTCAATACAAGAGATAGGACGATTTGGGGCGCAGCATTCCTGCGCCCCGAGGGGGCGGGATTTACATATCGCCACCCTCCCGCCGTGGGGCTGACATCAAGCTGACGTCACAGACGTTTGTCATACAGTGCAGCTGACTAGAGGTTGCCAACTTAGCGACTTTGTCGCTATTTCTAACGACTCTTCAGACCCCCTTAACCCTCTATGGTACGATGTTGCCATATGGCAACAAACCCATTGAATCCCTTCCACACACGCACAGTATATCCTCTTTTAAGTTGTAGTGCATTGAAAGAGAGGTGGGGTCCTAAGAGAACCAATAGTAGTGTTTCAATTTGTCCCATGACTTTCTAGAGGGAATTTTGCCGCCTTTTTCTGCAGACCTTTTCAAAGGGAGGAGCTTTGCCATTTGACTCTTCAAATATCACCCAAAAAGGTATTTTTATTATATTTTTTCGACGGGGAAAAAATACATAATGAACAATAAGTGAGCTAAGTTCACTGTTATGTGGTTTATTGCACTGTATTTGATCATTTAATAATGTTAAACTGTTAAAATGTGGATGTTGCCATATGGCAACACTGTACCATTATGACTAGCATTGAACTGTTAGCCTGGCATGTTGATGGTATGAACTGATCCTCTAGAGTCTACTTTGATAATGCACTTTCTGAGTTCTTTTCACACTACATATTATTTGTACTTTTTTCTTCCATTTACAGAATGAACACCAACATATTTTATGGTTCCTTGCGGAAGACAGCCAAACTAGCCTTGCCTGTAGATGGTAGTGAGTATGAATTAGGCTTTAGTGATGAAGATAACGAGCAGCTTGCAACCCAGCAAGGAGAGTGTGAGGATGATGGAGACAGTGAAAATGAGGAAGACTATGAGCCAGAAAATGAGGACAGTGGAGACAGCAAAAACAGTGGCGACAGCGAGAACAGTGAAGACAGCGAAGACAGTGAGGACAGGGGGGACAGTGAGGACAGGGCGGACAGCCAGGGTGAAATGCTGTTATCATTTATGTATTGCATAAAATTGGTAGAATCATAGCATACTAATACATATACATATTTGTTTGTTTTATAGGTCCACCTCCTCCTCAAGAAGCCCCAAACAACGCTAAAGGTCTGGTGTGGAAGAAGAGCAGGAGCATTTTTGCAGTCTGTTGTGGTTTTTAATATTACCACCCCGAGTTCTAAAAGACTCCCTAGTACACTTTAAGCTATAAAATAATAAAGTATTCAAGTAAAAGAAGAGGCAACGAAATCAACTAGTTTTCACTGTTGCAACAGGAGAACATTACAGCTCAATACAGAACTCCGGTCTGCTCCTGCAGCTGCCCAGTCATTGTCTGGAAAATGTTCTGGGGTCCTGAGCTCTGCAGGCTAGTTTTATTTCATCTTGCAGGGTGTTAACATTTTACATCATGACACATAAATATCAAATCTTAGAACACAGTGGTTAATGAAATATTTGGAACCTTGAACAAGGGAGGAATGGAACACTCTGTTCTGAACACTCCTTCCTCCTTTATCTCTGCACTACATATTCTCATGATGGTTGCATACTCCAACGGTCTTGGCCTTTATTTATGCACAACTAAGCAACATAGAACTATATTACTATAAGCATTATTATTTGATTAAAACAATTTACATTTAAATATTTCAATTCCCCCTTTTGAACTCTTATCAGAGTTCAACACCTTCTAAGCAATGTAATCTTCTTCGGGTTCCTCTTCATTGTCATCTCCTTGAAGCAAAGGCATCATATACAATTGATCTTTGGATACAGTTAAATAGAATCCACATGGGTTCGGAGGGGATTTAGATGCTGCCGCTGTGATAAACAGGAAACCACTTATCATATAGAGAGAGTTTATTAAGTTCATTTTGCTTAGGCTTGAAACGGTAATTCTTTAAAGAGATATAGAATTATTGTGACTATTATTAGTCCTAAAATGGCAAGTCCCAGGAGTAACAAGGTGCGCGTCATTTATTTCTTTCCTAATGCGGTTGTGCCGTTTATAGCCAAATGGATTAAGGCCCCAAGAAATACTGCCAAAACTCCCAACCCGCAGATCACTAAAAAACACACTTGGCAAATATGCATTGGAACAGGTATGATTATGTATTACTAAGTTTGTTACTTAGTTGGTTATGCAGAAATCATAAAATAAACATAGGTTTACTGTAAAGGTTTTTTTGTTTTTTTTTATGTTCAAGAATGTTCATGTGCTGTCTTCTTTTTTTTAATGTTCAAGAATGTTCATGTGCTGTCTTATTTTTTTTTTTAATATTCAAGAATGTTCATGTGCTGTCTTCTTCCTTCAGTCGACGAACGGGTCCTTCTTCTTAGCAAAGTGTTTTTTGAGAGTTCAGTCAACGAACGGGTCCTTCTTCTTAGCAAAGTGTTTTTTTGAGAGTTTCTATACCTTAGTCACCTTTCCCTTCTCCTTGGGTCAGGTTGCCAGGGCTAGGTTGCTCTTCCGGGTCTTGTTCCTGGAGGATGTCCCTCTGTACTTCCGTCAGGCTCCTCTGTGGTTCTCTGGCCTCAGCGCACTGGCTCCAGTGGTACCACGTGTCTCCTTTTCCTCTCAGACGAACAGCGTGGCTTGTCCTCTCCAGCACCTGGTATGGTCCGGTCCACCTCGGTTCTGCCCACTTTCGTTTGATGACCTTCAGCAGGACCCAGTCTGTGGTCGGGACCTCTCCTCCTCCTGACACCCCCTTTTTATCTCGCACCTGTTTGGAGAAGTGTGAGAGCAGACTATGGAGAGCATTATAGTATACCCTTGGGGTCATCTGGTCACCCCCTTCTTCCTTATATAATGGCATCTGAGTGCTTGGGCCTGGGAAGGCCCTTCCTGTGTGGAGCTCATATGGGGTGAATCCAGTGGAGGAATTCACAGAGCTCCTGATGGACAATAAGGCTAAAGGAAGTGCATCTACCCAGTTCAATTTTGTCTATGCACAGATTTTAGCCAATTTGGTTTTCATTGTTTGATTCATTCTTTCCACCTTTCCTTGAGACTCAGGATGATATACTGTCCCAAATTTATGCTGGAGCCCCAACATTTTTTCTACTACTTGTAAGTCTTGATTTTTGAAATGTGATCCATTGTCTGACCTTATTTTTAAGGGAAAACCATGTGTGGGGATATAATGGTTAATGAGACATTTAATCACGGTTTTGCTGTCTTCTCTCTTTGCTGGCCAGGCCTCTGCCCAACCTGAATACGCGTCCACACACACGAGCACATAGCGATATCCTTTGACTGCAGTTATCATATCTGTGTAGTCGATTATTATCTCTTTCCCTGGTCCGGATGGAAAGGAGAAAATACCTGTTTTTGGTTTTATGGACGGTCGCGCTGTGTGTTTTATGCAAACATCACATGACTGGACATGATACTTTGTCATGTCCTTCATGTAAGGGTGCCACCACTGTGTTAAGTTTCTCATCATTTGGCTCGCACCCACATGTCCTACCCCATGGGCTTCTTCCATGGCGGTTTGTGTTATTCCCGGCGGTAAGATGGGTCTACCATCTGGCCCTCTCCATATATTTTGTTGACATGTTCCGCCCCTGGCTTTCCAAATGGATTTTTCTTGCGGAGAGGCTCTCTGTTGTAAGTCTGCTAGGTGTTTTTCTGTCACATGTGGTTTCATAGCTGTTTCTGTGTTTACCATCATAAAATGTGGTTGGTACCCAGCTGTTTTTTTGGCTGCTTTGTCTGCCGCATTGTTGCCTTTCGCAATCTCATCTTTCCCTGTGCTGTGCCCTTTACATTTAATGGCTATTTTTCTGGGTAACAGAAGGGCCTCTGCTAGTTCTTTCATCTCTTCCTGGTGTTTTATTGGTTTTCCTCCTGCAGTTAAAAATCCTGCTCTTTGCCACTGTCTTAAGTCTACGTGAACTGCCCCTACCGCGTATGCTGAGTCACTGTAAATATTTACATCTTTCCCTTCTGTTTCCTTCAGTGCTTCCACCAAGGCTCTTACTTCTGCTTTCTGTGCTGACTGTGCTCCTGTCAATCTTCCTGTTTTAACTGTGGTGAATCTCTGACCCTGTTTAACCACTACCGCCCATGCTGCTTTTAAGCCTTCTGTGTCATGCCTGAAACAACATCCATCTGTAAACATGTCTTCTGCTCCCTCTATGGCTTGTGCCTTTAAGTCTGGTCTCACTTTCTCATCTTTTGCTGCTCTGTCCTCACAACAATGTGGTTCTCCGTCCCCCATCTGGTCTGCCATGTTTATTCCTTCGTGTGTGTATGAAATGTGCGGTTGTTCTAAGATTGCACTGAGTGTTCTTTGTCTTAGTGGTATCAAGGTAAATGCCTGTGAGTTCACAAATGCCACTACACTATGTGAAGTGAGTATTTTTAGAGGGTGTCCCATAACTAAATGGGCCGTTTTAGTTATGATTTTTGCTAATCCTGCTGCATGCTGTGTACACAATGGATATCTGTTTTCCATGTTATCCAACATGACACTGATGTACATAAGTACTTTCCTATCACCCCCTTTTTTCTGGAACAAAACTCCGTTTGTGCATAGTTTTGTACCAGAAACATCCAAGTAGAAAGGGTGCTCATAATCTGGTGTTGCCAGTTCGGTGGCGGTGCTCAGCTGTTGCTTAAGTGAAACAAAAGCTTGTTCAGACTCAGTGTTCCAATTCAGTTTACCTGTTAGGTCTCTCATTCCGTGTTCCCTGATCATGTCGCGGAGAGGTGTAGTTAGATCTGAGTAACTGGGGATAAAGTTCCTACTGTATCCTGTTAAATCCAAAAATGACAAAATTTCTTTCACATTTAGTGGTTTTCGGGTGGTGGAGGATAGTTGAACGATGTTCAGGAGATAAGGATACTCCCCTCAACTTCCATTTTTACTACCACTACTTTCTCTCCTCCCCCCTTTTTCCTTCCTGTACTCTCGTGCTGAGGTTTCACTCGCCGCCTCATGTCCTCCTCTAATTCACCCTCGGAACCGTATCCACTGTGCTCAGAGGGAGCAGGGGTTGGGCATAGATACTGTAATCTCTCCCTCTCTTCTCTAGCTGTAAAAGGGATACCGACACACGCACCTAATTCCTCTTTTTCGCTATGACTTGATTTTGGAGGAGGATACCGTCCTCTGAACGGAGTGTGGATGATATCCAAATTATCATCCGGATCATGGGACGGAGGTTCGCTGACACTCAACTGTCCTTTCCTTATGTTCAGAACTGGGTACAAACCCGTTTGCTGTGGAGCGCTAGGTGGCTTTACAACGGGGTACAATCCGCTCTGCTGGGGAGCACTCGGTGGTTTTACAACGGGGTATAATCCGGTCTGCTGGGGAGGAGCAGATGGCGGTGTATAGGGAGGAGGGAGTGCGCTTGACGTTTTGGTTTTCTGCGTTTTCTTTTTTGGTTGTATTTTTTCATTATTCTGTTTCATTAAATGTCTCGCGTTTCTCCATAATAACACCCACTTGGTAAAGTTAGTTTTGTGTTTTTTCGCTTTCTCCGCCGCTTTCTGATGTGTCCGTCGGTTCAAAAGGCTGCTGCTTTTCACCAGCGTTCTTTGTTTATTTTCTTCCGCGCTTGCACGTTCTGCTGCTTTAGCCCATATGTCGCCCAAACTTCCTCTGCCTTCTAAGTCTCGGTTTTGTTGCGTTAATACTTTCACGGTTAGTTTTTCTATTTTGTTTTTCTCTTTCTTAACGTCCTCCGTGTCGGTAGTTAAGCCCAGTGTGTGTTTAACGATCTCCAGCTGTTCTCTTAAACTAACTAATTCGTCATGATTAGTTCCCCACCCATCATCCTGTGTCTCTCTGTCAAATTCACCTTCCATTATACAGAAATTCACACAGTTATCAGCTTCAACGTTATTCTGAAGAGTAGGCAACGTACTTCAACAGGCCACTCAGAAGTGCTGCTGCTTCGTTTGCCTATCCTTACAGACAATCACACAAAATCATTCATGCAGTACCCTCTAAGCTGCGGGTGGTGATGTGCCGCTTATTTTAAGACAAATAAACATCCCAAATATTTTTTTAACAATTGGCATCATGATGCGTACCATAGAGGGTTAAAGACTTTTTTTTTCCCAAAAAGCGCCTAGCGAAAAATCTAGCAACATTTCTGACCACCCTTAGCTACTTTCTGTGAAACTTTGTCGCCGATATTTCCTGCAGTTTAGAGACCCAGCTTGCTCATTTCCAAAGGGAATGATCTGCGCATGTGTAAGCTCCATGATTAAACTATGTCCACTGACCAATTATAAACCTTTTTCGGTTCATTTCACCCACTCACAAACAAAGTTGTTTTGTAGTTAATGTTAATTCAAAAGTAAAAAATAAATCTGCATGTATATAGACCGATCTTTCAACGCGAATTAAGGCAGAAGCTTGTCTGTACTACGCTGCATCTCACACCTGTGGTGTATTCAAGGAACGTTCGAAATGTATGGTCAGTTCAAAAACGTAAGACATTTAAAACTTGTGACAAAAAACCCCCCACTGAAAATAATACCATAAGCAATAAACATTTGATGCATGCTAAATATGCCCTACTTATTTTTACAAAATACTAAAAAACAAACAACTATATTTTCTCTATTAATTTCGTCTTCTTGAGATATCTCAGCAATTTTTTTTTTTTTCAGAACTTTACATTTTGTTTAAAAGGTCTCTGATGTCCAGTTGCAATTTGATATCTTGAAAATGTTGTACCAGTTTTCTCAACAGTTTACTTCAGGCAAAACACTATAACATGTTACACAGTCTCTTCTTGAAGACAAAATATAACATTGGAAATTAAAAGTAAAATTAGCAAATTAGCATGAAACACACATTACACATGATGCACAATAACACATGATACACAATAAAGCAAGAGAAAGATCAATAGAGCAAGAGAGCATGAACACATTTCATACATATGACATCAAGCATTTACTCAAAGGCAATTCTAAACAGATGAGTTTTTAGTCTCGATTTATAGCAGTTCAGAGTTTCAGTAGCTCTGCAGTCATCAGGAAGTCTGTTCCAGATAAGGGGAGCATAGAAACTGAAAGCTGCTTCTCCATGTTTAGTTCTGAGTCTAGGGATGTTTAGTAGGCTAGAGTTGGAGGACCTGAGTGGTCTTGGTGGTTGGTACGGTGACAACAGGTCTTCAACATATTTTGGTGCTAAGCCATGTAATGAAGCACTTTTTAGAAAAAGGCAAAGAAGCATGAGCAACACTACATTACATTGTAATGTTGCTTTTGTTGTTTTCTTTAATGTAAATAAGTACATTGTTGTGATTCCACCACATTTTCACTTACTTGCTGGTATATATCTAGCCATCATAGTCATAGCCCCCCCTGGAGAAAATTCCACCAGCCGCCACTGCTTGGACCGCAGGGTGAGGGCTAGGGCCATTCCCAACAGAAATGTCCAGGAACTTGCAAGTGCCTCGGTGGAAGAGTGGGGTAACATCTCACAGCAAGAACTGACAAATCTGGTCCAGTCCATGAGGAGGAGATGCACTGCAGTACTTCAAGCAGCTGGTGGCCACACCAGATACTGACTGGTACTTTTGATTTTGAGCCTCCCTTCATTCAAGGACACATTATTCTATTTCTGTTAGTCACATGTCTGTGAAACAATTTTAGTTTTTGTCTTATTGTGTTGACTGTTGTAGTGTTCATACAAATATTTACACACATTAAGTTTACTGAAAGTAAAAACAATTGAAAGTCAGAGAACGTTTCTTTTTTTGCTGAGTTTATGTTTGTGTGAAGTTTTTCTCTAGTTGATCCAGAGAGGCTTGACCATTGGATGTCTAACTTAAGAATACAATGCTGGACTCTAAATCCATCTTCCCGCTTGTGCAGTGAACACTTCGAGAGTCATCACTTCACCACAGACTCCAGGGTACACATACCTTTTTTTTCAGTCATTAGTTTAAATTGATGATATTGAAGCATTACCCATAAGATTTTGACATATGTTACGGTATTGTATTTTTTACGTAAAACCCCTTTGTATTAAAATTTAAAAGTGAATTGCCATCTTTCTACCCACAAAGAAATGCCTGTGACAAAACTTGTGAGGCGGAAAGCCGAACAGGAAGAGGCTTTTGTTTTGTTAGCGCCAGTAATTTCATTATCAAATTCTGGTTGAACTGAATTGTCTATATGAATAATTGACACTTCCTCCATGATAATTTTATATATATATATATATATATATATATATATATATATATACCATGGCCTGAGTGAATACTCGATTCTGATTGGCTGGAGGGTGTAGGTTAAAAAGTGATAATGTACACCTAGGAAAGGCGTCCCGTCAAGCTGCCTGATGACAGTTCTAAATTATTGCGCTGGCTCAAACGCTAGATGGTAACCATGGCAACGGAGACTCAACGTTATTTTACAGTTGACTCATCATAACAGCAAGACAGACAAAATATGAGTGATTTGATCATTTCTTTTAACTTATTTGGTGAGTTTGATAATTTTGAAGACTGGGATGCAGAAGAAAAAGAGAGAAGAGAATATGAAAAGAAAAAGGAGAAGCGACACAAGGAGGTGACACCGGAAGAATTGAACAAATTAGAGGATGACAAGGACGAGATAAACACAAAGAAAACCACGAAATGGACAGTTAAAACGTTAAGACTTCCTGGCTGACAAAAACATGGACATCAACTTTGAAAGCTACACTGCCGCTACTCTCAACGACATTTTGCGACGGTTTTATGCGTCTGTCCAGTCGACCAAGGAAGGAGGAGAATAGTGTTGCCAGTTTGAGGAGTCTGAGAGCGGGTATTAACCGCCATTTAAGTGATGTCAACATCATTAGTGACACTGTTCAAGACCAGTAATGCGGTTTTTAAGGCGATACTGAAGCGTTACAGAAAGAGTGGGAAGGACACCAGCTTCCACCATCCTCGCATCGCTGAGTCGGATCTTCAAAAAATCAGATGTTCATCTGCGCTGTCTCCCAATACGCCCCTCGGCCTCGTCAGAAAGGTGTGGTTTGACATCCACCTGTGTTTTGCTCCGGAGCACAGCTGTCGGTCGTCTCTCTGACGCCGGGCTGGAAACTCGCCAGATCATGTCAGTGACGGGGCATCGTTGTGAGAGCAGCCTGCAGGCTTACTGGGCTCCGTCAGTACAGGACAGACGAGAATGGAGCAACATTTTGTCGTCTCCCAATGTCCCAAGCAGCGGTGGTAGCGAGCCACAAACTTTAAATCTCCGTCTATCAAATTCCACGACAATGGACATGCCAATATCGCTATCAAATTTCACAATTAATGGAAATGTAGCATTTAATTTTAAATAGTGTGTTAATTAAGTTACGTCTTTCATAGGCCTACTCCCATTGCCTGTCCTTCTGTCTTGTATATAGGCTACTTGCTTGCTTTCCTTTCAACACGCGAGTGAATGGTTGACAATATTTGCTGTAATAAAAACGATTTAGGAAACTATCTGTGAGTTTGACTCTGAAATAAAGTTTCGCATCATCCTCTGGACACACACAAGTGGTAAGTAGTGCACTGGCCTTCTGAAATGATACTTTGTATCACATAACGTACAATCTCACTTCCCATCACTGATCAACTGCTCCGGTCGGGTCGCTGTGGCCACGTTGCTTGGCAACGCCTGTATACAGGAGATATTAAATAGTGCGCTCGACTTATAAAAATAAAAACCCTCACGATTTTAACTCTAAAACACATTAAAGTATAATTAATTGATTAAATACTTTCTTTCGTAAGTGATCATGGTATAAGCGGGATAATGCCCTTCGAGGTTTCCATTATCAGAAATTAATAGACTTCGCGGAAGCAAATTTGCGGAGGACGGTTCACGCCTCCGCGTCGTCCATTAATTTCTGATAATGGACACCTCGTCGGGCATTAACCCTTATATATATATATATATATATATATATATATATATATATATATATATATATAAGCATGCCTGAAGGACACAGCTGTACTTACTATTTTCTCTTTAGGTAAGGGCAAAGAACATCTGCCAAAAGAGAGAGTACAGGTAGGTCACGATGGCAAGGTAAGTGACAACCCCATCTTTTATGTAAATATTAATGAGAAGGTTGCAGATGTAGATTTAGAGGAAAACGGTGCCATAAAACTTGCAGTGAATCAGAGCAATTTCATTACGTTGGAAGGCTCACCTCAAGAGGCCTTTGTTTCTCAAGATGTCACACATGATGACATTACTCTGACAGCAATTGAGTATGATGATGCTTGTTTTGGTAGCAGTGTCCAACACCAGGGGTCGGCATCTGGTCAGTCTTGCACTGTGCCATCACAGCTACATAGCATGCAGAGTGAACATAGCTACATAGTCACAGACTCTCCAAGAAAGTATAAAAGGACAGTTACTTCAGCAAATGACAAATTACATGTAGTTCGGAAAAAGCTTAGTTTGAAGATTGAAGGCTAGACTTTCCTCCTTGAGATGTGTCACCAAAATTCTTTAAAAGAAACTTCTGATTTCAACTGAATGTGCCTCTCTTCTTGATGGTCTGGATGATGTTCCAAGATAGTTGTTTCAGAAAATGAAACACAAGAAAAGGACACATTTTTTCTGAAAACTTTGCAACTACACTGCACTTTTAATCTCCTAAGGCCTATGAATATGCAAGAGAAAATTTTCACTTGACTTTGCCTCATCCTCAGACCATTCGCAAATGATACAGTACAGTCTCTGCAGATCCAGGTTTTACTCTTTCTTCATTTACAGCATTAAAAAGTCATGTTGTTGAGAGAAAGAAGGAAGGAAAATAAACTGTCTGCTCTTTAATGTTAGATGAAATGTATATTCATAAGCAAACAGAGTTTGATGGACACCAGATGCATGGCTGTCTTGACATAGGTGCTGGTGAGATGGAAAATGTGGTGGCAACACAAGCATTAGTCATCATGGTTGTTGCAATCAATGAGTCTTGGAAGATTCCCATTGCCTACATTCTTATACACAGCATGACTGGACGAGAAAGAGCAAACCTCATCCTAGAAAGTCTTATTAGGCTTCATGAAATTGGAGTTAGGGTTGTATCCTTTACATGTGTTGGTCCCTTGCAAAACATAACAATGATCAGGGAGCTTGGTGCCAACCTGGCCATAATGGACATGAGGTCATACTTTTTCCATCCAGAAGATCACACAGAAAGTTCATGTTTTGAATCCATGTCACATGCTCAAGCTTCTTCGCAATGTTTTTTCAACTGTAAAAGTTATGGATAGGGAGGATGGCCAGGAAATACGATGGCAGTACATTGAGGAGTTGCACAAGCTTCAGGAGAAGGAAGGCTTCCGTCTTGGCAACAAACTCAAAATGTCACACATTCAATGGAAAAATCAAAAAATGAAGGTCCACCTTGCAGCCCAAATCTTTAGCAGTAGTGTGGCTGCTGCACTTGAATACTGCGAACAACTGAGGTTTCCCTAGTTTAGTGGATGTGCAGCCACAGTTAATTTCCTTCACACAGTTGATGCTGCCTTTGATTTCCTTAATAGCCAATCCACTGGGAAAAGGAAATAAAGCACCCATCACACCAAAAACCAAAGAACATGCCATGGTTATTTTAAAAGAAACTGAGTCACTTCTCCAAGGTCTCAAACTCAGAGGGAAAGACAACAGACTGGTGGTTATAACAACAACCCCAATGTTAGGCAGTTCCGAGGGGCATACAAGCATCTTCTTGTAAGGCACCAGGTAAAAAAGGGAACAGGTAACTCTCTTCTCCGGACAACACAGCCATCCTTGACTCCACACCTGCAGCTGTGAATGTTGCACGCAGGTTGGAAGTGATGTCTGTAGAAGCTATTGTGCCTGAAGATGACGCAATCTCTGACCTTTCAGATGTCAACAACCTGTCTGAGTACAAGGAAGTAGCAATTTCTTACAATACTGGCTTCATTGTGAAAAAGATGAAGCAGAAGATTACTTGCATGCCTTGCTCACAGGCACTTACATCGCATGAGGGTGTCCATCGATTCTTAACATTGAAGGACAGAAGTAGCTTACAGAAACCATCACAAGGCATCATAGGAGTGTGGCATGCAACAAAAAGATGCTTCCAGCAGATTCTAAAAGCCAATGAAGGAAAGGCTCCACATGTAAGAGGAACAACCACAGCAACCATTGTCACCCAGGTTCTGTCTGATTGTTCAGAGAAAAATCTCTTCCCACAGCTCCATAACCACATGTTTGACGTGTGTTGAACATAATCACGTTCATGTCCTTGTAAAGATGGCCTCTAGATGGTACTGCAGAATTCGATTAAATCATGTAGCACAGCAGGAAACAGACAAGATAAAAGAAGGCAAAATTGTCCACAAGAAGCTCACAAAATTAATCAGTTTTTATGGAGATTAGAGAAAAGTTTCTTTGGTAATTTCTATATTTAATGTATGTATCTATACCTATTTGTGTATTTATCTATGTAATTGTCTGATTGTTTATTTATGTACGTATCTATTTGTGTATTTATTTATGTATGTATCTGTGTATTTATCTATGTATGTGTCTGTTTATTTATCTATGTGTGTATCTGTGTATTTATCTATTTATATATCTGTGTATTTGTCTATGTATGGATCTGTGTATTTGTGTATGTATGTATTTGTGTATGTATCTGTACCAATTTATGTGTTTATATAATTGTCTGTGTATTTATGTATGTATCCATGTATGTTTGTATGTACATATCTGTTTTTTTTCTCCCATCTGTATCCATATTGTTATGTGAAAGAATTTCCGGCCAGGAAACACCTTTTCTTCGCTTTGCAGATCAAAAATTGCATGTAATGAGCCTTACTTTCAATCGATTTCACATTTCATTGTTACTTGGAATCTGCCTGAAAGGGGCCCAAGTGACATTCAGTGTCTACCCTAATGCACATACATGCGTTGTCACTAATTTATGTTGGATGTACTTACCAGTATAATAATCAGTTGGTTAACCTATGCAAAGAGACTGCATGAATGGGGCCCAACTCTCCAGGATTTGCTTTTAAATTTAATAAGATAAATAGATGCTACATTGAGCGTTGAACATGGCCTTTAAACACTCATGCACAGCTTATTTACATGTTATCTTTCTAATTGTCTTAAGAGTCTGCATGAATGGGACCTAAGACGTTATTCTTCCAAAGTCATTTATTTGAAACAAAAAGAAAAGAAAGGTGAACACTTGTTTGAAAAAAAAAATGTAATGGTGCCCTCGTTGGCCGGTCCCTTGTCGGTTCCCTGCTGTTGGGTGGGGCGCCCCTGGGCCTCAGCTCTCCCGGTCCATGGACCGGCCCGCAATGGCGCGGCTGGTTGCCGGCGGGGCCCGTGGGCTCGTCACTGCTGCCCCCCGGGCCCCTGCATAGTGCCTGCTGGATGTTCCCCTGGGGTTCTCCTTTGCTCCTCTCTTGGGGGATGCTGTCGGCCCCGCCCAGGTCCGCCTGGGGCTCTGGGGGTCCTTTGGACGTCTTGGCTCCGATCTCCTTCACGTCTGCATTGATTCCTGGGAGACGGATTGATGCCTGCTCACACCAGCTATCAAACACTCTTATGGAGAAACCTTATATGCACCAGCATGCTCACACACACACATAGGTGTGGGGTCTATGGTGTTTAAGGATATATTCTTGGGCTGAGATTATCATTACTAGAGCTTGATTAATCGGTACCATGAGTTTTTCTGTGACATTGTTGTTGTATTTTTATATCCATTTGTGTGTGACGTGGTTGTGTAGTTCTTAGTTCACGATGTTTGTTTTGTTTTGTCGATGTTCCTTTTTCATGTTTTGTTTTGTTTTTTCCCCTCTCTCTGCTGTCCTGTGGCTATGGAGGCAGACTTCGATGTTTTCCTGTGTTTTCTTTGTTCCCCTTCCTCTCTTGTATTTTTTAAGTCACCCTCTCTCTTGACTTTCTGTTTCCTACCTCTCTTCTTCATCTTCTTTCTTTCTTCCCCTTAATTTTCCGTCTCCGTGTCCATAACATCAGGAAATAAAACCCCCAGCAATTCATAATAAAGATTTTTCACACATATATCAAGTGGAGTACTATAGCAAAAGCTGTACTGCTCCGCTTGTGAAAGTAAATCTGTTGGGCTTCTACTTGGTACTCAGACACCAATTCTGAAATCCACACTGCCAAACAGGAAACGTAAAAAAAAAAAGATTGACTGCGGACTTGCTCGGCGGCGGCAGTGGAAATGCTTTCATTGACTACAATGGGAGCGTTTTTGCTGCGCAGTGCGTGCCGGAGCGGAGCGCATGCAGTGGAAATTGGGGGTTAGTCCTCTTTTGTTCACTATTTTTTTGGAACCACTGGCTATTAAAATTAGGGACAATTCTAAAATCAGGGGTGTGAATGGAGGGGACAGGGAACACAAATTATTCCTGTATGCGGATGATGTTTTGGTGTTATACCAGGACCCTACCAGCTCTATAACAACATTATTAGAAGTTATCGATGGTTTCTCTAAATTGTCAAGTTATAAAGTTAATTGGCATAAGACAGAGGCAATGCAAGTATCACAAACCTGCGATGCTATTATATTATCTGCATTCAATTCTAAATGGCATAAAAAAGGGATGACATTTTTAGGGATAGTGCTTAATCCGAATGTTGATGAAATTATGACTGATAATATAGAAAAGCTTCTCAGTAAGATTAAGGCCAATTTGGATAGTTGGAGTAAGTTACGTTTCACTTTATGGGGCAAGGTGAATACAGTAAAGATGGTTGTAGCTCCCTAGATCAATTATTATACAGGAATGATACCAATCTGTATCCCACCACAAATTCTTTTAAGATACAATAATATGATAAAACATATTCTGTGGGATGATCGCAAACCTCGGATTAATCTTGGTAGGCTGTGTCAACCTAAAAAAGAAGGTGGCTTAACCTTACCCAACATAAAACATTATAGTATCTCATTTGAAATGTTTTTAAGTATGTAAACACTGGACGGGAACTGAATCTGATTTGGATTGGGTTTTAATTGAACAAGAACTCACCTCTCCGTTCACTCCTATTGAGGCGTTAACCCAAAAGCCAGACAATGAAGGGAACAACACGAATAACCCTATTTTAAAGTTCTCAAAGATGGTATGGCAGGAGGTTCACAAAATTCTTAACAAGTATTATTTTACTCTATCCAGACTTTTTAGGATGGGCATTTGTACAGATGATTTATGTTGGAAATGCCAAGAAGCAAAAGGTACTCTGCTGCATGCGTTGTGGGAATGTACATTAGTGTCTCCAGCATGGAATAGTGTATTAATATACATGGAGGGATGGCTCAAGTGTAAATTACCTAGATCACCAAGATTGTGCTTGCTGGGAGACAGAAGTGAGGTGCCACAGTTGGACAAAGCAACCTTTAGAGTGGTAAATACTGGACTTGTGACCTGTGCTCGCCTTATAATAATGCTATGGAAAGAACCACAGACCCCAACACCCAAAATGTGGAGGGAGAGAATGATTGACAATGCGGCTTGTGAGAACATGCTGGGATGACTAAATGGCCAAAATGAGGTGATAATGGAACACTGGGACAGTCTTTACGCTTATGTGTCTACAACATTTTGATAGTGGGAATAATAGTCTGGACCAAAAAACCCTTTATGTGCATTTGTCTATTTATAATTAATTTTAAAAAAATATTAAAGTTTTTATACCTCACAGTTTTTTGTGTTCAGGTTTGTCACTTTAAATGTTTAAAAAATAGAATAAAAACTTAAATTGTAAAAAAAAATACTTGTAGCTCAGAGGCTTGCTGAGGAAGATATTCTTTCTGATGACCAACTTTCACTGGGGTTCCAGAATCCAGGAGAAAGTCTGATCAATGAGAATTCTTCCCTAATCATAGACCTTCAGAGCCAGGTCAAAGCTTTGCAGAAGGAAAATGCCAGACCGCGCAACATGGTAGGAAAAGGCAAGTATCTATTCAATGAATTCCTTGATGTGTGATTCATTTTATATTTATTACAGTAGCATCTTTGTCTGAAAATGTTAGATCCCTGGAAACCTATTGTTTTCAAACAACAGCAAAGTAAGACCAGCATATATATATATATATATATATATATATATATATATATATATATATATATATATAGAGAGAGAGAGAGAGAGAGAGAGAGAGAGAGAGAGAGAGAGAGAGAGAGAGAGAGAGAGAGAGAAACAAAAAGTACAAATACAAACAAAAACATTTTGATATCAGATACAGTTGTAATTATTGTAGAGCAAATGATAGACCAGCTCTTTACATATGCTAATTGTTTGTAATTGGCTACATTTGACATTTTCTTCCTTCGAGTATTTTTTTATGAAGATTTATCCAAATAATTTTCCAGAAATTCCAGCTGTATTGACGGGCATCAGAAGGGTTCTGCAGGAAGAAAAACCTGCAAAAGATCCCACCATCCCTGAGGCTGAATTTGAGTCAGAAGCTGCACCTCGTGAAATAGTTTTCCATTGCTATGTGTGTGTTTGTTTTAAAAAAAAAGTGCTTTCTGTTGCCGATGGTGAGTTTGTTGGTTTTATGTTACTGATAAGGTAAAAGTTGGAACATCTGGAGTCACTGTCTCGCCCCACTGTTGGGAGACTGCAAAGGCCCAAAAGACTGCAAATGGGATGGCACGAATGCTGCTGATGGGTCTCTTCACCATTGACGTCCTGCTGAAGTCCAACCTGACGGGAGGAAAAAACAAATTCGATCCCACTGCAGAGAGACGTCTCGCTCTTGATGGGAAAAAGCTGCATGCTTTACTAGGTAAAGAATAAATAATGTTTATAGATGGAATGGCATACTTCTACTTTCTGTTGAATGTCATTCACTCATTCAATAGAAGGAAAATACCCAACTGACAAAGATTCAAGATGTTAAATATAGTCAAAATTTTAAACAGGTCATATTTTGAGTGATACCCCGAGCCAGTGCTTGAAAGTAACTGTCAGCGACTACTGGTCATTTTTTGTCTACTCAATCAGCTGAGTACATACAATACTGTTCAAAATCTCAGTACAAACACGTGAATTGCATATCAACAAACTATTTTCAGGAAAATAACACAAATTGCTGTTTAACAGTAATTAGGCTATCATTGAAAGTCAGTTTAAATCCTGGCTCAGAGAGACAACAGTGACTATCAGTCATTACCCAGTCTTTTGATTTCTGAGAACAATTCAAGGCATTAGCTAATTTGGATAATTTTTAGTTTAATCTTGTTTGTCATCTGGAATTTTGTAGCATTATTTTTTTTGCCTCTAGCACAAAAACTATTTGAATTTGATTGGAAAATTTGGTATTGCACATTTCATTGGAAAATGCAGGTAAATGATTTGATTTAAATGTTAAAGTTAATTCACGAACGAACTATGGTAAATTTGATGACCTTGTAACGTGTTCATTAGTAGCAGCGCCAACTAAGTGGAACATCCTATTCCAGCACTTCATCACTTTTTAGAGATTGTGGTAGAATTCCTAAATTAAAACTTCTACTTTCTTTTGGAAATGCTTATTTATAGATGCTGTCCTAAACCACCATCCTGGTATACAGACTGCTGTGTGGGCCCCACCCCGGTCTAGAATAAATTACGGTGAGACCGGGCAATCGGCTCCCCTTTTTTCTTCAGCACTTCACTGAACAGAAAATGTCCTCCAAAGTAAACAGCATGTGTACCTGCCCGAAGTGTGAGACCGGCTACATCCTCTCCTACAACCTGCAAAGCATGTTTCGCACATACTTTGCAGGTTGCCTCGGGGCTCAGCACACCTGGATTGCTCTGTCTCCGAACAGCACCTGCCCGTACTCTACGCCATTAGAGGAGAAGAATCTCCGGGTTGAAGTTTTCACTCCACTTGGGGAAGATGAATTCCCTGTGGCAGAGCATTATCTGCTGGACAAAGCGTTTGAGCTCTTCACAGCTGGGTCGGGATCGAATGATCCAGCCCTCGACAAGGGATCCTCAGGCTAGGAGTTCGACCGGCCACCCAGCCTTGGCCAAGGGCACCCGGCTTCCAGAGGTCGTTAGGCTGGCGCGAGTTTCTCCTATCCTCCGTGTCAGGCTGGCAGGAGTTTCTCCCATCCTCCGCGTCAGGCTGGCGGGAGCGTCCCCCACGCTTCACGTCAGGCCGGCAGGCCGAAGAAATGACTGCTGGGGGGGAAATGTGTGCATAAAAATTTTGATGGTTGTGAAAAAAAACATGAACATTTCTCTAAGAGCAAAATTCCAGCAGATTCCAGCCCTCTACTTAGATCAGCTGATCTTACTTCCCCCACACATAGTGAGCTTATAACCCTCTAAATCCCTGATTAAAAGCCCCCACAGCTCCACATTTCTCACTGAATACTCTGATGCTCCTTCTCACTCACACAGCATGAGTGGAGAAAAATTGCTGTCACAGCAGAGACAGCCTGCTTTAAAACGCCGTCTCATCCACACTGACGCCTCCTCTCAGTGTGTTGCGGCGCGCCTCAGCTCTGAAGTGAGCCCGCAACCTTCTGCAGAGTTTAACCAGCAGCCCTTTCGGGTCCAGCCCCCCATGAGTTCCCCCCGGAGATTTCTCCGCGGTGGGTAACGGTGGCAGGGGCTCTAAGCTGGCGGACGTCCAGGGAGGACCGCAGCGCAGCAGGAAAATGTGCGCCCGCTTTCAGAGCGTTACTCAGAGTGGCAGTGCGTATGTTTCCCGGACAGGTGGATGAGCAGACTGACAAGCAGAGGTTAAACACTGCAGTTTGCAACTCACCCTCCGCAGTTTAGAGGGATCGTGGAAACAGTTCTGTCCTCCCCGGAGCGGAGCTCTCCAGGCAAAACAGCAGGAACTCCTAATGAAAAACGTCATTTACAGGGTTCCCCACGGAGAGGAAAACAAACGGTTTTATTCCCGATATTTCCTCGTTCCAAAAAAGACGTGAGGAACGAGACCCATAGGCGATCTGTCCCTGTTCAACAATTTAATCATGGAGAGACAGTTCCACATGCTGACGATCAGACAGCTGCTGGAGAACATTCACCAGAACGACTGGTTCACTTCCATAGATCTGAAAGACGTATATGTCCACATCCCCATCATCCCGAAATACCACCGATATCTGCGGTTCTCCTTCCAGGGAATTCCATATCAGTACAACCGCCTACCGTACGGCTACTCTCTCGCCCCAGCTCAGCTCAGCTGCTGGGCATCGCAAGACAGTTGCTGTGCTGGGCGCGTACAAACCTGCTCTCCATCAGAGCAGTGTACATCTGCGGGGTCCTAAACAGAGGGGCGGACATCATTTCCAGGGGAGGTCCTCGTCACAGAGACTGGAGCCTCCATGCCGAGCTGATCGCTCCGATCTGGAGCAGATCCGGCAGAGCAGAAGTGGATCTGTTCACTTCGCGGGAGAATGCACAGTGCGAGCTGTGGTTCTCACTGAGCCCATGGGAGGATCCACCGCTGGGCGTGGATGCCTTCTCTCACAGCCCATGGCCAAAAACGCTCCTCTACGCTTTCCCTCCAGTTCCGCTGATCCCACGGCTCCTTGATCGAGTCAGGGAGGAACAGCTGTTAATAATCCTCATAGCTCCGGAGCGCAAAGGCGCACCGTGGTTCCCAAATCTGCAACAGCTGCTATCGGGCAGCCCGTGCAGCTGCCGTGGAGAGAGGATGCACTCCTCCAGGAGGGAGGGCATCCTCTCTCCACGGCAGCTGCCACGGGCTGCCCAATAGTCCGATAGTAGGCGTCATACGCATCCGAATGGGCAGCTTTTCAGCGCTGGTGTGCGGAGAAAGGCATGGATCCCGTTTCATGTCCGTTAGGCTGCTTGCTGTCCTTCCTCCAGCAGCTGATGGACAGAAATTTCACTTTCAGCACAGTTAAAATTAATGCTGCAGCTATTTCTTCCTGTCACCAGCGTTTTGATGACAGAACAACCTTTAACCATCCACTATAGCTGGGTTTCACATGACGTCACAATGCTGCGTATGTTAGCTAGCTAACTTGGTTTTTGTGGCTGTGTTTATATAGCATTAGGTTGTTGTTAAATTCTCATTTACGTAGTAATGATTACACAGTTACCGGTAGTCTAATATGGACTTCATTGGGACTTTCTAGGCTGTCCTAGCTCTTTGGGTGACGTTGAGTCGGTAGACTGGGCTCCGACGGTCAACCTCGGTTACCAAAAAACTAAGCCCAAATCAGAGGCATCTCTTCAACGAGAGCAGAGGATGAAGCTCATAGAAGACCAACAAAGATAGTCGGAATGTGCAGAGGCTATGTTGGATCTTCAACAGACAGCTGAGAGCCCAGGTCTAACGCAGACAGCTGACTGCTCCGAACCGAAGCAGTCGGCTGACAACAACCCACAATCAGAGGGCATCAGCGGCAATGGGACATTACATGATCAAGGTGAATTACTGTACTGATGTGTAACCAGTATTATTATTAAATGTTACAAATGCGATTGTCAGAAAATCACCCTGTATAATTGGGCCAGAGAACTTGCATGTTTGTAAAAAGGTTGTCAAAAAGATAACTTCACAACAATCCACATAATTCATATTCATGAATTAACTAATTATGCTCCCCACTGCTATATTGCAGGCCATGGAGATGCCGGATGCCAGACTGAGCTAACGATGGATGACATTGAGAAGATGGAGGATGTTCTGAGACAGAACACAACAGAGCTTGGAGATCTTCGAGCCAAAGCACTGGACACACAGTTCAACCAGGAGTACTTTGAAAAAAATGAAGATAAGACAAAGTTCTACACGGGGCTCCCCAACTTCTTAGTTTTAATTCAGATTTTTGAGCTGTGCGAACCCTACATCACCTGTGGTCCTAGGTCTGTGCTGTCAAAATTTGAACAGTTAATTTTAGTTTTGCTGAGGCTGCGACTAAATCTCCCACTGAAAGATTTAGCTTTCAGGTTCAAGATCTCTCTGCCCACTGCTTCTAGAGTTTGGCATAAAATAATTGACATACTTCATGAAAGGTTAGAATTTCAAACTGAGTGGCCAGAGCGACATGTACTTCAAGCTACAATGCCTATGGGATTCAGACAGGCATTTGGATGTAAAGTTGCTGTGATTGTTGACTGCTTTGAAGTTTTTATTGAGAAGCCCTCTAATTTACCAGCCCAAGCACAAACGTGGTCAAACTACAAGCATCACCATACTGTAAAACTTCTGATTGGTGTTGCACCACAGGGCTATGTAACTTACATATCTTGTGCCTGGGGAGGGAGAGTCAGCGATAAAAAGATCACAATAGAGAGTGGCCTCCTAAAAAACCTGTTACCTGGAGATATTGTCCTAGCAGACCGTGGATTCAATATTGGCAATAGTGTGGGATTTTACTGTGATTCACTACAGATACCTGCATTTACCAAGGGGAGAAAACAGCTGTCAGCGTGTGAGGTGGCTGAGACTAGAAAAATTGCTAACTTGTGTATTCATGTTGAGAGAGTCATCGGTTTAGTCAGAAGAAAATATCAGATTCTGCAAAGCAGGGCTATGCCCATTGAGCACATGGCTACAAAACCAGGTGAGGCACTAGCATTGATTGACAAGATTGGGGTTATTTGCTGTGTCTTGTCTAATCTTTTGGAGTCTGTCGTCCCATTGGAGTAAGGAGGAGAGGGAGGGAGGGATACTCAGTCAGTCCAGTAACTGAGCCCTGACACATATCAGTCTGTAAATATGTAATGTTAATGTTTCTGAAATCTTTTTTAAATATATATATATATATATATATATATATATATATATATATATATATATATATATATATAATAAATAAAGATTCCAATGTATTATTGCACTCGGTTCTTGTAGTTATTATAACAACTGTTGGAAAATCTAATAAATAAACCACCATGTATTCTGTCTCAATGGCATTTAATCTTTCCAGTAAACATTCTTACATCACATTACACATGTATGTTTGTAACTTGCTGTCCCAGTATTTCTGGAAGTATACTGTTTCTAAAAAAGCACTCAATTTTAGGAATCACATCATCCCAAAGTTCAAGATCAGGCAAAATCCTTTCAACAAAAATGTCATTGCGGTTCCACACAACAAAGTCACAGTACTCAGCATCTACAATGTGAAGCTGTGCCTGAACTTGGTAGTAGTAGTCGTGACTCCGGTCCAGTGTGACCTTATCCCCATCACTGATGAGGCAGAAGCCCTTTCTCCCAGCACACAAACGCAGATTGGCTTCATCTTGGTGAGAGTGTGGGCACTGAAATCACAGTGAGAAGGACATGTGAACAATAGTTTAGCAAAGATATTTTCTGCCTTTTTGCTCAGTTGAGGACTGTAATATCACCTTAACCTCGCAGATGCCAGTTCCGTGACAGTAACAAGCGACAATCCCATCAGGGGAGGACCCCATGTATGGCCACTTGGGATTCAGCCAGAGACCACTGTCCATACAGGAGAAACCTGCATGCTCCCGACCCATTAGCTTCTCATACGCTCCTCTGGCTTGTGCTTCATGTTTGCATCCATAACTATACACGGTACACATGCAAAACATGAAAAGGAAATTATTATTTAGTATTGGATGTGTAGAGGCAGTTCAGTGATTTAAATGCCATTACCCTAACCCCTATACTTAGTTCTACTGCTGCATAACCCTAGCCTTGTAACCCTATAACTAATGTTGGCCCTTCAGGGCTGTCCATACCATTAATTATTTATTATTAATTATTAATTTTCCGGACTATAAGTCGCTCCTGAGTATGAATCGCATCAGTCAAAAAATGCGTATTGAACAGGAAAAAAAACATATGTCGCATTTATTTAGAAATGTATTTCACAAAAACAGAGAATATGTAGGCTAACTAGACTATTGAGGCCAAAAAGAGTAATGTTAATGAAGATGAAGATGTTAATGAAAATCAGTGAACGAAAATGCTGATGTGGTACACGAACATTTAACTAAACGTGGAGAATACAATGCAATCAAGCATTTTGGGCGATGTGGAGTCACTGGCCGGCAGCAGAACAAATACGCGAGGGAGGATTATTTAATGTATTTCACAGCGTCCAAGAACAGACATTTAATCAGGAAATGCAAGATAAACACAATATAACACGGAATTTAATATTAATAAGTTAACATAACACGCGCCACTGAGTCCAACAGGCAAGCTACTGGTGGCAAGTTCACCATCCATTAAATTATTCGTCCTCCGTGTTGCTTCTGAACATCTCCGCCAACTCCGGAGAAGATTAAGTGCTGTGTCCTCTTCTGCTGGGCACAGAAGAGGAGTGTTTACTCTTCGGTAATGTTTACTCTTTAATTTCAGAATTATTCAAAAACATGTTAAATTTCATATATTATAGAAATTATTTCATATATAAGTCGCACCGGACTATAAGTCACAGGGCCAGCCAAACTATGAAAAAAAGTGTGACTTATGATCCGGAAAATAAAGGTACCTATGAAAACAGTAAACATTTGTTCTAACTGAAGAAGGTCTATAGTAGATGTATGGACCACAGCTTTATAGTTGTGGTATGGACTCTCCTCCCACTTCATAGAACACTTTTTAGTTATAGTTCTTAATGTGGACAGCCTCATACCCCAAACCTAACCTCTCCCTTACCCTAATTCAAACCCTAAATACCTTGTAGCGACTGTGATGAACCTATATGCTTCTGGGTAGCATATGGCCTAGATCAAGCTCTTAGATGGTTGCTCGGGGTTGGTCTTAACAACTTGTTTCAGCTTAGAGGCAGTTATGCGCCCAGCTCTTTGCCTAAACCAAATCTTGCTTGCACTCTGACTTCGAGTTGCCCTCTCAACAGCCTGGACCTGGGACAGGGTGAGCTCTTCTAGCTGGAAATCATGGCATAGCTTTCCAAGCTCTGTGGGGGGTAGCTGCAGGGTCTCTGGTGTTCTGTATTCAAGAACAGTTTTAGGAAGCATGCTAGACTTGGGGATGAATTCTTTGTGGTAAGGCTCCCTAGCCATCAGTGCTGCACTCCTTGGACAGTTTTTGCTTAAGGTCTCAAAAAAACTAGCAAATGTTTCTGACCCTTTTTTCACTCTTGGGCATGGAAGTGATTTCCCAACCTTGTTTTCAGTTGTCCTGCCATCAATGGAACGGTCAAGCTTTTGTTTTTTGGATTTTTCAGAGAAGTCTATCAGAGCTACTGGAGCAGCAGGAATCTGAAAATAAGTTCACACAAAGAAGATCAATATATTCCATAACATATCTATCTATATGCAGTATTAATCATCACAGGATTAAGATGCCAAACTGTGTTTATGTGGGTCTTTGCTGTATTAGCTCCTCTTTGCCCAATAGGGAAATTGTGACTGACCACAATGTCACAATCTACACAGATTGAGGCAGAAAACAGGATAAAATAGAATATAAATACTTTAATAATCCCCAACATTAGGTATGATTGAATATAATGAAATCCCCTCAAAGAAGATGAAATGTAGACGAAGACAAGCAATCTACTTGTCTACTGTATATTGTGTCCTGATGAATTAACCAGAGCAAAGACATAACCAAAGGGGCACAATATAAACATTAATATATTATCATAATTTTGCGTACTGTTACACTGTGTCCAAAAAATAACATTCTCTGTCCCACATTTGGTTTGCTCTGAACGTGTCACCCTACCTTTTTTACATGTGATGGCATCAGCCACTTGCACTGCTCTGTTGTGCAGGAAGCTGTGTCTCGCATTTTTACTCCAGCTTCAATGGAAAAAAGAACTGCCCCTATATGAGAACATTATTCTGATAGTCTGTGAATAGAACACAATACAATATGACAGTTTTTAAAACCTCAAATGCAATCTATATCAGCACATTTTGATGATGTGCAATATAGCCTACTTATACTAATATGCAGTAGCACTTTACATAAATTAACATGTTTATCCCTCAAAGCTCTCTCTCCGCTGGTTCTTAAGTACACTGGCAGTATGCTAGCAGTACGTGTCTGTGTGTGTGTGTGTGTGTGAGATCTCGTGGTAAACGTCCTAGCCTACATAAATGACTTACCCTGCCATGCAATTACAATGAGCAGCAATGACTTCTCCATCCTTCTTCGCAATAATCCAGGTCTTCAGAGGTGTTTTGCTTGATCCCTGAGAGTGGTTTACCTTGAAACATAAAATACTGTCAGGCTAACGTCGTCCTTAAGATGTGTTGCATGTTTGTTGACATTATAGGCTACTAATATCTAATGTGTAATGGCTATTATACTGCTAGCATCTTAACACATAAAACAATATAAGAACAAATACTCACCCTGGCGAAGACCAAACGATGATCATCGTGAAGCAGTTTGGTACCGAGGTTTTGGACCCACCCGCTGACAAAAAAGCTGTATGCCTCCAGACTTTTATAGGCCTTCATTTGCTGTCGGGTGTAGTAAGACGTCTGAAGGACCAGATAGTTGGTGATGTCAACAGCCTCGACTGTCGGCAAATCTTTAAATCCTACCGAAAACTCACTCATCTTCATGAGGTACGGGTCACGTCCCACATATCTGACAATTAACTCCTTGTACCTATTTCTTGAAACGGGATCTAAATCCGTACAACGGTTTCCTCCATAGACGTATTCTCCATTCTTTACTTCCTGCCCTCCATCTGAATTCGCGTCGTCTTTCTGCGTCATCATAATCACGTGACTGAAACCCAGCCATTGAAACGCTTTCTGAGAAGCCACGTCTCATCTCTTCTGTCCCGTGCGCGCGCTCTCGTGTTATGTGGCAGGCACACGGGAGCACTGCGCTGCTCCCAGCGTCTTTTCGTGCATTACAGAGAAAACTCTGCAGGATGTCCTCTGTCCGTTAAGCACCTCTCACACTGGTTATGTGAGGCTATTTCACAAGCTTATATTTCCTCTGGCCTCGATCCTCCACAGAATCTCAGAGCTCACTCCACCAGAGGGATTTTATCCTCCACAGCTCTGCATGGAGGGATGACGGTGGATGACATCTGCACTGCAGCTTCCTGGTCATCCCCGTGTTCATTTATTCGTTTCTATCTGTGATACATTTCCACTTTCTCCATGACTCATTCTGTTCTTAGTGTTCTGACAGAATGATTGTTATTTTTTTTCCTCACTCCTTCCTGCAGGCAGACACAGGGTGAGATGATATTTATTGATCAGTCACAGTTTTGACTTCCAGCTGTTATTTGTTCCTGCAGCTGTGTTTTGTTACGCCCTCTTGTGGTCAGAGGTTGTTCCCCTGTGCTATGTGGCAGGTGGCACATTGCTGTTTGTTCGCTCTGCGTCATTACGCATGACGTCATAACGCACGACGCAGCTGCTGATTTATTTTTTAGATTCTGTATGAGGAGTTGTTGACCTGCTCTGCTCATCGTGACACTGTTACAGTTTTTAACCTTCGTTGTCACTATTCACTGCAGCAGGTCTGTCATCTTAGCTTTCATTCTGGATGGAGATTATTCTCCTCCCTTTTGCTCAAACCGTTTCTGAGCATGTATCTGCAGATACAGAAGACTGAGTGTGCCATTATTTTGGGTGAGCATTGTCACAATTTACCCCTATCTGGGGCAATAGACTATTCAGGGCTGGTAGAGCGGATGGGGGGGTTCAAATTATGGACAGAGAAAGGAATTGGGATGATTGCGGACCATTATTCTGGGGGTACCATTCTTAGATTTGATCAACTTTGTCAAAAACGCAGAGTTCCTCAAAAGCATTTTTTTAAAATATTTGCAATTAACTTTTTTTTAGCATCCAAATGTAAGACATTTATGGCCACACCCCTGCTATAGATTATTGAGGAAACACTTATTAATAATTTAAATGGTAAAAAACACATATCTAGATTCTATAACCTTTTAGCAGAGCACTCAGAAGAATCAGCATCAGATAAACTAAATGCTTGGAGAACAGACACACAAGAAGATATAAGTGAAGAAGATTGGGGAAGAGCATGTTTAAAAGTGCAAAAGAATTCAATTAACACAAGATTAAAATTGGTTCAGTATAATTCAATTCAGTTTATTTATATAGCGCCAATTCACAACAGATGTCATTTCAAGGCACTTAACAAGAAGTAATTTCAATACATTTATACAAACATTCCAATCAGTTAAAAAGTTTCCTATTTAAGGAATCCCAGCAGATTGCGTCAGTCATTGTTGTGAGGTTGGGCAGACTTTCCAGCCACAGCAATCCTTCAGCAATCCCTCATACTGAGCAAGCATGTAGCAACGGTGGAGAGGAAAAACTCCCCTTTAACAGGAAGAAACCTCCAACAGAACCAGGCTCAGTAGGAGCGGCCATCTGTCATGACCGTCTGGGGGTTTGAGAAGACAGAGCAGAGACACCGAAGAAACAGAAGATCTGATATAAGAGAACTCTCTATGTTACAGAAAGTCAAAAGTTGATAACATGACACAGTGGATGTTCAGTTACTGGGAGCATCATCCCAGTCGATGCCCCCCGTCCAACAGGGCATTGCAGCCAAGCAGGATACCAGACCAGGTGGAGCTTCTATGGAGAGAAAAACACTGAGAGAACACAAAGTTAACAGTCAAAATAACAGGATGTACTGTAATACAACTGGAGAGTAGTAGTAGAAAAGGAAGTAGCAAAGTGAAGAAAATTGTTAAGTCTGTCCTCCAGCAGTCTAAGCCTATAGCAGCATAACTACAGAGATAGCTCAGGATGACCTAAGCCACTCTAACTATAAGCTTTATCAAAAAGGAAAGTTTTAAGCCTGGCCTTAAAAGTAAACAGAGTGTCTGCCTCACGGACTAAAGCTGGGAGCTGGTTCCACAGGAGAGGAGCCTGATAACTAAAAGATCTGACTCCCGTTCTATTTTTAGAAATGCTAGGAACTACAAGTAAACCTGCAGTCTGAGAGCGAAGTGCTCTGTTGGGAACATATGAAACAATTAGATCTCTGATGTATGATGGAGCTTGATTATTAAGGGCTTTGTATGTAAGAAAAAGGATCTTAAATTCTATTCTGGATTTAACAGGGAGCCAATGAAGGGAAGCCAAAAAAGGAGAAATGTGATCTCTCTTTTAAATATTCATCAGAACTCTTGCTGCCGCATTTTGGATCAACTGAAGGCTTTTAATTGCATTTTGTGGACTACCTGATAGTAAAGAGTTACAGTAGTCCAGCCTTGAGGTAAGAAATGCATGGACTAGTTTCTCAGCATCACTCCTGGACAGGATGTTTCTAATTTTAGCAATATTCCAGAGGTGAAAGAAGGAAATCCTAGAAACCTGTTTAATATGGGATTTAAATGTCAAGTCTTGGTCAAAAATAACGCCGAGGAGCTTTACGTTATTACTGGGGGCCAATTTGATGCCATCCAGATGAAGTGATTGACTAATCAGTTTCTTTTTTAGAACTTCTGGTCCAAAGACAGCAACTTCTGTCTTGTCAGAATTTAAAAGCAAAAAGTTTAGATTCATCCATGTTGTTATGTCTTCCAGACATGCCTGTAATCTACCTAACTGACTGGGTTCATCAGGATTTATGGATAAATATAGCTGTGTATCAATGGCATAGCTGGGGAAATTTATCCCATGCTGTCTAATGATTCTACCAATTGGGAGCATATATATGGTGAAAAGAATTGGTCCAAGCACAGAACCCTGTGGAACTTCACAAGTAACCCTTGAGAGTGAAGAAGATTGGTCATTTAGATGAACAAACTTGAATCTATCAGACAAATATGATTTAAACCAGCCTGACTGAATCTCTTCAAACAGCTCGTTACTGTTTAGATGCTCACAGACTTGATAAGCAACAATTTTCTCAAGGATTTTGGATTAGAAAGGAAGGTTAGATATAGGTCTGTAATTCACTAAGTCATCTTGATCAAGGGAAGGTTTCTTGAGTAAAGGTTTAATTACAGCTATTTTACATTCTTGTGGTACGTATCCGTTTACTAAGGATAGATTCATCAGACCCAAAATGGGGCCAGGAACCAAATGAAACACTTCTTTAAATAATTTGGTTGGGATTTGGTCCAAAATACAAGTTGAAGATTTAAATGAGGCTAATATTTTTGATAATTCCGAAAGCTCAACGGAATCAAAAAAGCCTAAGCACAAATGAGGTTCTACAGTTCTTTCCGATGCTGCCTCATTTACTGAGGAAGAAGTAATCATGTTTGGGAGGATGCCAATGATTTTATTCATGAAGAATCCCATAAAATCATCACTGCTAAGAGCTGGGGGAATAGTTGGCTCAACAGAGCTTTGACTGTGTAAGTTTGGCAACTGTACTAAAAAGAAACCTAGAATTGTTTTATTCGCCTCTGTTTATGATGAAAAATATGCTGTTCTAGCTTGTCAAAGGGTCTTTTTATACAGCAGTAGACTGTTATTCCAGGTTAAATAGGAATCCTCTAGATGTGTAGAGCGCCATTTTCTCTCCAACTTCCTAGTATTCTGCTTTAAAGTACACAACTCTGCGTTAAACCAAGGAGTCAGCCTCCTATGGCTAGCCACTTTCTTTTTTAAGGGGGCTACACTATCTAATGCCAAACGCAATGAGGACGTAACGCTGTGAACCAGACCATCAATGTCTGAAGGGTTAGAGATGGAATTGCTGCCATCCACTGTGTTACTCTGAGACACTGAGGAAAGTAAGAATGGAACAGATTCTTTAAAAATTGTTACAGCATTGTCTGACAAAGCTCTACTACACTCTGCAAAAAAAGAAACGTCCTCTGAAATGTTTTTACTTTCATTAAACTTAATGTGTCAGGAAGTGTCAATTATTCATATAGACAATTTAGTTCAACCAGAATTTGATAATGAAATTACTGGCGCTAACAAAACAAAAGCCTCTTCCTGTTCGGCTTTCCGCCTCACAAGTTTTGTCACAGGAATTTCTTTGTGGGTAGAAAGATGGCAATTCACTTTTAAATTTTAATACAAAGGGGTTTTACGTTAAAAATACAATACTGTAACATATGTCAAAATCTTATGGATAATGCTTCAATATCATCAATTTAAACTAATGACTGAAAAAAAAGGTATGTGTACCCTGGAGGCTGTGGTGAAGTGATGACTCTCGAAGTGTTCACTGCACAAGCGGGAAGATGGATTTAGAGTCCAGCATTGTATTCTTAAGTTAGACATCCAATGGTCAAGCCTCTCTGGATCAACTAGAGAAAAACTTCACACAAAAATAAACTCAGCAAAAAAAGAAACGTCCTCTGACTTTCAATTGTTTTTACTTTCAGTAAACTTAATGTGTGTAAATATTTGTATGAACACTAAAAGAGTCAACACCATAAAACATAAACTAAAAATGTTTCACAGACATGTGACTAACAGAAATAGAATAATGTGTCCTTGAATGAAGGGAGGCCCAAAATCAAAAGTACCAGTCAGTATCTGGTGTGGCCACCAGCTGCTTGAAGTACTGCAGTGCATCTCCTCCTAATGGACTGGACCAGATTTGTCAGTTCTTGCTGTAGATGTTACCCCACTCTTCCACCAAGGCACTTGCAAGTTCCTGGACATTTCTGTTGGGAATGGCCCTAGCCCTCACCCTGCGGTCCAACAGGTCCCAGACGTGCTCAATGGGATTGAGATCCGGGCTCTTCGCTGGCCATGGCAGAACACTGACATTGCTGTCATGCAGGAACTCACGCACAGAACGAGCAGTATGGCTGGTGGCATTGTCCTGCTGGAGGATCATGTCCGGATCAGCATGCATAAAGGGTACCACATGAGGGTGGAGGATGTCTTCCCTGTACCGCAAGGTATTGAGATTGCCTGCAATGACAACAAGCTCAGTTCGATGGTGATGTGATATACCGCCCCACCCCCCACCTCCAAATCGATCCTGCTCCAGGGTACAGGCCTCGGTGTAACGTTCATTCCTTCAACGATAAACATGAATCCGTCCATCACCCCTGGTTAGACAAAACCATGACTCATCAGTGAAGAGCACTTTTTGCCACTCCTGTCTGGTCCAGCGAAGGTGGGTTTGTGCCCATAGGCACGTTGTTGCTGGTGATGTCTGGTAAGGACCTACCTTACAACAGGCCTACAAGCTCTCAGTCCAGCCTCTCTCAGCCTATTGCGGACAGTCTGAGCACTGATGGAGGGATTGTGTGTTCCTGGTGTGACTTGGGCAGTTGTTGAGGCCATCCTGTACCTGTCACGCAGGTGTGATATTCGGATGTACCGATCCTGTGCAGCTGTTGTTACACGTGGTCTTCTACTGCGAGGATGATCAGCTGTCCTTCCTGTCTCCCTGTAGCGCTGTCTTAGGCGTCTCACAGTGCGGACATGGCAATTTATTGCCCTAGCCACATCAGCAGTCCTCATGCCTCCCTGCAGCATGCCTCCCTGCAGCATGCCTAATGCACGTTCACGCAGATAAGCAAGGACCCTGGGCATCTTTCTTTGGGTGTTTTTCACAGTTGGTAGACAAGTCTCTTTAGTGTCCTGCGTTTTTAGTGACCTTACTTTCTGTAAGCTGTTAAGGTCTTAACGACCATTCCAGAGCAGCATGTTAATTTATTGATTATGGTTAATTGAACATGCATGGAAAACATTGTTTAAACCCTTTACAATGAAGATCTGTAAAGGTATTTGGATTTTTACAACATTATTGTGGAAATACACAGTCCTGAAAAAGGGACGTTTCTTTTTTTGCTGAGTTTATAATGAAATTTTCTTTCAGTTTTAAGATGGTCAGTTAAAGTAAATTCAAAAGTTATCAAGAAGTGGTCAGACAGGACCGGGTTATGTGGGTGGACTGTTATTTCCTCACACTCAATACCGTATGTTAGTACAAGGTCCAAAGTGTGTTTACCCGAGTGGGTCGATCCCTGTACTTTTTGAGGAAAGCCAATTGAGTCTAGAATAGCATTAAAGGCTGCATTTAGGCTATCACTTTCAGTATCCACATGAATATTGAAGTCCCCCACTATAATGACCCTATCAGTATTTAATACTAAATCAGATAAAAAATGTGAGATCTGATCCAAGAATTGAGAGTAAGGGCCTGGTGGGCAATACAAAACCACAAACAAAAATGGTCTTAATGTTTTGCAACTTGGATGAGGAAAATTAAGGGTTAGATGTTCAAAAGAACAGAAGCTATCAATTGGTCTGGGTCTAATTAGTAAATCAGAACGAAAAATGGTTGCAACTCCTCCCCCTCGGCCAGTATTTCTAGGAATGTGAAAATTTAAATGACGAAGGAGTTAACTCATTTATACTGACATAATCCTCCTGCTGCAACCAGGTTTATGTGAGACAAAGCAAATCAATGTGATTATCACAAATCAAGTCATTTACTAACAAAGTCTTTGAGGAGAGAGATCTTATGTTTAATAAACCACATTCAATAGATTTATTTTTCTGTTCAGTCAAAGTCGTATTTATCTTTATGAGACTTCCATAATTTGCTTTTGTTGGCTTAACTTTTAATCCATTTAATTCTGGCCGTGGGCAAGACACTGTTTCTATAGGGTAATGGGTGGGTAACAGTACAGAAGCAGCAGAGAGGTGGGTTAAACTACGACTCTGCTTCCTGGTCTGGACCCTGGGTTGTCAGTGTTTTGGAGGACTAATAAATTCGGCCATATTCTTAGAAAGAAGAGCTGCTCCATCCAAAGTGGGATGGATGCCGTCTCTCCGGATCAGACCAGGTTTTCCCTAAAAAGTTCGCCAGTTATCAATCAAGCCCACATCGTTTGCAGGACACCACCTAGACAACCATTGATGGAATGACAGCATGCGGCTAAACATGTCGTCACTATAAGTGGTTAATGAGGGTTTATATAACCCCTGCAAAACTTCACCACATCTCCCCTAACACCCCTGATGTTTGTGTTAAGTGTCTGATTGAAAAGGGGACTTTGATCCACTTCCTATGGGAATGCCCCAAGATTTTGGTATTTTGGGAAAATGTAGTTAAATATTTATCACGAATGGTTAAGTGTAACATTCCTTTGAAGACAACAATCTGTATACTTGGAATATTCCCAAAAGACTCCAACAGAACAACGAAGTAATCAACAATGATTGACTTTGGACTTCTCCATGCAAGGAGAGTGATTGCATTATATTGGAAGAATGTAGAACGACCATCACTGGCAATGTGGAAGGAGGAGTTGATGAATTGTCTTGGAATGGAGAGATTGACATACATTGTTAAAGGTAAACACAAGGAGTTTGCTTGTATTTGGGAATCATTTATGTCATTCCTGACTAATGAAACGGATAACACTGACTGAATAACAGGTTATTAAATGATCCTGCCTTTTATTTTATTCTATTTATTTAATTTACTTATTCATTTTGTCTTTTTGTTCAATCTTATTCATAATTATTTTCTATTAGTTTTTTTCTGTCATTTTTTTTCTCTTAAGGAGGGGCTGTTCAAGGGGATATGAATGAAAATGTTTGTACTTTTGACAAAGTTTGATATGCACTTTTGAAACTTCAATAAAAGATATTGTTAAAAAAAACTTTTTGGGGTGAGCAGGTCCTTCATGTTTGGTGGTCTGGATGGACCCAGTGAGGCATAGACTTCATCCTGCTTCGCCTTTAACCCACTAGCGATAGCCTTAAAGGGTGAAGCCTATACAAAATAGAACGTTGGTTACGAATTGCAACCCCAGATTCTGAGTATAGGCGCAGCCCTTTAAGTGCTGGGCCTCACTGGTTCCTAAATGGCTGAAGAAGATCAGGGTGGGGCCCACACAGCAGGTGTGCGTGGACAAAAAATTTTCAGTGCTGCGCTGTGCGCAAGGGGTAAACCCACTATACTAATAGAATATGGGGTTACAGTACGTAACCAACATTGTCGTAGCAACCGGCAGCAACATGCACATTCATGAGGTTTTCTCATGTCTCTTACATCCACGGTAAACGTAACATGTAAAGTCAAATTATTATTTTTTTCTGAAGTGTTGACAACTTAGTGTTAACTAATAATGGTTATAAACTGGTACTACCAACAAAATATAAGTGTATTCCTGGAACTGGGTGTCGTTACACTACATCCTTATGCATCACTTTCTGCCAGGACTTTTACATGCTTTTCTCAAGTCACAGAAGTGACGTCAACATACGCATCAGCAGTAGCATTCACCGTCAGGCAATAAACTCCTGATGTACTTACAAACTGTCGAGAGGAAATTTAAAAGTGAAAGTCTGAACCTCGCGCTACTATGCTACTGGTCCCTGACCAGCCTGCTGTATGCTGACTCCTCTCTCCCAGTTCGTTTATCCTGTGGCAGATTATAAAAAAGAATTACACATTCACACAATATATATATTTGGCATGCATGGGGAGAGAGTCTTACCAGCCCATCTCCAAAGAACTCTTCCTCATACATTGCCTTTTATTTCTTTACAAAGTTATAACAACACATTCTGAGAGAGAGCCTCTCTTACAGGATCCAATCATTTGATACAATGTCATCTGTGATAGGCTGAGCTCAATAATAGATATTAAGAAATGCAAAGTGTGACCGTAGTCCTTCTATGATAGGTTAAGCTCTTTAATATATACACTGATATACACTGTTGCTAGGCAGCAAAGCATTTCCTCTTTGGAGCGGTCTCACGCTGCCCCCGTACCGTTGCACAATCAAACCGCCAGATGTTTCTTGTTTTTTCAGAGAGTCGTGACCCGCTCCCTGCTGACCCATGGCTCACATCCTGTTTTAACAGTTCTCTGCAGTTAGTTAATCATTTTAGCACACAACTCCTTAACTTTACATTATGGTTTATTCATTTAATGCTTGTTTAAAAGTTTTTATTTACATTAAAACTTACAATTGTTTGGCTCAATGTCATGGTGCAAATAGGTTGATTTTACTCCGGACCATCCCTTTAACGTTAGCTACCTAGCTTCATTATTTAGCTTAAGCCGATTGCACCGACAGTTTTGGGAAACGTTAATGACTTTACATTCATGTAACAGGCACAGCGTACAAACATGCATCCCTCGGCTGTATCATAAGATAATACCATGGATTTATTAATAGAACACATGGTGAAGAACAGCCATTAGCTGTAGCTAACGTTATATACATTACAGCTACAGCACCCGAAACAGTCATACGAGCATGCGCAGTGCCGGAAAATAAAGCCCTACGAGGGGAAAGGGATTAAGGTTAAACCCCAAACCCTTGCATTACAACCACAACATCATGAAACCGTAACGTATTTCACTAACTTTTTAATGCGAATGTGAAGCTGTGTAGGTCGTTGGTTGTTTTCCAAGACTACCTGATGGTGAATGGTCTACTGGGTTTCACGTGGACTTATCCATTTTTTCCAGCCAATCAGGAACGTCCGTGTTGTGTCACATGCCTTGACGTCAGGCAACCTGGCCAATCAGTATTTTAGGGTAATTTTAAACAAAAATGGAGTGTGTTGCTCTCTCTGACACAGTGGTACTACCCACATAGTGTTTTTTTAACTCTTTCCTGTTGTTTTAAATATTATCTACTGTTTAAATCCAGAAGGACTTTGGTGTATGCAAATAGCACAACACGGAAGTCAGGACAGGACTTCAATCGGTCACCTGAAAGCAGAGGCACTTCCCCCTACAGGCGTGGGGGTGTAACGGTTGAATTTGTAAACTGATCTGAGCCACTAGTGAAATGTAAAATGAAAGAAGTGAATTTTCTTTGTTGTGAAAATTGTTCTATTCATAGATTCTTGTTTTAAGTATTTTCACCTTAGACAGTTGAAAAACCGAATTCAAACACAAAAGTATTGTTTTTAGCTGAATTGATATTAGCCTAAAAATAAATATATTCTCTTGCTATGCTGTTTATCTTACTTAGATTTCATAAGACCAATCATTTTTGAGAGAATCTAAATCAAATGACTGCAAACCTTTTATATGCAACTTAAATGTAAATGGAGCTGTTTTAAATAAACATTTCAAAACCGCACTCCAAAACAAGCAAACGGGAATGTTGAGTGGAGGTACAGTGCAACTACAGGAGAACGTTTTAGTTTGTTGATTCCCAAATGTTCCCTAAACGTTAGTTTTTGGTTTGGTTCGAACTAACCTTTAGAGAACCATAAACTAACGTTCCCTAAATGTTCTGTGTTAGTGGGGGTCAGCCTTTCTCCAACAGTGCCACTGTCTGTGATTGGCTGAATAAGGGAAAGCCTTTCCATTGCTTTAGTTGGAGCAGGGGCCGCTGCTAGGCTTTTGGAGGCCTAAGCATAATTGGCCAGGGAGGCCCCCCTCCAAACACAAACAGACAAAACTCGAGTTCCTACTTAACCTGTTGCTATTTATTTTCAAATTGGCATTAAACATATGAACATGAACATTTAGATAATATACAGCAAAAAAACAAAATAAACTGCAACAACAGCAGTAATATATAAATAATATACAAGTGCATGACAGACCATGCAGAAAAGTTTGTTTAACTCAAATGCATAAACAAAATTGTCAAACAAAAGAAGAAAAATAAAATCTCTAATACTGGTCAACTTAACGAGGCGGCAGCTTTCATGTCTGCCGTTAAACTTCACAAACAAAAACAGCTGATTGACGCCAAATACAGGCTTATAATTTCAGGAAAATAAAACACAACGGGTTTAACACAGATATATTCAGTAAAGTTATTTACTCAAGTGATCAAGTCTTTTCTTGTTTTACAGACGGAGTTTGAGGCTTCATTAGCTAGTAAACTCGTCACACACATTTCCGAAAATAAGATATAACTTAAAAGAAATATTCTCATTCTGTTTTTTTCACGTACTTGTTTAAGAAAGATGATCATCTTTTACACACTTCTAAAACAAACAATTAACCATATGAACTGTCACAAACATTTGCATTTATCTAGGCCTACTTATTGTCATTTCCTGTAGTTATTATTTGTGAACCTGTTTATAGATGAGGGTGATGTGGGTTAAATCCTAGACAGCCTATAAAAACATGAACTTACCAGCAAAAGATGCACGGGCGTCATCTCTTTGTTTTTTCTTTTCTTTTTTCAGCTCCAGATTCGCGTTGTCTGTTCTTACCTGAGTGTAATGAAGGTCTTCATTACTTGTATGTGATGTTATTTGAATGTTTAAAGAAGTAAAATTGACACCATTAAGGATGTGAACATTTTATTGTTGCTGTTTGTGAGTGTGCTGGGGAGGTTGCTTCTCGGCTGGTGTTGCTGGAGACCTGCCCTGTAGACAAAACAAACAAGGTGTGAGCTTGGTAACTTTAAAAGGCAACAAGTAATATCTTACTAATCTTTGGAAATTAATTTGTAGTATACTGAGTTTAGTTTAGTGAACATGTGGCGCAGAACACTTACCTTTTGTCTTGAGGTGTTCAGGCTAAAAGATTCCCAGGGGAACCCAAACATCCTTTTAAAGGTTCCGGAAGAAACCAATTTCTGATTGGAAGGGGGGTGGAGTAAATTTAGCTCTTTTTGCATTATTGTATATTTAACTCTGGAATTTGATGTATGCTTTTATATGTTCTAATGTTAAATTATTGTACATTGGAGATTCTGGATAATGATGATTGATGATTTGTAAATATGTATAACTTGTATCTTTCTTCATTAACCTTGTTTTGGTATGTCTGTTAAGTGGGAGTAGACTATAAAAGGCTGTCAGTCTAGCTCATGAGGGCCCTCTTTCTGTGGAATCATGTGAGCTACTGCTGAGACCACACCTACTGAATGGGGATTTTACTTTGTTTGTCATGTCACTTTCAATGTTGGAAATAAACACCCGGTTGGTCTGCACCGTTCTCCTGCCTCAGTTCTCCTGTTCATTCCAGCCGCCAAAGGCCATTCTAACAAGTGGTGTCAGAAGCTTTGGCCGTCGCCAACTGTGAGAACGTGAAGATGACGAAGGGGAAAAAACATGACCAACAGGTGGAGCCTGATGATGGAGCAAAGCCATCTGCGGACCAGGGGGCCATGGCAGCCAGTAACCCTGAGGAGAAGATTGAGGAACTGACAGACATGGTTAAAGCATTTATCCAGGCTCAAGCAACAAGGGATCAGCAGATAGAAAAAGATGCCTCCCGCCAAGAGCAACGATGGAAAAGTATGCAACACCAGTTTCAACAAATTCAGCTACAAGTGGCTGGGATGATGCAAGATGCCAGAGGTGAGCAGCAAGAACATGGAGCAGCACCTCAGCATGACCATGATGAGCCAGGAGAGGGAACGAGTCAACTGAATAATCATGTAAGACCTGAGAGGGATTTCAGTATGCACAGAGAACCTAAACTGCTCCCCCTTGCATTTAATGATGATATTGAACATTTTTTGACCACTTTTGAAAGAGTGGCCCAAGTCTGCCATTGGCCAAGAGATGAATGGGCTATCCGGCTTATTCCCCTACTGACTGGTAGAGCACGAAGTGCTTATGTCTTAATGGACATTGCAGACACAGAAGACTATGAAAAGGTGAAGGCAGCCATTTTGGAAAAATACGAGATTACAGCCGAAACCTATCGTCGTCGTTTCCGCTCTCTCGACATTCTTTCGGAGGAGACTCCAAGAGAGCTTTATGTTCGCCTCAAAGATTTGTTTTCCAAGTGGGTTAAACCGGACAAGGCAACAGTAAAAGAAATATCAGAGACAATGATCCTGGAACAGTTTCTTAGGATGGTCAACCCTGAACTTGAGGTGTGGCTTCGTGAGCATGACCCGAAGACTGCGGAGAAGGCTGCACAACTGGCTGAAGTCTTCTCAGCTGCCAGACGAGGGACAAAACGTACTTTTGGCCGAGACACCAACTTTGCCCACAAAAGTAAGTCCACTGGGGATGAGTGGGGGGCTGGTCAGTCACAGATCAGGGCATTTTCTAGTGGTAGGCAGAGCACCTCTATTAAGTATAGAACTGATTCTGCTAGAAAGCCCACTTTTTGCTCTGTTAAGCGAGAAGTCAGATGTTATTTATGTAATGGTCTGGGCCACACACAGTATCCCTGTCCCCTTGCTAATCATTCTAAACCATCGCTGTTTTGCACGGTTCCTAGGCCCTCTAGACATGTTTTTCAGGATGCTGCTCGTACTGTACCAGTTTTGGTTAATGGTCAGCGCGAGACAGCCTTACTGGATACGGGGGGGTTTCAAACAGTGGCTTTGTCTTCCTTAGTACGTAGAGAGAAGTGGAAAGGGGAAAACTCTCACATAAGTTGCATCCATGGAGATAAGCATACATATCCGATGGCTGACATATATCTAACTGTGGGAGGGCACACATTTTTCATGCCAGTTGCTCTTGCCTCAGAGTTGCCATATGCTGTTATTCTGGGCAATGACGTCCCCATTATTGCAGATCTCGTTCAGCAGGCAGAAAGGCGTACTAGTACATTACAGCCGTCTGCCCAGCCCAGTGATCAGGCCATACAGGAACTGAGTGATTCCCCATTAGCAGAAGCTACAAAGTCCCAGGTTAAGACACCAGTTGCAGGACATAACATGGTGACCACAAGGGCTCAGAGTGCAAACGATACATTGAGGGAGCTACCATTTTTTGAGGAAGTATGGGAAACAACAGCTAAACCTCCAAGGTCTAGGGATGAGAGACGAAGAGATAAGTTGAGAGGCACAATGACACAACAAACTCATACTGATTTTATACCAGTCAAACCTCTAGAGGTCAACCTTCCAGCAAATATTGGTGAACTGCAGAGGCAGGATCCAACCTTAAAATGTTGGTTTGATAAAATTACAGAGGGTGAAGGAGGCAAGCCGGGCAACAAGGGGTTTCTGGATGAGTCTACTTATGTAGTTAAAAGGGGGATTTTGTATCAGTGCAAGGGAGATGGGGAGGCCTTAGCATTGCCAGATCAGTTCAGAGACAACGTAATGGAGCTAGGACATACAGTTCCTTGGGCTGGACACATGGGATTTCAGAAAACCCTCTGTAGAATTGCCAGAAGGTTTGTGTGGCCAGGAATGTACAGTGAGATATCCCAGTTCTGTAAATCTTGTGTGAAATGTCAGCTCACCTCTGAAAAGAAAACACCACATGCCCAGCTACAGCCCCTACCAATTATTGGTACTCCTTTTGAGAGAATAGGTATGGATGTAGTAGGTCCCCTAGAGAGAAGCTCAACAGGAAATAAGTACATCCTCGTTATATGTGATTATGCAACTCGGTATCCTGAAGCTTTTCCCCTGAGAGGTGTAAAGGCTAAAAATGTGGCAAACTATCTAATACAGCTATTTTCCAGGGTAGGGATACCAAAGGAGGTTCTGACCGATTGTGGAACAAACTTTATGTCTAGGCTGTTACAACAGGTCTACAAGTTGTTAGGAGTAAAGGGAATTAAGACCACCCCATATCATCCCCAGACGGATGGGCTTGTTGAAAGATACAACCAGACTCTAAAGAACATGCTACGCAAGTTATTTTCCACTACAGGAGATGATTGGAACCAGTGGTTGCCCTATTTGCTTTTTGCCTACAGAGAGGTCCCGCAGGCTTCAACAGGTTTTTCACCATTTGAACTGCTATATGGGCGCCAAGTAAGAGGACCATTAGACCTCCTAAAAGACTACTGGGAAAATCCTGAATTAGCAGAAGAAAACATTGTGGCATATGTAGTCAAAATGCGACAGAAGCTAGAAGAGATGGCAGCCCTGGCACAGGAAAGCATGAAGGCAGCTCAGGAGACCCAGAAAAGATGGTATGACCAGAAATCCAGGGAAAGGGTCCTGAAACCTGGCCAACAGGTCCTATTGTTACTACCAACATCAGATAACAAGCTGCTCGCCATGTGGCATGGCCCATATGAAGTGACTCGTCAAGTGGGTAAGGTCACGTATGAACTGTTTATGCCTGACAGAGTGAAAAAACACCAGACATTTCATGTAAATTTGCTGAAGAAATTTCAGGCACGCCAGAGATCAGTGCAGCAACTTTTGGTTTGTGATGTCAAGGATGAGGAGGTGAATGAAATGTTTTTGCCATCCACTGAAACACTGCTTAGTGGGATTGATCTCTCTCATCTGTTAGCATTCCAGCAGAAGGAGGTTGCATCTCTGCTGGATCCAGAACTCTTTGGAGAGACTCCAGGTTTTACAGACCTAGTGCGACATGACATCTGTCTCAAGAAGGATGCTCCAGCTCGACAGAAGAGTTACAGGATTCGAGAGCGGTTGGTACCAGAACTCAGGAAAGAGAAACTTGATGTTGGAACTTGGTATTATTGAAATATCAACTAGTGAATGGTGCAGTCCTGTGGTTCTTGTACCCAAAAAAGACGGCTCACTGAGATTCTGCATTGACTTTCGCTATCTAAACTCTTTGTCTCAGTTTGATCCGTATCCTATGCCCAGAATTGATGAGCTGTTGGAGAGAGTGGGAGGAGCCCAGTATATCACCACCTTGGACTTAAGTAAAGGATACTGGCAAGTGGCACTGACACCAGAGGGACGTGAACTGACTGCATTCAAAACACCTTTTGGTATGTACCATTTTAAGGTGATGCCATTTGGTCTTCAGGGAGCACCTGCCACTTTTCAAAGACTTATGGATTGTGTTTTGAGAGATGTGTCAGATTTTTCAGCAGCTTACTTGGATGATGTGGTGGTGTTCAGCCAAACCTGGAAGGACCATATGTCCCATTTACAACAAGTGTTGGGACACATCAGAGCAGCTGGGCTGACCATCAATCCTCAAAAATGTGCCATTGCCCAGAGAGAGGTGGCCTATTTAGGCTATGTTATTGGGTTTGGCAAGATTAGACCTCAGGTGGGGAAGGTGGATGCTGTTCATTCATTCCCTATACCTACCACTAAGAAGAAGGTGAAAAGCTTCTTGGGCCTTGTAGGATGGTATAGAAAGTTTAGTCCTCATTTTGCAGAACGCTCAGCAGTGTTGAACAATCTGACAAAGGGTAAGTCCCCCAATAAAATCCAATGGACTGAGGAATGCAGCAGAGCTTTTGAAGATCTTAAAAAGGCCATCTGCATAGACTCTGTGTTGCATACTCCAGATATTGAGAAGCCCTTTATACTGCAGACAGATGCTTCTGGAGTTGGACTTGGAGCAGTGTTATTGCAGGAGGAAAATGGAGAAAGTAAGCCTTTGGCATTTCTCAGCTGCAAGCTTCTAGACAGGGAGATGAGATATTCTACTGTGGAAAAAGAATGTCTAGCAATTAGGTGGGCTATTGAATCATTAAGGTACTATCTGTTAGAAAGGCATTTCTTTTTGGAAACTGATCACAGAGCTCTCCAATGGTTACATCGGATGAAGGATGCCAACACACGGATCGCTGGATGGTACCTGTCCCTGCAGCCCTACAACTTTACAATCCACTACAAGGCAGGGAAAACCAACAATGTGGCTGACTGTCTGTCTAGGATTCCGGGAAATTGAGGTACTGTGCACTTGAAGAGAGGGGGGAGGAAATGTAATGAAGGTCTTCATTACTTGTATGTGATGTTATTTGAATGTTTAAAGAAGTAAAATTGACACCATTAAGGATGTGAACATTTTATTGTTGCTGTTTGTGAGTGTGCTGGGGAGGTTGCTTTTCGGCTGGTGCTGCTGGAGACCTGCCCTGTAGACAAAACAAACAAGGTGTGAGCTTGGTAACTTTAAAAGGCAACAAGTAATATCTTACTAATCTTTGGAAATTAATTTGTAGTATACTGAGTTTAGTTTAGTGAACATGTGGTGCAGAACACTTACTTTTTGTCTTGAGGTGTTCAGGCTAAAAGATTCCCAGGGGAACCCAAACATCCTTTTAAAGGTTCCGGAAGAAACCAAGTTCTGATTGGAAGGGGGGTGGAGTAAATTTAGCTCTTTTTGCATTATTGTATATTTAACTCTGGAATTTGATGTATGCTTTTATTTGTTCTATGTTTATTTAATATAAATTAGATAAAAACATTTAATTTGCCCGAATTGTGAGTGATAGGTTACACAATTAAGAAAAAACCTGTTATACCTAATTTATGTATTATCTATCATATTTATCTATTATATGCAATAAAGCTCCAGACGTCACGTGACTCTCAGAGCGAAGGCGCCATGTTGGCAGGCATGAACGTTATCAAAATGAACGTCGCCAACTGTGATTTTACTCCGTCTGAGTTTACTTCCCATTTTAAAACAGAAGATATTATTGTATATACCGGGAAATTCAATTCAATTCAGTTTATTTATATAGCGCCAATTCACAACAGATGTCATCTCAAGGCACTTAACAAGAAGTCATTTCAATACATTTATACAAACATTCCAATCAGTTAAAAAGTTTCCTATTTAAGGAATCCCAGCAGATTGCGTCAGTCATTGGCGTGAGGTTGGGCCCCGTTGATGCAGACTTTCCAACCACAGCAATCCTTCAGCAATCCCTCATACTGAGAAAGCATGTAGCGACGGTGGAGAGGAAAAACTCCCCTTTAACAGGAAGAAACCTCCAACAGAACCAGGCTCAATAGGAGCGGCCATCTGCCACGACCGTCTGGGGGTTTGAGAAGACAGATCAGAAACACAGAAGGAACAGAAGATCTGATATAAGAGAACTTTCTTTGTTACAGGAAGTAAAAAGTTAATAACAGGACACAGTGGATGTTCAGTTACTGGGGGGATCATCCCAGTCGATGCCCCCCGTCCAACAGGGCATTGCAGCCAAGCAGGATACCAGACCAGGTATATCTTCTATGGAGAGAAAAACACTGAGAGAAAACAAAGTTAACAGTCGAAATAACAGAATGTACTGTAATACAACTGGAGAGTAGTAGGAGAAAAGGAAGTAGCAGAGTGAAGAAAATTGGTAAGTCTGTCCTCCAGCAGTCTAAGCCTATAGCAGCATAACTACAGAGATAGCTCAGGATGACCTTAGCCACTCTAACTATAAGCTTTATCAAAAAGGAAAGTTTTAAGCCTGGCCTTAAAAGTAAACAGAGTGTCTGCCTCACGGACTAAAGCTGGGAGCTGGTTCCACAGGAGAGGAGCCTGATAACTAAAAGATCTGCCTCCCATTCTACTTTTAGAAATCCTAGGAACTACAAGTAAACCTGCAGTCTGAGAGCGAAGGGCTCTGTTAGGAACATAAGGAACAATTAGATCTCTGATGTATGATGGAGCTTGATTATTAAGGGCTTTGTATGTAAGAAGAAGGATCTTAAATTCTATTCTGGATTTAACAGGGAGCCAATGAAGGGAAGCTAAAACAGGAGAAATGTTATCTCTCTTTTTAATATTCATCAAAACTCTTGCTGCCGCATTTTGGATCAACTGAAGGCTTTTAATGGCATTTTGTGGACTACCTGATAGTAAAGAATTACAGTAGTCCAGCCTTGAGGTAACAAATGCATGGACTAGTTTCTCAGCATCACTCCTGGACAGGATGTTTCTAGTTTTAGCAATATTCCGGAGGTGAAAGAAAGAAATCCTAGAAACCTGTTTAATATGGGATTTAAATGTCAAGTCTCGGTCAAAAATAACGCCGAGGTTCTTTACGTCATTACTGGGGGCCAATTTAATGCCATCCAGATGAAGTGATTGACTAATCAGTTTCTGTTTAAGAACTTCTGGTCCAAAGACAGCAACTTCTGTTTTGTCAGAATTTAAAAGCAAAAAGTTTAGGGTCATCCATGTTTTTATGTCTTCCAGACATGCCTGTAATCTACCTAACTGACTGGGTTCATCAGGATTTATGGATAAATATAGTTGTGTATCATCTGCATAGCTGTGGAAATTTATCCCATGCTGTCTAGTGATTCTACCAATTGGGAGCATATATATGGTGAACAGAATTGGTCCAAGCACAGAACCCTGTGGAACTCCACAAGTAACTCTTGAGAGAAATTAAAAAGATTAAACATATCCGACCCCTACCATGCCCCTGGGATATTTTTTAAAACTTCAGAAGCTGTCAGGGCAGAGCTTTTACCGGACCTGAGATACTCTCACAATGGCGTTCATTAAGATCCACATCATAGCACATAGAACAATGTTGGCTATATATACTCACCCCAGAAGAATATGAGCAACAATAAAAACACATTCTCTTTGTAACCCTTGCTGCTCTGTGTGGAGAAACTTCAACTTTAACTTAAAGTTCAGAGTCCTGCAACAGGGCAGGTACCCGCATAAGGTTTTTGCATCATAAAGTTGTGAAATTAAATTTCACGGTTCCGGGAGGAAGTTTCTTTAATGCGGGCGGGTTGCGAGTGACAAATAATTGTTTTTAATATTTTGTTTAAGACTCCCAAAGAGGATTGTGTTGATATATTGTGATATGTGGAAAGAGCAGGCCAGAATATTCCTCCAACTTTGCGCTGACAGCGGACTAATCTAGCTATCTAGGCATCCAGAGCTGCTAGAGAGACTTTACTGCAGTGGGATTTGCGATTCATGAACTGAGAACACAGTTAAAACCAGGAACTGTGGTCATTTTTTCATTTCTGCATATTGATCTCTGCATCAGATAAATTTTAGTTTTCATAAATTTCAGAAAAATCTCTCTGGCAGCGCAGGATGCCTATATAACGAAAACATTCCGCTGTCAGTGTAAAGCTGGGGGAATATTCTGGCATGCTCTCTCCACAAACACAATATATCAACACGATTCTCTTTTAGAGTCTTAAACAAACAAAAATATTACATTAATATTTCCCTTAATATTTTCACCCGCAGTAGCCTAAATAAACCGCTGCCAGACCCTTGAAATTTAATTTATGTATTTTTTCATCTTTAAACGGATACCCGCAACATGCAGGACTCTGCCCTGAACGTGTTTGTGTGTGTGTGTATATATATATATATATATATATATATATATATATGTGTATGTGTATGTGTATGTGTATGTGTATGTGTATGTGTATGTGTATATATATATATATGTATGTGTTTACCAACACCTTATTTTGACGGTTTTAACATGTAGAGTAGATAAGAAATGTGATCATTTCAACCCATGTTCGACCAAGCAGCCTGATCTTAGAGGCACATCTGTTTTAAAAAAATCTTTTTTTCCCCAACTAACTCCAGATATATTTCATATTTTGTTCTCAGAGATTTTTTACTTTTTTAAAAATTTATAAGAGTTGTCAGTTAAGGCATTATTCATTTCTGATATGCTGTTATATGGGATTCACCTTCATTGTTGTACTTTTGTACATACACCCATAAGTGTTATGTCTGTGTGTTCATTTGTTTACAGAACGTTTGTCTTGTTGTGGTGAGTTGGTTTCCAACTAATGTTGAATGCAATGTTGAAATTTTAATTTTGTTTTTAATATAAAATGTGTTTTTTTCATTACAGATTATTTCAATCACCTAAAACTACAGGAAGATCATAAGGAGAAGTACTATACTGTATATGTGCATCTCCTTTAATGCCACTTCTTTCATATCGTTAGGTGCTGTCCGTTTTCTGTTTTTGAATAAATAAACAACAAATGAATTAAGTTTCTGTTTTTCTTTCACACAGATATTGTTTCCATTTCAGGAAAAAAAATCATAGTTTTGTAGCCGCATAAGAAGTATGATTTGGCTTTGTAATATTGCAGACACCAAGGTTTATTTTAATATTGAGATGTTGAAGGAATTTATCAAATTCAAGAATGCAGTTGGCTGAGAAATTACTTGTTTTATTTCTTCCCTTGTTATATACTGTTGAAAGAATTTTCATTCATTATAGAGAATAAAACATAATTTTTTTTAAACACAAGATTCTATAAAAGAAAGGGGCACAGATAAAAAAAACAAACGGGGGCCAGAAAGCAAAAGAGACTTATGTACAGTAAAATGGGGGGGGGGACAGAGTTGTCAACAGTGTTATGGCAACAGATGTAATTGTTGAAATAAAAAACTACACCAACAACACATTAGACATAACAATCAGGGCTATAGTTATACTTTTTGCTTTAACATCAATTGTTCAAAAGACCTGTCATGTCTAATGTGAGGATGCATAAAGATGGCAGGATTTAAACTAGGAATAAAAGAACCCATAACACTGTTGACAAACTTCCTGGCCTTTTCTATTTTTGCTGGGTTTACACCCGCCCTCTATCAACGCCTTTGGGTGATGGAGGAGAAGATGATGGACATCTGAAGGTGGAGAAGGTTAAGCTGGTGCAGGTCTTCCATCATGTTCACCAACTGGACACTGCTGACCGCCCCCATGTCATCTCCGCCACAGCTGATGATGAGGACATCTAGAGATGCGGACGTCTGGGAGGCCGAGGTTTCCTCTGATGGTTTCTTCAGCTCTCTCAGAACTATGTCAGACATAGCTGTCTCCAATTATCCAAATGGCTATGGAGAAACTAGCATAATGAATAGCAGTTGCACAGGTGTGGCCTATTGGTTGAAAGTATAATACTATTAAAGTTCTACATGAAGTGATGGAGACAGGTACTTACATTTTCTGCTTTGTTTGGCTGTTGTGGAGGACAGGCATGCAGCCATTGTGACCTGATAAACAAAATCTATAAAAAGAAACAAAAGTGTCTTAAAGTGCAACTTATTTATTAATTTATTTAATTACAGTAGGATCGAAATTATTCATATTAGCTGTTGCTTATCTACAATAGCTGTGGGAACCGTTTTAACTGGGAAATCCTACATGGTAGTACAATCACTAACAATTAGGGTAAATACAAACAAATATTAATATAAATATGTGAACTATCCTAACTAACGTAGCTTGATCATGTATCTCATGCATAGACTAAATAGATCTCATACACTATTAATAACTAAGTTAAAAATATTATTGAAAACTTTCATCAAGTTAATGAACATTTCATTTGAATAAATTATTTCAATTTAAATATTAACTTACTGATTTAATATTGTATTTACAGCCTGGATGGAAGAGGGTAGCAGAGTTGCTCTACCTGCGGCTTTCAGGCTAAAGGCGCCCGCTAACCTCCGTTAGCTTCTGTTAGCTTCAGTTAGCTCCAGGACTAGCTCCGGACTCAGAGTGTCAATCATCCGCCCCCGCCCTCACAGCGACACTCTCAGCTCCACCTCTTTGCCCATTTTTGTATTTTCTGAGAGTGACGAAACATGTGACGCAGAGAAGATGGCGGCGATGGGAACAGGCCATTTGGCTTCATTTTTGCTCTTCAGAAACCAATGGGCGACGTCACCAAGGCTTTGTCCAGTAATTATACAGCCTATAGGCTTGACGCGCATGAAAATATACAATTTTGTCAAATTCGCTTTGGACGCGCGTCGAGCTGCGAATGTTCAAGCGTCAAACTTTGCGTGCAGCGCGTTTTTTGACGCTTTGGTGTGAACGCAGTGTTAGGCTCCCCATGTCGTCGCTGCTTGGCACACAGCAAAGTTGGTTCGAAAACAGAGGCTGGTACAACGTAACCGTTACTAGTGGAAAAGCCTTAGAATAGTGTAGAGCTAAATCGACCTGTGAAAAGTAGACGATTGTGGAAACGGGCCATTAGATGGTTCTGCTAGAGGTTTCTTCTGCTGGAGTTTCTTCCTGTTAAAGGGGAGTTTTTTATCTCCACTGTCGCTACATGGTTGCTCAGTATGAGGGATTGCTGTGGTTGAAGTCTGCATGTTGGCACAACCTCAAGTCAGTAGGTACATTTACAAATCTGATCATAGTTTGGATTAGAATTTGACTGTGTACATGGGCTCTGAAAGAATGTATCTGATTGTGACAAGTGTTTACATCCGTCACATGTTCCATCGGAAAAAATCATTTTGACATGCGCAGAACTATCCAACCTACCGGAAACGGCCATAGAAGAAGAAATAGCAGACTTACGTTGTAAACAATCACTTTTCATAAAAAAAAAATAAAAAAAACATTTTTAATTTAGCCGTTGATGTTGCCTTGTCAAGCGCTGTAAAATTTCTTTTTTGGTATGTTAAAAGGTTACACGGTAGATCGCTGCTGGGACGTGTGCTGTGCAACCGAGTCACCATAGGAAACGTTCATATGGAACAGTTAGGACACTTGTCAGCGCACCGTTTATTACTGGACAGTGGAAACGGTAAACCAAAAAAAGTGGTCAAGTTTCGAATGCTGTTAAACGTGAAAGTTTGTGTGTTTGAAACGCTATGTTATACAGTACAGTTTACACAGCAAAATACATGTTCCTTACTATTGCACCAAATAGTAACACTTGAATAGGTTATGTAAATATGCAACTTGTTTGTTGAAATGTTAATAAAATGGAAGCTTCCTCAAACAGCAATCTCTTTCTTGACAATCCCCTCTGTACACGAACCCATACATATGGTAATTAAACATTAAAACACCTGCGGCTTATAATCAGGTACGGCTTGTATATGTACACATTTGTGTTTTTCCCTCAAATTGGCTGGTGCGGCTTATATTCAGGTGCGCCTTATAGTCTTGAAATTACGGTACTTGTGTCCATGTAAACATGGCTAATGACTCAATGCAATCTGCTGGGATTCCTTAAATAGAAAACTTTGAAACTGATTGAAATGTTTGTATGATTGTATTGAAATTACTTTTCTTGTAGTGACTTGAGATGACATCTGCTGTGAATTGCTATATAAATGAACTGAATTGAAAAATCGTCATATCTCCGATTCAGGAACTACTTCGAGGCAAGTATTGTATCAAAAACTGATCTAGACGATCCATTACTGTTCATCTTTCTGAAGGCTAATGAAAACTACTTGGAGTGTTAGGGTGAAATGGGTAAATTTTACAAAGAGATTTTGACAAAGAAGCCTCATTCTATGTGCTATGTCAAAAAAAGATGGGAAAAGAAAAAAAATATTTTGATATCAACGGAAGAATGATTGAATGCATGTGAATCCTAATAGAAATGTACAAATTCTAATTTATGGTGGGAGTATAGCTGAAAATGTCTGATGCATTTTTTCATATCACCTACGCAGATGGTACATTTTGAAACAGGTACACTCAACTGTTGAAGGTTATGTGCGGCCCGGGATGCGGCCATTGGCACATATTTTGGCACTGCCTGAAGATTAAACCTGTTTGACTTGAATCCCACTCAGTATATTTAAGCTAAATAACATAGTTTTACAATTTTCCACCATATTCTTGAGAAATTATTTTAACTTGCACTGGCTAGTGAATAAATAGTTTTTTTTCAATTTGATAGTACCAACCAAAAAGGCAATCACAAGATCCTTTGCACCTTCCCTGGCTCCCATGATAACAGAGTTGAAAAATATTGTGAATGAGATTTATGTGATGGAATCTATTACATTTGCAATGTGTGTTAAAAAGAGTGCTTTTGTTGAAATATGGAGAAAATGTGCCAATTTTATTAAGCCTCTTCAGCTGGACTTTGTTGAATAGGAAATTTTACCTCTAAGTAACATTTAGTTGTTTTTTTTGCCATATTCCCCAGAGTTAGATAAGTGAGAAAAAGGCATTTTGTAACCAGCCCAGTTATTCTCCTGATCTGGCAGCAGTAAACACAAATGCGTGAGCTTCACTAAGTTTTTATTGCTGTATTGTGAGTAGTTACAAGTATAATCCAGGGAAATGGTTGTTACTTGTGTAGCAAAGGGTTGTGAAAACAAGCCGAAGACATTCAGCAACAGGATGGTTCACAGAATTGTGTTTGTTTACAGAAGAAGAAGGGGGCTTTTGCAACCGCTGTGTTGTGTCCTTGCGCCTTGCAGTGGCGGCTTACAGCAGTGGTTTGTCGTAATGTAGTCCCAAGTCTAAATCGGCTCCTGTAATTCCTTTGTGTTACTTCTTACTTTTCATTTGCAGTCGAAATGATTATTGAGTTCACCAGAAATAATCATTACTTCATGAATCCTGATCATGAGTAATGAGTAATTTGAATTTGAATAACTTTTGAACACAAAATGCTAGTTGCTCCCATATACTTACATTGTTTATGTTAAGCTAAAGCAAACGAACTGCTGCCAGATCGAGAAAATGACTGGGCTGGTTACAAAATGCTTTTTTCTCACTTATCCGACTCTGAGGAATATGGCAACAGACAAAATTTTACTTAGCGGTGGAATATCCCTTGAAGTCTCTCCTGAATAGAAATTTGGGGAAAATGCTTTATCTGTTTTGGATTTCATGATGGCCAGTTTTTCTTTCAGGAATTAATGTGCATTCTGTGTGTTTATGTCCAGCCCCCACTTGTTGTTCCTTACATGTTAAAAAATAAAAAGTAGTTAATATGTGGACGTGCTGTTACTGTATGAATAATCAGAGATTCGATGAATGGTAAGGAACAACACAGGAGCTTGAGATACCGGTGTAGGTTAATCAACAGGAAGAAGGGTTTTATTGTAAGAAGGGTTTGAGTGCCATAATGTCAATATGCATTTTGTCATTGATTATTGAAGTTATAGTTTAAACATTGCATTTTTTATCAAATTAAATGAAACAGATCATTTTTCCTGTTTGTGTTTAAAATTTATCTTTACAATTCAGTAGAAACCTTTAAAAAAATTATCCAGCAATTATAAGACGGGTTAGACTGATGTAATACCAATACTTTCCCACTGACTGTTAAGGAGTGCATAAATAACTTTCAACATGATTTTTATTCAAACAGGAACAAAACAAGAAATAATTCTGTTTTTCAACATGATGCCTGTGTCTTTTAAAACAGGAAACACATCTTGGTTGAATAAAAATAGATTTAAATCTATATCTGTCAGAGGTATGATTAATTTTGGTCCTACTTGTAGGTACTCATTATATGAAACCTTGTTATTCATAGATGTATACTTGAATACAAACAAAATACAAACTCATCATATATGACTGTGATACATGTACAACAATTTTGGATTCATCTTTGCCATAAAATAATGAGAAAAATAATCTCAAATTAGATAACTGTGAAAACATTGTGTGCCATACAAGACATGAACACACAACTTTTTACAGTCACATGGCTTAGTCTAGTCACATGTTACAAGCACTGTCAAAAAGCTGGTTGCACATACATGACAGAAAGGCTTTTCTAAAGACTAAAGAGAAAAAAAAGGTTGCTGAGTTAGGAGTTTAGGAGGCTCAGTTGTTCTTTGCATTTGCTCAGGTATAAAAGGAAAGCGTTTAACAAGGTAGGAATGCAGTACAGGAGCAAGAGGAACCACTCATCAGCAGCCAACATGAGCAACATGAACATGAGGGGCAAGGTACAGGATCTCTAGCTAATTAATAATTGCAGTTCTTCTTTGTCCAGTTTTCTGCTTTTTTTTTTTTAAAATAAAAATTCTCTCTTTCTCAGATCATCTTCTATGAGGACAGGAACTTCCAGGGTCGCCATTATGAGTGTATGAGCGACTGTGCCGACATGCACTCCTACATGAGCAGGTGTCACTCCTGCAGGGTGGAGAGTGGCTGTTTCATGGTCTACGATCGTCCCAACTACATGGGAAACCAGTACTTCTTCAGGAGAGGAGAGTACGCTGACTACATGAGCATGATGGGTTGGAATGACTGCATCAGGTCCTGCCGTATGATCCCCATGGTAGGAAATCCTATCTCCAGACATTTAATTCTTATAACTACAAACCTCATCTAATGTTTATTTGAAAATATTTTACAGTACAGGGGATCCTACAGGATGAGGATCTATGAGAGGGAAAACTTCGGTGGTCAGATGCACGAGTGTATGGATGACTGTGACTCCTTCATGGATCGTTACCGCATGTCCGACTGCATGTCCTGCAACGTGATGGACGGCCACTGGCTGATGTATGAGCACCCCCAATATAGAGGCAGGATGATGTACCTGAGGCCTGGAGAGTACAGGAGCTTCAGGGAGATGGGATATGGAGGCATGAGGTTCATGAGCATGAGAAGGATCATGGATTCCTGGTATTAAATATGTACTCCTCTATACCACTGAATTAAAGTTTTCTGCACAACTGGGATCTTTGTCATGGTTTTTTATCACGTATTAGATTTTTAAACAAATAGTATCACACAAAATTCTGAGCTTTATGTTCATACTTTTTTAGAAAACCCTAGTATTTCCAAACCTGTATTATCAAGAAAACATATACATAGAACGTGTTTGACCAGATGAAGTAGGCTAATACGTCTTAAAATTAAACATATCCCTATCTAAAGAAATTCAACAGTACATTAGAAACAAAGTCACGGACTTCTATTACACATCGGTTGTCAAGTAAGTATAACAAAGCCATTTTGTTGGCTTACTGACTCCAACAAACCACACCGAGAGTCATTATTTAATTCTAACAAAAACACATCCAGAAGAAATCTGAAATAGAGCAAATACTTTTTCACAGCACTGTATTTATATTCCTTGAACATTTCCATATTTTGTCAAACCAAAAACAAAAATATCTGATAGAGAAACAGATTTCCCACCACAAAGTAATGGGAACTGAAAGGAAAATTATGCATACTGTAGTTTTTGAAATTCATGCCCATTGTTGCAAAAATAGCTCAAGCTCAATATATTGGATACACAGTGTCTTTAAAAATGTATTTTCCAGTCTTAGATTTGGAATATGATTTAGATCTAGACTTTGACTGGACCATTTTAACATATAACTAGCACTCAGAGAGTGCAGACATCGACCAGGGCCATCCCCCATCCCCATTTTGTTATCTAATTCTAACTTTTGGTACTTTTCCAATTAAATGTCTGTGTGTGCTGCTATGAATGGATTAATACGGTAATAATTGTAATCTAATAATGATTTAAATTCTACTCCCCAGAAATGAATACATATAAAGCCACGGTCGACAATATCCTGATACAGCCGAGAGCGGAGGGTTTGGAGTCAAGTCAGGAGCACGTTTTTCACCTTTTTTGACGATTTTTTTTATACTTGAAAATAAAAGTTGTTAAAGATTGTGAATGCCTTTCTGTTTCCCGCGCAAACATATGCTTCATTATCAGAACAAATAATACTGATCCTCAGAGAGTTTGCATCTTTGAATTGATAATAGGTTAAGGTAAGGTTAATAAAAAATTTCTATTAAACAACATCGGCGAACACCTTCATAAAATAATGTCTGCAGTTTACACGTTCGGTCTCCGCAGCAGAGTTCAAGAGGGGATTCTGCGCAATCAACCCAGAATCCGTTTGACAGACTAGAGGAAGAATGATAAAAACACTCAACAATCTTCCCTTCATCTCTAACGGAGCCCGGCAGGGGTCAGGTGCAGAAATAATTTTTCATATTTTGAGGTTTATATGTACCCTCAGTTTAATAAAATCCATACGCACGTTTTATGTGCGCGCTGATTTGGGCATCGTGCTGGACCTTTTCAGAGCTTTAAACTGAAAAAAGGGTATTATTCCTTTAACTTTTAAATAATACGACTAAGATCTCACTAGTGACCAGGTTTGTTTCAACTCCATGCACAACAAATGCAATATTTGTTTTTATATGGCTTTGAAGACAAACCGATCGCAAAATTTGTGGAAATAGTCCAAATGTATGTCCGTCTTTCCTCTGGGAAGCATGGAGCTGGTAGCGCAGCATAATTAGAACACCTTGCATTAAAGAGGATACTGAATATATGAAAATTGTGCTGGTGGATGGACAGTTTAAAAAATAAACAACAAAAAGAACATCAGGTTTTTAAGTGGTGGGGACAAAACTGTAATTGATCAATATTACCGCGGACATGGTCCCGGCTACAATGACTCAAATATCTATACTTTCATGCAGCACCCCAAATCCGTGTGCACGGTTTAATAAACTGAGGGTATAGAGGGATTCTTACACCTGAAAAGAATTTCTGCACCTGACCACGGCTGGGTTCCAAGGGGATTTTTTTTCACCACAGAAAAATATGCAGAGAGAGTCGTGGGTCTGAGCGGGCGGACAAGGTGCTGCTGCTGCCATGGGGAAATAATAATCTCACCTGCTATGACTGGATAAGTCTTATCTTTAATTTTAATCATCTTAATATATTTGATCTTGTCTTAATTTTTTTATGTCAACAATAATTTTGTTTTTCATATTTTCTGTCAGTTTTTAAAGGGTAAACGTATGAGCAAGATGCCCTGCAGCCTGCATACACAAACCTGTCGTTATTTTCATGAATAAAAAAAAAAAAAAAAAATCCCCCCCTCTGCTTTTTTCACAAATCGCACAATGCATATATCAGCAGTAAAATGTTATAGTGGTCAAACAGACAAGGAAAAAAAAATGTAACTTACATTTTGTAATTACAAACATGTTTTACTTAGGCTCACATATTATTCAATGGTCTAATATAGCAAACTGAAAAGTCTCAGACAGAATGCGTTAGGTTGAGCTCAGCTCCACAGCCAGATAGCCTCTGCTAGCTTCATGCAGCTGCGCAGCCAGCTATTAGCCTAGCCAATGGGCCAGGCAGCGACGTAAACGGTCTGTCAATCAAAGTCTGGCCCTCATTAATTATGCAAGATTTAGAAAATGTATCCTACGAAAACCAGCCTGGTGCCTCTGGGTTTTTTTAACCCAGCGTAATCACAGGAGCAATATGTAGCTGTAGACAGTTTAAAAAAAATAGGCACCGGGCATTAAAGTTGTTTTTAAGGTGTCTAAAGTGCAATTTATTCCAATGGGGGACTAGTGGCTATATGGCGGTACTACAGCAATGGCGGCCCCCAGTGTCGTAGTCAAAAAGCAGAGCAGCCAGCGGCCATTGGGAAGAGGAGTGGAGGTTAGAGAATCAGAATCAGAATCAGCTTTAATGGCCAAGTATGACACATACAAGGAATTTGACTCCGGCAACTTTTCTCTCCAGTACAGAACTTAAATAAGTGAAATAAAGAAATAAATACAAATAAATAATAAAGGATAATATATACACCAAACCGGGGTTATTTTACAGTGAGTATGTACAGCAGTGCAGAGTTATAGTTTATTGTTATGTGAATGGACTCACACTCTGTGACTACACAGAGTTCATCAGAGCGACAGCCTGGGGGAAAAAACTGTTCATGTCGGGTGGTTTTGGCATACAACGCTCTGTAACGCCGGCCTGACGGGAGGAGCCTAAACAGATTGTGGCCAGGGTGTGAGGGGTCTGTGGTGATTTTTCTGGCCCGCTTCTTGACCCTGGACTGGTACAGGTCCTGAATGGAGGGAAGATCAGTACCTATGATCCTCTCTGAGGACCTGACTGTTCTCTGCAGTCTGTCCTTGTCTTTTCTGGTGGCGGATCCGAACCAGACAGAGATGGATGAGGTCAGGACAGACCGGACTATTGCTGTGTAGAAGATGGTCAGCAGTTCCTGAGGCAGGTTGAACTTTCTGAGCTGATGCAGAAAGTACAGCCTTTGCTGGGCCTTCTTTCTTATATAGTTAATGTGGGAGGTCCACTTCAGGTCCCGTGTGATGGTGGATCCTAGGAACCTGAAAGACTCCACTTAGCACCGCTGGTTGGTGGCTGGATATGCGCTTCATGTTGGATCAACCCCAAAATATAATCAGTTGTTTCTGGTCCCATTGCAGACATTTCCTGACAATTTCACCAAAATCCCTCCATGACTTTTTGAGTTATCTCGCTCATAGACAATCAGACAGACAGGCAAGAAAAGATAACGTCCTGGCGGCAGTAACAATGTTTTTAGTTGTTGTCCTGCAGGTAGGTGAATCTCTTTCTTCTATGATTGTGCTGTATTCAGCTCCATCCATCTTGCCATTAACTCTGATCAGCTCTCTTGTTCCAGCCAAAGATGATCCCAGAGCTAGATCTTGCCTCCACCATTTCCCTGTGGATGTATCTTTTCCAAAGTGATGTGCAGTGTTAGTTTTTCCCTGCAAATATAGCTCTTTGATAGTTGGCATTGGCAAAAAACTTCTACTTTAGTCTCATCTGAACAGAGCACTGGTTTTGACATATTTGCTGTGTCCCCTAATGGCATGGGGCAAAAATGAAAATAGGTCCTCTGATGGTTTTCATTCAACAGTGAATTTCTTCTTGACACTCTTCCCCAAAAGCCAGGTGGTGCTTTATAACTTAACCCTGCTTTAAACTTCTTCACAGTTTTGTTCTCAAACTGTCTGCTGTGTTTCTTGGTCTCCAAGCTAATGTTTGTTCGCTAATGTTCTCTAACAAACCTCTGACGCCTTCACAGAACAGCTTGATTTATACTGACATTACACGACACAGAGTTGGATTCAGTCAACTAATTAGGCTGATGATGATTTCTAAAAGCAATGGGTTGCATTGGAGAATATGGGTCAGGGCATTGTGATGGGCACTCCCATACCTTGACTTCATTGTCCTAAAGCCACTGTATAACTCATTTGGAGGTCAGCTTGGGTTCATTGACCATTTGGAAGACCCATTTGCAGCCAAGCTTCAACTTCCTGGCTCATGTTTTCAGCTGTTGCTTCAATATGTCCACATCATTTTTGTTCCTCATGATCGCATTTATTTTTGTGAAGTACACCAGTCTCTTCTGCAGCAAAACAGTCCCATAGCGGACAGTTGTGGGTCGGCGGAGCGGGGTTGGGTGGCTTATTGGGGTTGTTTTTTCAGAAGCCCCGGGTCTTTTGGAGTGTGTCACCAGCAAGTGAATGAGAGTTGCTTAAATACTGAGGAGGGAGTGAGGAAATGGCAGAGAAACTTGAGGACTAATCGGTGGAAAGCAGTTACAGGTGAGAGAGAGAGAACAGGTGGAGGCAATCAGCACCTGGGGCAGAGAGGCAGAAGGGCAAGGAGGAAAACAAAAGAGATAAGAGAAGGAAACAAACACACCAGAAAATGATTTTTAAATGAGAAGACCAACTTAATGAAGTTTAACATATCTAACCAGGACAAATTATGGAACAAGGAAAAAGCAATTAAAAGATTAAACAATGAAACAAAGGTAAAGAATGTCTAAGGACAGGAAGTGAAAATATGGAGGGAGAAAGAGCCTAAAACGTAACACTAAGATCCTAAAGTATAAATTAACAAAAGCAAACACCAAGAAATAAACTAAACTGACAAGGAAATATAGAATAAAGAAATTAAAAAAACTGAAATTCAAGAGATAAACAGCTAAGAAGCAGTTGGCACTAATAACCCCTATTTGCTAGTAGATTGACAGGAAAATGAGAGAGCGAAGGTGGGAAGACATGTGGCTAAGTTTCCAAGGTCAGGAATCGAAACCAGGACAGTCGCGCCTCCCTTTCGGCTCCCCCCACCACAGTAACCTTTCAGCTTCTGGTGGTAAAGGACTGGTTTTGCCGTGGAGAGTGACACTGACTTACTAGTTTCAGCCAGCATCTTTACAAGGTCTTTTAATTTTGTCCTGAAATTGATTGACACATTTCACACTGATAAACATCAAGCCAATTCACAACAGATGTCATCTCAAGGCATGTCAGACGGCGGTCATGTGATCTGGAGGATTTCCCATTTAAGGAGGAGCTACTCACCAGCTCGCCGCTCTGACATCACTTTTTACATGTCCTGAGCTCCGCAGCTGTGCTTCCAAGCATCGCTAGTTCCCGGGTGTAGCGGATTTCCCAATCCTCACAATCACCCGATCCTACCGTCTCGTTAGATCTTGTAATCCCAGCTTTCTCGACAGATCAGTCCTCACGTTCAGGGATTACTATACTAAACCGCGTGCTACTGTCCTTCCCTCGCTCGTCTATCACCGTGCTTGGGTCTCAGCCGCACGCAACACTCCTATCGGTCTTATCAGGCCGTGATCCTGACAGGATGTCAGAGCCTGCAAAAGTAGACCCAGCGGAATTCGAGCGGCTTAGGTCCGAGGTATTATACCTCCGCGGCGTTGTCGATCGCCAAAGTTCCAAGCTGGAAGCCCTGACCGAGACACTTCTCCAGCTTTCCGCCTCCGTCACCACGCTGCAGCGTCAGTGCGCGCCGGGCAGCGAGGAACCCCGGATTGGATTACCGGAAAAGTGGAATGGAGTCGACGGCCGGCACGACGGGTTGCTCGCCACGTTAGAGATGATTTTTGAATGCCAGCCAACTAAGTATTCAACAGAGCGCTCTAAAGTGGCCTTATTGACTTCCCTTCTTTCTGGCCGAGCCCAGGAATGGGCTGCCGCCCTTTATTACTCTAAGTCCACAGCCTGTAATCAATTTACAGTGTTTGTTGAGGAGCTGAAGAAGACCTTTGTTCCACCCAGTAGCGAGGTGGATTTGGAGTCCCAGCTCCTCCACCTACGTCAGGGAGATCAGTCCGTTTGCCATTTCGTTTCAGAATTCCGTACCCTGGCCGCCAAGCTGAATTGGGGGGACGCTGCCCTCCGATCCGTCTTTATGGAGGGATTAGCAGGCTATATTAGAGATGAGATGATTGGCCATGAAGCTCCAAAGTCCTTAGATGCTACTGTCAATCTAGCTCTCAAAATCGATCAGCGTGTCCTGCTTCGTCCCCGACCAATGTCGCGTCGGTTCAGGTCTTTTAGATCTCCCCGATCCTCTACCCCTCCTCCTCCCTTGGCTTCGGGAGGTTTTCCTGCTGATTTGCCCGGTTCCTCTACTGAGGAGCCAATGCAGATTGGAAGACTCTCTAAAGAAGAGCGCGATCGGCGTTGGCGTGAGGGGCTTTGCGCCTATTGCGGCTCACCTAAACATCGCCTCTCTAAATGCCCACTACGCCGGGGAAACGAAGAGACCAGGTAGACCTTGGGGGAGTTCTACCTGGTCCTAATCCCTCTGCCGCCCCTACCCGCTTCCAACTCCAAGTCACTTTCCACCTCGAACATCAGCAATTTCCATTATTAGCTCTTCTTGACACCGGAGCGGCTGAAAACTTCATTGATCAGGACCTGGCCCATCGGCTTGGAGTCCCTCTCTCACCTATTAACCACTTCATCCCTGTCACCTCAGTGGATGGTCGCCCCCTACAACCCTATCCAGTCCAACACCAGACCCAATCTGTACACATGTCCATAGGCAGCCATCACGAGCAGATTCGGTTCCTGGTAGTTTCTGCTGGCTCCACCCCACTTATACTGGGCTACCCTTGGTTTTCCCGCCATGACCCCCATATTTCTTGGTCATCTTGCTGCATTTTAAACTGGGGTCCCAACTGCTGCCAGCACCGGTCCTTCCCTGAGACCATAGCAGCCTCGAAGGGCTCACAGGAGTCAGTGGGTCTGGAGGAGATTCCTCCGGCCTACCGAGATCTCGCTGCTGTTTTTAGCAAGGAGCGAGCCTCCACTTTGCCCCCCCACTGGCCTTATGATATGGCAATTGACCTCCTCCCTGGCGCTGTCCCTCCCCGTGGCCACCTTTTTTCATTGTCTGCCCAAGAGACGAGAGCCATGGAGGAGTATGTGGCTGAGGCCCTTCAGAATGGTTCCATTAGGCCGTCTACTTCGCCAGCGGCTGCAGGATTCTTTTTGGTTAAAAAGAAAGATGGAGGGCTTCGCCCCTGCATAGATTACCGGGCCCTAAATAGGATGACGGTAAAAAACCGCTACCCTCTTCCGCTCATCTCTACCGCCCTCGACTCTCTCTCACGTGCCACCGTTTTCTCTAAGCTGGACCTCCGTAGCGCCTACAACTTGGTGCGTATTAGGGAGGGGGACGAGTGGAAGACGGCATTCGTCACCCCCACCGGACTGTACGAGTATTTGGTGATGCCGTTTGGCCTTTGCAACAGTCCTGCCGTCTTCCAGCACTTTGTCAACGATGTCCTCCGGGATATGTTGGGGCGCTGGGTGTTCGTTTACTTAGACGACATTTTGATATACTCCCGCTCCATGGAAGAGCATACCCATCATGTCAGATCAGTGCTGAGCAGACTCCTGGAGAACAAGTTGTTTTGCAAGCTGGAGAAATGTACCTTTCACCAGCATTCTGTTTCCTTCCTCGGGTACATCATGTCCTCTGACGGGTTGGCCATGGACCCCCAGAAAGTCCGGGCAGTCGCTGAGTGGCCTCTGCCGTCCAGTCTGAGACAGTTACAGAGCTTCCTGGGGTTTGCAAATTTTTACCGGCGGTTTATTCGGGGTTTCAGCTCTGTCGCAGCACCCCTTACCTCCCTCACCAAACCGTCTAACCAGCCTCAGCCCTTTAGCCTCCCTCCCGAGGCTGTCCGATCCTTCCGACACCTTCTCCGCCTGTTCACCTCGGCTCCCATACTGTTGCACCCCGACCCTGAGAGGCCCTTCGTGGTAGAGGTAGACGCCTCTGATGTGGGTGCAGGGGCTGTTCTTTCCCAAAGAGGTCCTGATGACAAATTACACCCCTGCTGTTATTTCTCGCGGAAGTTTTCCGAGACCCAACAGAGGTATGGCGTTGGCGACCGAGAGATGCTAGCCATTAAATGGGCCCTAGAGGAGTGGCGTCCTTGGCTCTTGGGGGCCCGTGAACCATTTCTCATATGGACTGATCACAAGAACTTGATTCACCTTCGTTCAGCCAAGCAGGTTAACCCCAGACAGGCCCGCTGGGCCTTGTTTTTCGAGCCTTACAATTTCCACCTCGCCTACCGCCCTGGCTCAAAGAACATTAAAGCAGATTCTCTTTCCAGACAGTTCTCCCATTCTTCCCCCCAGGCTGACCCCGATCCCATTTTGCCCGCCCAACGCTTTCTGGCTCCCCTCCGTTGGCCTTTGGAGGACTCTATCCAGGTAGCCCTGCGCGAAGAACCCGCCCCTCCGGAGACACCTCCGGGCCGCCTCTATGTCCCCTCGGGATGCCGTCAGGAGGCTTTAATCTGGGGTCACTCCTCTCCCTTTTCAGGACACCCTGGTCCTGTAAGGACGTTGCAGTTCCTTAAACGCGCACTCTGGTGGCCCTCCATGAACCACGACGTCCACGAATTCGTCTCAGCCTGTGACGTCTGCGCCCGTTCTAAACCCTCTTCCTCCTCCCTTGCAGGGGAACTTCAACCCCTTCCAGTTCCGAGACGCCCCTGGTCTCACATCGGGTTGGACTTTGTCACCGGTCTCCCCCCGGTTGACGGTCTGAATACCATCCTCACCATTGTGGATCGGTTTTCTAAAGCCGTCCATTTGGTGGCCCTGCCCGGTCTACCCTCTGCCAAACGCACAGCCGAGCTCTTGCTGGAACATTTTGTCCGCCTGCACGGCTTCCCCAAGAACGTTGTCTCCGACAGGGGTCCCCAGTTTTCGGCTAGGTTTTGGAGAGCCTTTTGTCGCCTCGTCGGGGCCTCGGTCAGTCTCTCCTCTGGCTACCACCCCCAGACCAATGGCCAGACCGAACGGTTTAACCAACAACTAGGTCGATTCCTGCGATGCTTCGTGGCTTCCCAACCTTCGCGCTGGCCCAGGTATCTACTGTGGGCAGAGCATTCCCACAACCTCCATGTCTCTTCCTCCACGGGGTTTTGTCCCTTTGAACTCTGCCAGGGGTTCTGCCCCCCCCTCTTTGAGCATCAGGAGACTGATGTTGAAGTCCCCGCAGCCCAGCTGTTTGTCCGCCGCTGCCATCTGGCTTGGGTTAAAGCTAGGGCGGCTATTTCCCGAGCCAACTCTCAGTCCGTCAGGCAGCACCGCCGCAGACACCGCCAAAGCCCTTCCTTCCAGCCTGGCAATCAGGTTTGGCTCTCCACCAGACACCTTAAGCTCCACACTGAAACCAGTAAGCTCACTCCCAAGTTTGTAGGGCCCTACGAGGTGCTGACAAAGATCAACCCAGTCACTTATCGCTTGCGCCTCCCATCTGCGCTGAGAGTTCACCCCGTTTTTCATGTGTCCCAGCTTAAGCGACACATCACCTCTCCACTGACCCCCACCCCCACTCCCCCCCCAGCTCCAAGAGTCATAGATGGAGGTCCTACCTTTACAGTCAGGCGGATTTTGGACTCTCGCCGTCGGGGCCGAGGAATCCAATACCTGGTTGATTGGGCTGGCTATGGTCCTGAGGAACGCTCCTGGGTTCCATCCAGACACATTTTGGACCCATCTCTGATTGCAGACTTCAACCGCCATCATTCTGGACCGTCAGGCGCCGGTCATTAAGGGGGGGGTCCTGTCAGACGGCGGATCTGTGATCTGGAGGATTTCCCATTTAAGGAGGAGCTACTCACCAGCTCGCCGCTCTGACATCACTTTTTACATGTCCCGAGCTCCGCAGCTGTGCTTCCAAGCATCGCTAGTTCCCGGGTGTAGCGGATTTCCCAATCCTCACAATCACCCCGAGGCACTTAACAAGAAGTCATTTCAATACATTTATACAAACATTCCAATCAGTTAAAAAGTTTCCTATTTAAGGAATCCCAGCAGATTGCGTCAGTCATTGGCGTGAGGTTGGGCCCCGTTGATGCAGACTTTCCAACCACAGCAATCCTTCAGCAATCCCTCATACTGAGCAAGCATGTAGCGACGGTGGAGAGGAAAAACTCCCCTTTAACAGGAAGAAACCTCCAACAGAACCAGGCTCAGTAGGAGCGGCCATCTGCCACGACCGTCTGGGGGTTTGAGAAGACAGAGCAGAAACACAGAAGGAACAGAAGATCTAATATAAGAGAACTTTCTTTGTTACAGGAAGTAAAAAGTTAATAACAGGACACAGTGGATGTTCAGTTACTGGGGGGATCATCCCAGTCGATGCCCCCCGTCCAACAGGGCATTGCAGCCAAGCAGGATACCAGACCAGGTATATCTTCTATGGAGAGAAAAACACTGAGAGAAAACAAAGTTAACAGTCGAAATAACAGAATGTACTGTAATACAACTGGAGAGTAGTAGGAGAAAAGGAAGTAGCAGAGTGAAGAAAATTGGTAAGTCTGTCCTCCAGCAGTCTAAGCCTATAGTAGCATAACTACAGAGATAGCTCAGGATGACCTTAGCCACTCTAATTATAAGCTTTATCAAAAAGGAAAGTTTTAAGCCTGGCCTTAAAAGTAAACAGAGTGTCTGCCTCACGGACTAAAGCTGGGAGCTGGTTCCACAGGAGAGGAGCCTGATAACTAAAAGATCTGCCTCCCATTCTACTTTTAGAAATCCTAGGAACTACAAGTAAACCTGCAGTCTGAGAGCGTAGGGCTCTTTTAGGAACATAAGGAACAATTAGATCTCTGATGTATGATGGAGCTTGATTATAAAGGGCTTTGTATGTAAGAAGAAGGATCTTAAATTCTATTCTGGATTTAACAGGGAGCCAATGAAGGGAAGCTAAAACAGGAGAAATGTTATCTCTCTTTTTAATATTCATCAAAACTCTTGCTGCCGCATTTTGGATCAACTGAAGGCTTTTAATGGCATTTTGTGGACTACCTGATAGTAAAGAATTACAGTAGTCCAGCCTTGAGGTAACAAATGCATGGACTAGTTTCTCAGCATCACTCCTGGACAGGATGTTTCTAATTTTAGCAATATTCCGGAGGTGAAAGAAAGAAATCCTAGAAACCTGTTTAATATGGGATTTAAATGTCAAGTCTCGGTCAAAAATAACGCCGAGGTTCTTTACGTTATTACTGGGGACCAATTTAATGCCATCCAGATGAAGTGATTGACTAATCAGTTTCTGTTTAAGAACTTCTGGTCCAAAGACAGCAACTTCTGTTTTGTCAGAATTTAAAAGCAAAAGGTTTAGGGTCATCCATGTTTTTATGTCTTCCAGACATGCCTGTAATCTACCTAACTGACTGGGTTCATCAGGATTTATGGATAAATATAGTCGTGTATCATCTGCATAGATGTGGAAATTTATCCCATGCTGTCTAATGATTCTACCAATTGGGAGCATATATATGGTGAACAGAATTGGTCCAAGCACAGAACCCTGTGGAACTCCACAAGTAACCCTTGAGAGTGAAGAAGATTTATCATTTAGATGAACAAACTGGAATCTATCAGACAAATATGATTTAAACCAGCCTAGTGCTGTTCCTTTGATCCCTGCAACATGTTCAAGCCTTTCTAAGAGAATATTATGATCGACTGTGTCAAAAGCAGCACTGAGATCTAACAAAACCAGAACAGACACCAGTCCATTATCTGAGGCCATGAGAATATCATTAGTAACCTTCACCAGTGCTCTCTTCACCATTCCTCTCTGGGAGTCAGAATATGTCTCCTTTCTGAGTGGTATGACAGTTGGATGTTCCAATGTTGTTTATACTTTTGTATTATTGTCTGAATAGATGAACATGGGACCTTCAGGCATCTGGAAGTTGTCCAAGATTCTTTTCCTGATGTCTTGGTTGATTTCTCTTGATTTTGCCAAGATGTCAAAGAGGCTCTGTGTTTGATGAGTGCCTTTACAAGTGTTGAGAGGAGATTCTTAAGTGAAAGTCTGCGCCTCGCGCTGCTATGCTACCAGTCCCCAACCAGCCTGCTGTCTGCTAAATCCTCTCTCCCGGTTCGTTTATCCTGTGGCAGAGTATAAAAAAGAATTACACATTCACACAATATATATGTTATATGTCACATCCTGTGCTAACACTTTTCTGCATTTACTTATTTATTTTAGCACACAACCCCTTCACCTTTTGGCCTGTGTATTCATTCAATGCTTGTTTAAAAGTTTTTATTTACATTACAAGTGAAACTCGAAAAATCTGAATATCGTACAAAAGTTCACTTATTTAAGTAATTCAACTTAAAAAGTGACACTAATATATGAGATAGACTCATTACATGCAAAGTAAGATATTTAAAGCGTTTATTTGTTATGATTTCGATGATTATAGCTTACAGCTTATGAAAACCCCAAATTCAAAATCTTTGAAAATTAGAATATTTTATGAAATCAATAAAACAAGGATTTTAAATAGAGAAATGCCGGACCTCTGAGAAGTATAATCATGCACATGTACTCAATACTTAGTTTGGGCCCCTTTTCCATCAACGACTGCCTCAATGCGGCATGGCGTGGATGTTATCAGCCTGTGGCGCTGCTGAGGTGTTACGGAAGACCAGGATGCTTCAAAAGCGGCCTTCAGCTCTTCTGCATTGTTCAGTCTCATGTTTCTCATCTTTCTCTTGGCAATGCCCCATATATTTTCTATGGGGTTCAGGTCAGGCCAGTTTGCTGGCCAATCAAGCACAGTAATCCCAAGGTCATTGAACTAGGTTTTGGTACTTTTAGCAGAGTGGGCAGGTGCCGAGTCCTGCTGAAAAATGAAGTCAGCATCTCTATAAAGCTCATCTGTGGAAGGAAGCATGAACTATTCCAAAATGTCCTGGTAGATGGTTGCATTGACTCTGGACATAATAAGCACAGTGGACCAACACCAGCAGATGACATGATAATAATGGGCCGGGACTCGATAAAGAAAAAAATCTAATTAATTAGAGGCTTTGTAATTAATTAATCGAAATTAATCGCATTTTAATCGCATATAAATATTTGACCTGAGAACAGTGATGTTGGGGGACACACAGCCATTGGGTGGCGCTAACCCACATTCTAGCTCCTACAGGAGAAGAAGAGGACCAGAGGTTATATAAGGCACTGCCGCAGGCTTTCATGCCCTCTCCAGTTCTGGCTTTTCAGCCAAACAGCGCCAGGAGAGATCCAATCCTTCTTTCGCGAGCGAGGGAAGGACACGAGTTTCTGGGAGAAACTCACTCCAAGGACGACAATACTGCTGATCAATCAGGTGAATTGCAACCCAGTTTGTTTTGAGATAAACCCCACTGTTCCACCCTAACAAGCTAACCGCTAACAAGCTATTGAATGCCGCAGAACCGCGTCCAGACTGGAGCATTACCCCCACCGCGACAAAGCCTGGGACGATGCTATCTTGAACCTGCAGAGAAGGTACTGTGTCAGTGAAATGAGGTGCAGCTGATCGCTGTTTAGCAAGCCGGAGAGGACGACACGCCGTCCCACTGCTAGCGGAACGTAGCTGTGGTTAGCCTGCGTTGTTTTCCACGTAGCAACTTGGAGAACTTTAACCGTTCAATAAGATCAGTCTGGGGGGATGGGTCCTGACTGTTGTTTGTGCTTACGCGCCAAACAGCAGATTAGATTACCCACCCTTCTTGGAGTCTTTGGAGGGGGTGCTGGAGAGTGCTCCTCCTGGGGACTCCCTTGTTCTGCTGGGGGACTTCAACGCTCACGTGGGCAATGACAGTGAGACCTGGAGGGGTGTGGTTGGGCGGAATGGCCCCCCCGATCTGAACCCGAGTGGTGTCTTGTTATTGGACTTCTGTGCTCGTCATGGATTGTCCATAACAAACACCATGTTCAAGCATAAAGGTGTCCATATGTGCACTTGGCACCAGGACACCTTAGGCCGCAGCTCAATGATCGACTTGGTTGTCGTCTCATCTGATCTGTGGCCGCATGTTTTGGACACTCGGGTGAAGAGAGGAGCTGAGATGTCCACTGACCACTACCTGGTGGTGAGTCGGCTCCCTGGTGGGGGAGGACGCCGGACAGACCTAGAAGGCCCAAACGTGTTGTGAGGGTCTGCTGGGAACGTCTGGCAGAGTCTCCTGTCAGAAGGAGCTTTAACTCACACCTCCAGCAGAACTTTGAACACGTCCCGGGGGAGGCGGGGGACATTGAGTCCGATTGGACCATGTTCCGCGCCTCCATTGCCGAGGCGGCTGACCGCAGCTGTGGCCGCAAGGTAGTCGGTGCCTGTCGCGGCGACAACCCCCGAACCCGCTGCTGGACACCGGCTGTCAGGCTGAAGAAGGAGTCCTACTGGGTCTTTTTGGCTTGTGGGACCCCTGAAGCAGCTGATAGGTACCGACAGGCCAAGCGGGATGCGGCTCGGATGGTTGCTGAGGCAAAAACTCGGGCGTGGGAGGAGTTTGGAGAGGCCATGGAAAACGACTTCCGTGCGGGCTTCGAAGCGATTCTGGTCCACCATCCGGCGTCTCAGGGGGGGAAAGCGGTCTGCCACCAACACTGTTTACAGTGGGGATGGTGTGCTGCTGACCTCGACGCGGGACGTTTTGGGTCGGTGGATGGAATACTTTGAAGACCTCCTCAATCCCACCAGCACGCCTTCCAATCTGGAAGCAGGGTTTGGGGACTTGGGGTCGGTCTCTCCAATCTCTGGTGCTGAGGTCACCGAGGTCGTTAAAAAGCTCCTCGGTGGCAGGGCTCCGGGGGTGGATGAGATATGACCGGAGTTCCTCAAGGCTCTGAATGTTGTGGGGCTGTGTTGGTTAACGCGGCTCTGCAATATTGCGTGGACATCGGGGGCAGTTCCCTTGGATTGGCAGACCGGGGTGGTGGACCCCCTGTTTTAAAAGGGGGACCACAGGGTGTGTTCCAACTACAGGGGGTTTACACTTCTGAGCCTCCCTGGTAAGGTCTATTCAGGGGTTCTGGAGAGGAGGGTCCGACGGATAGTCAAACCTCGGATCCAGGAGGAACAATGCGGTTTTCGTTCTGGCCGTGGAACACTGGACCAGCTCTACACCCTCAGCAGGGTCCTGGAGGGTGCGTGGGAGTTCGCCCAACCGGTCTACATGTGTTTTGTGGACTTGGAGAAGGCGTTTGACCGTGTCTCTCGGGGGGCCCTGTGGGGGGTGCTCCGGGAGTATGGGTTACTGGGCCCCTTGATACGGGCTGTTAGGTCCCTGTACGACCGGTGCCAGAGTTTGGTTCGCATTGCCTGCAGTAAGTCGGGCTTGTTTCCAGTGAGAGTTGGACTCCGCCAAGGTTGCCCTTTGTCACCGATCCTGTTCCTAACTTTTATGGACAGGATCTCTAGGCGCAGCCAAGGCGTTGAGGGGATCCGTTTTGGTGGCCTCAGGATCGGGTCTCTGCTTTTTGCAGATGACGTGGTCCTGTTGGCTTCATCGGAACGTGATCTACAGCTTTCGCTGGAGCGGTTCGCAGCCGAGTGTGAAGCGGCTGGGATGAGAATCAGCACTTCCAAATTCGAGGCCATGGTCTTGAGCCGGAAAAGGGTGGGGTGCCTCCTCGGGGTCGGGGATGGGGTCCTTCTCCAAGTGGAGGAGTTTAAGTATCTGGGGGTTTTGTTCACGAATGAGGGAAAAATGGAGCGGGAGATCGATAGACGGATTGGTGGGGCATCTGCAGTTATGCGGGCGCTCTACCGGTCTGTCGTGGTGTAGAGAGAGCTGAGGCAAAAGGCAAAGCTCTCGATTTACCGGTCGATCTACGTTCCTACCCTCATCTATGGTCACGAACTCTGGGTGGTGACCGAAAGAACGAGATCACGGATACAAGCGGCTGAAATGAGTTTCCTCCGCAGAGTGTCTGGGCTCTCCCTTAGAGATAGGGTGAGAAGCTCAGTCATCCGGAGGGGGCTCAGAGTAGAGCCGCTGCTTCTCCACATCGAGAGGAGTCAGTTGAGGTGGTTCGGGCATCTGGTCAGGATGCCTCCTGGACGCCTCCCTGGTGAGGTGTTTCAGGCACGTCTCACCGGGAGGAGGCCCAGGGGAAGGCCCAGGACACGCTGGAGGGACTATGTTTCTTGGCTAGCCTGGGAGCGCCTTGGGGTTCCTCCCGAGGAGCTGGAACAAGTGGCTGGGAAGAGGGAAGTCTGGGTCTCTTTGCTTAGGCTGCTGCCCCCGCGACCCGACCCCGGATAAGCGGAAGAAAATGGATGGATGGATGGACAATTAGTTTAAAACTAACTTAGCTTCATTCCCAACACTTTGCGATTCACCTGATTGATCAGCAGTCTTGTCGTCCTTAGAGTGAGTTCCTCCCAGAACTCGCGTCTTTTCCCTCGCCAGCGAAGGAAACATGGGGTCCCTCCTAGCACTGTCTGGTTGCAAGAGCCCAACTGAAGAGAGCGTGAAGGCCGGCGGCGGGGCCTTATATAACCTCTGGTCCTCTTCTTCTCCTGTCAGAGCTAGAATGTGGGTTAGCGCAGCCCAATGGCTGTGTGTCCCCCAACAAAAGCAACAAAGTAAAATGTCAAACATATCTGTCACTGAGCATACAAAGTTATTCCAGTGTTTAAAAAGGCATGACAAGAACCTTGTGTCACTATACGTTGGAATTGAAAATGTTCTGACTACAGAGTTGTTTGACACATTCAAACGGCACACAAATTTGTACATGTAGTTCCTCAATAATGCATGAAAAATGGGAATATTGCTATTGATAAAAATTTGACATGCAGATGTCCATCTTGGAAGCCTAAGAACGATTCTAAATGCATCCTGATAAGCCACTTTCAGTTTTTTCATTACTGATTTACTGTAATTACAGCACAGATAAGCAGTACAGAAGGAAGTACAGTAAGCTCGGAAATGGGCCACTTCAACATTGTTGGGATTCCATTCTCGTCAAATGAACTGAACAGACTGTTGGATGGCCGAAAGCAATTTTTCATAGATGGACTGAGCAGACCACATTTCTTAGCAATCCTAGCGGTGACCCCCAACACACTCCTATTGGTCCGTGGCCACCAATGGTGACATCAACGATGACATCATGGCAAAAGGCCTATAAGAGTGGTAGTGGCGGCCATTTTCAAACTGTTCTCAGCAGAGGTTCTTAGCAGAAACTCCTGCCATACAGAGGACATCTCACCGGTGAAGATTCTCTTTTGTTCTGACCCGCTGGACCGGGAAGAACTCTCATTTCAACCCTTCGAAGTGCTTACCCTGTTCGTGTATCCAGTTTGGGCGATATCAGGACTGTTCCAAGACAGTTCGTTACAACGTTGACCTGCGGGCCATCCAGCCTGCAGTTGGGCCACACGGTCCTTAAATCCCACACAGTTTTCCTAACTCATCCTTTTCTTGCTCAACTACGGACAGATTTTGCTCTCCTCTCTGGACCGGACCCCCTCAACTCAAAGTAGGACTGAACCGGTTCATTTATGCGAATCCTGTGTCTGGGCGGAGATAAAAAGAGAAAATTGAGTTTTTAACGAGTTAGATCTCGTTCATTGTTGGTTTAAAGTGGGTTTTTTTTAGAAGTGCTGAACATGTTGGCTCATTTGGCGTCGCCGCATGCATGAGTTTGAGCTGTATTTGCTGTGTTTGAAACTGTTTGCTGTTAACTGTAAGGTTAACCTCATTGTTCAAACCAGTGTGTCAAACCAGGTGGTCAGCAGCACAGGAGCGCCACAGGGGTCCGTACTCTCACCATTCCTTTTCACTCTGTACACCTCAGACTTCCAGTACAAATAAGAGACCTGTCATCGGCAGAACTACTCAGATGACTCTGCAATTGTCGGGTGTATCAGAGATGGACAAGAAGCTGTATACAGAGAGCTGGTGGACCGCTTTGTAACATGGTGTGGAAACAATCGTCTCACCTTGAATGTGAACAAAACAAAGGAGATGATTGTAGATTTCAGAAGAAACAGGGATAAATCAAAAACTGTTTCCATCATGGGAGAAGAAGTGGAGATGGTTGAGGAGTATAAATACCTCGGAGTTCACCTTGACAACAGACTGGACTGGAGGCGCAACAGTGAAACCGTCTACAAGAAGGGACAGAGCTGACTGTACTTCTTGAGGAAGCTTAGGTCCTTCAAGATTTGCAGCAAGATGCTGGAGATCTTCTACAAGTCTGTTGTGGAGAGTGTAATCTCTTCAGCCGTCATTTGTTGGGGTAGCAGCATCAGAGCCAGGGATTTAAATAGGCTAAACAACCAGATAAAGAAGGCTGGTTCTGTTCTTGGGACAACTGTGGAAAATCTGGAGATGATAATGCAATATACTTTTTAGTAATGCGTATACAATTGATGTCCACAGCGTAAGAACTTATTCCTTCATCTATTGTTTAATTATCTCAGCCTTATTAGGCAGGTAATCATAAACATAAACTGAGACTGAACAATTTGGCTATATATTTATATTCCTGGAATCCACCGGGTGGTGTCCCTAAACTTGGTCATTTTTACATAAAATTATTAATCTTATTAATAATTGCCCTAGACAATTATTCATAATTATTCATAGCCAAATCCTACCTATCTGTGGCACAACATCATCTGAGCACATGTTGAATTTACATGCCAAAGTATTTGCTTGTATATACAACTTGCAGCACTGTCTCTTCACATCATCATCACAAAAATCACTCCTGAGAATATGGCCAAGATATTTCACTGTACTCACCACATTCAAGGCTTGATTCGTTAAATGAAAAGATCGCAAATTCAACTTCTGATCATCTTTAGTTGTAGCGATCATAATAACACTCTTTTTAGGATGACGATGTCAAACTGGACACCATACCAAGCACAGACCCTGAGTAGCTGCTGCAGACCAGCACTATAAGGGGACCGAGGACCAAGTCATCTGCATACAGTAAATGATTTACAATACGGTTACCCACCATACACTCAGTCTTACAGCCAGTTAATTCCACAGACAGTTCATCCAGATACAAGTTAAAAAGAACAGGAGACAAAATTCCATCTTGTCTGACTCCATTAGAAACAAAGAAAGGTTCAGATACCTCTGTACCCCATCTAACTTGCATTGATTGATGTAAATACCAAAGATTTTGTATCCTGATTGGTTTTCCAGCAGCAACCCAGTTCTTATAAGCTTCTCTAGACACAGCATGCAACACAGAGGCATACTCTGTCCACCCTGGTAGTGACTTCTCCTTTATTGACTTTTTTTTGAGACAGGAACCTGCTAGCTTTATCCAGATAGCCTATAATGTTCTGGTACATAGTACATATCTCATTTATGTGCTTCATATTTTCACAATTAGCATTTCCACACAGTAGATTTTCCCTATCCATGTTAATAGTGCTCAGACTTCTATCCTACAACAAGTTATATTTAATAATATCCTTGTCAGACACTTTAGCCCAAATCAACTTCCGCTTGAACATACAGCTCTCATACCTAAGCACCTATGGAAAATTGTCACAATTTAACTCTAAATACGCAGGAATGTGATCAGTTGTTGCCAAAGGATACAAAATCTCCACCTTAGTTATGCATACATGTGCATCAGCAGTAGATATACAGTAATCAAGCCACGATATTGTATGCACGGATTCACTAATATGTTTGACTGTTTGCAGGCAGCCTCTCTTTAGTTGAAAAGATCAAATTGTTATTTTGACAAAACTGAATTAAGTGTTACCCAAAGATGGAACGTGTAACAGATATATTGGCATTCATGTCCCCAACAATAAAAATACAACTATGTTCACACTCTTTAATAAATTAATTTATAAAACCAAGTGTAGCTAAGTACTCATCATTATTTTGCTGACACTCTTATGGAGTACAGATATTTAAAATAAAAAAGGCTTTGTTCTGAAGAACAACCTTTATTGCTATACACCAGTCCACCTCTAACCTGACAACCGATATATAAGGGTCATATTCCTTGCACCAAAAGACGGCCACGCCTCCAGGTATCGTTCCTCGAATCATTCCAGATGTCAAATTAGGGCTTGGACTCACAGGCACCATAAAAATCACCATGAAGAGAGTTTAATTGTTCCAAGTTTTGTTTAGACAACATACTCTATTGTAAGCACAGGATTGTTGAGGAAAATACAGAAGCAACTTAAGGTCAAGATCAGAGACAGCAAAGAGGCATACAGGAAGAAGCTGGAGAACAAACAACACAAGAACAATATCAGAGATATCTGGTCAGGAATGAAAAAGATTATAGGCTTTAAGCACAGGAAGGATTGGATAGATAGAAGTCTGGACAGAGCCAATTTAACTGAACACATTCTCCAACAGGTTCAGTTCAGCATCCTCCTCTCCTATCCCCAGCCATTCAGACATCCCACCCTTCTCTGGCACACAGTTTTCCTGTCACATCTCAGGGTTTTTATCCTTCACCTCAGTCATGGACTCTTCTGCTTCCACAAGTTTGTCTTCAACGAAGTCAGGAGATGCTGCTACCCCCTTTGCCTCCCCTCCCACTTGCCTTTCTCTAAAAGTCAGGTGAAGAGGCAGCTGGAGAAACTGAACTGGAACAAGGCTGCAGGTCCAGATGGTGTCAGTCCCAGAGTCCTGAAGGCATGTGCAGAGCAGCTCTGTGGGATTCTGCAGCACCTCTTCAACCTTAGCCTGACCCAGGAGAAGGTCCCAGTGTTGTAGAAGACATCATGCCTCATTCCAGTACCAAAGAGAACTCACCCATCAGTCATCAATGACTATAGACCTGTTGCCCTGACATCCCACACCATGAAGGCCCTTGAGACACTCCTGATGGCCCACCTGAATAAGCAAAGAAGAACATATCAGGACCTGCTGCATTTTGCTTATCGCCGTGGAGTTGGAGTTGAAGATGCCATCATCCACCTGCTTCAACCAACCCACTGTCATCTGGACAAACCAGGCAGCACTGTGAGGATCATGTTCTTTGATTTCTTCAGTGCATTTAACACAAATCCGCCTGATTTGCTTCGTCAGAAACTCCTGAAGACACAGGCAGAGCTCTCAACAATCACCTGGATCAATGACTACCTGACCAACAGACAACAGTTTGTGAGACTGAAAGATTGTGTGTCAAACCAGGTGGACAGCAGCATTGGGGCACCACAGGGGACCATACTCTCACCATTCCTTTTCACTCTGTACACCTCAGACTTCCAGTACTAATCAGAGACCTGTCATCTGCAGAAATACTCAGATGACTGCAATTGTCAGGTTTATCAGAGATGGACAAGAAGCTGAATACCGAGAGCTGGTGGACCGCTTTGTGGCAAGGTTTGGAAACAACCATCTTACCTTGAATGTGAACTAAACAAAGGAGATTATTGTAGATTTCAGAAAAACAGGGATAAGTCGAAAACTTTTTCCATCATGGGTGAAGAAGTGGAGGTGGTTGAGAAGTATAAATACCTTGGAGTTCACCTGGACAACAGACTGGACTGAAGGCGCAACAGTGAAGCCGTCTACAAGAAGGGACAGAGCAGTCTGTCCTTCTTGAGGAAGCTTAGGTCCTTCAAGGTTTGCAGCAAGATGCTGCAAAGACTTTTGTGGAGAGCGTAAACTCTTTAGCCATCATCTCTTGGCAAGGCAATGCAAGGCAAGGCAATTTTATTTGTATAGCACACTTTCAACAAAGGGATAATTCAAGGTGCTTTACACGATTTGGTGATTTAAAAAAACAAACAAACAGAATATAACATTGGAAATTTAAAAGTAAAAGTAGCAAATTAGCATGAAACACACATTACACATGATGTACAATAAACACACACAACAAATGATACACAATAAAGCAAGAGAAAGATCAATAAAGCAAGAGAGCATGAACACATTTGATACATATGCCAGTAATCATTTACTCGAAGGCAATTTTAAACAGATGGGCTTTTAGTCTCGATTTAAAGCAGTTCAGAGTTTCAGCAGCTCTGCACTCTTCAGGAAGTTTGTTCCAGATAAGGGGAGCATAGAAAATGAAAGCTGCTTCTCCATGTTTGGTTCTGAGTCTAGGGATGTTTAGTAGGCTAGAGTTGGAGGATCTGAGATATCTTGGTGGTTGGTATGGTGACAACAGGTCTTCAACATACTTTGGTGCTAAGCCATTCAATGATTTATAAACTAGTAAAAGTATTTTGAAATAAATTATCTGGGCTACAGGGAGCCATTGTAAGGACTTTTGAACTGGGGTGATGTGCTCTACTTTCCTGGTTCTAGTGAGTACGCGAGCGGCAGCGTTCTGAATAGGCTGCAGCTGTCTGACTTTTCAGGCAGACCCGTGAGGACGCTGTTGCAGTAATCAATCCGTCTAAAGAGAAACGCACGGATGAGTTTTTCCAGGTCCTGTTGCAACATCAGTCCTTTAATCCTACAAATGTTCTGCAGGTGATAGAAGGCTAACCTTATTATTGCCTTTATGTGACCCTGGAGGTTCAGGTCTGAGTCCATAACTAGACCTAGGTTTCGTGCCTGATCAGTAGTTCCTAGCTGTATTAATTGAAGCTTTGTGCTGACTCTTAGTTGTTCCTCTTTGGGTCCAAAAATAATTACTTCAGTTTTGTTTCTATTCAGCTGGAGAAAGCTATAGAACATCCATACATATATTTGGTCGATACATTGATTTAGGGTTTAAATGGGTTCAGAGTCACCTGGTGACATTGTAATGTAAAGCTGAGTATCATCCGCATAGTTATGGTAGCTAATCTTATTGGTTGCTATAATTTTGCCTAGTGGGAGCATGTAGATATTAAATAAGATGGGCCATAAGATGGAGCCCTGGGGCACCCCACATGTTATTTCTGTTCGTTTTGATGAAAAGTTTTCTATTGAAACAAAGAAGTCCCTGTTTTTTTAGGTAAGACTCAAACCAGCCAAGTACTGTACCAGAGAGCCCGACCCAACTCTCCAGTCGTTCTAATAGTATATCATGATCAACAGTGTCAAATGCTGCACTGAGCTCCAGCAGAACCAGCACTGTGGTTCCACCACAGTCTGTATTTATGCGGATGTCATTGAAAACTTTGACGAGGGCAGTCTCAGTGCTGTGGTGAGCACAGAAATTAGGCTGAAAAACATCAAAACGGTTTGTCATTGTTAGGAAGCTATTTAATTGATGAAACAGCTTTTTCAATAATCTTACTGATGAATGGAAGATTACAGATTGGCCTGTAGTTCTGCATTAACGTGTTGTCCAGATTCTGCTTCTTTAGTAGTGGTTTAACAACTGCTGTTTTTAAAGCCTGGGGGAAGACACCTGATAACAGGGATGAGTTCACTATTTGATCAAGATCAGACCCAGTTACAGGAACTTTCTTTAGAAAAGCTGTGGGTAGGATATCAAGATGCTGGGGTAGCAGCATCAGAGCCAGGGATTTAAAAAGGCTAAACAACCTGATAAAGAAGGCTGGTTCTGTTCTGGGGACGACTGTGGAACATCTGGAGATGATGATGCAAAGAAGGATTCTTCATAAAATTCCCAAAAAATTATGGAAAACCTGAGCATTCTCTTCATGAGACTATCCTGCAACAACAGTGACCTCAGTCAGAGGCTTCTTTAGTTTCGCTGCAACAGAGACCGCTACAGGAAATCTTTCCTGCCCACAGACATCGTGATCTACAACAACTCCTTAAAAATTAATTGTTTGAGCTATACCAACACTTAATTTCCCTCTGGGATCAATCAAATATTTTTGAATTGAATTGAACATCAGTATTCTCCAAAAGATAATCAATGACAATACGGCACACTTCATCCTCAGCGTGATCACCAACTCACCCACGGGAGTTATATGAATCAACTCTCATGTAATATTGCAGCGTCTTTCCTTCTCTTGAACAGTGACTTCCTCTTCGACCCCACCCGCACAACCATCAGCAAGTGTTTTTGCCCCCTCTAAATCACCTGAGGTCATAGCTCAGCGTTTCTCATAGAATTGCCTAACAAAGGTCCCTTCAGGCCAGAGCTGTAGATCGTACAAATATGATACCTAGTTGCACTCTGCAGTTACTTTTAATGAACTCCCTCAACTTTGTGTTGTGTTAATCTTTTCACTTAAAACCTCTTGATGTAGTTTTTCTTTCAAATAATCCGCCTTTACGCTTGGTGTTAACTCAGGGCAGAATTTTGTAGCAAAGACACTCACCAGCTTGGTTTTTATCACCTTGATCCTGCCTCCAACGCTGGTCCCCACAATGGTATGTTTATTTTCTTTAGAAATATTCTGTCGAGGTCTTGGCTGCCCAGAAACTTTTCCAGGAACATGTTTTAAGCAGCAGCCCTCTTTAACCACTCGACTCCACGCTGGTGACGCCAGACCTGGATCCATGGGCTTGACTCCATCTAATTCCACTGGGTCCCCACGCACCATACCTTGACTAGGTGCGGCAGACATTTAAGCTGTTTTCTCCTGAGCGACAACTCCAGTTTGCTGCGCCAGTCTCTCCACTCTCCAATCCAGCATTAACTGGCCATCATCGGTCGGGTTAACTTTTCCCTCGCCGTACGCACCATGTTGCTCCACCATACGCAAGCACTGGTTCATGGTTGTTGTCACCGCAACAGCTTCCCTCATGAGTGACACGTCAGCACTTGATCTCTTGATTTTTCCAAACAGACAGGAAACATCAATACTGCTAAAGGTAATAGAAGGAAGTTCATCCAAGTAATGGGATACAAAGCGAGGAAGTAATTTAAAGCAACTTTTCATATTATTTATGTCCTTTTGTGGGCTTTTATGTGCTACCAAGCGCTGCGTTGTTCTTTGGCATACTTCGAAGAGGACCTTTTGCCATGCTGCCCTGTTCACTCCCTCTCCTCATCATCTTCCTTACCTGTGTCTCCAATCATCCACACCTGATCCTCCTTACCTCATGATTTTATAACCCATCACTTCCCCTCACTCAGGGCGGGATCATTGTTATTATTGATGTCGCCATGGTGTGTCTATCTTGCTGTCTCTCTGTTCCTGTCATTACCATCATAACCATCATCATCATAACCTCTACCAGCAGTAAGACAATAAATGTTTGTGCATATACTCTGCTTCTGCATTTGGGTCCATGCATTCCACCGCACACCTCCTGACAGAATGATCCGGCCATAAAGATTAACCCAGGGGAAGCTCGAGACCCAGCGCTCACCCAGGAGATTGTCGCCCTGCACAAGGACGTCTGGGCTAACCTGTCCAGGATCTCTGCCTCTCCTCACCCTCCACTATTTATCTCCGGGGCTGAGGAGATTCTGAAGGTGCTTCCATTTCCAAAGGGTGTTCTCCACCCGGGATCTCACCTTGGTGAAGATTGAGGCACAGAGGGTTCGCCAGGAAGCGTGGGATGAGATCATCGGTCCACCTTCTCCGTCCCCACTATCTGGCCGCAGGTGGAGGCCCCGCTGTGCTGCGAGTGATCCTCCTCCGACAAACGCAGCACCCCCACCGCCTCACCGCAGACAGCGGCGCCAGCAAGGAAGAGTCAGTTCCGGGGTGGAAGTGCAAGCTGTTTGCTCACTCTCTGCCGCTATCTGTGCACCAGCTCTGCGGTGGCTGCTGTCTTCCTGGCAGTCACAGCAGCAGCCCTCCAGCTACATCTCCCTATGGACCGCTGGAGTCCCCAGTGAGGGTCAGGGAGGACCCGTCTCCGGCCACCACACCTCCATATCCAGGCCCGCCAGCCTCCAAGCCTCCTGCAACGGGATGTCCATCCTGCCGTGCGCCCAACCGCCGTCCTGTAAGGGGACGCCAGCCGGGCTCTCCGCCCGACTCCCCACCAGCAGTAAGACAATAAACATATGTGCATTTACTCTGCTTCTGTGTTTGGGTCCATGCATTCCACCTGAGACCTTTTTGGATGTCTCGATCCAATCCAAAATGATTCACTGTCAATAAAGTTATATCATCGTGGCTCAAAGTTTTCATTTTGACGACAAGAAAGTTTAAAATCCTGTCCTCAACAATAATCCTGCCTTCAAAAGTAGTGTAAATCACTGGTTTCGCTCTAGATTTAATCACATGTCAAACCTTGACTTTAAACACTGCTGTTTACTCAATGGAATGATTATTTGTTTGATATAACTGGTAATATTAAAACAGCCATAGTCAAGTGACGCTTGTTTCTGAAGTGATAAATCATTGATCGTTATTGCCAGACTACATTGAAATAAAGTTGATTAATTAAATGACTTGCTTTGGATTGGATTCCAAGCAACAGCATTTGAGTTGGACCTGTTTGCTATTTTGTGATTATTTAAAAAGATAAAAAACAAAAACATTTTATTTAATTACTAACTCATCCAAATGCTCAAGACAGTGACTTTAATTCACTAGATTTGAGGTCCAACTCTGACTAATGAGGATCAGTATATATGATCCATCAACTATGAGGTGGTTTCTGGCACAAGTTCACGTTCCTCTAAGATGGATATAGAGGGACAAATATCTTATAAGGTGAACACTTTAGCAACACTTTAAATACTTGGTGGAAAATTGTTATGCAATTAGGAATTAAGTGTATTTTCTCTGTTTAGTGAATCCATCTAGGGTAAGAGGACAAGGTTATTGTTCCAACTTAATATTTATAATAGAGATGTGTCAGGTCACCAGAGAGACAGACGCCAGGGCAGTAAGATAACAGTCTGGCCTTCGGATGTGCTGCTATATGCGTTGCTATCAGACTCGCATGAACCATTTACTCCGGAGGCGGAGCGTGAAGGTTGGAGAAGACATCTATAGAGATAAACAGTGATTGCTGAATACTATTTAAGCGGTTAGTTAGAAAGGTTGGCTAGGGTGATGCACGAGTAACTCTGTCCCCTCCATGCTCTGGCCAGACATGTTTGTATTAAATACTTAAACGCCTTCTGGGACTCAAGTCTTCTTTATTATGGAAACCCTGAGATACTTTTTTTTCCCATAACATACTTTAATTTTCTATGCTCCCCTTGTCTGGAACAAACTTCCAGACCACTGCAAAGCTGCTGAAAGCAGGATGCCAGACCAGTGTAGCTTCAATGGGGAGAAACACACTGAGAATAAAAAAAGTTAACAGTAAAAATAACAGCAATTAATGCAACACGAGAGCAGTAGAAGACAAAAGTAGCATATTGAAGAAAAGTGGTCAGTCTGTCCTCCAATTGTCTAAGCCTATAGCAGCATAGCTCAGGATGACCTCAGACACTAACTATAAGCTTTATCAAAAAGAAAGGATTCACGCCTGGTCCTAAAAGTAGACATAGTGTCTACCTCACGGACTAAAACTGGGAGCTGGTTCCACAGGAGAGGAGCCTGATAACCCTGCCTCCCATTCTACTTTCAGAAATCCTAGGAACCACCAGTAAACCTGCACTCTGAAAGCGAAGTGCTCTGTTAGGAACATATTGAACAATCAGGTATGATGGAGTTTGATAATTAAGGGCTTTATATGTAAGGAGGATCTTAAATTCTATTCTAGATTTAACAGGGAACCAATGAAGGGAAACTTAAACAGGAGAAATTATGTGATGTGCATAGTAACAAAAGGGGAAAAATAAAGTCATTGTGAGGCAAATGTCACCCTTCATAAGTAAACAGGATGCTATAATCACTTTATGACAAGTCCAATGGTTCTATTTCAGCAATTTTGGGGGTATCTAGGATGATGCAAAGTGGCCTATGTCTTGTGATGTGTGCAATAACCTCAAGAGATGATAAAGTCATGTATAGGAAAATGTAACCCTTTATAGGCAAACATGTTATACTCACTTTTCGGCAAGTAAAATTGTCCTTTTTAGTCATTTTGGGAGTATTTCAGATGGTGCAATGGATTCAGTATGCTGTGGTGTCTATAATTAAATCAACAAGAAAGAAAGAAACACATTTTGAGGCATATTTAACCCTTCATTGGTTAACAGGATGTGATAGTCACTTTTGGGAAGTGAACAATCACAATTCCAAGATTTCCTATGTGCTGAAATGTACTATTTATGCTTTAATCTTGTCACATTTAAACAAAAATGGTCCTTTATAGACCGTAACAGTATAATTGTGAAACCATAGGAGCTTGATCAGTTTGATCACGTTTTTCAAGTTAAAATATGTCATGGAGAGTTTCTATAGTAACAAAAAACAACAAAAAACAATTAACTGTAGCTTCATGTCCAACTAAATAAAAATAAAAACAATGTAAACAGTATAACACACTGTAGGTTATGACAAAAGACCCCTATGATGAAAACGACAGATGGACTCAGTGTTCCCTCGCCCGGACGCGGGTCACCGGGACCCCCCTCTGGAGCGAGGCCTGGAGGTAGGGCACGTTGGCGAGCGCCTGGTGGCCGGGCCTTTACCCATGGGGCCCGGTCGGGCTTAGCCCGAAGAGGTAACATGGGCCCCCCTTCCCATGAGCTCACCACCTGTGGGAGGGGCCATAGGGGTCGGGTGCTGTGCAGGATGGGCGGCGGCCAAAGGCGGGGACCTTGGCGGTTCGATCCTCGGCTGCAGAAGCTGGCTCTCGGGACGTTTAACGTCACCTCTCTGGTGGGGAAGGAGCCGGAGCTGGTGCGCGAGGTTGAGAGGTTCCGACTGGACATCGTCGGACTCACCTCGGCGCACGGCTCTGGAACCCGTCTCCTCGAGAGGGGTTGGACTCTCTTCCACTCTGGGGTTGCCCCCGCTGAGAGGCGCCGAGCTGGGGTGGGCATACTTGTTGCCCCCCATCTCGGTGCCTGTACGTTGGGGTTTACCCCGGACGAGAGGGTAGCCTCCCTCCGCCTTCGGGTAGGGGGACGAGTCCTGACTGTTGTTTGTGCTTACGTGCCAAACAGCAGATTAGATTACCCACCCTTCTTGGAGTCTTTGGAGGGGGTGCTGGAGAGTGCTCCTCCTGGGGACTCCCTTGTTCTGCTGGGGGACTTCAACGCTCACGTGGGCAATGACAGTGAGACCTGGAGGGGTGTGGTTGGGCGGAATGGCCCCGCCGATCTAAACCCGAGTGGTGTCTTGTTATTGGACTTCTGTGCTTGTCATGGATTGTCCATAACAAACACCATGTTCAAGCATTAAGGTGTCCATATGTGCACTTGGCACCAGGACACCTTAGGCCGCAGCTCAATGATCGACTTGGTTGTCCTCTCATCTGATCTGCGGCCGCATGTTTTGGACACTCGGGTGAAGAGAGGGGCAGAGCTGTCCACTGACCACTACCTGGTGGTGAGTCGGCTCCGATGGTGGGGGAGGACGCCGGACAGACCTGGAAGGCCCAAACGTCGAACCTCGGATCCAGGAGGAACAATGCGGTTTTCGTCCTGGCCGTGGAACACTGGACCAGCTCTACACCCTCAGCAGGGTCCTGGAGGGTGCGTGGGAGTTCGCCCAACCGGTCTACATGTGTTTTGTGGACTTGGAGAAGGCGTTCGACCGTGTCCCTCGGGGGGCCCTGTGGGGGGTGCTCCGGGAGTATGGGGTACCGGGCCCCTTGATACGGGCTGTTAGGTCCCTGTACGACCAGTGCCAGAGTTTGGTTCGCATTGCCGGCAGTAAGTCGGGCTTGTTTCCAGTGAGAGTGGGACTCCGCCAAGGTTGCCCTTTGTCACCGATCCTGTTCCTAACTTTTATGGACAGGATCTCTAGGCGCAGCCAAGGCGTTGAGGGGAACCATTTTGGTGGCCTCAGGATCGGGTCTCTGCTTTTTGCAGATGATGTGGTCCTGTTGGCTTCATCGGAGCGTGATCTACAGCTTTCGCTGGAGCTGTTCGCAGCCGAGTGTGAAGCGGCTGGGATGAGAATCAGCACCTCCAAATCCGAGGCCATGGTCTTGAGCCGGAAAAGGGTGGGGTGCCTCCTCCGGGTCGGGGATGGGGTCCTTCCCCAAGTGGAGGAGTTTAAGTATCTGGGGGTCTTGTTCACGAATGAGGGAAAAATGGAGCGGGAGATCGATAGACGGATTGGTGGGGCATCTGCAGTTATGCGGGCGCTCTACCGGTCTCTCGTGATGAAGAGAGAGCTGAGCCAAAAGGCGAAGCTCTCGATTTACCGGTCGATCTACGTTCCTACCCTCATCTATGGTCACGAACTCTGGGTGGTGACCGAAAGAATGAGATCACGGATACAAGCGGCTGAAATGAGTTTCCTCCGCAGAGTGTCTGGCCTCTCCCTTAGAGATAGGGTAAGAAGCTCAGTCATCCGGAGGGGGCTCAGAGTAAAGCCGCTGCTTCTCCACATCGAGAGGAGTAAGTTGAGGTGGCTCGGGCATCTAGTCAGGATGCCTCCTGGACGCCTCCCTGGTGAGGTGTTTCAGGCACGTCTCACCGGGAGGAGGCCCAGGGGAAGGCCCAGGACACGCTGGAGGGACTATGTTTCTCGGCTGGCCTGGGAGCGCCTTGGGGTTCCTCCTGAGGACCTGGAACAAGTGGCTGGGGAGAGGGAAGTCTGGGTCTCTTTGCTTAGGCTGCTGCCCCCGCGACCCGACCCCGGATAAGCGGAAGAAAATGGATGGATGGATGGAGGTTATGACATTAGAATATTGGTAAAACAAACAAGATGAGAAAGATCAAATTGTTGGACAATAATTTATTTTAATTTACATAACTTTTCACTTTGCATTCAATGCAGCGGCGTTATGTTACATTAATTTTGACTTACAATCAAGTTCAAAGCATACAGATATCAAACTCTTACCACAAACCATCTTTCAATTGTAAATATTACATTCACACTTACATACTGTGACCGTTTAGGATAAACGCCGAACATTTCAAACAACTTCTGAAACAGAAAACAGTAAGTCTCTGGAGAAAATTATAGAAATTAAATGGAGACAAACATCTGCTAAAGTACTTGACAAGGATATTTGTGCTGTTACAACGTCAATAATGTTTGATTTGCCGAATTTTAACCCATTACCCAACCGATTACGGGGTAAGCCGTATTGCGTCATTTCCTGTTGTCACTGCTGTGGTTCGTGGAGCTGTTTTGGTGTTCAAACGCTCTTGAATTGATCTTATTTTCTCTGTGCTGAGGCTTTTCTAAGTTATTTTAACACAAAATCACACTAAAACACACATTTTGTGGTGGTGTACTTTACGTTTTGGGAACTCCTCGTGTTTCACACAGTTTTTCTTTGGGTGGAAGGTCTCGCTAGCTCAGTTAGCTTAGCTTCATTGCGGCTATGGCTACTCTTCTTTCTCCTGTCTCTAACTCTTCTCTTCTCTCTTGCTCTCTCTGTCAGATGTTTAGTTACTTCCCTGCCTCCTTTAGTGATAATGGTAACTGTAATAAATGTAATATTTTTGTAGCTTTGGAGGCGAGGGTATCAGAATTAGAAGCACGGCTCCGCGCTGTTGAAAAACCAGCAGATAGCCGAAGCCCATTAGCCAGCGCGGAGCCAACAAGGATAGAACCCCCTAGCTGTCCTCCGGTAGAGCCCGCGCAGCCGGGACCTCTAGGCGGCTGGGTGACTGTACGTAGGAAGCATAGTTCTAGGACCCAGCCCCCGGGCCACCACCAACCGGTCCGCGTTTCTAACAGATTTTCCCCGCTCAGCGACACACCCGCTGAGAAGCCGGCCCTGGTAATTGGCAGCTCCATAGTCAGAAACGTGGCATTAGAGACACCATTGACCATAGTCAAATGCTTGCCAGGGGCCAGAACGGGCGACATCAAATCCAACCTGAAACTGCTGGCTAAAGATAAGCGTAAATACAGTAAGATTGTTATTCACGCTGGCGGTAATGACACCCGGTTACGCCAATCGGAGGTCACTAAAATTAGTGTTGCTTCGGTGTGTAAGTTTGCCAAAACAATGTCAGACTCGGTAATCTTTTCTGGTCCCCTGCCTGATCGGACCAGTGACGACATGTTTAGCCGCATGCTGTCATTCCATCAATGGTTGTCTAGGTGGTGTCCTGCAAACGATGTGGGCTACATTGATAACTGAAGAAACATTTTGGGGAAAACCTGGTCTGATCCGGAGAGACGGCATCCATCCCACTTTGGATGGAGCAGCTCTTCTTTCTAGGAATATGGCCGAATTTATTAATCCTCCAAAACACTGACAACCCAGGGTCCAGACCAGGAAGCAGAGTCATAGTTTAACCCACCTCTCTGCTGCTTCTGTACTGTTACCCCCCCATTACCCTATAGAAACAGTGTCTTGCCCACGGCCAAAATTAAATGGATTAAAAGTTAAGCCAACAAAAGCAAATTATGGAAATCTCATTAAAAAAAATACAACTTTGACTGAAAATAAATCTATTAAATGTGGTTTATTAAACATAAGATCTCTCTCCTCAAAGACTTTGTTAGTAAATGACTTGATTTGTGATAATCACATTGATTTCCTTTGTCTCACAGAAACCTGGTTGCAGCAGGAGGATTATGTCAGTATAAATGAGTCAACTCCTTCCAGTCATTTAAATTTTCACATTCCTAGAAATACTGGGCGAGGAGGAGGAGTTGCAGCCATTTTCCGTTCTGATTTACTAATTAGTCCCAGACCAATTGATAGCTACAGTTCTTTTGAGCATCTAACCCTTAATTTTCCTCATCCAAGTTGCAAAACATTAAGACCATTTTTGTTTGTGGTTTTGTATCGTCCACCAGGCCCTTACTCTCAATTCTTGGATCAGATCTCACATTTTTTAACTGATATAGTATTAAATACTGATAGGGTTATTATAGTGGGGGACTTCAATATTCATGTGGATACTGAAAGTGATAGCCTAAATGCAGCCTTTAATGCTATTTTAGACTCAATTGGCTTTACTCAAAAAGTACAGGGATCGACCCACTCAGGTAAACACACTTTGGACCTTGTACTGACATACGGTATTGAGTGTGAGGAAATAACAGTCCACCCACATAACCCGGTCCTGTCTGACCACTTCTTGATAACTTTTGAATTTACTTTAACTGACCATCTTAAATCTGAAAGAAAATTTCATTATAGTAGAACTTTATCAGACAATGCTGTAACAATTTTTAAAGAATCTGTTCCATTCTTACTTTCCTCAGTGTCTCAGAGTAACACAGTGGATGGCAGCAATTCTATCTCTAACCCTTCAGAAATTGATGGTCTGGTTCACAGCGTTACGTCCTCATTGCGTTTGGCATTAGATAGTGTAGCCCCCTTAAAAAAGAAAGTGGCTAGCCATAGGAGGCTGACTCTTTGGTTTAACGCAGAGTTGCGTACTTTAAAGCAGAATACTAGGAAGTTGGAGAGAAAATGGCGCTTTACACATCTAGAGGATTCCTATTTAACCTGGAATAACAGTCTACTGCTGTATAAAAAGACCCTTCGACAAGCTAGAACAGCATATTTTTCATCATTAATAGAGGCGAATAAAAACAATCCTAGGTTTCTTTTTAGTACAGTTGCCAAACTTACACAGAGTCATAGCTCTGTTGAGCAAACTATTCCCCCGGCTCTTAGCAGTGATGATTTTATGAGATTCTTCATAAATAAAATACATTTTATTAAAAATAAAATCATTGGCACCCTCCCAAACATGAGTACTTCTTCCTCAGTAAATGAGTCAGTATCGGAAAGAACTGTAGAACCTCAGTATTGCTTAGGCTGTTTTGATTCAGTCGAGCTTTCAGAATTATCAAAAATATTAGCCTCATCTAAATCTTCAACTTGTATTTTGGACCCAATCTCAACCAAATTATTTAAAGAAGTGTTCCATTTGGTTCCTGGCCCCATTTTGGATATGATGAATCTATCCTTAGTAAACGGATACGTACCACAGGAATTTAAAATAGCTGTAATTAAACCTTTACTCAAGAAACCTTCCCTTGATCAAGATGACTTAGTGAATTACAGACCTATATCTAACCTTCCTTTCTTATCCAAAGTCCTTGAGAAAATAGTTGCTAATCAAGTCTGTGAACATCTAAACAGTAACGAGCTGTTTGAAGAGTTTCAGTCAGGTTTTAGAGCTCATCATAGCACTGAAACAGCACTGGTGAAGGTTACTAATGATATTCTCATGGCCTCAGATAATGGACTGGTGTCTGTTCTGGTTTTGTTAGATCTCAGTGCTGCTTTTGACACAGTCGATCATAATATTCTCTTAGAAAGGCTTGAACATGTTGCAGGGATCAAAGGAACAGCACTAGGCTGGTTTAAATCATATTTGTCTGATAGATTCCAGTTTGTTCATCTAAATGATAAATCATCTTCACTCTCAAGGGTTACTTGTGGAGTTCCACAGGGTTCTGTCCTTGGACCAATTCTTTTCACCATATATATGCTTCCAATTGGTAGAATCATTAGACAGCATGGGATAAATTTCCACAGCTATGCCGATGATACACAACTATATTTATCCATAAATCCTGATGAACCCAGTCAGTTAGGTAGATTACAGGCATGTCTGGAAGACATAAAAGCATGGATGACCCTAAACTTTTTGCTTTTAAATTCTGACAAGACAGAAGTTGCTGTCTTTGGACCAGAAGTTCTTAAACAGAAACTGATTAGTCAATCACTTCATCTGGATGGCATTAAATTGTCCCCCAGTAATAACGTAAAGAACCTCGGCGTTATTTTTGACCAAGACTTGACATTTAAATCCCATATTAAACAGGTTTCTAGGATTTCTTTCTTTCACCTCCGGAATATTGCTAAAATTAGAAACATCCTGTCCAGGAGTGATGCTGAGAAACTAGTCCATGCATTTGTTACCTCAAGGCTGGACTACTGTAATTCTTTACTATCAGGAAGTCCACAAAATGCCATTAAAAGCCTTCAGTTGATCCAAAATGCGGCAGCAAGAGTTCTGATGAATATTAAAAAGAGAGATCACATTTCTCCTGTTTTAGCTTCCCTTCATTGGCTCCCTGTTAAATCCAGAATAGAATTTAAGATCCTTCTTCATACATACAAAGCCCTTAATAATCAAGCTCCATCATACATCAGAGATCTAATTGTTCCATATGTTCCTAAAAGAGCACTTCGCTCTCAGACTGCAGGTTTACTTGTAGTTCCTAGGATCTCTAAAAGTAGAATGGGAGGCAGATCTTTTAGTTATCAGGCTCCTCTCCTGTGGAACCAGCTCCCAGCTTTAGTCCGTGAGGCAGACACTCTGTTTACTTTTAAGGCCAGGCTTAAAACTTTCCTTTTTGATAAAGCTTATAGTTAGAGTGGCTTAGGTCATCCTGAGCTATCTCTGTAGTTATGCTGCTATAGGCTTAGACTGCTGGAGGACAGACTTACCAATTTTCTTCACTCTGCTACTTCCTTTTCTCCTACGACTCTCCAGTTGTATTACAGTACATTCTGTTATTTCGACTGTTAACTTTGTTTTCTCTCAGTGTTTTTCTCCCCATCGAAGATACACCTGGTCTGGTATCCTGCTTGGCTGCAATGCCCTGTTGGACGGGGGTCATCGACTGGGATGATCCTCTCAGTAACTGAACATCCACTGTGTCCTGTTATCAACTTTTTACTTTCTGTAACATAGAAAGTTCTCTTATATCGGATCTTCTGTTCCTTCTGTGTTCTGCTCTGTCTTCTCAAACCCCCAGACGGTCGTGGCAGATGGCCGCTCCTACTGAGCCTGGTTCTGTTGGAGGTTTCTTCCTGTTAAAGGGGAGTTTTTCCTCTCCACTGTCGCTACATGCTTGCTCAGTATGAGGGATTGCTGAAGGATTGCTGTGGTTGGAAATCTGCCCAACCTCACGCCAATGACTGACGCAATCTGCTGGGATTCCTTAAATTGGAAACTTTTTAACTGATTGGAATGTTTGTATAATTGTATTGAAATGACTTCTTGTTAAGTGCCTTGAGATGACATCTGTTGTGAATTGGCGCTATATAAATAAACTGAATTGAAATTGAATTGAATTACCCAACCAGTGCGCGCTGCCGCGGCGGCTGATCAGTTTTTGTCAGACCATCAGTTTTTGGCACAACACCTTTTATCGCAAATATTGTAAGCAAAGGAGCTGGAATATCCAAAGGTGGGTGTCCAGCTCTTGTGCTTGGTGGTTGAAGATCTTGCACATCTGCTCGGAGCTCAATCTCAATCAAACTGTCATTTACTTTGTCATTAATGTCAACATCTTGCAGCGCACTAATGCACCCCAGTGTTTTGATGAAGTTCTCAATCGTGGCCAAAACACAATCTGACACTCCTCAATTTCGTCAGAAAAGGACAGCATAGAATCTCTGAGTTCTCCTAAGTACTCCATATTACCTGCTCAACAACTTGCCGTCCTGACCGCATCACTACATCCGCATCACTCCACAAACTCCTCCCACGTCTAGAAACCCTGCCCCTTCATTTGAATATAAGGATCCAAAATAAAAGAGAAACACAAAAAAGGAGCAGCACAAAGTGGTGCTGCAAAATTAAAGTCTTTTAAAATACTCAAGCTTGGTAATACAAAATAAAAGTTTCACATTTATTAATATATATATATATATATATAAATAAATGTGAAACTTTTGTACATTTTTTTCAAGTTATTTTGTGGAATATGGATTTATTTTTGGATTAATTTTTTTATTTGGTATTTATTTATTTGAATAAACCAACATTCCATAGTACTGGCCCTGGTGTTAGATCTACCGACTAACCGGAAAGATGCATGCCAGACCACCCGCAGCTGTTGGGAGACACACTGGCATGCCATCTTCCTCTTTGCCTCCACCTTCTTTTTTATGTCAGGCACACTGCTACAACTGAGCCACTCACAGCTCTTCCGTATATTTGTGACCATCACAAAAACTATTTTGCTCCAGTAATACTTTTTAAATGTAGTTCCCCCACCTACTCTGCAGGATGGAAGGACGTTGAAGGGAATGGGATAAGGGGTAATAATAATAATAATAATAATAATAAACTTTATTTATAGAGCCCTTTTCATACAAAATATGCAATTCAAAGTGCTTTACAGAATAACCCCCCCCCCACAAATTTAAACACAATTATACTACCCTCCCCCCAATCCTATCCCCATGTGCGGACATATTAAAGAGCAACATTAAAAGGAGATTAAAATAGAAAGTAGGATGGACACTGGGCCGAGTACAGATGTGCCAGGTTGGGTAAGGCAACGTCATCAAGGGAGCCATCTGCCCCAGCAGCAGCGGGTCAACAGCAGCAGCCGAGGCACCGACCCAGGGCGTCCATAGGAGGGAAGGCCAGGATTGTGACCTCCACCCAAGGACCCCCTAGAGAGCACCCAGGCAGCTACAGCCGACCACTGCTCCCAGGGCAGAGGGCTCCCATAGAGGAAACACTGAAACGATGTGTCTGTTTTTTTTTTTGTTTTTTTTATCCGTGTAAAACAGGCTAACATGTTAAAATACAAAAATAAATAGATCGATAGGTAGGTAGGTAAATTAATAAATTTAATTAAATTAACGAGATAAGTACAAGACCAAGTAGTAAAACACTGATCAATAAAAGCACGAAAAGCAAATAACAGGCAGTAAATAGTAATCAGTTAATTAAAAGCTAGGCTAAAAAGGTTAAAAAGGTGAGTCTTGAGCCTACTTTTAAAACATGAACGTTCTCTGCGGCCCTAAGGTCCTCAGGCAGCCTGTTCCAGAGGTGAGGGCCATAATAATGGAAAGACGCCTCACCATGAGTGTGTGTCCTGACTTTTGGGATGACAAGTAGACGGCTGCCAGAGGAGCGCAGAGACCGCAAAGGTTCATATGGTAAAAGCAGCTCTGATAGATAAGAAGGCCCAAGACCATTTAGACACTTAAAGACCATTAAAAGAACCTTAAAATCGATCCTAAGACACACCGGGAGCCAATGCAGTGATTCTAAGACAGGTGTAATGTGTTCCCGTCTCCTGGTCTTCGTCAGGACACGTGTTGCGGAATTTTGTAGGAGTTGTAAACCTGATATACTATTTTTGGGAAGACCAGAAAGCAGGGCATTACAGTAATCAATCCTACTGGTGATAAAAGCATGGATCAGTGTCTCCGTGTTGGCCCGAGAGAGAATGGGCCGGAATCTGGCGATGTTCTTAAGGGGATAAAAACCTATTTTAGTGATACTTTTAATGTGAGGGATAAAAGTCAGCTCAGAGTCAAAAATCACACCCAGGTTCTTCACTTGTAAAGAAGGATTAAAAGACAGTGATTGTAGTTTTGGTAAAAGCTTCTCTCTCTTAGCCTCAGGACCGATGACTAAAACTTCAGTTTTGACCTGGTTGAGCTGGAGAAAGTTTTCTGCCATCTAGGATTTGATGTCTAAAATGCAGTTAAAAAGTGTATCCATTGGCCGTGTGTCGTCGGGAGACATGGAGATGTATAGCTGTGTATCATCAGCATAACTGTGAAAGTTAACTACATGTCTCCTGATGACGCTGCCAAGAGGGAGCATATAAAGGTTAAAAAGCACTGGGCCTAAAATTGAACCCTGGGGCACACCACATGTAATCCTGTGGACCCTAGAAGAGCAGGTATCTAAACTTACCATAAAAGTCCTGTCTGTGAGATAGGATGTAAAGCATTTGTGAACATCACCAGAGAGGCCGATCTGTTTTAAACGAGTTAAAAGAATAGTGTGGTCTACTGTATCAAAGCCAGCGCTTAGATCCAGTAGAACCCACACTGTCACCTTCTGAGCGTCATAATTTAATCTAAAATCATTTAAAATCTTCAAAAGGGCCGTCTCTGTGCTGTGGTTCACCCTAAAACCAGACTGAAATTTCTCCAGGACATTGTGCTCATTAATAAAATCATTAAGTTGAATTAAAACAAGCTTTTCTAAAACCTTGCTTAAAAATGGTAAGTTAGATACCGGTCTAAAATTATTAAAATCATTAAAATCTAAATTTCTCTTCTTCAGCAGGGGCTTCACTACCGGCCCTTTAAAGGCAGCAGGAAAGACCCCCGTCTGAAGGGAGCAATTCATCATGGTTAAAATCTCATCCCTAAAAGATTCATTAAATGGCTTAAAAATGAAGTGGGAATCGGGTCCAAAACACATGTGGTGGGCCTCACTGAGGAGAAAACTTTATCAAGAGTCTCAGCCTCTACCAGGAAAAAACTGTCCAGTGTTTCCTCTGGTAGAGACACAATCAGATTTGTCAAAAACCATGTGACTTTGAGAAGATAAAATATTACATCTGATGGTGTCTACCTTCCCTCTGAAGTGGTCTGCGAACTCCTCACAAAGATTGTTTGAGGGGGTTTTCTGAAATGCATTAGTAGTACAGTTAAAAATTTTATCAATAGTGGAAAAAAGAATTTTAGGATTATTTTTATTGTCTGATATGATTTTTGCAAAGTAAGCATTTCTTGAATTTCTTACAGCATTATTATAGGATTTGAGAAGTTCTGTGTATAATTGATGGTTTTTCGTGGTTTTATTTTTTTTCCATTTTCTCTCTGCCGCCCTGCAGTCCCTCTTTAGTTTTTTAAGATTGTTATTTCTCCATGGCGCTGCAAGTTTTGAATGTGAGCGTTTCACTCTAAGTGGAGCCAGCAGGTCAAGAGCGGACTGAAGTCTTCTGTTAAAATCACTGGCGATAAAATCACAGGGGGCAGGTAAGAGAGTAGGAGGAAACTTTTGGAAAACTTCTAGAAAATCTGCAGCCACTTCATGGGTTAGATGGTGCTTCCTGACAGTTATCACAGAGGTCCCTGCTGGATAAAACTGGTGATGTTAAAAAACACACAGTAATGGTCAGAGACAGCCAAGTCAACAACAGAGGACACACGGGTGGACAGGCCATGCGTGATGACCAAGTCCAGGGTGTGTCCTCTGTTGTGAGTTGGCTGCATGACATGCTGACTAAAATCCATATAATTCAAAATACTTAAATATTCTGTTGATTAAGGGTCTAAAATGTTATCCATGTGTAGATTAAAATCACCAGCTAAAATGATCCTTTCAAAGGAGTTGTACAAAATTGATAAAAACTTTGAAAATTCTTGAATAAAAAGTGCACTCTTTTTAGGAGGCCTATAAACTGTGACACATAAAATCTGAGGAGTGCTAAAAACAGTTGCATTATATTCAAAAGTACTAAAATTATCAAATAAAACGAGTTTGGCAGAAAGCGTTGATGAACTAATAAAAGCAGTTCCGCCTCCCCTTTTGCAACTCCTCGTGGAATAAGTGAAGTTAAAATTTGGTGGGGAGGCCTCTGTAAGAACAACAGGGGCATCTGTACTCAGCCATGTTTCTGTTAAAAATAAACAATGTATATTATGATCTAAAATTAGGTCATTTATTATAAAAGTTTTATTCAGCAGAGAGCGAACATTTAAAAGTGCCATATTAATAGTGGTTGGAGATGGAGTGACTGTATGATTTACTGGGGGTAGGACTTTTGGTAACTGTTTGAGATTATTAGAGTTGCATTTGCTACGTTTTTTATTATTTGTCCGCTCTCTGCTGATAATAACGGGTATAGATGATTTAGGGCAAGGTCCAAGTCCGATATGTGAATTACTGTTAAAATCAGAACTGAGTTCGTAGGAGCAGGGACCAGCTGCACATCAGGATGTGGCGGAAGGGGCAGAGAGGGCAGGTGCAGCTGGTGTGGTAGACAAGGGGGGGGGGGGGGCATGCCAGGCTCATTGCCAGCATGCGGGCACCCTGTCTATTAAGATGTAGTCCATCTGGACCAAACAATTGACTCCTGCCCCAGAAAATGTAAAAATTGTCTATAAAACCAATATTGTGCATCACGGTGGCAGAGGAAAGCCAGGTGTTAAGAGATAAAAGTCTGCTAAAACGACCAATACCTCTGCCAACAGTGGGGGTGGGGCCAGAAATAAAAACAGACACATGTGTGTATTTTAAAAGATTAAACAAATTAATAAAATCCAGCTTCAGGAGTTCAGACTGCTGTTTACGAATGTCGTTGGTTCCAGCGTGAATAATAACTCTACTCACAGATGGGTGATGTTGGATATGGTCCAGGATCTGTTCAGTAATATCCTTTACGGTGGCTCCAGGAAAACACAGTATGACCGCTCCTCTCATCCTTACATTCCTGATAATAGAGTCTCCAATGATGAGCGTGGTGGGTGGCTGGTCTACAAGTTGATGCTGGGCAGAGGATCTTTCACGGTCCAGGACCTGCTGGATGTTGGGCAGATTAGCTTCCCCAGGACTGCAGCGATGTGTAGTTGGCGCCGAGGGCTCGTTCCGTGGGTTCGGGGTGTAGTGGAGTGATCCTCGGCGAGTCCTGGGTTTAGCGCGACGTGGAGCGCTGCGGGAGTCCGGCTGCTGGGAGGGGATGGCCGGCAGTCCTGCGGAACTGCGGTGTTTCAGGGCGGCCGGAGGAACAGTCAGAGGAGGAAAGTCGTGCTCCAGGGCACCGAAGCGGTTTGACAATGGTTGGCCGGGTGAAGGAGAGCGGTGGCGGCTGCTCCGGGCCCCCTCACCGCGGCCAGGCCTGAGCATGGACCAGGCACCCTGAAGCACCGGTGTTGAGCTGATGGGGGCTTTTGGCTTAGCCCCCAGATGGAACCAGCGGTCCTCCTCTGCAGTTGTTGTTGCTCCTCCGGCATTCAGCAGTCTGAGTCCAGCGATGGATTCCCCCTCCGGAGCTTCACCGGGCTGGCAGGGAATTGTGTCCGCCAGCTGAGCACTGTTGGCGGCGGCGAAAGTCCAGCCGAAGATGATGTCCACGTCGCGCTCGTGGTCCTGGATTTGATGGAGCGTGGAGATCCTCTGCTCCAGCTCTAGAACTTTCTGTGTTAATTTAAAACAGCCATCACATCCGGGGGCGCAGGTGAGTGAAGGCATGACGAAATAAAAAGTAGTCCGTGCTCGGATTAAAAACGCCCCCGATAAAAACAAGTTGCTAAAAGTCAGTGGTGTTAAAATCGGTTAAAACTAGTCATAAAAAACTATTTAAAACCAGTTAAAACCGTGTTTGTTAGGGAGCCGAAGTTGGCAAGTCTCTCTGTAGAAGGACGACGACGCATGCGCACCAAATGTAAGAGATGACTTCCCTAACAGGGGTTCTCCTCCCTGCAGCTCTGTGGTGTCCTGTCAATAAAGTCTCTCATGAGGGGACAAATGTCCAGGGAGCTCAGAATGTCTGTGTGGGCATGCATCAGCGAAAGGTGTGTGAGTCTTTTTTGGGTCATGGTGCTGCACCCATCATTGACTGTATATCCATGTCTTCAAAAGACGGAAGCCGGAGAAATTGGTATACCAATTCTGGCCAAACTAACTGACAAGAAATTGTAAACCAAGGTTAATATTACAGAGGATTTTATGTCATTCTTTAGTGAAGTCTTGGACTGGAGTACTACAAACCAGAAAAGTTGAAGAATTGTTGAGAATTTTAAGATGGTGTGCTGATGATTCGGATTTCAAAACAACTGCTCTAGATATGAGATGTAAAAGTTGGGTCTCAAAGACAACACCCCACTTATTACTCCTTTGTCCAAAAGGGGTCATTTATGAGCTTTGAATCACTACAAAACAAATACAGATTAGGCCAAGATGAAGATGGACTAGCGACCTGTCCAGGGTGTACCCCGCCTTTCGCCCCTGTAGATAGGCACCGGCCTTCCTGCAACCCTGCATAGGAATGACAGGTACAGAAAATGGATGGATGGAAGGATGGGAAAAATGTGACATGGAGTTTTTGCAGACTGTGCTTGAGTTGATTAAAACCAGTTCACATAATAAGCTATCATCCAAGTTCTACAAGGCCATTCAAGAAGGTGAACAGGTAAATACAGACTACATTAAAAGGAGATGGGAAATGAAAAGTAATTGGCAAATTTCAAATGAAAGTTGGGAAAATAAATGTCGAACAGAATGGAACATCACAAGATATATCACATGGAGAGAGTCTTGTTCGAAAAATGTAGTCAGGTTCTTGATTACACCTAATCAAGAGGCACAGAGGCAAGGGCGATGTATGCTGGAGACTGTGGATCTTCAGGAGCCAGTCATTTCCACTTTTTTATTTTTAGAACAGTTCAGCTTCAATTCAAGACCATATTGGATACAGATATGTGAGCATATCAACAATGTATTTGGCAGTGTAATACTCTGCAATTTTGACATATTTTACTTGAGTACTGGTAATTTAACAAATTGGAGAAAACAAGACAAGTGGTTGCTCTGGATACTTTTGGCAGCAAGTAAGACTCATAACTCAGTAATGGCTGAAACCAGACCTTCCAACTATCACAAAATGGATCGACATCACCAAAGAAGTTGGGGGAAAAAATGGAAAAACTCACATTTACTCTCAGAATTCAGCCTGACATGTTCAACAAAATCAGGTCAAAATGGACTGAGAATATTACGCCTGTCATGATTTGTGAATGGAGAACCCAAAAGCAGCAAGGTAGAAAGAAATTATTTAATTAAACAAAAGAACAAGGAACTTACAAGGAGATGCAAGGGAACAGGAAATATTGACAAGGGACCAGCGAGTAGTGACTGAATGAGAACTGTTTAAATACTGAGGAGGATTTGAGGAAATGGTAGAGAAACTTGAGGACTAAGTAGTGGGAAGCAGTTGCAGGTAAAACAAAGAGAACAGGTGGAGGCAATCAGCAGCTGGGCCAGAGAGGAAAAATGGCAAGGAGGAACACATAAGAAATGACTAGACAGATTAAAGGCATACTCCGCAACTTTCATGATATTTTCTCTCTGTCGCCCTCTTCAGGCTTGCCACGCAACATCACTGTCGTAAAATAAAATCTCTCTGTCGCTCATAAGAGGCATGTTTCAGCGGCTGCTTTCCAAATCGCTTGCCCAAACAACAAACAAGCGCCGTTTCGGTTTGCAATTCAAGGTCGGGGTAATTTAGAGTAAAGATCTCACAGCTAGGTATTCAGTAAAACAGTGGGATTAGATACAGAGAACGTCTAAGTGCCATATAGCAAACCCCTCCCGACACTAGAATCAGCCTACATCTTTAGGTGTTTTCAGGAAAAAATCAAACGACAAAAATATAAATCACTAGCTTGACAAAACCAAAAGAAAAAAGTTTGACTTATATACTGAAATACAACGACTACGCCAGAGTTTGCAGCTTTATCTACAGAACCGAGTCTTACACGTTAGCATCACATTAGCCTCTAGATCGCTAATGTTGGTCGAGTTGGTTGTGTAATTCACATTACTACAGTTAGGCGTACCGTGCAAACTATGTTCATCCACCTCCACACATTGAATAAATAGCTTTCTCAGGACTGTATAACAACATCATGCCAGACCAAACCCTGTCAGCACATATGGGGCCCATATGGGTTAAACGTGGGCTAATGAATGGGCTCCAGCTGGGCAGCCCAGCTGGGCCCCAGTTAATTTTGTCCTGGGGTTCCAGGTTGGCCCCACGTTGGCAGCCCATGTGGGCTTTAGGTGGGCTTGGCATGGGCCCTATATTAAACACATATGGGCAATCCAGAATTATCCCATCTGGGGCCCACATAGTGTGGGCTATGTAGGCCTCAGATGGGCAGCGCAGCTGGGCCCCAGTTAATTTTGTCCGGGGGTTCCATGGTGGCCCCACGTGAGCTTTATATGGGCCCTATATTAAAACCATATATGCAACTCATTTTTATCCTATATAAAAATTATTTTAGGGGCTTATTTTACAGTCAGCACAAACAGTTCTTTAAACAAGATACAATGACAAACGATACTAGTGATACTATTAATTTCCTTTTTATTAGTAAAGTGAAATTAAGTGTAAATTACTTACTCCAGGGCATAAACAATTCCCATGAAAAGCAAAGGATCAGTTTCCTTAGATAAAATTATCTTTAAAATAACAGCTACTACACAGAAAATACCAATTTTAAGACACAGAACTGAATACAGGTAGTGATAATGAAAAATAAATGCTGTTAGAACTCTGAACAGCTCTTAAAGCCCTCAACATCTGACACCTCTCTTTTTCTCTGTTTCTACAAGCTTCTCAAACATCTGATAACAAAATCAACAAAATAAATTCCTAGAAAATATCGGAATGATACATAACAGTACAACGCCAAAAAAAGGGAGTGTCATAGGGGTTCACATTTTAAGGTTTTTGTCAGTCAGTTATGGAGGAAGACTTCCACATCATACATGTGGTTTAAAAAGCTCCAGAATGTGCAACAGTGACCCATTTATTTTGAGCAAGATGAGGCTGAGAGAAAAGCAAAAAGAACGAAAATATGTGACAAAAGTAGTTACTTTCCATAAATGATCCTGTAGCCTGAAGTCCTTGTTGTAAAGTTCCTTGTCTGGCTTGTCTATTACCGCCGTCATCCCTAGCATCAATGAGCCACTTCGAGATGGCTTTCTCTGTGTCCTTTCGTGTGATTTGGCTGGTCATGGTGTTGTTCTTCAAGGCTCCTGCATGGGCCAAATATAACAGTCACTTAATTGTTGTGTCAACAAAACTCTCTTCTAAGACTGTGAAAATAACTACAGGTCACATCTTTGACTTGAAAATACCCTATAGATTCCTAAATCTATGTTAAATGCAGAATAGAATCGAAGATCCTTTTTCTTACACCTAATTCACACCGGGTGCAGTATGAATGCTTTCGGTTTGCGTACGGATTGCAGTTCAGGTGCAGAATATTTTAGGAATACACAATGGGGAAGCAATTAACATTGGATGAATGAAAATTAAGGCACTTTTGACAGAGTTTATTAAACAGTGCTTATTGGACTCAGTTGCACTGATATGCCCCATCCAGGGTATCCCCTGCCAAACCTAGATATCTCACTCAAAACAGCATGGATAGTTGTTTTTTTTCCAACTTTGTATCCGTGTATATGCACTTGAGACACACAATAACACCCCAAATCCCAGGAAAAGTGTTTTTCTTTAATAATATGGAAGCTTTAAGTAAGGGCCTTAGTGTCAGGCACGTTTTTTCCAAATCTGGGGTTTTCTGGATTATTAGAACAAGCAATAACTGAACGCTATATTATGAACATAATATTCATATGCCCACTTTACCTCAGGTACTATGGCTGCCTGACTGAGAGCTGTCACTGCAGCAATGGCGCCGGATGGACTTCTGGTTATGTCACTGAATTGGTCAATAGAGGCTAGGTCCTCTGTTCAGAACATATAGAACAGTAAGATCTCTGAATGATGGAGCTGGGTGTGGAACGGATGCGATGTGCTCTCCGTATGACTTCCGCAAAGACTTTTACTCCAGTCAGAGCATTCACGCTGGCTGTGCAGAGCTCCTTTAAAATGCCTGTTGGCTTTGGAGTTTTGCTAGCAATGCATCAGGCACCCTTGCACGCTCTTTTTAGACATATCTTAATTTATTCTCATGTTTGGTCGTGTAGTGGCCATTCAACTGTGACCTATGTACCACAGATCAAGCAAACACATCTAGGATAAGAAACAATTAATGAAAGTTGAAGCTTATCTGTTTATAAAATTGTGGTCACCTTCATAGTATCAGTAAAACTTAATAATCCACAAGCACACTTACCATGCATTACTTCAAACAGCTTCAAGACCTTGAACTCTCTCTTTCCATTTCGGCCCACAAAGTTGTACTGCCTGGATAGGCCCTGGTCCAGGAGGAAGCTCGTCATCCTTCTAGTGGTCTCGTCAACAGTTGCACCCCCTATGTCAGCCACAGAAACAACCTGAGGGGAATAAAACAACAAATACAAATCAAAGTTATCGAAATTGCTCACTGGAATACATTGCACTAGTCAACATGACAGAACTGCGAGAAGCATGTATGTAAACATACTGTCACAAAAAGCGGCTAGTCCCCCAATAGAAAGCAATGCAGTTTCACTACCATAAACATAACATACAGGTCCTTCTCAAAAAATTAGCATATTGTGATAAAGTTCATTCTTTTCCATAATGTAATGATAAAAATTAAACTTTCATATATTTTAGATTCATTGCACACCAACTGAAATATTTCAGGTCTTTTATTGTTTTAAAACTGATGATTTTGGCATACAGCTCAAAAAATTAGCATATTGCATCCGACCAATAAAAGAAAAGTGTTTTTAATATAAAAAAGTCAACCTTCAAATAATTATGTTCAGTTATGCACTCAATACTTGGTTGGGAATCCTTTTGCAGAAATGACTGCTTCAATGCGGCGTGGCATGGAGGCAATCAGCCTGTGGCACTGCTGAGGTGTTATGGAGGCCCAGGATGCTTCGATAGCGGCCATAAGCTCATCCAGAGTGTTGGGTCTTGTGTCTCTCAACTTCCTCTTCACAATATTGCACAGATTCTCTATGGGGTTCAGGTCAGGAGAGTTGGCAGGCCAATTGAGCACAGTAATACCATGGTCAGTAAACCATTTACCAGTGGTTTTGGCACTGTGAGCAGGTGCCAGGTCGTGCTGAAAAATGAAATCTTCATCTCCATAAAGCTTTTCAGCAGATGGAAGCATGAAGTGCTCCAAAATCTGCATTGACCCTGCCCTTGATAAAACACAGTGGACCAACACCAGCAGCTGACATGGCACCCCAGACCATCACTGACTGTGGGTACTTGACACTGGACTTCAGGCATTTTGGCATTTCCTTCTCCCCAGTCTTCCTCCAGACTCTGGCACCTTGATTTCCAAATGACATGACAATTTGCTTTCATCCGAAAAAAGTACTTTGGACCACTGACCAACAGTCCAGTGCTGCTTCTCTGTAGCCCAGGTCAGGCGCTTCTGCCGCTGTTTCTGGTTCAAAAGTGGCTTGTAGCCCATTTCCTGCACACGCCTTTGCACGGTGGCTCTGGATGTTTCTACTCCAGACTCAGTCCACTGCTTCCGCAGGTCCCCCAAGGTCTGGAATCGGTCCTTCTCCACAATCTTCCTCAGGGTCCGGTCACCTCTTCTCGTTGTGCAACGTTTTCTGCCACACTTTTTCCTTCCCACAGACTTCCCATTGAGGTGCCTTGATACAGCACTCTGGGAAAAGCCTATTCGTTCAGAAATTTCTTTCTGTGTCTTACCCTCTTGCTTGAGGGTGTCAATGATGGCCTTCTGGGCAGCAGTCAGGTCGGCAGTCTTACCCATGATTGCGGTTTTGAGTAATGAACCAGGCTGGGAGTTTTTTAAAGCCTAAGGAATCTTCTGCAGGTTAATTAGTTAATTAGTTGATTCAGATGATTAGGTTAATAGCTCGTTTAGATAACCTTTTCATGATATGCTAATTTTTTGAGATAGGAATTTTGGGTTTTCATGAGCTGTATGCCAAAATCATCAGTTTTAAAACAATAAAAGACCTGAAATATTTCAGTTGGTGTGCAATGAATCTAAAATATATGAAAGTTTAATTTTTATCATTACATTATGGAAAAGAATGAACTTCATCACAATATGCTAATTTTTTGAGAAGGACCTGTAGATGAACCAATGAATGCATATTGTAGCTGACAAATTCAGTGCCGTAAATTGAAGCAAAATCGGTTACAAAGAGTTTCAAAATCTTCTCAGCATAGTCATAATTGTCCTGAGAACATAATGCAGGACTCAGAAGAATTCTTATGGATACAGATAAAAGCAAAAAGTTTCTGTACATGTTACTGGGTATAGTATTGATAAGAACAACAGGGCCAGTGTACAATAAAAACTGTTGAAGCTCTGTAGATTTCCAAGAACTGAACTCAAACAAAGACCATGGTTTTCTTGCAAAATTGCTAGGTAAATACATCCGGATTGAAACCATATATCCAGACATTGCGACAAAAAACTTCATACATTGCCTGCATTTCAATGGTCCCTTCAACCAAATATTAATTTACGCACAATTTACAACCTATTCCGAGATCATTGAGAGGGGAGACTGACAGTTGGTGTTGTTGATATTCTTGCCTACCAAATTGTTCATCTGTCCTGAGCACGAGCAGGTGCATCACAAATGAAAGCATCAGGTAATGCAACCTTGAAATGTAAATCATTGTACACAATGCCACTCTGCGAAACAGCTTTTATGTCTGCAATAAACTCTTGTAAATACTCTTGCAGATTTGCAGGTTTGGATGGACCTGAGTACACTCCAATTACAAGCACACTACTGTCTGGAATTTCCTTGATCCTACCCAGAATAGGCCACAAACTCATACTCGAGCTGTGAAATAAGGGCAACCCATCAATATTGATTCGGAGTGTTAGAATATCAGTTACATTTGCAAAATGTCCTAATGATGTTAGTTCAGCTTAAAGAGCATTTTCGATTCTAAAGTGGTAGTAGGACCCCCTGCCAAACTATTTACACTGCAGGATCTGTCTGTCGACATAAGAGTTCTGGCATCCAATGGGACATCAAGGCCCTCCGTCTTTAGGATTTTAAGAAGTTTAGAAAGTGCAGTTTGTGGTATGTGAAATTCTGCAGCCCACTCCGCAAGCATGACTCCAACACATGAACCATCATCAGTATCATCAGAATCATGATCACCTCTAAATTCATAACATTCTTCTCCATTCAAATAAGAAACATTGTGATAACTTGGCATATCACCTGCCACACAGGTTTCACAATCCAAATCATCAAATGAGGAAGTGTTACAGTCATAAAACAAATCAGAGGATTGTCAATCATCAAACTTATTTGACGAATTCTCAAAATAGTCCTGATCACAACCATCATAGAAAATGTCAGTGGAACCTTCTCTTTCTGAATGCTCTAACAAATCCTCCATTAGATATTCCTTTTCAGAATCATGTACCATTAAATCATCCATCATAGCCTTTTTTTCAATGAGACGAAAATGTTCCTCCAGTTTTGCTGAAATTTTTCTCCTTTTGGTTCTTTCTGAACGCTCCATTATTTCTAAAAGGAAAAAAAGCCTATTTGATATTATATATGATTAGAGAGGATCAGAAATGACAAAGTTCAGAGTGTTTTAGCAAATTATATCGTTTATTGCTGGTTTATTGCTGGTTTATTGCTGCTAATTTTAGTATTTGTTCTTTTAATAGTCTGCAAAGCTGAGCCTAGGGCTGGGCAGTATGGCAACATTTTCATATCACTTTTTTTGATCCTATCGGTTTTATGGTATTTGACTCTTTTTTTACATACAAGACAATTCTTACCTACATAATCTTGAAACGGGATAAGACTCAATGCAGTACATTAGCTTTGGGTTTTGTAAAATAGGAGTTGCTAGCGAAGCAGTTTAAAAGCAAACAAAAACACGGCAACCAGCCCTGCTTCTTTGTCAATCTTTTGTTGCTTCTGCTGCTGTGACACTGCTTGCTGCTGAAACAGTGGTGTAATGCAGAAAGAAAAAAAACAATAAGTGTTTAACTTGGAAATGCATGCCTGTGATATTTTGTAAGTCTTATTGCTGGAACGTGCATTGCTCCATACATCCGCATAATGAGGAAGAAAACAAATTGAAAAAAAGATGTGCGGCAAAGTATCCCGGGCCGGAAAGAGAAATTATATTCTTGAAACACTTTCACTTCGATTCGACTCAAATAACGCAAACAAACTGTGCTCATATTAATATTACAAATATGTTTTAAAGATACACTCCGTAACTTTGCAGATATTTAAGCTCTGTCGCCCCCTCAAGGCTTGCGGCATAATGTCACTGTTGTAAAAGCAAATGTCTCTGGAGCACATCTGAAGCGCCCAGTGTACTGTCAGTGTTTCCTCTGGTGAAGGCAGACGCTCAGATTTGTCTAAAACCATGTTAGATGGAGAAGATAAAATATTACAACTGATGGTGTCTACCTTCCCTCTGAAGTGGTCTGCAAATTGTGTTTGAGGGGGTTTTCTGAAATGCATTAGAGGCATGATTTAGAATATTCCATGGTGGAAAACAGAATTTTAGGATTATTTTTATGTTCTGAGATAATTCTGGAGAAGTATGCATTTCTGGAATTTCTTACAGCGTTGTTGTATGAGTAAGGGATAATTCCAGATGAGGTGTCCATTAACAGAAATTAATGGATGACGCAATGGCGTTTCTTCCATGAAGTCCATTAATTTCTGTTAATGGACACCTCGAAGGGCATTATCCCGCTTATACCATGGTCACTTACGAAAGAAATAAGTATTTAATCAATTAATAATACTTTAATGTGTTTTAGAGTTAAAATCGTGAGGGTTTCGAGCGCACTATTAAATATCTCCCGTATACAGACGTTGCCAAGCAAAGTTGCCACAGCCACATGACCGCAGTAGTTGATCGGTGATGGGAAGTGAGATTGTGGCTTTACCTTACGTTACGTGATACAAAGTACTAATATGTCAATGTTATCAAACTCAACAAATAAGTTAAAAGAAATGATAAAATCACTCATGTTTTGTCTGTCTTGCTGTTGCAATGAGTTAACTGTGAAATAATGTTGAGTCTCCGTTGCCATGGTTACCATGGTTACCATGGTTACCATCTACAATCAGAATCAAGTATTCACCCACACCATGGTATAATTTGAGATGTTCTATGTATCTCTGATGATTTATTGTGATTTTGTTTTTGCAGGTCCGTATTACTCTGCTGTAAAGCAGAACTCTTTCAGTACTTGTAGCTCAAAGTTCTATAGCGCAGTAAACAGATGAGGGACCCTACTGGTACGCGGCGATAGCTCCGAAAATTAATTAACACAATAGATGATAGTATTCCACCAAAACTTTTGAAGAAAAAAACAGCAACATTATATTAAGGTGTAAAAGTTACGGAGTATGGCTTTAACCTAGACTCGTCGCATATTTCTGTTTTCATATGCAGGCGAGCCGTTACCTGGTAAAACGCATGTTAACCGCAGGAAGACAGTAAACTATACAAGCCCAGTGGAAGTGAAAATATTAACAGATAGAATGGATGGACTTTCATCTGAGTTTTTACTTAACCTGTAAATGCAACAAATGCAAGATGGTCAAAGCTACGATCAGACATTTGTAGCTTTTTATTTAGCAGTTCCTATCAATGCCTGTTAAACTGCCTTGCTAAAAGGTTAACAAACAAATCCTTCTACAATATTAAACATTTAAAATAACCTTGAAAGATCCTTTATTTTGACTAAATAAGTTACAGTCCTCTGATCAGCATCATGCTTTAACCAGGTTTGAAAACTAATAGGTAGCCAACTCAAGCTAGCTGTTCTTGGAACAAATTTTCTCCCAAAAAAGCTTTTGGGTACTATCAAGCAGAACACAAAAAAGGTTATTTATTGGGATGATCCTTACCTTCCTTTTGTCCTCATGACTCCAAGTTTGAATACGGCCAGCAGACTTTACCCAGGCGGCAGTGTGGAGCTGCAGTACTGGCTGTCATCAACGGGCGGCAAAGTGTTGCTGCTGGGCGGACTTTTACGCATTGACTGTATCTTTTACGTCGTGATTTGGGCGGGGAAGGGTTTCGACAAACCACGCTTTGGAATTTGAATTTTGACAACCATTTAAAACATGAGAACGTGAGTTAGATTAATAGCCTAACATTTTTTATATGTGAATTTAGCCCAGTGGCTTTGTTAAAAATTTAACAGAGCTCTCAAGTGTTATAAAACCGTTAGAGATGGCCGATTGTACATGGCCGATTTGTTCTATATTTTAACACCTGACTCTGTAGTTTGCTTCAACTCATCCGATTCTGGAGCCAGTTCCCCTAATATTGGCCCATATATTGCCCACACACTGCCCATGTGGGGCCCAACAACAAATCCCACTCTGAGCCCAACCCCAGCCAAAACCCAGCTAGCCAACACGAGGCCCATATGGGCCCCCACTGGACGTGTTTACAGGGAAACACTATAACCTCGGTGAAATCATTGATTATTTACCTATCCATTAGCAGCACGGCTAACTCGGCGTCTGTAGTACATGACGTACGTTCCAAAACAACTCTCCAGCTCTCCATAAAGAAAAGCCGGCCCAATATTTACTCCGGTCTTTGCTCTCTCTCTATCACATTCTCTTTTTCTTTTTCTAGCTTCTTCTGATATTGGATTTCTCGGTTTCCTTGGTGGATCAGCCATCTCTAAAGTTGCTGAACAGCAAGGCCGTATGACTCTGCCGTAAAGCAGAACTCAGTCGGTACTTCCAGCAGCAGGCCGCCGCTCAAAAGTTCTATAGTGCAGAAAAAAGCCAAGGACCCCTGTAAGGTGGTGATAACTCTAAAAATGAACATAATAGATGATAAAATTCCACCATAACTTTTGGAAAAAAGATGATATTAAGGTGTAAAAGTTGCGGAATGCAGCTTTAACCTAAGAAGGCAGCAGGAATGACTAAACACAAAGTGGTAACTAGGAAATATGACCAAGAGAAACTTGAAGCACTTAACAAGAGATGATGATGAACATAACAAGTGTTGAGAAGGTGTTTTCACTCTAATTTAAAGCCTATTTTAAAGGAACAGACACACATTTAATTTATGACCCTGGGCTCTCTCTGAGCTCTCATTTCACCTTCCCGCGTGCTCGTTCATTTCTGTAAAAAGTAGCAATAAGAACAACAAACAACAATTATATCTTTTAACAGTGAGACGTCGTTCACTGGACTCAGTTCTAGTAACTGAGTACAGCTTTATCTCAGCATTAGGTTTTTATTTGAAACATCAGTTAAAAAGGAAACTCCTCCCACATAGATCTTCGTTCACAGAATGGTCAGCTTCTTCACCAAAAGGCACACAGGATGTACCACATTCTTCTTGATTATTCACGGTTTCTAAGTGTTTCCACATGCACTACAAAATTAGACCCTCATACAACATTAACAGAATTTATATCTCTTCATGTCCCTCTCTTGATCTCTTATTTTTTAAGAGATCACCATATGTAAGGAAAAATGTCAGGCAAAGAATCATATCAATTTCGAGTCCATCTTCTCTGGAACTTTTCGGATCAGTAGTCAAGTCATCTTGTTCTGGCCGGGAATAGTGGTCGTCCGGCTCGCTCTTCTATGACCTAAGGTGAGAGGTTGCCAGCACATCACCTATATGCAGCTAAAGTGTATCTTTCCAGTAGCCTTGAGTTTGAAAACTCTAAGGACTGCACGCAGACCAGAGGATCGTTCAGCCCCTTTTGGCAGGGGTCTCAGCTTCTTTTCCTTCAAACCCTGCTGCCCCAGCTGGGCAGCTCTGTGCTCCAAGCCGCCCTGCCACCTGATGGTGCAGGTGTGCTGAAGTTGGAAACCTCTCAGCAGAGGGTTCAAGTAGGTTGTGTGGTCTGCTCATTGCTGTTCTTATCCCGCTCTGGCTTGCTGCTCCTGGATGTCCTCTCAGTTTCGTCCTGACTCCTCAGTGGGAGTGCATTGGCTCCAGCCTATTTCTTTAGTATGATTACCTGAGAGACTCTTTTTTTTTAAATCAAATCCCTCACTCACCTCATAGTTTTAAGTAGTGCCGCACTGATCGGCCGCACTAACACAGAATCAAATTATGATCCTGACTGCTTACAAACTAGGTCTATCTGTAGAAAGAGCTAATGCTTTTGCTGTATGTAAATCACAAAAATCATCATTGATGCAAAGTGCACTCCAAAAATCCTGTATCAAAAATGAGCAACACTGGAACAACCTAGACCATAAAGAATATTTCTTCAAAATATATAGTAGACATAATGTAAATGAAAACTTCCAAACAAAGACTAAATGCATAAACATGCCACAAGGTAAGATGAATGGGTTGTGTGCTAAAACAACCAACCGCACAAAGGTGCCAAAACAGGATGGAAAACAGGAAGCGTCTGTTCTTTTTGGATTGTGGAAATGGCATCATGAGCATGACAGACCGCTCAAAAGAAAAATGTGCTGCTTTAAAGCTCAACCCGCAGAAAATGATCAGTTTAATTTTATTCATTTACACTGCTAACAGCCTAAGTTCATTAAACCTATAGTCTTATAAGATTTCACCACATCACCGACTATTGTTATTCATTTTTCTGAGCTGATGAAGCCCAATACTTATAAAATAAAACTATAATTTCAACCAATTTAACCAATAAACTGTTGAACCCTCAACAAAGGCTGTTTTTTATTTTTTTTTTTATTTATCTGAAATGCTTTTAATGAGACCAATTGAAAGGCTTTGTTTTGTAAAAAATAATTGAAATTTAAGTTCCCCTTGTGCCTAAGGATCTCCTCCCTTTTCCTGAAACAGAACTGTTTCAGAAACATCCAATTATTTAAGTCTCCTGTTAATCAAGTGTGACTAGATCTGCAGCTTGTTACGGAAAGATGTTATAGTTCAATAAACACCTGTATTGTAGATCAATCTCCATGTATACAGTATTTAAGCTCAATTCCTAGATCTCAGCTGCTATACCCTTCTGCCAAGGAAGAATTAACAAAACCACTGAATCTATAATTTAATGTGTCCAATCATAACATAACCTTACCCACCTCGGTCCATGGGAAAAAAGATAATAGAACCTTATTTCAATCACTCCATAATTTGTTTCCAGTGGGCATATCGGAGCCCAGATAGGACCATGAGGGGCTGAAATATCACGCCTCCTCCTTCTCCTGTGTTGGATCTCCTCTGCAAATACAAGAAAAGAATGCTCTTTAAGTCTCAACAGAAGCACATCCACCATTCTCATTTTGAGGGTAATTGTGTCAGAGCCAAAATCCGCAGAGAATCAGCAGGTCGTCCATAGAAAAGTTCCCATCACATTCACGATATGGAGCACATACTATATACTTTTTTTCCATGTACCCAGAGTGGTATGAAAGTGTGGTCAGATTTTTATCATTTTCAAAACAAATTAATCTTTGGTCAGGTTTTAAGTGTACTGGTCCAGCTTTAACAATTTAGATTAATCCCATGTCATCCCAGTCTCCAATTTACCCTTACTTTTGTCATGGAAGTATACACATTTTTACCCATATAACTTCCTGTTCGTTAATGTACTGCACGCTCAGAATTTGTCCAAATCCCGGAGAGGAGTGTAACATCTGGAAACAGATCATTAAGATTAGTGAAAGCTTCTACATATCTGGGTAAATGTCCTACAGAATATGGCATCTGAGAACAAACAAAACAGTTAATGTTTTATTTACTTGATACTATTTACTAGATATCTTTGCATATTGTCACCATACACTAGTTTCAAACGGGTTTCTGTGTGTCTTTCTCTGAGTGAACCAAGAAAATAAATCAGCATCCTCATGTGCTCTATGTCATTCTTCTGTGAGTCCTGACGTTCCTATTGAAATAACACCACCAAAAAACTGTAAAAATAAAAGTACTAGATAGCAGAAAAACCAGAAAAACCTTCATCGTCACTATCTCTCCCTTCAAAACAGTCTCTATAGAAAAGTGGCTCTCCTGGTTCTCTTCACTGAGGTTGAGACAAGTGGACCATATTGTTTTCCACCTCCTTTTGGAGTCAGTCTTTAACCCCACTTTTCTTAGACTGCTTTCCCTATATCTAGTAATGGTCACTGCTTTTTATGATGGATTAAGTGTATCCAACTCAGTCTTTACAGCCATGGGTGTGGTCAAAAATACTTGGAATGGCCCCTTCCACCTGGGTGATGACCAATTTTCTTTTTACAGCTTTTAATCAGGATCTAGTCACCTACTTTCAGCTCACTTCTTCCTGTAGGAATATAGGATCATCTGGCATATGATTAGTTTGCATTTATAACTCATGTACTTATCAGTATTTTGATCATGAAAACCCCCAGATCTTAATCAAATTGTTTTTTTAGAAGATAGTAAACCAATCTAAGGAACTCTATATCTCACCCATAGATTATTTCAAATAGAATGAGGCCAATATTCAAATTTGGAATTATATGCATTTATAATTTACCAAATAAAGACTATCCAATTTTGTCCCGTTTCTTCCATCACTTTTTTTTTCAATTTGCAACATTTTATCATAAAGTTATAAATCAGTTTATAATTGTTCCTCTTATTTTAATATACCAAACTGTAGGAAGGATAAGGTCTCATCAAATTCGTTAAATTACTTGGTGTTATATTCATATATAACTTTATCATAACCAAACAGTATCTCCAATTCTGTTTAGTCTTATCCATGGCCTTTCTTAATCTGCTTTTAGAATCCAATTGTCTCTTAAAAATGATCTCTAATCTTTGTCCTGTTGTATCAATTATTTCATTCACAAAATGTGTTCCGTTACCCCTATAGATCATTTGTGGATATGAAATCTAGGCATTATTTCCCTTAACAACATTTCTGCAACAGTTAGTGTATCTAAATGTTTCACCGTTAACATTACAAATCCATTAGGAGAAATGATCTTTTCTTACTAAATAGAGCTTCTTCAATACAGCCTTCGTTTGCTCAAAGCTGTTTCTTAATTTTATATGAGAAGCTTTTCTTTTTTTCCATGTCTGACACACTTCTTGTCCATGAACCAATCAGTTTGAGAATTGAATTGTCCGTAAGAAATGCTTTTAATTAGTTCGCCACTAGAGGTCGCCATACCCCTGTTCCCCATTGTTGGCAAAATGCCAAAAACATGTAAAGTTCAATTTGAATCTTCTGTTAGCAATAATATGATTATTTATCTTCATCTGATTACAAACATCACTTAAAACTTAACTTTTTCTTTTTCCAAGTAAAACAATTCTTTGGTAGATTTCCCGTTTCAAGAATTTTATGAAAATCTAAAATTTGGATTATTAATTTATCCCCTACAGAGAATATGCCCAACTTCAAGTGAAATAGGAAATTTCTTCCTAACAAATTAGAAAATAATCTCTAGATTTTATGATTATCACAACAGGTTTTTCCTGTAGCAAAATCTATTATTTTTATTTATATGCTCCTTCATAAAGATTCTACAAATTGGCTTATTATTATGATTATATGTGAAAGAGTCTGTTGCTAGATGCCCAAAAAACATGGTACAATTCTCAACTGATATTGGGGCGAGGGCCGGCATCCTCTCCCAATCTCAGGTGTAGGTCCAGACATGCTTAATCAGGCCCTTAATTTTGTCCCATTAGCAACAACTCCATTGAGTGTAAATATTGAAGTGCACTTATGCTTAGTGTGCTACGGTAACTAAAGTAGAATTTTGGAGTGCGTTACTACGTTCCTTACTACGGTAATCCCGTAACGAACATTTCTTCTCTTTTTTGCAGTCTCTAACCCAGCGCATTACAAGATTATTTCCTTTCAACATGTATCTTATCTGTCATTAAAATGTTAGAAGCAAACATCTGAAGCTGCCGCTTATTACAAAGAATAAATTCACGTAGCCACCCAGCTGCTACCCCACAGGTCCTGTAGACATCCGCCTGTATTTCAAAATAAAATCACTCTGCTCATAATCCGTCATTTTTAAAGCATTTCTTTTATACTATGAGAGATCTCACAGACATCCCATGAATATCATTAAAAATATTAGCTAAGTTTTTTTTTAAATTATTATTATTAGAGTAAAAGTTGCCGCTGCACTTAAGAAATCTCAACCTTTTGTATTGAGCTGCACGCAGCTAAAACATCCCCCTCATTATCAGCTAGCGGGGGGGAGGTGTGTGTGTTCCATCTCTACTGCCTTCCGGCAGTTGGATAACCTTTAACAATTTTGAAACGCATGATCAATTTGGTTTCAAACAAGTCTTTCTCAGGAAGTCCATTTTACCGATTTCTGTCACAACCCATCACAGTTGGTTTGTTTATTAAGAGAAAAACTAATGACCCATTGTTGAGGGACAGAGGTGGGGGTCGCTTGTTTATTATCAGAACAGCCCTTCCTTGAGGGACAGAGGGGGGGTCTTGTTTATTATCAGAACAGCCCTTCCTTGAGGGGAAGGGGGGAAGGTGGTCGGTTGTTTAAGATAATTCATTTAGATCACAGTAAAGTTGACCTTACTCTTCATAGGATTTTTTTTAAATATGTTAGTGAGTTTTCTCTTTTATTTTATTTTTCTTTCAGTGGAACTTTAGGAGAAAACAAAGTTTAAAACGTTTTCTATCCTCCCGGGTACTAAAAAACACATCTGCTTTACGCATAAACCCCTCCTTTCTCTTCTTCCTCCTTCAAGAATTCCTTTGAGACGCCAAATGTCTAATTCTTCAATTTTGATCTTTTTAGTTTTATTTTAGATCGCAACTACCAAGAAGTGCGCGAAATTACTCAGTCAATCGTCGTTTCAAATTCATAATCTTCATTTTAAAGAAATGTATTGTCTTTTCTCTTACATTAATTTTGCATCTCCTTTAAAATCTTTGCTATTTTTTCCCCATGTTTCGATAAGTTACATTTTGCTGTTTTTATTTTTCATTTTTAAATATTCATCATTCTCATGTTAATAAAGTAAATTCAGCTTTTATTTCTCTGTTATCTGATCTATTTATCTTATCGCAGTGTTATTTACTTAATTTTCAAACCATGAGACTCCGTTCAGCCTACAGTTGTTTCACCATAGAAATCTCCATTCACACACACACACACACAATCACACAACCGGTTTATCACACATTTATATAATTATGTATTTATTATCATGCTTTTTCATTATTAGTATTATTATTTAGATATTATTTATCATTAGGCCTATTTCTAATTGAGATCCCAGACCTCTGCGCGCTTTTGGAGTCCAACTCCTTTAACATGAATATTCACGCAAAGATCCCCGATCTTTATTTGCAAAACACAAACTTGCATTACATAGGTCCCGGACCTAGTTATTTTTTCTTCTTTCACGCATCAAATTTTTACTCACTGGCTGTTGTCCCTGTGAAGGAAGACCCCATCCAACTGTTGCTCCGGAAGAAACCCCGGATCTGCCGGCCTCCTTTTTTACCTAACGGTGGGGTGGAGGACTTTGATACTGGTTCCGAACCAGGTTATGCACGGACTCTCAGCAGCCTGCGGTTCCTCCCGGAGATCCCGTCCGATCTGAGATCCTGGTCAAAGGAACAAGAAATGCCAGGGTTAAAATCGCTCTCTGATGTCTGAGTTTTCTTTTTTTGACATTCCGTGGTTTCTCAATCCACGAGCTGCTCCACACTCAGCCTTCTTCGTGTCCAACACGCAAGCTTTCAGTAACAAGCGTCCTAGCTTACCTTAGGGCCGGCCACACCCTGAGTTCACCGACCCGGTCGCTCTCTTTTAATCAGCAGAAACAGATATCAACATTTACTGGAGAACAACAGACAGAACATTTTAGATTAGTCCATTTTGCGCCTCATGTGTCAGCGCTTACCAAATAACTTCAGGCCTGGGTCACTTCCGTCCTCCGATCTCCAGTATCTGTTAATCACAACAATTTCCAAACTCACGTTTTCCTTTGCTACTTCCAGAAATCACGTCGGGGTCACTATATTGTTGAGAAGGTGTTTTCACTCTAATTTAAAGCCTATTTTAAAGGAACAGACACACATTTAATTTATGACCCTGGGCTCTCTCTGAGCTCTCATTTCACCTTCCCGCGTGCTCGTTCATTTCTGTAAAAAGGAGCAATAAGAACAACAAACAACTATTATATCTTTTAACAGTGAGACGTCGTTCACTGGACTCAGTTCTAGTAACTGAGTACAGCTTTATCTCAGCATTAGGTTTTTATTTGAAACAATAGTTAAAAAGGAAACTCCTCCCACATAGATCTTCGTTCACAGAATGGTCAGCTTCTTCACCAAAAGGCACACAGGATGTACCACATTCCTCTTGATTATTCATGGTTTCTAAGTGTTTCCACATGCACTACAAAATTAGACCCTCATACAACATTAACAGAATTTATATCTCTTCACAAGAGAGAAGGGAGACGTAACAGATTTACAATAAACTTGAACTCAATAAGACTACACAAACAACTAAGAACTATGACAAAGCATGTAAGATCTGACTTTGTGTAAAAGATTATGTTTTACATGTAAATGGCTAACATCTAAATTTCAAGGTATAGTGGTACTCCTCCCAGTGTTTTTCTTAAAGATTGTTTAAAATCTGTGGGGGGAAAAAAACAATAAGAAAACGAAAAAACACCTTTTCTGTCAGGCTTTTAAAATCTAGGAGTGCTGAAACTTATTACGTTCTGTTATAATTTTGGTTTTTATTTGTTTTAATATGTTTTAATTTCCATCCTATTGTTGCTACAAGAAGTAATCATATAATTCAAACTTTATATTTATTGTTCTTATGTGTTTTACCGCTTGTGCTCCTGCTTTTATTTTTTATTTTAATCGTTGTCTTGTCACACATTTTCTTATTGCTAACTTTATTTTTGTCTTTTACTGTAAAGCACTTTGGTTGTCCTTTTGCCTGTCAAACTCTCTATAGATAAAGAATGACTGACTGACTGACTGACTGACTGATGACAATAAAGCGTTTTTCTGGTCCTCCACGTCAAACAAGCACCTTGAATTCAGTTTCAGTGGAATCGCTGTCCTCGCCCTCTTGGTTGCCATGTTTAACCTTAAAATGCTCCATTTCATCCTGCTTAAGTCTATGCAGAATATTCATTTTGTAATTTGCATTGACTGTCTATGGCTGGATGTGTAGGCGACGGATGTGTAGGCGACGGAATATGATCCAAAATCACCTGAGCACATTTCTAGAAAGAAACAATGATTTATAAAGTGGAAATTGCGTGCAGCTGTGTGTACTCAAGGTTTTATAAATCAGAAAAAGTTTTGCATTAGGAAACTTTTTTCTGAGCTTAAGTGTGGCTTTAGTAAGGATTTATAAAGGAGACCCCTGGTTGTTACTCACACTAAGATAGGGAATGTAGTCAAATACTAAATAAATTAAAGTTTCCCATTAACAGTAACATTTTACAATCAATATTCCCTCTTTGTTGTGAAACCACGCATATGATAATAAAATCGCTTTCAGACTCTAAATTGCTGCAGCTGTACTTATATGTATATATGAAGCACAGCTGGAGCAATGTAGAGTTTTATAACTGCTTTTTTCTGCTTATGCATGTATAAGCAGAAAAAAGCAGTCAGCCTTCATGACAGAACACTCAGGCCTAGTCTGACCCAGCAGACACAATTGCCTGTACCAAAACTGAAACACAACCTCGTTACCTTTCATCTCTTCAGGTGAGGAATCTCGCCAAGGACCCAGCGAGAGGTGGTAAATGGGTATCTCAGCCAGCAGAGCCCATTCTCCAGCTAGTAGAGCTCGTCACAACGACTCTTCAGTCAGCAAGACTTGGGGTCTCATTTATATAACATTGCGTAGAATCCCTACTAAAAGTGTACGTACGACCAAAACAAAAACTTTGCGTACGCCATAAAGATTTCTGATTTATAAAACCATGCCTACGCACTGTTGTAAGCAATTTCCCCTTCATAAATCACACTCTTCCTGGAAGTTTGCGCATGTGTATTTGGCTCATATCCCGCCTGGCTATAAAAGGTCAATGAAAAGCAGGACATGAATATTGATGCCTATGAGGAAGTGGGGAAATATTGCTACTAAACAAAAAACCAAGAAGAGAAACTTCACAGAGATGGAAATTGAAGTGCTAGTGGGTGAAGTGGAGGCTAGGAGACACATTTTATTTGGTGGACACAGCAGCGGTGTGACAAATAAAAGAAAGAACTGCGAGTGGCAGCATGTGGTGCCTGCAGTGCAGTCTGTCAGTGCAACTGACAGGACGGTCCCCGGAAAAAAAAAATGTTGTCGGACCTCAAAGTGGAGGCCAAAAAAAACTTGCCTCCCACCGCCAGAGTGGGTCTGCAACTGGAGGGGGCAAGTGTACACCTATGCTCACACCACTGGACAGGAAGATGGCAAATATCCTGGGAAGAACAAGCGTGTACGGTCTTGTGTCAGAGAAGGAGGGCGACACCGACCTGGTAGAAACAACAAATGAACCGGGTAAAGCAACTTTTGTATATATTATTTGTGGCTACGTGGCTACGTTAACAAATTTGAGCATGTTTTAAAGAATGCCAATCCTCAATGCTATGTTATGAAGTAGGCTATTTCTTTTAATGTTGAAAAATGTTTTTAGAAGAGCTATAGCTCACTGCAAAGAACTGGAGGAGACAGATTTGATCTGGGACACATGGAAGACCGGATGAAGACAGAGATGGGATGAAATTTTGAGTTTAACCGTCGAAGGACTGATGACTTTTTTGATGGGGAATGGACTGAGGAACCAAGGAGCAAGTTTCTTGGGTTTAAATCTGAGGGGGAAGTCTTTAGAGGAGAGCCATACCTGTTGACCTGATGAGTAGTTGGGTGCTGGTCGCCTTTTCTTATCCGTGTAGCGTTTATTTTGAGCTGCAGTACGTTGGAGGACGGCGTGAGCTTGGTTCCAGACTCGTCTGATGGCACGAATGCGAGCACGGACCGATGGCACCACTGGGTCAGGAAAAGAGTCTGGGAGTAGAAGAGGTTGGTAGCCGAGGGATATTTCGAAGGGAGAGAATCCAGTTGCGGCAGAGACGTGAGAATTGTGGGAGTACTCGACCCAATGAACTGAGGACCTCGATCGGATACGATGTCGGAGGGAATTCCATGGAGCTTGAAGACGTGAAGAATGAGCTGGCAGACGGTTTCTGTGGATAAGGGAAGCTTGGTGAGAGCGATGAGATGACAGGCTTTGGAAAAACGATCAATGACAGATAATATGACGGTTTTGCCTTTAAAAGGTGGGAGGCCAGTGATGAAATCCAGAGCAATGTGAGACCAGGATCGAGAGGGTGTGGAAAGTGGTTGCAGGAGGCCAGCAGGAGGTTGATGGGATGGTTTATTTTGGTTGCAGATATGGCAGGCTGAAATATACTTGGCAACATCCTTGTTTAGGGAAGGCCACCAGAAGTATCTGCGCAGGAGGGCGATGGTGTGGCTGGTGAGGGGATGACAGGAGAAATTTGAGGAATGGACCCAGTGGATGGTCTGTGCTCGGATGGCAAATGGCACATACAGACAGCCAGGAGGTCCTCCACCTGGATCGGGTTCGTTCTGGAGGGCGTTCTGGATAGATCTTTCGATGTCCCAGGTGAGGGAGCCGACAAAACAGGTGGATGGAAGTATGGTGGTTTCTTCAGGGAGAGTCTCATCAGATTGGTGAATTCTGGAGAGAGTGTCCGTTTTTTTTGTTCTTGGAGCCAGGTCGATAGGATATGTTGAGGTTGAAGCAGGAAAAGAAGAGGGACCAGCGGAACTGTCTGGGGTTGAGTCTTTTGGCAGATTGAAGGTACGACAGGTTCTTGTGATCAGTCCAGACGATAACGGGAATCTCCGTGCCCTCCAGCCAGTGATGCCATTCCTCCAGAGCCAATTTAATGGCCAAGAGCTCTCGGTCACCGATGTCGTAATTTCTCTCAGAAAATTCTGGAGAAGAAAGCTAACGGATGAATCTTGTGGTCTGAAGAGGATATTTGGGAAAGAATGGCGCCAACAGCTGTGTCAGAAGCATCGACTTCTAGAATGAATTGTTGAGTCGTGTCTGGTTGAGTGAGGGTAGGAGCCTGGATGAAGGATGCCTTCAGACGCTGGAATGAGAGATTAGCCCCAGGAGTCCACTCAAAAGTCTTTTTGGAAGAGGTGAGAGCATTCAGGGGTTCTGCGAGTTTACTGTAATTGTTAATGAAGCGTCTGTAGAAGTTTGCAAAACCCAGGAAGCATTGGAGTTGCTTACGGGTATCTGGGGCTGGCCAGTCCTTAAGGTCTGAACCTTAGCTGGATTTGCCCTCACCTGCCCGTCTCCCAGGATGAAACCAAGAAAAGTTATGTATGAGACGTGGAACTCACACTTCTCGAACATAGCTCTCCATGGCCTCTCTTTCTTTATTGGAAAGATTGTATAGACGGCCGGAAGGGAGTGGAGCACCAGGCAGAAGGTCAATGGCACAGTCATATGGTCTATGAGGTGTTAGGGAGAGAGCCAGATCCTTGTTAAAAACCTGACTTAAATCATGGTACTCATTCGGGACAATTCAGGGATGGATTAAGGAGTGGGTTTTGGTTCGGATTTAGCCGGAACAGCAGACCTTAAACAGGACTTTAGGCAATGAGTGCTCCATGAGTCAATTCTGCAGTGAGCCCAATTTATTTGTGGGTTGTGTGTGACGAGCCATGGATATCCGAGTACAACGGGGTTTTCACTATTAGGATAAACGAAAAATTGAATTTCCTCATGGTGGTTGCCTGAGACGATAAATGAAACTAGTTGTGTCTGATGAGTTATGGGTGTCATAATACTACCATCTAAGGCGGTGACAGAAATGGAATGACTTAATTCATAGATGGGAATTTCATGTTGTTTAACCAGATCGGGGAAAATAAGATTTTGTTCAGAGCCGGAATCAATGAGAGCAGTGCAATGAGAGGGGTTTTTCTTTTCTTTAACAAAGAGTGTTGCAGAAACGGAGAGTCTATTAAGCTGTTGAGGCCCCGCCAGGACCCCTACCTTCACTGGCGGGGAGACTCTTTTGGGCGAACTGGACAGTGGGAGATGTAATGTTTAGGAGAGCCGCAGTAAAGACACCAATTGTTGGTGATCCTCTTCTGTCTTTCATGGGGACTAAGACGAGTTCTGCCGATAAGCATAGGTTCAGGGGATCCTTCCCTTGGGGTGGCAAAGTGTCTTGAGACAGGGGAAACAGGTCTGGGTTCTAGGTGGGAGGAAGATTGAGTCTTAGCCTTGATTCTTTCTCTGGAGCGTCTATCAACTTTAATGGCTAAGGCAATCAGTTCGTCCAGAGTATCAGGTTCATCTCTTCTGGCAAGATCATCTTTAATTCTTTCATTCAAAGCTTGATAAAACGCTCCTCTTAAAGTTGGATCGTTCCACCCTGACCCTTCTGCTAAGATTCTAAAATCTATAGCAAATTCAGCAACCGGGCGAGTTGCCTGTTTAAGTGACCAAAGCTTACGGACCGAATCTTCCTTGTTTCTGACCGGCGAGAAAGTTAAATTAAATAATTCCAGAAACTCCTTTTAGGGTTGTGTCTTCTACAGTGCACTCGTTGAAAAAAAGCCTCTGCCCATCTGAGGGCTTTTCCCCGGAGGAGTCCAATAATGTAACTGATCTTATGGGAGTCCAAAAGAAATGTTCGGGGAGAACGAGAGAAAGCCAATTTGCACTGCAGGAGAAAACCTCTTGTTTTTTCTAAATCTCCAGTGAATGGTTCTGGGGGTGGTGACGCGACATCCCGGAAGAAGGAAGTAGAGGAGGACGGTTTATCTTGAGAATGGCTTAGTTTTGTTGTTACATCAAAAAGCTGCTGGTTCAAACGGCTGATTGTTGAGGTTTGAATAGATAATTATAGATCCTGGATAATGGTTTCGTGCCGGCCCAAGAGTGTGCCTTGCTGAGTGACTGCATTCTGAATCTTTGCTGCTGAGTCAGGGTGGCCAGATTGTTCTGTCATGTTTGCAGGGTTTTATGACTCAAAAGGCAGCAGCAAATTCATAACACCAGACAGCAGTTTTGGATATGATAAAATATATTTATTTTACAAGTAATAAATGTGAATGTCTCTGGTAGAACGCGAGAGAATGGGTCCACGATGGCAGACGGAGGAAAGGATGATCGTGACATCTGATCTTTGGGGAAGGTAAGTAGGATCCTGTACCGGAGGTAGATGGGAACTGATGGCGTGCAAGGCTGTGTGTGTTTGCAGGTGGAGCGGGCAGACGGGCAGGCGGATGGAGAACAGGCACACCAGCGGAGGTAACGTTGCAGAAGCTGACCAGGAGGAAATCCAGAGTAGCAGGTAAGTTGTTTCCAGGAAAATCTTCCGACGGAATGGAGATCAGAGGAGGAAACCAACTTCGGAGGACAAAGGAATCTGGATCAGGATCTGTGAGGAAACCAGGAAGAGTAAGCGCACAAAGTATCCAAAGGAGTAACTTCAGGAACGAAGGTTGGCCGTGTTTACCACGCTAGCAACGAGAACAATCTGGCGTCAGCTTGCAACTCACATTCCTCTTTTGAAGCTGGAGTTGATGAGTCCACACGAGCTGCACCTGCCGCCAATCAGCCACGCCCCTGCAGAGAAGGTAGGAGAGCACCCACACACAGCAGAAACACCAGCAAAACACAGGATCCTAACATAAACATTGGTTACTTAGAGCTGTACTCAACAAAGAACGATGACAGCAGCAGTGTGATATGGCTGAAACCTAAGGTAAATGGAGTACCATTAAAAATGAAACTAGATACTAGTTCGGCACTGTCTATCATATCCTTCAAAGACTACAAGGAAAATTTCCCAAAACTGAAACTGAAGAACACAAATGTGAACCTGAGAAAGTACACAGGCGAGAGGGTCACGCCATTGGGAAAACTGAAAGTAAATGTGAAATATGAAAATCAGAGATGCAACTTGGAGCTATATGTACTAAGGGATGGTGGCATACCACTATTTGGACGAGAATGGCTGAGGCACATCCATGTCAACTGGGATGAGATTAAAGCAATGCAAATTGCTAAAAAACAGAACAGACAGTGTGCAGATGAACGACTGACTCAAATTCTGGAAAAACATGCACAAGTGTTTAATGAGGGCATCGGCACCCTGAGACACATAAGAGCACGGATTAAACTCGAGGACAATACAAAGCCACGATTCCCCAAGGCACGCCCTGTTCTCTATTCCTTACGCCCCAAAGTGGATGCAGAGCTCCAGCACCTGGTGGACCAAGGAATATTGTCAAAGTTGGATTGGTCGGAATGGGTGACGCCCATAGTTCCTGTTGGCAAAAAGGACACTGACAGAGTACGCATCTGTGGTGACTTCAAGGTGACAGTTAACCCTGTCCTACATCCAGACCAATACCCACTTCCGCGTACAGATGACATCTTCGCATCGTTATCACATGGTGAGCACTCACTTCTCAAAGATTGATCTTGCTCAGGCGTACTTGCAGATGGAAATAGAGGAATCTTCACGGAAATATCTGACCATAAACACTCATAAGAGCCTATATCAGTATCCACCTTATTCCTGGGCTGGCTCATGTAGAAACAATAATGCGATCAACATCCGGTGAGATACCTGAAATAGCGTATAGCGATTGGGCTGCTGGATGATGTTTGGTTTGTTTTAGAGGTTTATTTGAACACTAACAAAAATGTACTCGGGCGGCTCGGGAACATGTTGCGCTGTTCGCGGTTGTAATAACAACCAGAGAAAGTTACATTTGTGGCTACAAGAGCGATGTTTTGAACACGCACCTCGGAGTAAGAGAGAGTGTGGCTGCAAGAGTCGGTACAGTTTTCACCGCCTACCCAAAGATGAGGAACCCAGAAGGATGTGGCTGAAAAACGTTAACTTGAAAAAACCACAGCAAACTTTATATGTGTGTTCCTTCCATTTTGTTGATAAAAAACCCCCAGAGGAACACCCGCATCCTACTTTGTGGTTGGGATATGATAAACCTCCGGAGAAGAGACGGCGGGTGTTAAAGAGATTTAACAGCAGTCTCACAAGAACAACAACAACAGGTATGATTTCATCACCCAGACATTTCAAACCTGGACTCGATTCTTCTACACTAATAGCGGAACAATATAAACCAACTCTGGGATTTGTGAAACTTCAATATAGATGGATTTTGTTTTTAAATAGGATACAAAAAACGAAAAGGTTCTTTTTTTATTTTCAACTGTAGTCTCAGATTAAAAACAAGAAATTGAAAAAAGGGGTCGCATTAATTAATTTTATTTTACTATCGAATTCCTCTGACATATTATATTTTACATTCTGTGACTCTAGGGGGCACTGAATTGATTTTTTGGCAATGAATAATAATAATGAATGCAATGAATTATATATATGAATGAGATCATTAGAAATTGGTCATAAAGCCTGTCCAGAAAGCAAAGAAACACAAGATTAATCCATGTTAAGAAAGCAGTAAAGAGAGGGAAAAAAGCAGTGGCCAGGATTATAAGAGAAGATGCATTTGGTGTTTTGGTCTTTAAAAAAAAAATCTAATCAAAGTTAGTTGGTAATTGATAGGGTTAATTTGTTTTAATAAAGCTTAACCCAAAGTCCTGTCAGTGGCACACACTTCCAATGGAGTTTGCGGACATTGTCACACAATTCACCGCAGTGAAAATGTGTTACGTTCATGTGCGGGAAGTGTCAGAGTTCTGCCATTGACAGCCCGACCGAGGCCTGCCATTGACAGGACCGACCGACCGACTGAGGTCTGCCCTTGACAGCCTGACCGAGGCCTGCATTTGACAGGACCGACCGACCGACCGACCGACTGAGATCTGCCCTTGACAGCCCGACCGAGGCCTGCCATTGACAGGGCCGACCGACCAAGGACTGCCATTGACAGACCGACCGAGACCTGCCATTGACAGGACCGACCGACCGAGGTCTGCCATTGACAGGACCGACCGACCGAGGTCTGCCATTGACAGCCCGACCGAGGCCTGCCATTGACAGGACCGACCGATCGAGGGCTGCCATTGACAGGACCGACCGACCGAGGCCTGCCATTGGCAGCATAGCTCCAGGGCTGCTGGACAAACAGCCTACACAATATTGACCATATCAATCTTTTCGCTCCTTTGTTAAGACGTTGTGTGAACAAGAATATCACCAACCTGCTGGAGGTGTTTTTCTCGACTGGGCTCCTGGCGACCACCATGAGAGACCATGTCCAATGGGCAACACATGCTACGCAGTATAGAACCATACCGTCGATCTCTAGTCATTTTTTTACGCATCTCGTGCCTCTGGTAAGGCAAGGAGCCGACAGTCATTTTTACGCATCTGGTGCCTCTGGTAAGGCAAAGGGCCGACACTTAGAAGTTTTTCCCCAGTCTCGTGCCTCTGGTAAGGCAGGCCTTGACTCTTAGAATATTTTCCGCATCTCGTTCCTCCCTCCTGTGTCAAACACGGTCTGGCCTGGCTCCAGGACCCAGGGACTGACCCCAACCCTCACCCAGGGCTTACTGCTCACAGGCCGGAGGGAGAGGAGCTTGAGGCTGGCTCCAGGACCCAGGGACTGACCCCAACCCTCACCCAGGGCTTGCTGCTCACAGGCCGGAGGGAGAGGAGCTTGAGGCTGGCTCCAGGACCCAGGGACTGACCCCAACCCTCACCCAGGGCTTACTGCTCACAGGCCGGAGGGAGAGGAGCTTGAGGCTGGCTCCAGGACCCAGGGACAGACCCCAACCCTAACCCAGGGCTTGCTGCTCACAGGCCGGAGGGAGAGGAGCTTGAGGCTGGCTCCAGGACCCAGGGACTGACCCCAACCCTCACCCAGGGCTTGCTGCTCACAGGCCGGAGGGAGAGGAGCTTGAGGCTGGCTCCAGGACCCAGGGACTGACCCCAACCCTCACCCAGGGCATGCTGCTCACAGGCCGGAGGGAGAGGAGCTTGAGGCTGGCTCCAGGACCCAGGGACTGACCCCAACCCTCACCCAGGGCATGCTGCTCACAGGCCGGAGGGAGAGGAGTTTGAGGCTGGCTCCAGGACCCAGGGACTGACCCCAACCCTCACCCAGGGCATGCTGCTCACAGGCCGGAGGGACCGTCTAGTGCCTCTGCTAAGGCAGTGCTTGACACTCAGAAGGCTTGCTGCTCACAGGCCGGAGGGAGAGGAGCTTGAGGCTGGCTCCAAGACCCAGGGACTGACCCCAACCCTAACCCAGGGCTTGCTGCTCACAGGCCGGAGGGAGAGGAGCTTGAGGCTGGCTCCAGGACCCAGGGACTGACCCCAACCCTCACCCAGGGCATGCTGCTCACAGGCCAGAGGGACCGTCTAGTGCAGGGGTGCTCACACTTTTTCACCATGCTAGCTCCTTATAAAATAATCAGCTCAAAATGATCTACCAGCTACAAAAATGCAAAACATTTATTTATTTATTACATTTATTCATATATATCCAAGGAGAATTCTTAATACACAATGTATTTTTATTTACATTGCATAACTGCATGAGGCCGTATTGCACAACACAATTAACTATGTACATTTTTTGTCATTATCTGAGTTTACTCTGATGACTTGCACTGAATTGAATCAGCCAGGGATGCATAGTCCGGACAGTAGCTGCTGACAGCCAGCCTCAAGCACACTTCCAAATGATCATCAGTCATAGTGGAACAGTACTTGGACTTAATGATCTTCATGTGGGAAAAGGCTGACTCACATAAATAAGTAGAGCCGAATAATGCAGTCAATGAGGTAGCACATTTTCTCATGTTTGGGTATTTTTCCTCTGCCAGTAAGTTCCACGACTGTCCGTGAGCTCTGGACTTCAGCTGAATGTCCGCTTGTAGTGTCAAAATCTCATCTTCCAGTCCAGAAGAGTTCAGATGAAACAGTGTTGCAATTTGTGATGCAAGTGAATCAACCGCAGTATCTTCCCGAAAAGGATAGCACATAAATGTAGCGACTGGCTCGAGCAAAGAAAAGTCTTGAAAGCGTTTGTCAAACTCTGACAGACAGTTATCAATCTGCTCTGTGTAGCGTGCACTGTCCAGCTGCACACAGGCTTTCTCTTGCATCTGCAGCTCTGACGCAAGGTTTAGGAAGTTTGCCAAATCATGGCGCTGCAGCTTTGAGGAGAGATGTAGCAGCTTTCGTTTGAAAGCATTTACCGAGCTGATCATATCGATCACTGATTTGTCTTTTCCTTGCAGCTCTAGATTAAGGTCATTTAGCATGTTCGTCAGATCGGTTAAAAGTGCCAAGTTTAACAGCCACTGACCGTCATTTAGTTGCTTGTAATCTGCATGTCCAGCTTCACAGAAAAACTCATTAATCTCAGGACAGAGCTCTCGAAATCTTTGCAGGAATTTCCCCCGACTAAGCCACCTGACATCAGTGTGTAGCAACAACTCCGAGTGTTCGCAGTCAGCCATCTCCAGATGTGTGCGGAAAAGCCGTCTTTGAAGAGATCTGGCGCGAATAGAACAGGCGATCTTCGTTGCCACATCCATGATGTCTTTCATGTTTAGCATTTTAGCCCATAATGCTTGTTGATGGATTATGCAGTGGTAATTCAGGAAGTCTGGGAAAGCATCGTCCTGCTTGCACTTGGCAATAAATCCATTCACGCGGCCAACCATTGCGGGTGCTCCATCCGTGGTGATGGAAACCAATCTGTACACTGGGAGCTGGGTTTTCTCGATAAAGTTTTTGAATGACAAAAATATGTCCTCTCCTCGCGTCTGGCCTTTCATTTGCAGTACTGTTAATAGTTCCTCTTTTGCAGTGAAATCAGTGAAAAGCATGCGAATAAAAATGCACATCTGGGCTGTGTCACTCACGTCCGTAGATTCGTCCAACTGCAGGGAGAAACACTCGCAATCTGCGATGTCCTTCCAAAGTTGCTGGATCAAATCCTGGGCCATAGCTTCGCTGCGGCGTGTAACAGTACTTCTTGACAGCTGGATAGCTTTGATTAAAGAGAATATTTCTGCCTTGTTTTTAAACTCTCGGAATAATGAGTCAGCTGCTTCAACGAATGCCTCTTTTACCTTCTCTCCATCTTGGAATGACTTCTTGTTCTTTACTATGAGATGACTCACCCGGAACGAGGCTTCAGTGGCAGCTTTTGCTTTAGAAGTTGGCTGTGAGAAAAATTATTGCTGTCCAGACAACTGGCATTTCAGTTCCTTCACCTTTCTCTTTCTAAGCTCGCTTTTTGGCGGAAAGTCAGTGTCATATTTACTATGAACTGTCCGAAAATGCCGCTCAACGTTTCCCTTCTTCGGTATTGCAATAGCAGACTGGCAGATGAGGCAAATACACTTCAAAAATGTCATCGTGAAAAAAAGTCCTCCTCCCATTCAGTATGAAAGTGATACGTTTTTGTCTTCTTACTTGGTCCAGCTCCCCCACTCATTTTAATGTGCTTTCTTACACAAAAGAAAAAAACAAGATCTAAAAATTGGCGATAGCTTAGCTTGTCAGTTTTGTTGCACTTAGCATTTGTTTGTGCATGCGTTTCACACCTAAAATGACACCTAATTGGCTGCACTGTATATCAATTGTGATAGGCTTACATCTATTTTTTTAATGCCATGTGATCTACCCACACTACACTGGCAATCGACTAGTAGATCGCGATCGACCTATTGAGCACCCCTGGTCTAGTGCCTCTGCTAAGGCAGTGCTTGACACTCAGAAGGCTTGCTGCTCACAGGCCGGAGGGAGAGGAGCTTGAGGCTGGCTCCAGGACCCAGGGACTGACCCCAACCCTCACCCAGGGCATGCTGCTCACAGGCCGGAGGGACCGTCTAGTGCCTCTGCTAAGGCAGTGCTTGACACTCAGAAGGCTTGCTGCTCACAGGCCGGAGGGAGAGGAGCTTGAGGCTGGCTCCAAGACCCAGGGACTGACCCCAACCCTCACCCAGGGCCTGCTGCTCACAGGCCAGAGGGAGGAGAGCTGGAGATCTGGCTCCAGGACCCAGGGCTTGCTGCTCACAGGCCGGAGGGAGGAGAGCTTGAGGCTGGCTCCAGGACCCAGGGCCTGACCCCAGCCCTCACCCAGGGCCTGCTGCTCACAGGCCGGAGGGAGGAGAGCTTGAGGCCTGCTCCAGGACCCAGGGCCTGACCCCAACCCTCACCCAGGGCTTGCTGCTCACAGGCTGGAGGGAGGAGAGCTTGAGGCTGGCTCCAGGACCCAGGGCCTGACCCCAGCCCTCACCCAGGGCCTCCTGCTCACAGGCCGGAGGGAGGAGAGCTTGAGGCTGGCTCCAGGACCTAGGGCCTGACCCCAACCCTCACCCAGGGCCTGCTGCTCACAGGCCGGAGGGAGGAGAGCTTGAGGCTGGCTCCAGGACCCAGGGCCTGATCCCAACCCTCACCCAGGGCCTGCTGCTCACAGGCCGGAGGGAGAGGAGCTGGAGATCTGGCTCCAGGACCCCGGGCCTGACTCCCAGCCTCACCCAGGGCATGCTTCTCACAGGCCGGAGGGAGAGGACTGGGGGATCTGGCTCCAGGGCACCAGGCCTGAATCCCAGCACTTAGACTTTTTTCCTTGCCACGCTCCTGAAAGACTCGCTCTTACTATCCTGTGGGAGGTGTTTTTCTCGACTGGGCTCCTGGTGACTACCATGAGAGACCATGTCCAATGGGCAACCCATGCTACGCAGTATAGAACCATACGGTCAATCTTGTGCCTCTGGTAAGGCAGGGGCCGACACTTAGACTTTTTTCTGCTTCCCGTGCCTCTGGTAACCCAGAGAATGACACTTATATTTACTCTTTACACAAGACACATCTTGCTAAAAGTTTTTCATTTTATTTCAACAAGTCAGTCAGTTTAATTCATAGATTCCCTCTTGGCCTTTTTACTGCACATGCTCCACCAAGAGTCGGTCAAAGTGTTGTCTGATGTCCCTTGCCGGAGCTACATCCAGGTGGAAAACATAGAACCGGTCAGCTGTGCCAGGGCTGTGACACATGAATTCAGACATTCACTCGTGCTGTCTTACAGAGTTATGGTTCTTCACATGGGTTGCCACTGCGCTCCTGATGTCCGTGAAAGTAGGTCTCCCTGGCAGACCCATCTCTCTCCATGCCACCCGTAAGTACTGATCAACGAGGTGGCCGACGGACTTCCAAAGGGAGCAAAGGACCTGGTTTGTTGGGGGACGGAGACCAGCCCGGATCTTCAACCATCGTTCCAGCCAGTCGAACTCTTCCGGCTTAAGGAAGATCTGCGCGGTTCCGTATGATCCTTTTGTCTTGTGCTCATGCATGTTAATCAGGTAACCTTGCTCGGGGGACTTGCAGTTCTCCCTGGCCGCCGTGACCTCTTCCACAGTCATGTTTACAAGGACCCCTTTCTGTGGCCATAAATGCACGAGAGATACGCAGCAAAGTAACCAAAGAAAAGGGAAGTTAAGCGGCGCGTGGGGTGTTTGGCAATTTCCTCCAGAAGCTCAGGGATCTTTCTGCTGGCACGCTTCCGACATCTGGTGAAGGTCTGCAGGGAAATTGCCCTCTCTGATTTCTTGGCCTTCAGCTCAATCTGGTAGCTGAGAAGGCCTCCACGGATCTCCTTAAGACAGTTCTGGATGGTACGGCGCACTGAAAAGATCTGTCTCTTGGAGAGCCTGCACTGGACCGGCAGTGTGTCAGTCATGTACCGAAGGAACTTTTGGAGTTGACCCAGATAGTAGTGGACTGTGGACAGCTTCCTTCCATTCCCGAGCAGGAGTGAAGCCCATCTGCAAACATGCATAAAAAGAACCTGACATCCAAGCATTTTCACAGCAGACCTGCACATCAGGCGAGCGAGGATTACCCATGGATTCGTTGAACATCGTCTAGGAAGAGCCAGTCGTATGTTTGCTGGGCTCCCTCTGCCAAGTAGGAGAGGAACTCCTTCACCCTCGAAAGCTGTGAGCATGAGTTTTTCAACTTCATTCGTGACGCGTTGAAACCTTTGATGTAAGCTTGGTAAGCTCCCAAGTATTTTGCTGTGAAAACAACCAGACAAGAAAAGCATCGTCACCTGAATCACCATACCAAACCATACCATACCGTACGACACATCAAATCTCCAAATCACCTACTGATGGATTTAGGGAAACCGTTGCCCCTGGTCCCTGGGTCTCTGGGTCTGTCCTCGGACAGGTCCACTCCGGCTGCTGCTGTTGTTGCTGCTCCTGCTGGAACCAACGCATAGGGGTCCAGTCTCTCCAGCACCACCACTGGGGAGAGGCCAACCCCGGCCGCTGCTCGCCCTGCACCCCGCGGTGGTGCCGGAGCTGAAGGGAGGGTCACTCCGACTGCTGCCTCTCCTGAAAGAGACACCGGACATGGAGAGAGGACAACCACGGGCCCTGGATCCGACAGTGGTGCTAGAGCTGAGGAGAACTCTTGTTCAAGACAGGGTTCAACCCCAATATCAAGCTGTGAGACAAGGGGAGGGTTGGGGATGCTTTCCCTGAGGCTCCGGAGCAGGGAGATGGTTCTTGATTTTTTCGCAGCAGTGATGTTGCGCTCCCTTTGCTCAATGGAAAGCTCCTGATGGCTGCATCGCATGTGGTAGTCAAATCGGGAATTCTTCTACAAACACCCATTCACATTACACGTGTAGTCTCTTATATTGACCCGGCCTGAGGAGAGGTTGAGCAAAAGTCTTCTTTCCTCCAGATTGTTAACGAAGTGTGATCTTTTCAGGTGGCTTGGCAATGAGGCGAAGCTGTTGTTGCAAAGGGGACAGCACCGAGCCTTGCTTCCTGGGTTCATGGTTTCCTTGGAGGAGGGGGAAAAAGACAACATTTGTTCCGCTTTACCGTCCACCTGTCACCCGAGTGGGCTTTGGCCCAAACCCCCTCTATCCCACCACCAGAACCGAACAGAAAGTCCACCAACCTGCCACGGACAAGGAAAGCCTGCCACCGACAAAAGACGTTCACCGGCAGGCGCCGCTCTGCCTCAATTGGGGGAAAGGAACAGGTGGGCTTTGACCCAAACCCCCTCGTTCCGAACCGCAGAACCGAAGACAAAAGAGACCGACCTGACACATACAAGAAGCTGCAGCCATCTGACAAGGACAGCCAACGATAAACTCCCTTGATTGAGGCTTGATTTGGAGCAGCTGTGTGCCATTGTCAGCTGCTGCCACTGTCACAGCCGAGAAGACGGGATAAAAGAGCATATTTAGTGTTATCCAGTGCTTTTCGTCTGCTTTAAGGTGATCAGAATTTGAAATCTGAGATGCCGTATCATTTAAAGCAATAACTAAAAAATTGCATTTAAGCACTGTTTCGCTGACTCCTCCTGAATGAATGTTGTGCCACTCAGGTGCAGATTTCAGTTGAAAATGATCCAGGGATTAGCCCACATGAGTGAAGGATTTTCCTTTTTTTTAGCGTGTGCAAAGAGTTATTGCTTATATATAGCTTCTAAGTGGTCCAACAGCTTCGATTATGCCATTCACTTTGCTGCAATCTCTCATGCATGTAGCAAACAAGGACAGCAACAGCTTCCCTTTATCAGTAAGAAACCTCCAGCCAAATCCTGTCTCATTTTTAGTGGGCATCTTCCACGACTGAGTGAAAATTTGAAGAAGACATTGCATACACACAACAAAAAGCAGAAGAACTTATACAGGACAACTTTCTATGTTAGAAACGACTAAAAACTAGAAATGAAAAAACTAGAGAGGAGAAAGAGAATGGCAAGGTGTGGGTCGCAGTTTCTCAGTGGATGCCCCCTATATGAAGGTATCACAGCTATACAGAATGCCAGGTCAGATGTACGGTAGGTTCTATGTAATGAGAGCTGAGAAAAAACCCCACCAAGTTTAAATTTGCAAGACCAACTAATAAAGCAAAATTGGACAATAGTATGAGATCTGTTCTACTGTGTAGACGGGGGTAAGCCGTATTGCGTCATTTCCTGTTGTCACTGTTGTGCTCCCTGTAAGCCGTTTGGTGTTCAGACTCTCTTGAATTTATCTTATTTTCTCTGTGAGGCCATTCTAAGTTATTTTAACACACAATCACACTAAAACACACGTTTTATGGTGGTGTACTTTACGTTTTGGGCACTCCTTGTGTTTCACACAGTTTTTTTGGGGTGGTAAGGTCTCGCTAGCTCAGTTAGCTTAGCTTCATTGCGGCTATGGCTACTCTTCTTTCTCCTGTTTCTAACTCTTCTCTTCTCTCTTGCTCTCTCTGTCAGATGTTTAGTTACTTCCCTGCCTCCTTTAGTGATAATGGTAACTGTAATAAATGTAATATTTTTATAGCTTTGGAGGCGAGGGTATCAGCATTAGAAGCACGACTCCGCGCTGTTGAAAAACCAGCAGATAGTCGAAGCCCATTAGCCAGCACGGAGCCAACAAGGATAGAACCCCCTAGCTGTCCTCCGGTAGAGCCTGCGCAGCCGGGACCTCGGGCCGGCTGGGTGACTGTACGTAGGAAGCATAGTTCTAGGACCCAGCCCCTGGGCCACCACCAACCGGTCCGCGTTTCTAACAGATTTTCCCCGCTCAGCGACACACCCGCTGAGAAGCCGACCCTGGTAATTGGCAGCTCCATAGTCAGAAACGTGGCATTAGAGACACCATTGACCATAGTCAAATGTTTGCCAGGGGCCAGAACGGGCGACATCAAATCCTACCTGAAACTGCTGGCTAAAGATAAGCGTAAATACAATACGATTATTATTCACGCTGGCGGTAATGATACCCGGTTACGCCAATCAGAGGTCACTAAAATTAGTGTTGCTTCGGTGTGTAAGTTTGCCAAAACAATGTCCGACTCTGTAATCTTTTCTGGTCCCCTGCCTAATCGGACCAGTGACGACATGTTTAGCCGCATGCTGTCATTCCATCAATGGTTGTCTGGGTGGTGTCCTGCAAACGATGTGGGCTACATTGATAACTGGCGAACATTTTGGGGAAAACCTGGTCTGATCCGGAGAGACGGCATCCATCCCACTTTGGATGGAGCAACTCTTCTTTCTAGGAATATGGCCAAATTTATTAGTCCTCCAAAACACTGACAACCCAGGGTCCAGACCAGGAAGCAGAGTCGTAGTTTAACCCACCTCTCTGCTGCTTCTGTAATGTTACCCACCCATTACCCTATAGAAAAAGTGTCTTGCCCACGGCCAAAATTAAATGGATTAAAAGTTAAGCCAACAAAAGCAAATTATGGAAATCTCATAAAAATAAATACAACTTTGACTGAACAGAAAAATAAATCTATTAAATGTGGTTTATTTAACATAAGATCTCTCTCCTCAAAGACTTTGTTAGTAATTGACTTGATTTGTGATAATCACATTGATTTCCTTTGTCTCACAGAAACCTGGTTGCAGCAGGAGGATTATGTCAGTATAAATGAGTCAACTCCTTCCAGTCATTTAAATTTTCACATTCCTAGAAATACTGGGCGAGGGGGAGGAGTTGCAACCATTTTCCGTTCTGATTTACTAATTAGTCCCAGACCAATTTCTAGCTACAGTTCTTTTGAACATCTAACCCTTAATTTTCCTCATCCAAGTTGCAAAACATTAAGACCATTTTTGTTTGTGGTTTTGTATCGTCCACCAGGCCCTTACTCTCAATTCTTGGATCAGATCTCACATTTTTATCTGATTTAGTATTAAATACTGATAGGGTTATTACAGTGGGGGACTTCAATATTCATGTGGATACTGAAAGTGATAGCCTAAATGCAGCCTTTAATGCTATTTTAGACTGAATTGGCTTTACTCAAAAAGTACAGGGATCGACCCACTCGGGTAAACACACTTTGGACCTTGTACTGACATACGGTATTGAGTGTGAGGAAATAACAGTCCACCCACATAACCCGGTCCTGTCTGACCACTTTTTAATAACTTTTGAATTTACTTTAACTGACCATCTTAAATCTGAAAGAAAATTTCATTATAGTAGAGCTTTATCAGACAATGCTGTAACAATTTTTAAAGAATCTGTTCCATTCTTACTTTCCTCAGTGTCTCAGAGTAACGCAGTGGATGGCAGCAATTCTATCTCTAACACTTCATTAATTGATGGTCTGGTTCAAAGCCTTACGTCCTCATTGCGTTTGGCATTAAATAGTGTAGCCCCCTTAAAAAAGAAAGCGGCTAGCCATAGGAGGCTGACTCTTTGGTTTAACGCAGAGTTCCATACTTTAAAGCAGAATACTAGGAAGTTGGAGAGAAAATGGCGCTCTACACACCTAGAGGATTCCTATTTAACCTGGAATAACAGTCTACTGCTGTATAAAAAGACCCTTCGACAAGCTAGAACAGCAAATTTTTCATCATTAATAGAGGCGAATAAAAACAATCTTAGGTTTCTTTTTAGTACAGTTGCCAAACTTACACAGAGTCATAGCTCTGTTGAGCCAACTATTCCCCCGGCTCTTAGCAGTGATGATTTTATGGGATTCTTCATAAATAAAATTAATTCTATTAAAAATAAAATCATTGGCATACTCCCAAACATGATTACTTCTTCCTCAGTAAATGAGGGAGTATCGGAAAGAACTGTAGAACCTCAGTTGTGCTTAGGCTGTTTTGATTCAGTCGAGCTTTCGGAATTATCAAAAAAATTAGCTTCATCTAAACGTTCAACTTGTATGTTGGACCCAATTCCAATCAAATTATTTAAAGAAGTGTTCCATTTGGTTCCTGGCCCCATTTTGGATATGATGAATATATCCTTAGTAAACGGATATGTACCACAGGAATTTAAAATAGCTGTAATTAAACCTTTACTCAAGAAACCTTCCCTTGATCAAGATGACTTAGTGAATTACAGACCCATATCTAACCTTCCTTTCTTATCCAAAGTCCTTGAGAAAATTGTTGCTAATCAAGTCTGTGAGCATCTCAACAGTAACGAGCTGTTTGAAGAGTTTCAGTCAGGTTTTAGAGCTCCTCATAGCACTGAAACAGCACTGGTGAAGGTTACTAATGATATTCTCATGGCCTCAGATAATGGACTTGTGTCTGTTCTGGTTTTGTTAGATCTCAGTGCTGCTTTTGACACAGTCGATCATAATATTCTCTTAGAAAGGCTTGAACATGTTGCAGGGATCAAAGGAACAGCACTAGGCTGGTTTAAATCATATTTGTCTGATAGATTCCAGTTTGTTCATCTAAATGATAAATCTTCCTCACTCTCAAGGGTTACTTGTGGAGTTCCACAGGGTTCTGTGCTTGGACCAATTCTGTTCACCATATATATTTTCCCAATTGGTAGAATCATTAGACAGCATGGGATAAATTTCCACAGCTATGCAGATGATACACAACTATATTTATCCATAAATCCTGATGAACCCAGTCAGTTAGGTAGATTACAGGCATGTCTGGAAGACATAAAAACATGGATGACCCTAATGTAATGAATATATTTGGATTTTGTGTATACTCTAATTTATGTAAGGATGATATTGTTTAGTTACTGTATATATTTTTTAATTTGGAACTTACCAAAAATATTATAATAACAGTATTGACACATACTATTCTATGTAACAATAAAAAAATTAACTAAAAATTTTTTATTTTTGCTGTCCTTATGTTCTTTTATACAGTGCTCTTTTGTTGTCTGCAACACACTTTGCAGGTCCATGGTCCATGGACCTGCCTCTTGAAGACAAGATGGCGCCGCGTATGGACGCCTCGGTACTTTGCTCTCTAGTATTAGTTACTGTTTTACTTTTTTGCGTAGTTTTCTGCACTCCCTCTGCTATTAAAATTAGCAGAGAGGAACTCTTACAAATAGGGCTATCCAGTGCCAGACTTTTTTCACCGGTTTTTACTCAACCAGACTGCTTTATTGAGATTCTGATCGGAGGAGCAGCAGTGCTCTGTGGATTTAGACGGAGACGCCGACGAGGGAAACGAGCTGGAGTGCTCGTCAAGCTGCGGCAGCGGGGATTACGCACCGCTCTCCCATCCATACACCGCTCTCTCCCTAACAAAATGGATGAATTGCTCCTTCTCCTATTCAAGAACTCTTTCGCCGTTCTGCCGCCTTTTGCTTCACTGAAACCTGGTCCAGTGAACCCATCCCGGACAGCGCACTAAAGCTGCCAGTCTTCCAGCTGTTCCGAGCGGACCGCTGCGCTGAACTGTCTGGGAAGTCAAAGGGAGGAGGAACGTGCTTCTACATTAACGAAGGTTGGTGTACAGATGTCACAGTGTTAAAGAAGACATGCAGCCCTCACCTAGAGTCTTTTTTCATAAACTGTAGACCATTTTATTCACCGCGGGAGTTCGCCTCGTTTGTGCTGGTCGCTGTATACATTCCACCGCAGGCGTGCGTAACGGAGGCGTTACATCACCTCGCCGACCAGATCACAGACGTGGAGAAAACTCACCCGGACTCTCTGCTAATCATTCTCGGGGATTTTAATAGAGCAAATCTCAAACTTGAACTGCCTAAATATAGACAACACGTGACGTGTCCCACCAGGGACATGAACACTTTAGACAACTGCTACACCACAATAAAGAATGCATATAGCTCTGTCCCCCGTGCTGCTTTGGGACTTTCTGACCACTGCCTGGTCCACCTCATCCCATCTTACAGGTAGAAGCTGAAATCTGCTAAGCCTGTAGTAAGAACTGTGAGGAGATGGACTGATGAGTCAAAGATGCAGTTACAGGCCTGCTTTGACTGCACTGATTGGAGCGTCTTTGAAGCAGCAGCCTCAGACCTGGACGAACTGACCGACACTGTGACATCTTACATCAGCTTTTGTGAGGACATGTGTGTGCAGACCAAAACCTTCTGCACGTTCAACAACAACAAACCATGGTTCACTGCAGAACTGAGATGGCTACGCCAGGACAAGGAGGAGGCCTACAGGAGTGGAGATCGGGTCCTGTACAAGCAGGCCAGGAACAAGCTGACAAAGGAGATCAAGGCAGCAAAAAGGAACTACAGTGCAAAGCTGAAGAAGCGTTTTTCTGCCAACGATTCTTCTGCAGTTTGGAAGGGCCTGCAGACCATTACCAACTACAGGAGACCATCCCCCCACCCTGTGGGGAGCCCCCGCCTGGCTGAGGACCTCAATGACTTTTTCTCCAGGTTTGAAACGACTTTCACACCTTCCACCTCCCCCACCATCTCCATTACAAAAGGCCTAGCATCACCCCAAACCACCCCCGTACCTGACCCCCTGCCTGCGCTGAGGATCTGTGAACAGGATGTACGTCAACTATTTCAGAGACAGAGGATTAAGAAGGCATCAGGTCCTGATGGATTGTCTCCGTCCTGTCTGAAAGTCTGTGCTGGACAGCTGGCTCCTATCTTCACTCAGATCTTCAACAACTCCCTGGAGCTGTGTGTGGTCCCCTCCTGCCTCAAACGCTCCACCATCATTCCGGTTCCCAAGAAGTCCCCCGTCACAGGATTAAATGACTACAGACCAGTCGCCCTGACATCTGTTGTCATGAAATCCTTTGAGCGACTGGTGCTGACCCACCTGAAGGACATCACGGATCACCTGCTAGACCCCCTGCAGTTCGCCTATAGAGCAAACAGGTCAGTGGATGACGCAGTCAACATGGCTCTCCACTACATCCTGCACCACCTAGACTCTGCAGGTACCTACGCTCGGGTCCTGTTTGTGGACTTCAGCTCTGCATTCAACACCATCGTCCCAGAGCTCCTCCATCAAAAAATGTCCCAGCTCACCGTGCCTCCCTCCACCTGTCAGTGGATTACCAGTTTCCTGACTGACAGGAGGCAGCAGGTGAAACTGGGTAACTTCACATCCAGCTCCCGGTCCCTCAGCATCGGCGCCCCCCCAGGGATATGTTCTCTCCCCACTGCTCTTCTCCCTTTACACCACCGACTGCACGTCAAGGGACCCTTCTGTGAAACTCCTGAAGTTTGCAGATGACACCACCATCATTGGACTCATCCGTGACGGTGACGAGTCTGCATACAGAGGGGAAGTGGAACAGCTGGTCCTCTGGTGCAGTCAGAACCACCTGGAGCAAAACCCGCTCAAAACTGTGGAGATGACAGTGAACTTCAGGAAGAGACCCCCATCAACATCTCCTCTCATAATCATCAACAGGCCAGTCCCCACAGTGGAGTCTTTCAGGTTCCTAGGATCCACCATCACACGGGACCTGAAGTGGACCTCCCACATTAACTGTTTAAGAAAGAAGGCCCAGCAAAGGCTGTACTTTCTGCGTCAGCTCAAAAAGTTCAACCTGCCTCAGGAACTGCTGACCATCTTCTACACAGCAATAGTCCAGTCTGTCCTGACCTCATCCATCTCTGTCTGGTTCGGATCCGCCACCAGAAAAGACAAGGACAGACTGCAGAGAACAGTCAGGTCCTCAGAGAGGATCATAGGTACTGATCTTCCCTCCATTCAGGACCTGTACCAGTCCAGGGTCAAGAAGCGGGCCAGAAAAATCACCACAGACCCCTCACACCCTGGCCACAATCTGTTTAGGCTCCTCCCGACAGGCCGGCGTTACAGAGCGTTGTACGCCAAAACCACCAGACACAAGAACAGTTTTTCCCCCCAGGCTGTCGCTCTGATGAACTCTGTGTAGTCACAGAGTGTGAGTCCATTCACATAACAATAAACTATAACTCTGCACTGCTGTACATACTCACTGTAAAATAACCCCGGTTTGGTGTATATATTATCCTTTATTATTTATTTGTATTTATTTCTTTATTTCACTTATTTAAGTTCTGTACTGGAGAGAAAAGTTGCCGGAGTCAAATTCCTTGTATGTCATACTTGGCCATTAAAGCTGATTCTGATTCTGACTTTACAGTACATCTAAGTGCTTACTGTATTTTCAAGAGATTGAGATATTTGGGGCAGAGCAGAACCTTCTTTGCAACAAATTCATCCACTAATTTTAGAAGCATATGTGAAAAGTAGAAATTCTGGAGGTGTTTAATGTATGTGTCTGTAAACGCTTTGTCAAATGCAATGTCCAACTCCAAGTGCTCAGATGGGGTTCAGATGACAAGGTTACAGGTCTGCAGCCGCAGGCACATCATTGTAAGCTGGACCTGGAGGAATACATGTAAAATATCTCTGAGGTTATTTTAATGAAGGCTATTTTCACATTAATTCATTAAGTTTACCCACCTGGAGGTAGTATCCACGTGGCCCATTGGGAAGAATGACATACTTCCCGTTTTCTAATCTGATGTCACCAGTTGGCTGACTTAGAAACTCAGCAAGTGATGTGCTGCCCTTTAGTGGACACTTGATCTCTAGGAGCTGTGATGAGTCCAAAATGCCATCTGGGCTTGCCCCAAACCAGGGATGGTCAGGACACACCACCAGGCCTCTCCGCTCCACTGTGTGACCTTGAGCCTCCATGAGCTGAATGGCTTTGTCCTCGCTTTCTGTACCCTATTTAGTGGCAGTATTGCCAGTGAAAGTGGGGTGTAAGTGTTCACTGAGGAATTTCTGTGGGCTGGTTGTGCTCCGTTTTTACTTACTCTCTTTGCTGTGCTCACAGTCAGCCGCAGCTTCATTGCATCATGCCACAGTTGTGATGCACTCTGAATTTGGGTCTCTTTGCTCAACTTCTCCAGTTGAGCTGGGCTTAGTTGAATATATGTTTCATAAAAAGTGAGACACTTCCTGCAAGTCAATATTGTGCTGTGCTCTGTATGAGGCATCTGTAGGTCACACTGGTTCTGAGAAGACTCACTATCCACAACTAATCTGTAGCACTGTTGAAGGGGGCCATTAGTCTTCAGCTGATATAGTGGGGCCATCACAGAAGAACTAATATAAGTTCGAAAGCCTTTGTGATCCTTGAAAAGTTTGGGCCCACCCTCTGCTGATGACACACTTGTGGGATGTGATGTTGATGCTGATGACCCTTCATAAAGGTGTTCTGCTTTATGGCGTTTAAACTGTATTTGCTTCACCTTTTTCAGCTCAGTATTTTTTTGTGTGCCTGCATTCCACTTTCGCTGTGCATCAGCGCATGAGGACCCTGTCTTTCCCTGTCTGACTGCATTCTCTACCTGAATTAAAAATAATTCAAAAATATATACACAGACTTTAGAGGATACATATGATTCAAGTGAATTATGCTTTTATGAAGCAAATTATTAAAATAGTGCTCAGTGTTTAACATTAATATATAATTATATGTAATGTGTTGAAAATGATCATTAAACCTATCATAAAAATTACCTTCCAAAGGATGGCTGCAGCATGGCTGCAAGATCTGCCTTGACCTGCAATACATGTACAACCTGCTGTTTGTATTTCACCTGATGTAGAAACTAAAACCCAGGCTTGATGATGAGGGATTTTAAGACTTTGACTTGGCTCGACATCTGCTTTTAAATAAATAAGATTGTGTCCCACCTTTTTCAAAAAAACAAAACCAACTTTATTACTATGGAGGTACTGATAAGCCTCTGAGCTTTTAAGATTGTTCATTGCCTCGCCGTCGGAGGTGACAGAGTTCAGAAAGTAGCTAAAAATGTTATCTGCGGCCAGATTTTCATATCATCCTCCCACCCTTCTATTGCAGTAGGCAGAAGGATTGTAACGGTGTCCCATTTGAGCTGTGACAGCTGGTGTTCCCACATAGTTTATGACTCTAATTACGCCCATAAAAACTGGATTAGCGTGAAGGGATCACATCGTAGATCTTTGGTTGCCATGTAAACAATCGCCGGGTGAAACCGGAAGTCGGTCACATATTTCGCGCAAGAGATCATGGGGGCTAGGCATAAGGTGGATAGTCGGCTTGTGTTTGGCATCACCAGTGCCCCAGCGATCTGGCAATGGGCCATGGACCAGGTGCTACAAGGTCTACCAGGTACACAATGCTACTTGGATGACATTATTGTTGTTGATGATGACACACATTTGGCAAACCTAGATGGAGTTCTAAAAAGATTGGAGGAGTATGGACTGAGAGCTAAGAGGAGCAAATGGGAGTTTTTCAAAGACTCCATTGAGTACTGTGGATACAAGATTGATTAACATGGATTACACAAGACCCAGGAAAAGACTGATGCCGTCCTGAGGGCTCCACCGCCAGAAAATGTGAGTCAGCTGCACTCATTCTTGGGCCTTGTCAATTATTACCACAACTTTCTGCTACACCTGTCAACTGTGTTACACCCACTGAATGCACTGCTGCAACAAAACACCAAATGGAGGTGGTCTAAGGACTGTGAGCAGGCCTTCATAGTGGCCAAGCAGCTGATAATCTCAGATAAAGTGTTAACACACTATGACCCAAACCTACCTTTGAGTCTAGCATGTGATGCATCTCCATATGGAATTGGAGCTGTTTTATCGCATAGAATGACTAATGGATTAGAGAGACCTGTTGCTTTCGCATCCAGATCCTTTACACCTGCGGAGCAAAACTATGTGCAAATTGACAGAGAAGCTTTGAACTTAGTGAGGGGTGTAAAAAAATTCAATCAATATCTCTATGGCAGACATTTCACCCTGATCACCGATCACCAACCCCTTATTTCCATCTTTAGCCCCCAAAAAGGTGTTCCAGCCATGGCAGCTGCACGTTTACAGCGATGGGCTTTGTTCTTAAGAGCACACACTTACACCATCTAATATAAAGGAACTAAGTGTCATGGAAACGCTGATGGGCTGTCACGCCTTCCACAGCCTACTCCTGAGGAGGGTATTGATCCTGCTTTGGTAAAGCACCTGTCACAGATGGAACCGTTTCCTGTTACCGGTGCACAGGTTCAAACTGAGACAAGAAATTACCCTCTCCTAGCTAAAGTTTATGACTTCACAGTGAATGGATGGCCGGCAAACACAGACATCCCACTCCATGACTATGCCAACTGGCGAGACCAGCTTTCTGTGTGCCAGGGTTGTATCATGTGGGGGCTTCGCTCCAGAGTACTAACAGCACTGCATGAAGGCCATCTTGGTGTGGTTAAAATGAAAAGCCTTACCAGAAGTTATGTATGGTGGCCTGGCTTGGACAGTCAAATTGAAAAACTTGCTAAATCCTGCGAGGGTTGTCAACAAAACCAGCGCCAACCACAGCCTGCACCTGTTCACACATGGGAGTGGCCTTCCACACCATGGCAACGCATACATGTTGACTATGCAGGCCCATTCTTGGATCACATGTTCATTGTTGTGGTCGACGCACACTCCAAAGTGGCCTGAGATCTTTCCAGTCAAGACAGCCACTGCCACAAAGACTGTGAACTTCCTGCTTGGATATATTAAAACCGGACATACGCAAACATGTTCAAGAGAAACAGTGTTCTCCCAGCCAGCTACAAAGGAAACTTAAAACCTTTGATGTTGGACAGAAATTACTTGCCAGAGTCTGTCGCAGTACCACCCAGAAATGGCAGGCTGGTGAGATACTCTCAAAGACAGGACCACTATCATACACTGTGAGTGTAGGTCCTACCATGGAATGGCGTAGACACGTTGACCAACTTTTGGACATATTGGATGGAGAAGTTATCACAGAACCAAAAGTGTCAGATGCTCTCTGTGGCTCAGAGGACATTGCCATAGCACCAGGTTATGCTGCTGGTAACAGTGACACACACAACACAGAGACTGTGGACTGTACAAGTCAGAATGTAAATGTCTCTGCAGCACCTGAACGGCGTTATCCCTCAAAGGAGCCATAGAGCTCCTGAGAGACTTGACTTATAGTTGCTTAAAAAGGAGAATGTTGATTGTTGACTCCAAAAAAGATGATGGAACTGTTGCTTGTTTGGAAATAATAAAAATATTTTATTATTTAGTAATTTGTTTTTGTTTATATTGTATAATGGTAAAAGTGCCTATTTATGTTTGACATGCGGGAAAATTTTGTTCGCTGTTGACGTACAGTACTTCAAAGCTGGAAGGGAGGAATTGTTATGTATTTGATAACATAATACAACATTTCTAAAGTAAATCTTAAATATTATAAGTAAAAATGGAACAACTTTCTGTATTTGAGGTAAATGTTATTATACTAGGAGTTACCAGTAGAGTGCAGTGTTGGCACATTGATATGTGGAATTGGATTTGCACTTGAACAGTAAAGAAGTTGTTCACTGTATCTTGTGATTCAAGTCATCTTTTATTGCTGTTAATGTAAGTGAAGAACATAACATATGATGTCAATGTTTTTAGCTCTCATGTTCCTGCAGACCTCCGTTTGCAGTGATTGCTTTTTTTTCACTGAAGGCACACAGAGCTTGCTTCTTCTCCTTATTTCTGATGTGACTCTTCACTGTCCGTGGTTGTCACCGTGAGCTGACAGAACTTATAGAAAGGTTGTTAATCAACATCACTAGCCCTGCGCTAAGCTCCGAGTTTTATTATTATTTGAATTATTATTATTTGGATGGATTATTATTATGTCAGTGTTTCAGTGAGTTTTTTCACCATACCTGGCCGGTTTATTCTGTCTGTGTGGAGAGGAGGACCAACGCAACCCCCGTCTAACCAGGTAACAGGTACAAGAGGTGAAAACACTCCAGGAACAGCACTTAATTGTGTATTCCATCTTGTTTGTTAAATTTTGCGATTCCATGTCCCTTTCGCACACCGTAGACTTCATACAACCCTACTCCGTCAGCTCCATCTGTGTAGCCTGCTTCTTTTGCTGGGTTGAACAGGCAGTATGTTGATGAGTTTGAGCACTGCTGCCACCTAGTGACTGGAGGCTTGATCATCTTTCAAGCATGACTAAAGGCAAAAATGTCCTGTCTCACGCACCCTTCCAGCTGCGCGTCTCACTATTTGAGAAGCACTGTTCTACAGTAAGCGCTGCCCGGTTCATCATAATTCATCATCCAAGACAAACTGTTATTCACTTTTGGATTACCTCTCTCTTGTGTTGCTGTTTCCTGTTCCCCTTGTGCAGCTTTCCTGGTTCCTGTCATCATCCTCATCATCCTCAACTCACCCTTTTAATAAACCTTTGGCTTTGGACAGTATTTTTTGTTCTGCATGTGGGTCAGGAAATTGACAGCCTTCATGACAGAACTGACATTGCTTTTTGTGCCCACGAAAAGTTTGGGATAAAAAAAGAGAATAAATAAATAGGTGTCTTGAGAGCATATACATCACATAAAGTGTGATGTTATATAATGTATTTCCAACAAATTTGTAAAGTTTAAAAAAAATAGTCTCAGGAGACATAAACTGTAAAAAATAAAAGGCATAAAGCAATTCTTTAGGGTCATATGCCTTATTCACATGTTCTGGGTACTGTTCAAAGTGGTATTTGTTCATATGTGACAGAAAGGCCTTTCTAAAGGCTAAAGACAAAAAAAAAACCTCGGCATGTAATCTCAGCATTCTGTGAAGCTCTATGGTAAGTTGCTGAGTTAGCAATTCTATTAAAAGGGGCCACTTTTTTCAGGTACAAAAGGTAAGGGTTAAACCAGGTAGGAAGCAGTACAGGAGCAAGAGCAACCACTCATCTGCAGCCAACATGAGCAACACCGACATGAACATGAGGGGCAAGGTCCTTTAATAAAATCCAAATAACTATTTTACTTCAGGTCACTCACTTTATTTTCCTATATAGTATATTTTTATTTCCATGCTATTGATTTTATTTTATTATTTCAACACTTCCCAGATCATCTTCTATGAGGACAGGAACTTTATGGGTCGCCACTATGAGTGCATGAGCGACTGTTCCGACATGCACTCCTACCTGAGCAGGTGTCACTCCTGCAGGGTGGAGAGCGGCTGTTTCATGGTCTACGATCGTCCCAACTACATGGGGAACCAGTACTTCTTCAGGAGAGGAGAGTACGCTGACTACATGAGCATGATGGGTTGGAATGACTGCATTAGGTCCTGCCGTATGATTCCCATGGTAGTTTGGAGTTTAAACCTGACCTGAACTGTGATGATACTGAAAACGGTTATTGAAATTTGTGTTTCAAATACTTTTACAGTACAGGGGATCCTACAGGATGAGAATCTATGAGAGGGAGAACTTCGGTGGTCAGATGCATGAGTGTATGGATGACTGTGACTCCTTCATGGATCGCTACCGCATGTCCAACTGCATGTCCTGCCATGTGATGGATGGCCACTGGCTGATGTATGAACATCCCCACTATAGAGGAAGGATGATGTACATGAGGCCTGGAGAGTACAGGAGTTTCAGGGACATGGGATATGGTGGCATGAGGTTCATGAGCATGAGGAGGATCATGGATTCCTGGTATTGAAATTCACTGCTCAATGCCACTAAATAAAACCCTTCTGATTTACTGAAAATGTTGTCAATATTTTTAATGTGAACCACATAATCACAAAACAGTATAGTGCTCTATACTTCTTTTTTATTATTCAACGTTATTTAAGTAATTCTTTGACTTCTAATAATTTTGGGGGTTAGTGTTTTTGAATGCATACATTCATCACACTATCACAAAACTTAATGGTTCTGTCCGACACAAATGTGGCAATTTTGTCTGTCTCCTGTACCTGGATGAAAAACGCTGACCAAAATCAAGGGCTAATAACGTGACTTAAAAATTTGCCATTAATCACTGTGGGATCCCAGTTCTGCTGCTGGAACCCCTGAGACATCACTCCAATTATAAAACTCTTTTAGTGCCTCTTTTTATTACCCTCTTTGAAACTATGTTTAATGAAATCCTCAGTTTATCCATAATCTGCTTTTCAAACTTGTTTTCAGAACCTGCTTTTATTTCATGAAACAATCCCAAAACTCTTTCTTTATTTTATCTAAATACTTCTAAATTAGTTCAGAGCAATTGTTAAAAACCTCTCAGGGTGTATTTTATTCGTCAGCATACTTTATTTCCAAAACCCAATTGTTCCAAAAACTTTGGAAAGTTCAGAGCTTTTGTTTTGTTAAGTCACCCCAGTCCAATTAACTTAATCTATTTATTATTTCTACATTATTTACATTGTCATTTAACTTTAGCTGTACCTGTCTTCGTAATTTTATGATAGTTTTTATTACTAAGGCTCCCCATTTCTCATTCTCATTATTATTGTTTCATCATTATTATCAATATTTAAAAACCTTTTTTAAACTGTCTGCCATTAAAGAAAGTTATTTGTTCTAACTTCTGTATGAATTAAATTAGATTCATGGTTTGATTATTGTGTTACCTTTGTATTAAGGTTAACTGTTAAACTGTGTTTAGTTTTTTATTTGTGAGTGAAATATGCCAATAATTGTACCCCTTGTGTCAGTCTGATCTGGTCTGATTAGCCAGTATTCAAGCCCACTTTTGTTCCTTGTTTGTTAAAGTCAGTCTGTTTGTTTCTTGTTTAAACAGTTTGTCTGAGGTTTTGTTATGTTAAAGCACTATACGGTTAAAGTTATGTTTCTCTGTCCCTCACACCTCTCCTTTTTTGTGAAGGGAAGGGAAGAAGGACACTTTCTTGCCTAGTTAAATTTGTCATTTTAAGGAACAATGCTTAGTCCAGTTTGTCCAGTAGCTAAGGTAGTTGTTCTGTGCCTAGCGATATTTTGGTTTTCTGACAAGAGAAACCATGGCTGCTCCTTCAAGTAAGATTAGGAAACCCATCCTTAGTTATTCTTAGATTTCTTTTAACTTATTTAAACTCCATTATGACCTTTTGACCCTACTGGAAAACAGGCAGATCCCTTGTTTTTTGTTCCCCCCCCTGAAGTTTTAGATGGATTATTACTCATTTTAAGAGAAACAAACTTGTTAATGATCATAATAAAGCAAGCCAACCATTCCCTCAGTTGATTTCTTGTTATGTTATAAAGATCTTTTTTAGAAATATTACAGCTTCAAACCTCAGTATGTCATTATTATTTTAATATTGTGGAGGTATCAATTATCTCAATGTTTTCTCAATGAATTTACAGGTTTTTTATCTTTCACTCAGGTCCACGCTCTCATTTTGCTGGCATATCGGACTGTCGGGTGGTGAAAAGCTACTGTAAATCAGACCTCAAGGTCTGGCTGAGCGCTCAGCTACCCAGAGAGGAGAGTTACCCAAAGAGGAGAGCTGTCTCAAAAGGAGACGTACACATTTTTTCCAAGCGAAAAAGTGAAGAACCTTTGGTTCAACCGACACCGAGCCTCTCAATCTAGAGAAGCTTGTCTCACTCTACCAGAAGCCTAAATATTAATTTAATCCAAACCAGAAAGGCTATTACAAAAAGCTCTCACTCTAACCGAAGCTTTATTTCCAAACAAGAAAGGCTAATATCAAAACTCTCACTCTAACCAAAGCCTTTATTTCCAAACCAGAAAGGCTAATACTAAAAGCGCTCATTCTAACCAAAGACTTAATTTGAAAATAAAAAGGCCAAATCAGAACTCCATGGATTGTTTAATTTCCCAATCCAGACTATGCAGAAATCCAAATACTTTACTTCCACTTTTTACGAGACAAAGCATGAAAGAACTCGGCTCTCTGATTTCACGCAAAAGCAGACACCCAAACAGCAAACAGTTTACCACTCGAGTGCCCATCCATCCATCCATTTTCTTCCGCTTATCCGGGGTCGGGTCGCGGGGGCAGCAGCCTAAGCAAAGGGACCCAGACTTCCCTCTCCCCAGCCACTTGTTCCAGCCCCTCGGGAGGAACCCCAAGGCGCTCCCAGGCCAGCCGAGAAACATAGTCCCTCCAGCGTGTCCTGGGCCTTCCCCTGGGCCTCCTCCCGGTGAGACGTGCCTGAAACACCTCACCAGGGAGGCGTCCAGGAGGCATCCTGACCAGATGCCCGAGCCACCTCAACTGACTCCTCTCGATGTGGAGAAGCAGCGGCTCTACTCTGAGCCCCCTCCGGATGACTGAGCTTCTCACCGGTCGTACAGGGACCTAACAGCCCGTATCAAGGGGCCCGGTACCCCATACTCCCGGAGCACCCCCCACAGGGCCCCCCGAGGGACACGGTCGAATGCCTTCTCCAAGTCCACAAAACACATGTAGACCGGTTGGGCGAACTCCCACGCACCCTCCAGGACCCTGCTGAGGGTGTAGAGCTGGTCCAGTGTTCCACGGCCAGGACGAAAACCGCATTGTTCCTCCTGGATCCGAGCCTCGACTATCCGTCGGACCCTCCTCTCCAGAACCCCTGAATAGACCTTACCAGGGAGGCTCAGAAGTGTGATCCCCCTGTAGTTGGAACACACCCTGTGGTCCCCCTTTTTAAACAGGGGGACCACCACCCCGGTCTGCCAATCCAAGGGAACTGCCCCCGATGTCCACGCAATATTGCAGAGCCACGTTAACCAACACAGCCCCACAACATCCAGAGCCTTGAGGAACTCCGGTCGAATCTCATCCACCCCCGGAGCCTTGCCACCGAGGAGCTTTTTAACGACCTCGGTGACCTCAGCACCAGAGATTGGAGAGCCCGACCCCAAGTCCCCAAACCCTGCTTCCAGATTGGTGGGATTGAGGAGGTCTTCAAAGTATTCCAGCCACCGACCCAAAACGTCCCGCGTCGAGGTCAGCAGCACACCATCCCCACTGTAAACAGTGTTGGTGGCAGACCGCTTTCCCCCCCTGAGACGCCAGATGGTGGACCAGAATCGCTTCGAAGCCGTACGGAAGTCGTTTTCCATGGTCTCTCCAAACTCCTCCCACGCCCGAGTTTTTGCCTCAGCAACCATCCGAGCCGCATCCCGCTTGGCCTGTCGGTACCTATCAGCTGCTTCAGGGGTCCCACAAGCCAAAAAGACCCGGTAGGACTCCTTCTTCAGCCTGACAGCATCCCTTACCCCCGAACCCGCTGGTGTCCACCAGCGGGTTCGGGGGTTGCCGCCGCGACAGGCACCGACCACCTTGCGGCCACAGCTTCGGTCAGCCGCCTCGGCAATGGAGGCGCGGAACATGGTCCACTCGGACTCGATGTCCCCCGCCTCCCCCGGGACGTGTTCAAAGTTCTGCCGGAGGTGCGAGTTAAAGCTCCTTCTGACAGGAGACTCTGCCAGACGTTCCCAGCAGACCCTCACAACACGTTTGGGCCTTCCAGGTCTGTCTGGCGTCCTCCCCCACCACCGGAGCCGACTCACCACCAGGTAGTGGTCAGTGGACAGCTCTGCCCCTCTCTTCGCCCGAGTGTCCAAAACATGCGGCCGCAGATCAGATGAGACGACAACCAAGTCGATCATTGAGCTGCGGCCTAAGGTGTCCTGGTGCCAAGTGCACATATGGACACCTTTATGCTTGAACATGGTGTTTGTTATGGACAATCCATGACGAGCACAGAAGTCCAATAACAAGACACCACTCGGGTTCAGATCGGGGGGGCCATTCCGCCCAACCACACCCCTCCAGGTCTCACTGTCATTGCCCACGTGAGCGTTGAAGTCCCCCAGCAGAACAAGGGAGTCCCCAGGAGGAGCACTCTCCAGCACCCCCTCCAAAGACTCCAAGAAGGGTGGGTAATCTAATCTGCTGTTTGGCGCGTAAGCACAAACAACAGTCAGGACCCGTCCCCCCACCCGAAGGCGGAGGGAGGCTACCCTCTCGTTCACTGGGGCAAACCCCAAAGTACAGGCGCCAAGATGGGGGGCAACAAGTATGCCCACCCCAGCTCGGCGCCTCTCAGCGGGGGCAACCCCAGAGTGGAAGAGAGTCCAACCCCTCTCGAGGAGACGGGTTCCAGAGCCAGAGCCGTGCGCCGAGGTGAGTCCGACGATGTCCAGTCGGAACCTCTCAACCTCGCACACAAGCTCCGGCTCCTTCCCCACCAGAGAGGTGACGTTCCACGTCCCGAGAGCCAGCTTCTGCAGCCGAGGATCGGACCGCCAAGGTCCCCGCCTTTGGCCGCCGCCCATCCTGCACAGCACCCGACCCCTATGGCCCCTCCCACAGGTGGTGAGCTCATGGGGGGCCCATGTTACCTCTTCGGGCTAAGCCCGACCGGGCCCCATGGGTAAAGGCCCGGCCACCAGGCGCTTGCCAATGTGCCCCACCTCCAGGCCTGGCTCCAGAGGGGGGCCCCGGTGACCCGCGTCCGGGCGAGGGAACACTGAGTCCATCTATCGTTTTCATCATAGGGGTCTTTTGGGCTGCACTTTGTCTGATCCCTCACCTAGAACCAAATTGCCATGGGTGACCCTACCAGGAGCAAAAGCCCCCGACAACATAGCTCCTAGGATCATTGGGACACTCAAACCCCTCCACCACGATAAGGTGGCAGCCCAGGGAGTGCCCACTCGAGTGCCTCGATAAATATTTAAGAAGGGCCAAATCTCGAAATCCCCTCGGCGGTCGGTCCGGCACAAGAGACAAGTGCTTGAATTTTACTGTGGGAAAAGTGTAGGAACCCTTTTAATAATTAACTATTAATTGGCGCGGCTGGTTGCCGGCGGGGCCCGTGGGCTCGTCACTGCTAACCCCCGGACCCCAGTAGGCGCTGGACGTTCCACTGGGGTTCTCCTTTGCTCCTCTCTTGGGGGATGCGGTCGGCCCCGCCCTGGTCCGCCTGGGGCTCTGGGGGTCCTTTGGACGTCTTGGCTCCAATCTCCTTCATGTCTGCATCGATTCCTGGGAGACGGATTGATGTCTTCTCACACCAACTATCGAACACTCTTATGGAGAAACCTTATATGCACCAGCATGCTAACACACACACATAGATGTGGGGTCTATGGTGTGTACAGAAATATTCTTGGGCTGAGGTTATCATTACTAGAGCTTGATTAATCGGTACCATGAGTTTTTCTGTGACATTGTTGTTGTATTTTTATATCCATTCTTTTGTGATGTGGTTGTGTAGTTCTTAGTTCACGATGTTTGTTTTGTTTTGTCAATGTTCCTTTTTCGTGCTTTGTTTTGTTTTTTCCCCTCTCTCTGTTGTCCTGTGAGTATGGAGGCAGACTTCAATGTTTTCCTGTGTTTTCTTTGTTCCCCTTCCTCTCTTGTATTTTCAACTCACCCTCTCTCATGACTTTTTGTTTCCTACCTCTCTTCTTCATCTTCTTTCTTTCTTCCCCTTAATTTTCTGTCTCCGTGTCCATAACATCAGGAAATAAAACCCCCAGCAATTCATAATAAAGATTTTTCACACCTATATCAAGTGGAGTACTATAGCAAAAGCTGTACTGCTCTGGTTGTGAAAGTAAATTTGTTGGGCTTCTACTTTGTACTCAGACACCAATTCTGAGCTCCACACTGCCAAACAGGACATGTAAAAAAATTAATAAAATGTAACTATTATTTATAGCTGCAGTCCGGAGAATATATTTATGTATCAAAGTTTTATAAATCTTTAAAATGATGGTGGGGTTTAATACTATGACAAAAGGCTAGTGCTCCAAAACACTTATTTTTCTTAATCCCACCTTCCTTCCGTAGACCCCTATGCATTTCACACTGAGCGCCAAATTTTTTTAGCCAGTAGAATTCGAATTTCTGCATTGTCGGCTGTCAATCAACTCGCGTGCGGATCGCGCCCACATGTGAACATGGGGCCGCGCACACAGACTGCTCCGTGTCTTCCTGTTTACAGTCGCCATATTGTGAGAGAGAATCAGTCATGCAGAAGTTGCTCACCTCCGAAATGTCCATAGCAAAAATTCAATCGGCTGGTGCTCATAGCGCTTGCGGCTTACTTCTTTGACTTTCTGTGTCGCCACAGGTGATGCGCGTGCACAACTGCTGCGGTAGGGCTGGAGGGAGGGAAGGGGAGGGGAGGGGAGGGGGGGAGTGTTTTGGGAGGGGTCGGTATGTCGGATTCAAAAAATCTCTCTCCTTCAAATACTGCAGCTTTAAAGGTAACTCCCTTAACCTTTTGTAAATTCTATAAAGTTTTTTAAAATTTGTATGACTTACCCTCCAATGGATTTAGTTTCATTGAACATTTTTAGTCTCTGCCATTTTAGTTTTTTATAGTCTATTTTCTTAGTTTATTCTTGTGTTCCAATTTCTGAATATTTGAATTACATTTGCATGTGTCAGGATCTAATATTTTATTTCAGTTCAGGTCTTGTCATATATATAGTCACTGTATTATTGCTCAGAAGGTCTTGGAATATCAGTTTATTTATTTGTATTTCTGTTTATTAATTTGTTGAGGGGTTTTTTCTCCTTGTGTCTTTCTATTGTGTTATGAAATTGGTTTACATTTCCCTAGGTCGTTAAGTCTGTTTTATTTCTCTCATGTTTGTCCTCCTCCAGGTTCATTGCAGTCACCTTTAATCTCCAGTTATGACTTTCATCTGCTCTGCCAAATAATCCCCATGTACAGTATTCCACCTGATCAATGTCCTACATGAATTCATTGAATTTCAGTGTGTGGTGCTGGATTCTCTTAAATCCGGATTCTCTGTGTTTTTCTGAATTTTCCTGGTTCACATCTTGTTCCTGACAGGGATAGAGTACTCCAGTCTTCGACTCAGACTCCAAATCCTGACCTGAGTCACCTTTCAGGGACTTGTGACCTGACTTGAGCACCACACCAATGACTTCCACTTAACCTAAGACTACGACAAGAGAAATTGCTATTGTTGGAATTAGCATGCAGCCAATGCTAATGTTAGCTTGTTATATTAGGTCGAATTAGGTCAAATTACTGGATAAATTTAATAACATACCAAAACCTCTGTAAGTTTTAAAGGTGTCATGTAGATTATTTATTGTTTTAAAATGCATTTCAAGGAGATTTTATTGTTCTGCACACGCTACTGTGTTAGCATGGTGATAGCATGGGGCATTGAGTACAATTTCTCTATTTGTCTTATTAGTCTTATTATCTACACCCTACTTTCTTATTTTTGACTCGCTCTCAGGTATTAATGACTTGACTTGGACTGGAAGATTATTTTCATGATGATGTTTTATGTTGTTGTTATTATAGAAATGTAAGCTTTTATTGTTGTTTAGTTCTGTGAATCATCTTTTCCTTGAGTAGAGCACTTTGGTCACCTTCCAGGATTGTGGAAAGTGGTCTATAAGTACTTTGACTGATTGATTGTAAATCCCTAAATATTAAATATGTCAGATACCGTATTATCTCCCCCTTTTGCTGACAAATGACATGATCCTTGACATTTGACTGTTTAGCTTTTAGTCCCATTTAGAATACTAATTTGGCAATGTCTCATTTTCCAAAAGCAGGCACTGAAAAACCACAATATGTCATTTTATTCCCAATGTTTTTTCCCCCAGAAAAAAAACAATATTCTCTTATCTGTAAGATTTTTTTATTATTATTATTTTATGCACTTCAGGCAAAATTCATTCATTAGTTTTTTTAAGTTTGTTAATATTTTCTCCTTATAGAATTGCATTTATTTGCCTTCAGAGTATGCTGCAGGCCGTTGTTGAATTTGAAGGTCTTAAATTGTTTTATTTTATAGGTGTTGTTTCATAGGCATGTTTCCTTTATCATTTTAAGTCCCTCCTTTTATATAACATTAGGTTCTTGTTTTAGCAGCTCTTTTTATGATTACCTTTGATACTCATTTTGATAATATGTTTTTTTTTTTTCTTGGGCCGGCTTATTTTAAAAAACAAGTTTTATAGAGTTACCTTGCTTTTCTTTAAAACCCACTCATACCTCAAACCCTTTTCATTCCTTTTATCTCTCTCAGGGGGAAGCAGAGGCCCAAAACCGGGTTCACTCTGGCCTCTCTATTACACCCAACTCAGGGGGTGTATTCATAATTTTGATAATTTTCCCCAACAATTATTACTAATGAAAACCACTCCTGGAATGCCAGCACCCCTTCTTCCTGCTTTTGCTCAAAACAAGGGTTCATTCTGTTGCTATTAAGGAGGAAAAAACGAACAGACTGTCTGTTTGCCGCCCTCTGTCCGTTCCCAAGATCAGCGCTCACTCCTCTCCACCTGCATAGAGCAGCAAAAAAAAGGAGAAACTAAATTACTGTGAGATAAACAAATTTTTGTTCTCAAAACTTAGACTTTCTCAGCGTCAATGTTTAACCAAAACAGGTAATAGTGGTGTGTATATGTCTGTGCATACTGTATTTGTGTGAGGAAATGGTCAGAGGAGACTGAAGAGGCTCTGAGGGTTTATGTTTTATAGTGTGGGAGGACCTCTGCGCACATTTGTGGGATGATATCAACAGCATCACTGACTGCATAATGGACTACATCAACTTCTGTGTGGACAATCATAAACCCATCATAAACATAGAGTGTTTTTCCAACAACAAACCCTGGATCAACCCGGAAATAAAGGCTCTCCTCATGGAGAAGAAGACGGCCTTTAGATCTGGAGACAAGGAGGAGCTGAGAGCTGTACAGAAGAGATTGAAATGGAAAATAAGGCAAGGAAAGAACATCTAAAGGAAGATGATGGAGGACCAGCTACAGCAGGGCAACATTAGTGGGGTATGGAAGAGCCTTAAGAGAATGTCAGGTTACAAACCAACCCAGGCTGCAGGAGACTTAGGGTGGCTGAACGAGTTGAACCAGCCAGTGAAGGCTTCCTGTCGAGGAGGAGGCGGCAGTGGGTTGGGGTTCTCATGCTGGGGAGGGGGTAGGCCAGGAGGGAGGGGAATTCCAATTCCCAGTGCCATGTTATGAAGAATTCCACATGCCCTCACGATCTTGCAGACCTTTGTAGGGTGGTATAATAGTCTGCCACCCGAATGTGTTCATGCTTTTTGGCGTACGCAAAACAAAAAGTTTGCTTACGCCAAAAAGATTTCTGTTTTATAAAACCATGCCTATGCACAGGTGTAAGCAATTTATCCTTTATAAATCACAGTCTTCTTGGAAGTTTGCGCACATGAATTTGGCTCATATCCCAGCCTGAACACGTCCAAATTCGGCTATAAAAGGTCAATGCAAAGCAGGACATGAATATTGATGCATATGAAGAAGAGGGGAAATATGGCAACAACAAAAAAAAACAAGAAGAGAAACTTTACGGAGATGGAGATTGAAGTGCTAGTGGGTGAAGTGGAGGCTAGAAGAGACATTTTATTTGGTGGACACAGCAGTGGTGTCACAAATAAAAGGAAGAACAGCGAGTGGCAGCATGTGGCGTCTGCAGTGCAGACTGTCAGTGCAACTGACAGGACAGTACCCGAAATAAAAAAAAAGTGGTCGGACCTCAAAGTCGAGGCAAAAAAAAACTTCCCTCTCACCGCCAGAGTGGGTCTGCTTCTGGAGGGGGTACGTGTACACCCGAGGTGACACCACTGGACAGAAAGATGGCAAGTATCATGGGAACATCAAGCGTGTACGGTATTGTGTCAGAGAAGGAGGGCGACACTGACCTGGCAGAAACGACAGATGAACCCGGTAAAGCACCTTTTGTGTATATTTTATTACGTGGCTACGTTAACAAATTTGAGCATATTTTAAGGAGACAGACTAATATGCTGTGTCTTTTCAGCTCTTCCACAGTCGGTAGGTGGCGAGGATGAGGAGGCTGAGGAAGATGAGGTTGTCCAGCGTCCGGCTGCCCCCAGCACCAGTGCTGCCGGTGCCCGTGGTGCATCCAGCAGTGGTCGGGTTCTGACTTAAACTGTGATGCAGACACAGAGAGACACCATCAGCGCCATCAATTCTGTGACAAACGAGTTAAAGGAAATAAAGAGTGTGCTGTGCGATATAGTGACAGCCATTGGTACCTTAAATGATATTATAAAAAATTTAATAAATGAACCTTGTCGTTGTTATCTCAAACGCCGCATTACATCCTGGCGGATCCTTGCTCCCTGGGTGAAGGCTTCCTGTCGAGGAGGAGGCGGCGGTGGGTTGGGGTTCTCATGCTGGGGAGGGGGTAGGCCAGGAGGGAGGGGAATTCCAATTCCCAGTGCCATGTTATGAAGAATTCCACATGCCCTCACGATCTTGCAGACCTTTGTAGGGTGGTATAATAGTCTGCCACCCGAATGTGTTCATGCTCTCTTGCTTTTTTTTAATCTTTCTCTTGCTCTTTTGTGTATCATGTGTAATGTGCGTTTCTTTTATGTGTTTTTTTAAAAATCACCAAATTATGTAAAGCACCTAGAATTACCCTGCTGTTGAAAGTGTGCTTAAAATTGCCTTGCCTTGCCTGCAGTCTGTTCCCTACACTGCTGTGTGTCAAGATAAAGGAGTCGTGTGTTGACCCAGGCCATCGTGCCACCATATTAGTGATCATCATGTGTGAATCACATATGATTTGCACATTAATACTTTGTACATGTTTCCGATTGACGAAAACAAATTCATCCTCGGACGGGGCCCTTATAGCAATATGGGTGCAGTCAATTGCGCCGATTATGTTTGGGAAACCGGACATTGCTGCAAATTGCATCTTAATTTTGGCCTGCTCAACCACAGTATATGGAAACGCGATGTATTGCCTGCTCATTTTAATGATCCCATCCAAGACTGCAGGCATTATTGCGCTCAGGGACATTATTTCCAAAAAGGGACTTTGGGCAGAATAGTAAGAATCATGTCACTCAGACACACACCTGTCGGCTAATTCCCGCTGGTAACAACCAGTTGCAAGAAACCCCAGAGTGGTGAGCACCTGCATGCAGCTGGACCGGAATGGCACGGTTCCGCCTGGACAGTCTCTCCAAAACCGGGCCCAATTCAGCACAGAGATCCAAGAGCACAGCTCTAGGGAATCTGAATCTGCTTATTAGCCAGTCATCATCATGGGCAAGGAGGTCCGCACGATCCCTGAACACGCGTTCTCTCCTAATCCTTCCATTTGCAAAATCTTCTAGCAACGCCAGTGCATCCATCTCAAATATTACGCTTGAAAGTAGTTGGGGTATTTCTATTGGCAGCAATAAGACTGATTGCTTCCTTCCTTGGCACAATGATCGTGCCAATCAATGATTTATGGTACAGATGATTCAATGTATTAATTGGCAAACATTCCTGGCCCTGAGTTTAAGGTTTTGAGATAAATTTTATGTATTAATTTTAATATTGAAAAAAATTTTTAGAAGAGCTATAGCTCACTACAAAGCTACAATATAGATATCATTGCTGGTTTGGATGTTTATAATAACATGAATCCATAATTAATGTTTGGTGTGAGGTGAAATGATATGTGTGAGAGGAGTAATATGCAGTCTGGGTGCAGTTCACCACCTCACCAACTGCGTCGTCGATTCCCCCCGTCTCCAAAATGTCCGTACGCACGGGTCAGAGTTGGCGTACAGGTGCGCACATTTTCCCTTCAAGTCTGTTTTTTATAAATCACAACTTTTGCTTTGAAAGTGGCGTATGCCAGTTTCAGGCCCCGTTTTGTGCGTACGCAACGTTTATAAATGAGACCCCAGCTCTGTTCTAGGATGCCCTCTGGATCCAGTGCCGGTGGTGGGAGACAGAAGGACTCTGGCCAAAATAACATCACTGATGAACAGTGTCTCCCACCCCAGGCATGATGATGATGTTGCTGAGCTGCAGAGCTCCTTTAATGACAGACTGCTGCATCCTGGGTGCATGAAGGAGCGTTTTCGCAGGTCCTTCCTCCCTGGAGCTGTTAGACTCTACAACCAGAACTAGAACTCACAGCAAAATCAATGTTTACACCCCTGCTGTAATTTGCACTGTTGACTAAGTTAATTAACATTTCTGCTGATGTTATTTACACATCTGTATTTCTCAGTTTGTATTCTGTTAACCTTTAAATAATACGTTTACTTTTTTTACTTTTATTGCGGAACTACACATGCACATTCTGTAAATATTCTCTGTTTTCTTTTTTAATTATCCTACTCAGTTGCACATTCTGAGTATGCCACTTTATTTTTAGCAGCGAGAATGTGCTCTATTGCAGCCATGGTTTCTCACACACTTGAAGTGAACTTTGGCAACGCCTTTATATAGAGTAGCAGGTGAAGCCTCTCTGGATTAGGTTCAGCTGAGTTCAGTTACATCTTTTTCCTTGATATCTGTGAAATGCCACAGGGTGGTTGATGTTTTTTATGTGTAAACTCGTATGCAGATGTGTGGAAAACTTAAACGTGTACTTCAATAATATATATATTTTTCCTTCTCTACTATTAGCCTATGTTTCTTGCACCAGTGCTCCACAGCTATGAGTGCATTTCAACATTAAACATTGTTTTATTATTTCAAAAAGTGGAGGATATAAATTTCCCTGACGCAGCTTGATCACTGTAGCCTAGAAATCTAGACGCCCCTGGTGGCAGGCTATGATCACTGAGCATTTGATCGCTAAGAAGGCTGTTAAGAGTGGGTCAGATCGATCTTACGTTTCCTTCTTAGTGAAAGATCTTCTTAAGCTAAGAGCGACTCTGGGAAACGCGTTCTTCTTTCACAGCGTTCTTAAGAGCGCTCCAAAGAAGATCTTAGTGCTAAGAGCTTCTTAACTCATTTGGGAAACGCGGCCATTATTCTTAATTCTGTTTTTCTACTTTTTCTACCTTTCTGCCTTTTCTGTGACTCCATTGTCTGGTCACTAACTACCCGTTAGTTCTTTTATCAAAATGTTTTTATGGATGTATATTAGGTATGATTAGTATATTACCATGATGGATCAATGTAAAAAAAAATATAGGCTAAACCAGCTGTAGGCCTACACAAAGTATTACCCAATCAGTTACACAGTTACCGTTACATAGCTCAGTCTTGACAGTAATCCCACAAGGTAGCAAGATGGATAGAAAACAAACGTTTCTTTGGAAAGGGGAAAAGCCCAACGCTCTCACTGATTCAGCGTTGTGGTGAGTTAGATTTTTCATGCACTTTGTTTTTGTGGTAAATCTTGAATTATTAAAGGTATGTTTACATGTTACCATGGCGACCAGAGATCGTTAGGGGGCTGAGTGTTACTCGTGTTATGTTGTCTGCTCTATGTTAGGAGGACGCTGTTAATAAAGCTGCGAATACACATTGGATTTACGTCTATTGTTATAATTTTAAAAATAACCTGTTTTTATACCGTCCGTTATCATTTATCCGCCACACCTTAAAGGCCGGTCCGTGAAAATATTGTCTGATATTAAACCGGTCCGTGGCAAAAAAAGGTTGGGGACCACTGATCTAAAGTACAACTAAGCATGACTTTTTGATTTTGAGATTCACAAAAACAGCTAACACAAAGCAAGATAAAAATGGGTATCCATTACACAACTTGCTCAATAATTGACTTTCAGTTATTAATATCTTTCTAAAAAATGTACAGTTCAGGTTTCTACAAACAGCTGAACAACCTTTGTTCAAAGCAATGTACATTGCATACTGGCACGCTGAACTATTGTGATTACACAAAGGTAATTGCATGCCTGTTAACTGTTCATATACCAGTGGTAGGCCCATACAGTGTGTTTTGAAACGTGATAAAGAGACTATTGTCTGTCACTGTGCATTGTCGCTTCAAATGTGCTCTTTGTGTTGACTTGCATAAGGAAAAATCCATTCTAAAGTCTTCCAGGGGATCATGTCACATGGAAATGTGCCAAATAACCCTTTGCACTCTATAGGCCTCCATACCATGATGCTGAGTCAGGGGTTTATACAATGAGAGCCACAGAGTCTTTGACTTAGGTCAGGTATAAAAGTAGCAGTTAAAACAGTACAGCCACTAGTGTAGCACAACTCCATTCTCACAAGAATCAACACTTCCATCACAACTATGGGCAAGGTAAGCACACTTGCACACACATTTTATACTGTGTGTATCACTTATGAAATTTTGCTTGCTATGTTTTATTTAAAATTGTTCAAATCACTTTACCTCTTCCTAGATAATTTTTTATGAGGACAGGAACTTTCAGGGTCGCTCATATGAGTGCATGAGCGACTGTGCCGACATGTCCTCCTACCTGAGTAGGTGTCACTCCTGCAGGGTGGAGAGCGGCTGCTTCATTGGCTATGAACGTCCCAACTACATGGGAAATCAGTATATTTTCAGGAGGGGAGAGTACGCTGACTACATGAGCATGATGGGCATGAGAGACTGCATCAGGTCTTGCCGTATGATCCCAATGGTAAGTTAGAAACTTTTCAGGATTTCAAAGCTAAATGTTGGGGGATTAAAAACAAAATCTACATGTCATGTGTAATGTTTTAACAGTACAGGGGATCCTACAGGATGAGGATCTATGAGAGGGAGAACTTTGGCGGTCAGATGTATGAGCTGATGGATGACTGTGACTCTATAATGGACCGCTACCGCATGTCTGACTGCATGTCCTGCAACGTGATGGACGGTCACTGGCTGATGTATGAGCAGCCCCACTACAAAGGCAGGATGATGTACCTGAGACCTGGAGAGTACAGGAGCTTCAGAGAGATGGGATTCGGAGGCACGAGGTTCATGAGCATGAGGCGTATGGTGGACATGTAAAAACAAGTGTTTATTACAAGCTCAAAAAGTGAATTAAAATGTTAACGTTTTAAGACGTGTTGAGTAAAATTATCTGCTTGTGTGTGATTTGATTTGTGTAATATTGGCAGGAGCATGAGTTTTCATGCTCCTATCTTACATCTGGAAAATACCATACACAAAAAAAAAACTGCCTCCGGAAAGGACATTGTAATACTGAATAAGCATTACAAATATGTTCTAATAAGGGAGTTTAAATATAAATCTTAGTGTAAGGACAGGTCAGAGTTAAATAAAAACAGATCCGCTCTTAAAAAATGGCAATAAAATAAAATGAAACTGAAAATGTGCTACTAGATCATCTTTCATCTTAGTGTTGTATTTTATAAAATAACTAATTTTATTAATATGGTTGTTCTGCATGGGTAGCCAATAATTACAGTACAGGCATGGGGAAGTTCAAGTCAATTCAGTTTATTTATACAGCACCGATTCACAACAGAATCATCTCAAGGCACTTGAAAATTCATTTCAATACAATCATATAAACATTCCAATCAGTTAAAGTTATAGTTTGTTTTCTATTTAAGGAATCCCTGCAGATTGCATAGAGCCATTGCCTGGCAATTGAGCCACGTTGATGCAGACTCCAACCACAACAATTCCTCAGCAATCCCTCATACTGAGCAAGCGTGTAGCGACAGTGGAGAGGAAAAACTCACCTTTAACAGGAAGAAACCTCCAGCAGAACCTGGCTCGATACAAGCGGCCATCTGCCACAACCGTCTGGGGGTTTGAGAAGACAGAACCAAAACACAGAAAGAGGAAAAAGAACTGTTGTAAGAGTACTTTCTATATTAAATAAATTAAAAAGTTGATAACAGGACACGGAGGATGCTCAGTTACTGGGAGCATCATCCCAGTCGATGCCCCCCGTCCAACAAGACATTGCAGGTAAGAAGGGAGTATGTTATTTTCACAGTACAATGACCTTGAGAAGAAAAGTCACAGTACCATACTACATATTTTAAAGACTTAAAATAAACATGTATAATGCAATCCAATCCATCTATCCATTTATTTAGACAATAAATGGATAGGCATGCTTCTCTATGCTGGGTTGAGGCTGGTGCCTATTTCCAGTCATTGGGCGAGAGACAAGGTACACCCTGGACAGGTCGCCAGTCCATCACAGGGTAACACAGAGATGCACAAGACAAGTAGCCTTGCATACATACATATACTCACACGGGTTATCTAGTGTAACCGATTACCCTTATTTACCTAATTAGCCATAATTTGTAGGGTGTGGAAGGAAGAATCCACAGTTGCACTAGACATCTGTGGAACATCAGATGTATTGAACCCAAGAGTTTTTTTCCATAAATCAGCAGTGCTACCATTCAGGGGCCAGTAAAGTGTAATATTGCTTCGGTGTCTAAATTAGTCGAAATGATTTCATACTCAATAAGTTTCTCTGGTCCACTCCGTGATTTGACCATTGATGACATTTAGCCACATACAATAATTTAACGGCTGGTTTTATATTAGTACATTATAATCAGACAATGCTGAAGCAACGTTTAAAGTCTGTTCCATTGCTAATTTCCTCAACATCACATAACATAGCAAAGAACATCAATTGAATTTCTTCTCCCTGTCTTGTTGACAATGTTACATCTGTAAGGCATGTAGCATTGTTATCATCCTGCTCAGTTGCACATTTCTTGATCCATCCATCCATCCATCCATCCATCCATCCTTTTTTTCCCTGCCTATTCGGGATCGGGCCGGGGGGGGGGCAGCAGCTTAAGCAGGGAGACCCAGACTTCCCTCTCCCCAGCCAGTTGCGCTAGCTCCTCGGGGGAATCTCAAAGCGTTCCCAGACCAATTGAGAAACATAGTCCCTCCTGCTCCCCCTCCATGCCAGACAAGCACTCCAGCATGAAAACAAAAAATCACCCCCTCCAAAAAACCACGGTGCTGCAGCTTGGCAGATGTCGGCTGACGCCACAAGAGCTTGGCGGCCATCTGTGGAGAACTTTTGAGACGTCAGAGGCATATGGCGACTGTTGGTGGAGAACCTTGCGGTTAGGTGGCGATCAGCTGAGAGCCTTGTGGCGCCTGGGAACCACCAGGGGGCTCTGGAAGCTGAGACTGATGGGAAACTCTGGAGGCTGAGACTCACGGGGAAACTCTGGAGATTGGGTATCGGACTGAGGCTGAGTGGCCTAGGAGGCCGTTGTGACTGGCTCTGCGAGTTGGAGAGCCTTTGTAACTGGCTCTGTGGACTGATGATCCACTGTGACTGGCTCTGCAGGCTGAAGCCAGGCTCTGCTGACAGAAGGGCGGACTGATGACTGATGCAGTGGCGGGGCTGCTGGTCAGAGCGGTGCAGGCTGAGGTAATGGCCGGAGTAATGGATGCTGGCGGCCAGAGTGAAACTGCTGTAACAGGAGCTAAGGGAAAAGCTGAGGGTTGGAGGGTTGTATCAGTTGATGTAGATTTCTCTGCCTATGACTTGGAGGCCTGGGAACTGATGGGGAGATATTCGGAGAGCGAGCATCCCTCAACTGGAGTTTACATGTGGAAACTGGGAACCGGTGCTTCCTGTCCCCTGTTGTATTCTACTTTTTTGAGGCTATTTTTTATTATGCAGTACATATGTTTTAATTATATCTTTTTTAAGCTTTAGAAGTAATAGGCCTGTTTATATTATTCAGGGTAGTAAAACATGACTCTGTTACCAGTATTTTATAGGGTTGAAGGTTTTAAGTAAACAAACTCTTGAGTAAAGATATGAATTGAAAGCAGGGAGGATCAGCTATAACTCTAATTCATGTTATAACCAAGTTCATGGTACGGTCAGGAGACCTGGAGAAAATAAATGACCTGTCAAGATGTAGAAGGAGGAGAGAGGAGTCATGTGATATGTTCTTTGTACTTTTGGAAATAAAAATGGTACAGCCTTGTAAGAGAGCAAGTCAGATCTTGTCTGGCTTCCATCTGCAGGTGCGTCCTTTTCAAACAAGATATCTGGTTGTGTTGTTTTAACTCTGTCTCTCAGCTCTGGGTCTTATTTTGAAACAGTTCCCGCTGGGGTTTTGGAGTTCGGCGCCCCTCCCCTCTCTGAGTAAAAAAAGCGAGTTCCAGAGCATACAATGAGAAGAAGCCGACACCCCATAGAATAACTTCCAGAGATCTTCTTAATTGAAATTAGGATGGTCTTCAACTATGATTAAAGGGGTAATTTTTTTATGATGTGGGCTTGGGTTTAACTGACTAACTCTAGGAGCAAGCTGGGAGTCCAGGAGATGACAACAGAAGTTGGAAAAGGTAGTGGACATGCCAGCATGGTTCCTTAGAGAGGCGAGAATTTCATGAGCTAGAACTAAACTCTACCAGGGCCTGCAATGAATTTGCCAGCTTTTTCACTGAAAAGATTCTAACAATTAGACGGTCAATCTGTACCTTAATACCGAACCCACGACCAGTGCCATCCCCAATCTACAACAATGTGGAGAAAATGTCTGAATTCCACGAATTAAACCAAAAAACCTTGAATAAATCATTATCCAATTAAGCTTCTCCTCCTGCTGTCTTGATATCATACCCACAGCTTTCCTTAAGAATGTTTTTCCCGTCATTGGGTCTGATCTTGTTCAAATAGTGAACTCATCCCTGCTATCAGGTGTCTTCCCCCAGGCTCTAAAAACAGCAGTTATTAAATCACTACTAAAGAAGAAGAATCTGGACAACATGTTAATGCAAAACTACAGGCCGATCTCTAATCTTCCATTCATCAGTAAGATTATTGAAAAAGCTGTGTTTCAGCAGTTAAATAGCTTCCTAACAATGACAAACCGTTTTGATGTTTTTCAGTCTGGTTTCCGTGCTCACCCCAGCACTGAGACTGTCCTCGTCAAAGTTTTCAATGACATCCGCATAAATACATACTGTGGTAGAGTGCTGGTTCTGTTGGACCTTAGTGCAGCTTTTGACACTGTTGATCATGATAAATATTTGGAACGACTGGAGAGCTGGATCGGACTCCCTGGTACAGTACTTAGCTGGTTTGAGTCTTACCTAAAGAACAGGGACTTCTTTGTTTCAATAGGAAACTTTTCGTCAGAACGAACAGAAATCACATGTGGGGTGCCCCAGGGCTCCATCTTAGGGCCCCTCTTATTTAATATCTACATGCTCTTATAGGAACCAATAGGATTAGCTACCATAACTACACGGATGACACTCAGCTCTACATTACAATGTCACCAAGTGACTCTGAACCCATTCAAACCCTAAAGCAATGCATCGACCAAATAAATGGATAGATGTTTCATAACTTTATCCAGCTGAATAGAAACAAAACTGAATTCATTAATTTTGGACCCAAAGATGAACGATCAAGAGTCAGCACACAACTTCAAATAATACAGCTAGGAACTACTGCTCAGGCACGAAACCTAGGTGTAGTTATGGACTCAGACCTGAACCTCCAGGGTCACATAAAGGCAATAACAAGGTCAGCCTTCTATCACCTGAAGAACATTTCTAGGATTAAATGACTAATGTTGCAACAGGACCTGGAAAAACTCATCCATGCCTTTATCTTTAGTTGGATTGATTACTGCAACAGCATCTTCACAGGTCTGCCTAAAAAGTCAATCAGACAGCTACAGCTGATCCAGAACGCTGCCGCTCGTGTCCTCACTAGAACCAGGAAAGTAGAGCACATCACCCCAGTTCTAAAGTCCTTACACTGGCTCCCTGTAGCTCAGAGAATAGACCTCAAAATACTTTTACTAGTTTATAAATCATTACATGGCTTAGCACCAAAATATGTTGAAGACCTGTTGTCACGGTACCAATCACCAAGACCACTAAGGTCCTCCAACTCTAGCCTACTAAACATCCCTAGACTCTGAACCAAACATGGAGAAGCAGCTTTCAGTTTCTACGCTCCCCTTATCTGGAACAGACTTCCTGACGAGTGTAGAGCTGCTGAAACTCTGAACTGCTTTAAATCGAGACTAAAAACCCATCTGTTTAGAATTGCCTTCAAGTAAATGATTGATGTCATATGTATGAAAAGTGTTCATGCTCTCTTGCTATATTCATCTGTCTCTTGCTTTATGGTGTATCATGTGTTATTGTGCATCATGTGTAATGTGTGTTTCATGCTAATTTGCTACTTTTACTTTTAATTTCCAATGTTATATTCCATGTTTGTTTGTTTTGATTTGTTTTTAATCACCAAATCATGTAAAGCACCTTGAATTACCCTGTTGTTGAAAGTGTGCTTTACAAATAAAATTGCCTTTCCTAGAGATCTGATCTTGTGTTGCAGTTTCTCTGGGTTGAGTCTTGTTCTCTCAATCTGGGTTGGTTCTGGCTTGCCGGTAGTATGTCTGGAGGATGAGACTGACTGGCTGAAAGGAGAAGATGGGTGGTTTTTGTTTCTCTATTTCTCCCTTCTTTGCATTTGTTTCTACCCCGGCGTTCAAGACAGATAGCAAGGGAAATTAATTCTTCCAATGACACGGTTTCGTCTTAGAGCCAGTTCATTTCTTAACCCTTCATTTAAGGAAAGAAAGAAAATCTTCTTTAAAACATCAGGATTCAAATCAGAAATGGCAGCAAGTGTTTGAAATATGATAATCAGCAACTGTCCTGTTACCTTGTCTTAATTTCCAAAGGTTACTAGCTGTGGTCCAGGGACGGACTGGCCATTGGGCAATGTGGGCAAATCCCACTGTAGCTGCCTGGCAAATAGCCACACCACCAGCGGCTCGCTCTCCGCTCATTATCACTTGTGGCCGCATCACAAACAAATTAATAGGCTAAATAAATAAATAAAGCAGAGCAGCTGCAACAGTAGGCAGCCGCAAATGGGCTAAATAAATAGCCTATAGTGGAGCAAGTGTGTCAATAGGCGGCTGTAAAGAGTCAGTGAGAATGTATGGGTTTAAGAGGGAGGGAACGTATGACTGTGTCTGTATGTCTTTGTCTACCTGTCAGGTTGGATCTTGGTCTGCCCACTCGCCTGGCGCACCTCAGGCCTTACACTTAATGGGGGGCCTATTTCCCCTCCGTCACTCCCCGCCGGTGACGGGGGCCCCCGCCTGCCGGTGCATCGGTGGGCAATCCGGTTCGGACCTGGTGCGTGCCTGGCCGGGCCTGGGGGGGCTGGTGTGTCGGTCGGCCGATGCGCTGGGCCGATATCTTCCTTTGGTTGTTTGGGGCACCTCTTTTAGAGGTGCCAGGTTTGGGATTGTTGGGTGGTGCCTGCTCGGTGGCTCAGCGGGATGCGGATCCGGCGTCTCTGCTCGTTTGATCACCTGTTCTGTGCGCACCGTGCGTGGCCGGTTCATTGGCGGGTTGGACCGGCCCTGGCCCTCGTTGGATGCCTGGTCTCGGCGCCCTGTGTTGCGCGGGATCAGGACCCGGGAGCTGGTACAACTTGGTGTCCAGATGCTGGCTAAGCCCGGCCTGGGGATGCTGTCCGTCCCCTGCCGCTATCGGTGGGGCGCTAGGATGTTGGCGGTGGGGATTGGCCTAGGGTAGGGTTAGTGCGTGGCGGCCGGCGGCCGGCTGCGGCCCCTGCGGTGCCGGGGGCCCCTCGTCGGCCTGTCCCTTGTCGGGTCCCTGCTGGGGGGTGGGGTGCCCCTGGGCCCCAGCTCCCCCGGTCCGTTGACCGGTCCGTTGACCGGCCGCGCCAATTAACTATTAATTGGCGCGTCTGGTTGCCGGCGGGGCCCGTGGGCTCGTCACTGCTGCCCCCTGGGTTCCTGCATAGTGCCCGCTGGATGTTCCCCTTGGGTTCTCCTTTGCTCCTCTCTTGGGGGATGTGGTCGGCCCCGCCCGGGTCCGCCTGGGGCTCTGGCGGTCCTTTGGATGTCTTTGCTCCGATCTCCTTCATGTCTGCATCGATTCCTGGGAGACGGATTGATGTGTGCTCACACCAACTATCGAACACTCTTATGGAGAAACCTTATATGCACCATCATGCTAACACACACATAGATGTGGGGTCTATGGTGTTTAAGGAAATATTCTTGGGCTGAGGTTATCATTACTAGAGCTTGATTAATCGGTACCATGAGTTTTTCTGTGACATTGTTGTATTTTTATATCTATTTTTTTGTGATGTGGTTGTGTAATTCTTAGTTCACAATGTTTGGTTGGTTTTGTCAATGTTCCTTTTTCGTGTTTTGTTTTGTTATTCCCCCTCTCTCTGCCGGGTATGGAGGCAGACTTCAATGTCTTCCTGTGTTATCTTTGTTCCCCTTCCTCTCTTGTATTTTCAACTCACCCTCTCACTTGACTTTTTGTTTCCTACCTCTCTTCTTCATCTTCCTTCTTTCTTCTCCTTAATTTTTCATCTCCGTGTCCATAACATCAGGAAATAAAACCCCCAACAATTCATAATAAAGTTTTTCACACATATATCAAGTGGAGTACTATAGCAAAAGCTGTACTGTTCCGCTTGTGAAAGTAAATCTGTTGGGCTTCTACTTGGTACTCAGACACCAATTCTGAGCTCCACACTGCCAAACAGGACACGTAAAAAAGAAAAAAAAAAAAAAATAGGGGGCTGCAAATCAATAGGTATATGAATAAAAAAATAATAATACCTTAAGCGGAGCTGCAGGCGGCAAAAATAAGAAGGAAAAAAGTTAACATACAAATACAACGGCCCCACTCTGAAAAAAATAGGCCTATAAACCAAATAATAATAATCATGCTTTTTTAATATTTTTCCTGTAAAGGTCAAATAGCCTAAATTTATGTAATCTCTATTTATAAGGTATTTTGGATGTTTTTTGGTCGTCAGTGGAATTTCTCGCGATCGTTGACCCGATGAGATGATAGGTAATGACAAGTGACTGATGGGTAGTGAGAGCATGTCAACAACACAGAATGAAAGAAAATGGATTGAGGAGTGAGAAAATGGCGAGTAGAAAAGGGTGGAGCAGAAAAAAGACAGAGAAGAAGCATAAGGCTTTTTGGCTGAAAGAGGGAAAAGGGCAAATATTGTGCAGTTATTCTCTAAAAACCCTGTGCCCAGCGATGAGCACAGTGGGACTCCCAGCTGCTCTGCAGCTTTTGCCGCTAGCATGAGTGACAAAGGTGACATGATGCCAGATGAGAGTGGGAGCAGATCTGAAGAGGAAAAAAGAGAGGAGGAATTCGTGGAGGAAGAATCACTAACACAGATTGTAGGCCAAGAAATGGACGCTGCCATCACACCAATCTGTCAAGATATCATGCAGGCATAAAGATGGATCACAAAGAAAATGGATGAGTTATGATGCTGAAAACCAAACATTATTTGGTGCAGTTTGCATGGCATTTTCTAAAAATACAGACACAAATGCCTTTATTTAAGGATATAAGGACTGGAGATACATACATCAGAGGCTCAACTGTCATGAAAACACACACATTCATCTAAAATGTGTAAATGCTTACCTTCAATTGATAAGTAAGGCAGGCATCCCTAATATGCTGGATTCAAATATGATGTCAGCTCACTGAGAACAGGTGCCCAAGACGCAACAAGTCCTAGAGCGTGTCATTGATGTAGTAAAACTGATAGGAAAATGCACACTCAGTTAAGGCGGGAGTAAAAATGAGGCAGCTCACTCATTAGCAAAAATGTCTGTAGATCAGGGGAACTTTCTTAAAATTCTTCTGCTTCTTAACAAATATGACAGCTGTTTGCAGCAGCATGTTCTAGACTGCATCCAACAAAGCCAATCAAGTACTGGCAAAGGAATAGGCTCATTAGTGACATTCACATTCAAAACTTCTGTATGTTCAGTTGTGGAGGCTATCTGGCAACTCATCAGGCTGCAGGAACTTTGCTGTGTGGTGCAACTTCCTCCTCCAGCAGCTGAAGTTTTTCTTCACATGCATACCACAAAATACAGTTGGCCTATTCATTTTTGTTGACACTGTCCTGCATACAAGTGGCATGTGAAAGAAGCTTCCCGACACTGAAGTTCATCAAGAGTCGTCTAAGGAGCAGAATGCAAGAGAAAAATTTGGATGCCTTCATGTTGATGGCAACAGAGAAGGATATCCTTATGAGACTTGATTCGAATGACGTGATTGATAAAGTGGCAGAGAAAAGCAAATTATTGCGCAACCTGCTACTGTAACTACATAAAGGTAAAACTTTTTTTTTTCATGTTCTGGTTTAAGCTATTATATTGTGTTCTGTGGCAGTTGTATTGTTTATGTGAAATGTTATGTTTCTTTGTTGGTTGCCAATGACCTGAGAAGACAAATGTGGCCTCTCTGCCAAAATTGCCAGGGCCTCTTTTTGGTCCCAGTGCCAGTCCGCCACTATGTCAAAATCATGATCACATTTCCTTTAAAATTTCTAGATGAATTGTTGAAACATGTCTAGATGGGGTATTTATAGAAATGGGTCCTAGTTCATCTGAGGGCTTTAACGGACAGGAGGTTGAGGACATCTGAAATATTTTCTTCATTTCTGATGAATGATCCAGGGAAACGGTTAAATGTAGCTGTACACAGGAGGAGGAAACTGCTGCAACACCCTGCTTCACCTGAGTAGTTTTCTGTTGGAGGTATGCTGACGTCATGGTAGAAAAAATCCTTGGTGAAAATTGAGCTGGGGTCTGCAGCACCTTCAGCGGGGGGTGGAGAAAACTCGAGCGGTTTGTTGAAGGAAGAGAGTTGAGTTATTGTCAAAATCTTGACTCGTGGCTTTTTCTTGATCTCTAAGAGTTCTGAAAACTGGGTTACAAGTCTGGATGTTGGTGCGTGGCTCAACAACTGATCCCACTAGGACCTCTGCTGGGTCAATTTGGCCTGAGTGTCCTGTCATGTTGTTATTGAACCTTGCTTTCTGGCCCACATGTAGAACACCCCTAGGAAAATCAGTTGCAAATAAATAAAAGTTCTTTATTGATTAATGAGATACTGAAGCTGGCTCTCAGGACGTGGAACGTCACCTCTCTGGTGGGGAAGGAGCCGGAGCGTGTGTGCGAGGTTGAGAGGTTTCGACTGGACATCGTTGGACTCACCTCGACGCACGGCTCTGGCTCTGGAACCCGTCTCCTTGAGAGGGGTTGGACTCTCTTCCACTCTGGAGCTGCCCTCGCTGAGAGGCGCCCAGCTGGGGTGGGCATACATGTTGCCCCCCATCTCGGCCCCATGTACGTTGGGGTTTACCCCGGTGAACGAGAGGGTAGCCTCCCTCCGCCTACGGGTGGGGGGATGGGTCCTGACTGCTGTTTGTGCTTACGCACTTATATACGTTTGTGCTTATAAATAATTCTTTATGGAGTTTTTGTAGATAATGATGGCTGTGGGCAGGAAGGATTTCGTGTAGCGCTTTGTACTGCAGGGAAACTGAAGAAGCCTCCGACTGAAGACGCTCTGTTGTTGTATGACAGTCTCATGAAGAGGATGCTCAGGGTTGTCCTTAATTTTTTTGATTTTATTAAAAATCCTTCTTTGCATTATCATCTCCAGATGTTCCACAGTTGTCCCAAGAACAGAACCAGCCTTCTTTATCAGGTTGTTTAGCCTCTTTACATCCCTGGCTCTGATGATGCTACCCCAACAGATGACGGCTGAAGAGATTACACTCTCCACAACAGACTTGTAGAAGATCTGCAGCATCTTGCTGAAAACCTTGAAGGACCTAAGCTTCCTCAAGAAATACAGTCTGCTCTGTCCCTTCTTGTAGATGGCTTCACTGTTCAATCTCCAGTCCAGTCTGTTGTCAAGGTGAACTCCGAGGTATTTATACTCCTAAACCACCTCCACTTCTTCTCCCATGATGGAAACAATGTTTGACTTATCCCTGTTTCTTCTGAAATCTACAATCATCTCCTTTGTTTTGTTCACATTCAAGGTGAGACGATTGTTTCCACACCATGTCACAAAGCGGTCCACCAGCTCTCTGTATTCAGCTTCTTGTCCATCTCTGATACACCCGACAATTGCAGAGTCATCTGAGTATTTCTGCAGATGACAGGTCTCTGATTTGTACTGGAAGTCTGAGGTGTACAGAGTGAAAAGGAATGGTGAGAGTACGGTCCCCTGTGGTGCTCCTGTGCTGCTGACCACCTGGTTTGACACAAAATTCTTCAGTCTCACAAATTGTGGTCTGTTGGTCAGGTAGTCATTGATCCATGCGATTGTTGAGGGCTCCACCTGTGTCTTCAGGAGTTTCTGACAAAGCAAATCAGGCTGAATTGTGTTAAATGCACTGGAGAAATCAAAGAACATGATCCTCACAGTGCTGCCTGCTTTGTCCAGATGACAGTGGGTTGGTTGAAGCAGGTGTATGATAGCATCTTCAACTCCAACTCCACAGCAATAAGCAAACTGCAGTGGGTCCTGATACATTCTTGTTTGCTTACTCAGGGGTGCCAACAGGAGTCTCTCCAGGACCTTCATGATGTGGGATGTCAGGGCAACATGTCTATAGTCATTGATGACTGGTGAGTGAGTTCTTTTTGGTACTGGAACAAGGCAGGAGGCCTTCCACAACACTGGAGCCTTCTCCTGAGTTAGGCAAAGCTTGAAAAGGTACTGCAGAATCCCACAGAGATGCTCTGCACATGCCTTCAGGACTCTGGATCTGACACCATCTGGACCTGCAGCCTTGTTCCGGTTCAGTTTCTCCAGCTGCCTCATCACCTAGCTTTTGGAGACAGACAAGTGGGAGGGGGAGGCAAAGGGGGTTGCAGCATTTCCTGACTTGGTTGAAGTCAAACTTGTGGAATCAAAAGAGTCCATGGCTGAAGAGAAGGATAAAACATCCGAGGAGTAACAGGAAAGCTGTTGATCAGAGGAGAGTGGGATGTCTCTTTGGCTGGGAGCAGGAGAGGAGGATGCTGAGCTAGCTCCTGAACTGAACCTGTTTAAGAATGTGTTCAGTTCATTGGCTCTGTCCAGACCCCCATCTATCCAATCCTTCCTGTCCTTAAAGCCTGTGATCTTTCTCACTCCTGACATCTCGGATATTGTCCCTCTGTAGCTTGGTCTCCAGCTTCTTCCTGCATGCCTCCTTGCTTGTCTCTGATCTTGACCTTAAGTTGCTTCTGTATGCTTCTCAGTAATTCCCTGTCTCCCTCCCTGAAGGCTCTTTTTTCCTTGTTTAGCAGTTCCTTCAGGTCACTGGTGATCCAGGGTTTATTATTAGGTAAGCATCTCACTGTTCTGGTGGGGATGATGTTGTCCACACAGAAGTTTATATAGTCAGTCACACACTCAGTCATGGCACTGATGTCCTCTCCATGTGCTTGGCATAGAGTCATCCAGTCTGTGGTTGCAAAACAACCCTGCAGGGCTTCTTCAGCTTCCTGTGACCATTTTCTCATACTTTTCTTTGTAACAGGTTGCCTCTGAACAAGTGGTTTAAAACAAGATTGTGATCTGATTGTCCCAGAGGAGGTCTTGGTTTGGACATGTATGCATCCTTTACATTTGCATAAAACAAATCCAAGGACTTGTTTTCTCTTGTGGAGCAGTTGACAAACTGTTGAAATGTTGGAAATGTAGTAGAGAGCGAGGCATGATTAAAATCACCAGATATTGTAACATATGCAATGGGATGCTGTATCTGTAGCTTAGCAACAATGGAACTGATGACATCACATGCATTGTCGGCAACAGCTGAAGGTGGAATGTAAACAACTGCCAAAATTACACTGGTGAACTCTCTTGGCAAATAATATGGACGAAAACTCACTGCCAAGAGTTCGACATCTGGGATGCAGAGACGACACTTCACAGTAACATGTCCTGGATGACACCATCTGTTGTTGACAAGCACTGCTACTCCACCTCCTTTTCTTTTCCTGCTCTTCTTCAGATCTCTGTCTGCTCGTACAGTCAGGAAGCCTGGTAGAGAGACGTTGGAGTCGGGGATATGATCCAGCAGCCACGTCTCAGTAAAACACATAACACTGCATTCCCGGTACTCTGGCTGAGTCCTTGTAAGGGCTTGGAGTTCATCCTTCTTGTTAGCCAATAATCTTATGTTGCCCATTATGATTGATGGAAGAAATGGCTTGAACTTCCTCTTTCTCTGTCTTTTTTTTGCTCCTGCTCTGCATCCACGTCTCCTCCTTATCAACTCATCAGGGATATGTGGCTTCAGTTGAGGTATTATTTCAGCTTTTGCGATGTTAATCAGCTGCTCACGCATCATAACAAATTGTCAAAAAGGGAAACATTTATAGCAAAAATCCTTCCAGCTTCACAGCACCAAAAACTAGAGACTTTTGGAGTCTTTGGAGGGGGTGCCTGAGAGTGCTTCTCCCGGGGACACCCTTGTTCTGCTGGGGGACTTCAACACTCATGTGGGCAATGACAGTGAGACCTGGAGGTGTGTGATTGGGAGGAATGGCCACCCCTAACTGAACCCGAGTGGTGTCTTGTTATTGGACTTCTGTGCTCGTCATGGATTGTCCATAATGTTGTGCTTCAGTCTAATTCCCATACTAGACACTGAAGTCCCCATATTCTCCCCGGCTCTTTTATTCTCTGATAACCTGGAAACAAAAGAACAAATGACACAGGACTCAATAGTTTCATTACGATATATCTATATATATCGGGAATAGAGCATTCACTCTATTCAAAGATCTTTTATTTACAGCCTTTTATTAGAAAACATTCAGCAAAGTTACACCCTGCAGAGGAGGGGCAGATCCTCCCCTGCTCACATCAACCAATCAGAAACAAACACAATTATAATACACCATTTGTGATAGGTTCCCTCGTGATAATGCTATGCTCCTAAAAGTTCTTATCAGCTTACTGGAAGAATTTCCCTTGAGGTAAAGTGTCTCCACCCTTCATGGAGCCACAACAAATCCCAATTTTTCAATAGAGAATTAAACTTACACTGCAAAAACAGTTGTGTCAAATTACGCATGTCTTAAGTATAATCAAGGACTAAACATGTTGAGTTAATTCTCACACATAGAATGTGTGAGATATTTTAAATAATTGGTGCCTTTAAACTTCAATTGATTAGAGGATTCACAATACTTGTTACTACACCCACCTACGCTATTTTCTTTTGACACATCTCTTTTGGAGTGCATGTGCCTTAAAAGTAAAATACATAGGCCCTTTATTTGCTTTAACATGTAACTTGAGTTTAGATAAAACAAAAAATGTGCACATCTTTAAACAGTGTCAGACTTATCAGCTATCTGAGAGTGCCTTCTGACCAATGCAGCCCTATCCTGAGGGCAAAATTCCTTTAGGGTCACCACCCTACATATACATTTAAAAAAGGATATCTTTAAAGAACACAGCACACACAGATAAACCTTTTTAAACCCAGTCTAAACCAGTTATTCCATACTAAGCATGCATTGTGTTCATTTTACCCTTTGACCTGGAGTCGAGGTCACACCTCTTGCCTAATTCTTAACATTCTTGTGATGACAGAAGAGACAATCTTATACTTGTAATTAATATATTCTTAACATCACCCCCTTTTGACCTCTTTTTGAAAGAGGTCATTATATAAAGAAAAATGTTAGGTATCACACATCTAATGCACTCATAAACTCTTCAACAAATAAAAAATGTAAGGTTTATAAAAACACTCAGTTTTTGGTTGTTAGATCACTCACACCCTTGCTAAGCTGGTAATATCTTGTACTGGGGGCCAGAAACCTTGAAAACTTCACTCAGCTTGCTTAATCATCTCAACAATCATAACAATTTTGAGTTCTTTTAATACTCTGGATCTCTTTAGGTTCAGCAGTCAAGTCATCTTCTTCTGATCGGGAATTGTGATCATCCAGCTCGATCTTCTATGACCTAGGGTGAGAGGTTACTAGCACATCACCCATATGCAGCTAACAGTGTATTTCTTCAGTTCCTTTTGGGATTGACAACCCTCAGGACCCTTTACGCAGACTAGAGGATTATTCTGCCGCTCTGGCAGGGGTCTGAGCTTCTTTTCTTTCGAATCCTGCTGCCCCAGCCGGGTGGCTCTGCGCTTCAAGCTCCCCTGCCACTTGATGGTGCAGGTGTGCTGAAGTTGGAAATCTCTCAGTAGAGGGTTCAGGTGGATCCTGGTTTGAGTGGTCTGCTTCTTGCTGTTCTACTCCTGCTCTGGCTTGTTTCTCCTGGATGTCATCTTGGGTGCATCCTGGCTCCTCAATGGGAGGGCATTGGCTCCAGCCTTTTCCTTAGTCTGACGACCCGGGAGATCCTCTCCACCACCTCATATGGTCCCGTCCACCTGAGTTCAGACCATCCTGTTGTGTTAATCTTTAGCAGGACCCAACGAGCCTTGTGTGGATCTGAACCTGGTCTGGTTGGCTGCTGGTCTCACACCTGGTCAACAAAACCTAAAAGAAGAGCTCGCAACTAATTAGAATTACTTACATACTCACCTTTACTTTTTTAAATGTTAAATGGAAAATGTTTCCCGGTGATGAGTTCATAAGGGTAAACCATGTTCCCTGATTTAAGGAGCTCCTGTTATTAAGTCATCCACCCAATTCATTTTTGTCTGTGCACAGATTTTCGCCAATTCATTTTTCAAACTTTGATTCATTCTTTCCACTTTTCTCTAGGACTGAGAATGGTAAACAAGTTAGAGGTGTTTTAAACAAGTCTCCTTCTTTTTGCTTTATCAATAATTACATCTAATTTGAGATAAATTTCTTATGCATTTGTCCTTTTAAAAGTCTCTTACAAACCTTAAGGTTCTAAGTAGCGCCGCACTGTTCGGCCTAACTAACACAAAATTAAACTATTATCCAGACTGCCAATTTAACATTATAACCAAACATGACTACATCATAATATACAAACTAAGGTCAAACAGTCAACTGTCTGGTACAACTCCTTTCCATCTACCCTCTCAAAACATCACAGAGATCAACAAAACCGCACAAGACTGACCATACAAACCTTAGGTCTATCTGTACAAAAATCTATTACTTTTGCTTTATGTTGAAATCACAGAATTACATTGACGCAAAACATACTCTAAAAATCCTGTATCAAAAATTAACAATACTGAAAACAGCCTAGACCATAAATAACTTTTTTTCAAAATATATAGAAGGGCTTACTCTAAGTACTAAAGAACGTAATGTAAAATGATTTTTTTCAAATTATATTTTCTTGCAGATTCCTTTAATGAATTTATTTATTTTGCATCAAGCTGTGGTAAGAGTGATCGCCTTTCAAAAGTCCATCAGCTTTAGATCATGGCCAAAGTTTAAGTGAAATAAACCTAAAAGAACTGTTAAATTGAATCCCTGCTAACATCCAAATTCTACTGCTCAGTGAAAAGATTAAACACTTCATCATCATCTGAACAATGTTAGTTTCTCTTGAGACACACTTTTTTGGAGGTTTTTATTTCATCTATCATACCTCAAAATTATTTATTTAGATGTTAAATATAAAATTTATTATTTTAAAACAATTCCTTCTATGATAACTGGCACCAAATACGTTAGTATACATGTATATGAATTTCCAATATGTTAAATCTGGTTAGAGGAAGAATACCTGATGTATCTAATTTTATACATTTACACTGCTAACAACCTAAGTTTATTAAACCTATAGTTTTATAAGATTTTACCACATCACAGTCTCGTTTTTTTATTCATTTTCTGAGCTGATGAAGCCTAATACTTATATAATAGAAAACTATAATTTTAACCTATATTAACCAAAAGCTTGTTGAAACCCAAACAAATACAATTTTTTTATTTATCTGAAATGCTTTGAAGCAATCAATTGAAAGGCCTTGTTTGGCGAACTTCTAAGTTCCCCTTGTGTTTTACATTGGTGAGGTTCTCCCTCTTTTCTGAAACAGAACTCCATTTAACAACCAATCTGTTTCAGAAACATTCAATTATAACATCAAAATCTAGACCTATTAAAATTTAAGCATTCCTTAATTATGTTTGACTTGCCATGTTAGGTAAATATCTAAGTTGTCAGAATCATAATATTATTTTTAAGATTTAGGATTTATTTATGACTCTATAAACTATGTATATTTATATAGGTATTATTTTTACCCCCTATTTCTCCTCTATAAGATCCTATAAACAACAGTGAGAGTAAAAAAAAATACTGCAGAAGGCATTAATCTAACTTTTGAATATTTACAATAAAAAAATCTGTCTTCCTTTTTTTCTGTCAATATTTCTCATCCATATCTTTCCTGTTTGAGACACTTACAACTCAGTTTATCCCTGGATGATTCATACAATACATGCGCACGCCACAAACACTTACTAACAGTAAAATCACCACACAGCATAAAACAAACCCAGCAAACTTATTCAGAACAGGACAGAATAGAACAATTATCAGTACAGTATCTAATTCTATATATTTGAAAATAAAACTCTGAATTCACCAAAACTAATTCAATACACCTTATTTACCGTTAACTTCTAACCCAAACCATAGTTTCCTCTTTCTTAAAACTACTGTTTCCATCAGAAATTTGCACAGATTCTCTTATCAGCACTCAGTAAGAGACATAGAAGGCCCAGAGAAGCTGTGACTGCAATCACACACACACACCAGTTCTCCCCCTGTTTAGTATGACCTCTGCCCATTAATCTCCATCACAGTCAGATGAAGCTGGACTTTTCAGCATCTAACATGGACTTCTACACATGAATCAGTAATCTGTTAATCCACACTGCAGCAGTTTATATACATATATTTACACCCTAGGTGAATTCTCATAACATATATGCCATATACACCAACGAACAATAACAAAACACAACAGATCACAAATTATTAAGCATATGCAACTTTATTAGAGGACCTCATTACCCTTGGGACTCTAACCCAACATTTTCAACTTTATTAGAGGACTTTAACCTCATTAACCAAAGAGGACTCCAACCCCATTAACCTAGTTTTAATTGCTCAAGTAAAATATGTGGATCAACAAGCTAACATATTTCTCTCCCTTTATTTGGTTAAGACCAATGTGCAGAATTGAGTTAAAAAAGGTCTCTGCTCACCTTGGTTTTTGCAGGCCTGCTTGGGAGGTCAAAGTGTCCAGCTGCTGAAACTTATCAATCAAATAAAAAATGCTTGGATGTCTTTTTTCCAATAACTTTTTTCCCTCCAGGTGGGCATTGGGCTTTTTCAAGGCCTGGACCCCACCTATAAAACATAGGGGGGACTATAAAACATTTATGCTTAGGGCTCCCAAATGGCTAGCACTGGCCCTGTTGACAGCATTACAAACTGCATAATGGACTACACCAACTTCTTTGTGGACAATGCCGTGGCCATAATTAACGTATGATGTTTTTCCAATAAAAAAGCCTTGGATCAACCCTGAAATAAAGGCTCTCCTCAAGGAGAAGTAGAGAGCCTTTAGATCTATAAAAAAGGACGAGCTGAGAGCTGTGCAGAAGAAACGAAGATGGAAAATCAGACAAGGAAAGAACATCTACAGGAAGAAGACAGAGGATCAGCTGCAGCAGGTCAAAATCAGTGGGGTTTGGAAGAATCCGACAACATTTTTAGGGCACAAACCAACCCTGTAGAAGACTTTAGGCTGTTTCAAAAGACAATGCCACCATCAGTGCCAGCATCAATGCCAGCATCAGTGACCCCTTTGGTCATTCATAAATGGTCAGCCTCTGCCGACAATGTAGTGCCATCAGGTGTTCTTCACAAAAGATGACGCGATGGCGGGATAAAGGGTGTGTGTGTGGGTGGTGTCCAGGCTGTCGACATCCGGCGTTGCAAATAAATTGTAAGACGGAAGAGTCCTTGGTAAACAGACAAAATAGCTTGGACGTAACTTGTGTTTTATACCAATTGAAGCCCTGTGTCAGGATCTCATCACACTGACTTCCACCAGCCTTGTGTAATCAGCTCCACGCCCATCATGGGACAGAACATTAGCTCCAAACCGGATAAAGCACCCCCGCACTTACCACTCGTCGCTCAGTCATCGTCTCTACATTGCCTAGAGCTCCTGATCGTCCGTCGCATCAGTTCAACCCTGATCACAAAGATCCCGATCCAGCCCGCTTGCTTCGTCTCACTCCAACTCCGCTCCAGCCTGCCTGCTTCATCTCCCTCACTCCAACTCCACTCCAGCCTGCTTGGTTCATCTCTCTCTCTCCAACTCCGATTCCGGCACAGCTCCTGCTGGCAGCAGTTAGCCCGGTGGCTAGACCTTCGAGCAACTCAGCTCCAGCTCCTCTCTGGTCACCTCGTCTGCTCGACCCAGTGTTGGCTCACATTCTGGCTCCCACGCCTCGCCATCCAGCTACGGCTCTCCTCCGTGTTTGGAACGCTACAGATCCTCTTCGCTGCTGCTACCATCACAGTGGCTCTGACACCCCACTCCTCAAGCCTTTTTGCGAGCCATTCCAAAAGGTGGCTGTCCTTCACAGTCCCTGTGAACTGTCAGGCAATCTGGTCTGGAGCACTACATCACTCCAGTTTGCCATTTCAGCTGATACAGTTTACAAATGCTAAATGAACTCCACATGTTTACCTGCATGTCAGCTGGGGCTCAGCACATATTCCACAACTCATCATGACATCACCCTCTGTTGCGCCAAGGTGTGAGCTTTATTCCTAAGCCTATTGCTGTAGTATTTCTATCATGCATGCCGGGACAAATGCCGCAATATTGCTGCCTCACCATGCCACCATGGCTCATTCATAAGACACAACGTGCCGGCAATATTACCCTAATATGCCGACATGGTGTGTCTTTTGAAAACCCCTTTAGGGTGGGTGAACAACATTAACATGTTATACCAACCCCCCAGACCACTCAGGTCCTCTATTTCCAGTCTACTAATCACCCCTAGAATTAGAACCAAACATGCAGAACCAGCTTTTAATCTTAATCCTCCTCTTATCTAGAACAAACTTCCAGACCACTGCAAAGCTGCTGAAACACTGAGTTCCTTTAAATCAAGGCTAAAAACACCCATCTATTTAGAGCTGCCTTTGATTAACTGAATAACAACAACCAGAATGTCATAAATGTGGTATGTTTTAATGTTCATTATGTTTCTGATGTTTTTATTGTTGTTTTATTTCTACTTTTATTTTATTCCCTAATCTTCCAAACCTCCTTGAATTGCCTTGTTGCTGAAAGTGTGCTATCCAAATAATTTTGCCTTGCCTTGTAGTTAGACATTTTATTAATCATTTATTTGATGCTGTGACGTGAACCTATCAGTGACATTCTGTTCCACGTTCCAACCAGCTGGTGCCGATAATGCTCCACTAACCTCCAAAAAACGACAAAATAGAAGAAGCTATGCAGGTCTTTCTAAACACACCTAAATTACTAGCTTGGGAGCTCACGCTTACTGACAGTACAGTGACTTAGTGGTGCACAAATAAGTGAGTAAAAGAAGATTTTAAAAAAACCTCAAAAAAACATAAAATGGACTATGAAAATCGAGCATTTGAACATGAATGGACAGAATGGACAGAAAGCTTTTATTTTGTCCTTCAAGCACAACAAGGAGAGCAATACTGTTATCGTTTAGAGTATGTTCTTTTACTAGAAATAGGAGTCAATGAAAAGGTAATAAAGTTCAAAATGTAAATTATTAAAATAATAAATTCACTAAATGTTTACATGCATGAATCTTTCGGTTCAGACTCATCTTGTGGCTGACGTCCCTGAAAAGATGTCTATCTTAGCAGTATACAATATTATGTATGGAAATGTTTGACTATCTAATTGGCTAGTTGTTGAGGGTGACTTCATTTAGAATTTAGCAACCACTCATTGGGTCTCAGGTTTTGGTCTGCCCTGTCAACGTTCTCCTTTTCTTCTATGGATGGCTCCTGGATTGCTCCCCTGAAAGGAAAAAGTTTGTACCTCCCTGTGCTGTGTCTCCTTGACCAGCTGCATAAACCAGTCTTATCTTGCTTACATCCTTAACTGAGTTCTATCTTATTAACCTTAATTTACAACGGCACTCCTGTTGTGTTTCCAGCTCATCTGTACTTATACAAGACCATAAAAAACTTTTAGTGAACAAAGACCCCATTCTTATTTAGGTGACTATCCGAGTAGCAGAAGTAGTCTGCATCAGCTCACAGTATATGCTTCTAAATCCCAGTAAACTCCTATCTGCATTTTATTGTTAATCCTGCACACAATTCCATTTATCAGAACTGTAATAATGCAGTAAGCCTTGTAACAAAGAGAGTGACATAACATCAACAATTTGCAGTAATAAGTGAGACCAGTAGCTCAATTTTAAACCAAACATATCCAAAGATGTACAGACCCAGTTGTGCTATTCACAGTGTGCCATGCATAGCATTAGCAGATGATAAATCAACAGAGATGAATGACAATGCCCAGTTTTTGGTATATGTCAGACTCTAGGATGAAAAGGATTTTGTTTGAAACTGATTGAAAACGTTATAGATTACTTTGATGGCTTCACTTTCAAAGATCAGTTCCACCTTTTCATAAAGTATCTCATTCTAGTGAAAAATGTCATTGTATTCTCAGAGTAGGGTGCACATGTCTACAAATGGGTGGATATAGGTTCTCTGAAAATAGAACTTGTACATTCACAAACTTATGTACTGTTAAGAGCAATGTAAAGCATCTGATTATTATATTCTAATGTTTATATTATATATTATCATATATATTTATATATTTATAATATATATTATATATAATATATATTATATATATATATATATGTATATATATATTTTTTTTTTCTTTAAATAATATTTACTGCACAATTTAAAGCACTTCATTTTTTCTGAATATTGAGTTTTTAGGTGAATTGTTTATACCCTAATGTTTGTTTTTGTCCAATAGATGTTGCAAAGATTATTCAATTCAATTCAGTTTATTTATATAGTGCCAATTCACAACAGATGTCATCTCAAGGCACTTAACAAGAAGTAATTTCAATACATTTATACAAACATTCCAATCAGTTAAAAAGTATCCTATTTAAGGAATCCCAGCAGATTGCGTCAGTCATTGGCGAGAGGTTGGGCAGACTTTCAAACCACAGCAATCCTTCAGCAATCCCTCATACTGAGCAAGCATGTAGCGACGGTGGAGAGGAAAAACTTTCCTTTAACAGGAAGAAACCTCCAACAGAACCAGGCTCAGTAGGAGCGGCCATCTGCCACGACCGTCTGGGGGTTTGAGAAGACAGCGCAGAGACACAGAAGGAACAGAAGATCCGATATAAGAGTACTCTCTTTGTTACAGAAAGTAAAAAGTTGATAACAGGACACAGTGGATGTTCAGCCACTGGGAGCACCATCCCAGTCGATGCCCCCCGTCCAACAGGGCATTGCAGCCAAGCAGGATATCAGACCAGGTATATCTTCTATGGAGAGAAAAACACTGAGAGAACACAAAGTTAACAGTCGAAATAGCAGAATGTACTATAATACAACTGGAGAGTAGTAGTAGAAAAGGAAGTAGCAGAGTGAAGAAAATTGGTAAGTCTGTCCTCCAGCAGTCTAAGCCTATAGCAGCATAACTACAGAGATAGCTCAGGATGACCTAAGCCACTCTAACTATAAGCTTTATCAAAAAGGAAAGTTTTAAGCCTGGCCTTAAAAGTAAACAGAGTGTCTGCCTCACAGACTAAAGCTAGGAGCTGGTTCCACAGGAGAGGAGCCTGATAACTAAAAGATCTCCCTCCCATTCTACTTTTAGAAATGCTAGGAACTACAAGTAAACCTGTAGTCTGAGAGCGAAGTGCTTTGTTGGGAACATATGAAACAATTAGATCTCTGATGTATGATTGAGCTTAATTATTAAGGGCTTTGTATGTAAGAAGAAGGATCTTAAATTCTATTCTGGATTTAACAAGGAACCAATGAAGGGAAGCTAAAACAGGAGAAATGTGATCTCTCTTTTTAATATTCATTAGAACTCTTGCTGCCGCATTTTGGATCAACTGAAGGCTTTTAATGGCATTTTGTGGACTACCTGATAGTAAAGAATTACAGTAGTGCAGCCTTGAGGTAACAAATGCATGGACTAGTTTCTCAGGATCTCTCCTGGACAGGATGTTTCTAATTTTAGCAATATTCCGGAGGTGAAAGAAGGAAATCCTGGAAACATGTTTAATATGGGATTTAAATGTCAAGTCTTGGTCAAAAATAACGCCGAGGTTCTTTACGTTATTACTGGGGGCCAATTTAATGCCATCCAGATGAAGTGATTGACTAATTAGTTTCTTTTTAAAAATTTCTGGTCAAAAGACAGCAACTTCTGTCTTGTCAGAATTCATCCATGTTTTTATGTCTTCCAAACATTTCTGTAATCTACCTAACTGACTGGGTTCATCAGGATTTATAGATAAATATAGTTTTGTATCATCTGCATAGCTGTGGAAATTTATCCCATGCTGTCTAATGATTCTACCAATTGGAAGCATATATGTGATGAAAAGAATTGGTCCAAGCACAGAACCCTGTGGAACTCCACAAGTAACCCTTGAGAGTGAAGAAGACTGATCATTTAGATGAACAAACTGGAATCTGTCAGACAAATATGAATTAAACCAGCCTGACTGAAACTCTTCAAACAGCTCGTTACTGTTTAGATGCTCACAGACTTGATTAGCAACAATTTTCTCAAGGATTTTGGATAAGAAAGGAAGGTTAGATATAGGTCTGTAATTCACTAAGTCATCTTGATCAAGGGAAGGTTTCTTGAGTAAAGGTTTAATTACAGCTATTTTAAATTCTTGTGGTACGTATCCGTTTACTAAGGATAGATTCATCATATCCAAAATGGGCCCAGGAACCAAATGGAACACTTCTTTAAATAATTTGGTTGGGATTGGGTCCAACATACAAGTTGAAGGTTTAGATGAGGCTAATATTTTTGATAATTCCGAAAGCTCGACTGAATCAAAACAGCCTAAGCACAAATGAGGTTCTACAGTTCTTTCCGATGCTGCCTCATTTACTTAGGAAGAAGTAATCATGTTTGGGAGGATGCCAATGATTTTATTTTTAATAGAATTAATTTTATTTATGAAGAATCCCATAAAATCATCACTGCTAAGAGCCGGGGGAATAGTTGGCTCAACAGAGCTATGACTCTGTGTAAGTTTGGCAACTGTACTAAAAAGAAACCTAGGATTGTTTTTATTTATACTCTATTAATGATGAAAAATATGCTGTTCTAGCTTGTCGAAGGGTCTTTTTATACAGCAGTAGATTGTTATTCAAGGTTAAATAGGAATCCTCTACATGTGTAGAGTGCCATTTTCTCTCCAACTTCCTAGTATTCTGCTTTAAAGTATGCAACTCTGCGTTAAACCAAGGAGTCAGCCTCCTATGGATAGCCACTTTATTTTTTAAGGGGGCTACACTATCTAATGCCAAACGCAATGAGGACGTATCGATGTGAACCAGACCATCAATTTCTGAAGGGTTAGAGATAGAATTGTTGCCATCCACTGTGTTACTCTGAGACACTGAGGAAAGTAAGAATGGAACAGATTCTTTAAAAATTGTTACAGCATTGTCTGATAAAGCTCTACTATAATGAAATTTTCTTTCAGATTTAAGATGGTCAGGTAAAGTAAATTCAAAAGTTATTAAGAAGTGGTCAGACAGGACCGGGTTATGTGCGTGGACTGTTATTTCCTCACACTCAATACCGTATGTCAGTACAAGGTCCAAAGTGTGTTTGCCCGAGTGGGTCGATCCCTGTACTTTTTGAATAAAGCCAATTGAGTCTAAAATAGCACTAAAGGCTGCATTTAGGCTATCACTTTCAGTATCCACATGAATATTGAAGTCCCCCACTATA